>JAWNNK010000022.1:7224676-7937096 GCA_035045065.1 Hirtodrosophila trivittata
TGGAGCTGTTGGGCAGCCGTGGTCAGCATGAACTGCTGGGAGGCGAGTTGCTGCTGGCGGAGAGTGGCAGCTTCTATGCTGTTGATGTGCTCCTGTTCGCGTTGTTTGGCTATGTAGTCGTCGAAGTAGGAGTGCTTGATGAGTTTCTCGCAGGTCCAGCGCTTCATTGGATCCTTGTCCAGGCATTTCTTCAGCACGTCGATGGTTAGCGGGTTCTGCAGCGCCTTTCCCGGCATCTTATCCTCCAGCGGCTCCAGTGTTGGCGGCACCGGCAGCGTTATGCCCTTGAAGTACTCGTTCTGCCCAAAGATCTGTATGTGCCGCGGCAGCAGATCCCCCAGCGTCTTGCGTATCAGATACAGTTGATCCACATCACTGCGTCCTGGCCACAGCGCCTCGCCGCGGACGAGCTCCGCAAAGACGCAGCCAATGGCCCAGACGTCCACCGGCGTGCCGTACTGTGTATCCCCGACGAGGAGCTCGGGTGCCCGGTACCAGCGTGTGGCCACATAGTCCGTATAGTTCTCACCCGGACTGAGCATGCGGGCAAAGCCAAAGTCACAGAGCTTCACCTGACCCTGTGCCGTCAGCAGTATGTTCTCCGGCTTGATATCCCGATGCAGGCAGCCCTGTTTGTGGCAATAGGCGACGCCGGAGAGTGTCTGGTAGCAGATCTGCTTGGTGAGCGGCTCCGGACAGCCCTGTGGATAGCGTTCCAGCTCGTGGAGCACTGTCAGCTCGCAGAACTCAAAGACCAGGTGCAGACGACGTTTGCGCCGAAAGACCTCCAGCAGGGAAACCAGATTCGGATGCTTCAGATTCTACAAGGAGATCGAAAGATAAAGCTCTATATATATTGAAAGATAAGTTTAAATCTTACCTTCAGGAGCCTTATCTCTCGCAGTGCTATCTTACGTATGGCCGGATCATCCTCGGACTCAACGAATCTCTTCACCGCCACCAAGGCGCCCGTCTCCCGATCTCGACACTTGTAGACAACGCCATAGGAGCCCTCGCCCATCCGGCTGAGCTTCTCATAACGATCCATTTTGCTGCTACCTTGTGGTCTGAAAGTGTCTCGAGAGTTTAGTTCACTTGAATACAGACATTGATTGGGATCACACATATAGTACTTAGAGATATAGATATAGATATCTGAACACTTAGCTTTAGTTTACCTTAGACTCAAACATTGACCACGTTTGATATTTGCACGACGCATTTCTTTGCATTGAGAACAGATTTTTTGTTTGATGCTATTTATGTGACACGAACACATGAGAGATCACAGATCACATACATATATATGGGACATTTATACTTATATTTATAGGTATAAACTTAACTTTGTTGCTGTCCAAAAGTTGATTTCTTATAACGATTACGAGTTGTGTCTGATTTTTCATGAATTTCTTTTTATGTTTTGCAACGAAAACGAAATGAGATAAGAAAAACGTTTTTATGAGTTATTTTCAGTGAAATGTTTATTGCAACAAATAAATGAGGGAAATCTTAAAAGGTGATAAATTTATAATAATAATTAATATGATAATAAAATAAATCTGATAAATAATTGAAACTTAATTCAAAAGTGTGAAAGGGAAATTTGTTTATGATTTTTATTTAAATTTTTTTTGATGTTTTTCTAAATCTTAAACGATCTTTAGCGAAAGATACCTGATTCTCATTAACTATTATATATATAATCCATTGTATACTATAGTTTATAGATCTAGGTTCTAGATACTGATATTGCTATTGATCTAGCTAGTCTTCTCTTAGTTTGTTTTTCTCTTTTGGAATTGGTCTAAATGCATTACTCAATCTTATTCTATGTCGATTTATGCATAATTATTATATAATTCCCTATGAAACTATATCCACAGTATATATTATATTCTCCTATATATTTCCTTCCATATCATACTGTATCATACTATATATATCTATAGCATATAGTACTCTATCCATACTCTTTCATAATATATTCTATACTATATCATAAAATATCCTCCAATATTCCTCCAAAATGAACACTTTATTTCTACTATATCTACACTGTATCTCTTTATATCAGATCGTGTCATAATATAAGACATTCTATCATTCAGACACCATCAAATTATTGGTCAAGTATTAAGTTATTATATGGAATTCCGGCAACAATCGTTGGAAATCTGCTTGAAGTTGAATACAACGAAATTTATACCTTTAAGTTGAACATTTGCCTAAGGGATAAAGACTACCTAGTCTTATATAAAATTACTCTATAATTTATCCTATAATTTATGCTATTTCATAGTAAATATATATATTATATATAACATATACTCCTTATTTATATAAACTCTTTATATCGTATTCTTCTAGCTAGATTTCCCACTATATAAAAGATTGGAATTTGCCAAGAAGTAATCAGAAGTTGAGAACTTGTTTGACTGTTGCTAATAGTTAATCACAACTGTCAAAAAATCAATAAAAACTAATAACTATCATTAGCTACCAGCGCAGACCACGAAATGATAACCATCCAGCCAAAAGGTTGAAGTGAAATCGATTTTTTTAGCCAAGTTTCTAATGCGTGTCCTTTGTGTGTGGAAATGGTGTTAAATGAATGGAAAACTTGATGTTTTTATGAGTGATATGCTAAAAAGTGAACACATGTGGGTTTATTTCAATGTCGAGGACGAGGTAAGTGAACTTTGGATGGGAAAGGACACTCACACTCTCTCTCTCTCGCTCTCTCCCTCTCTCCCTCTCTCCCTCTCTCCCTTTGGCTGACATGTGTGCAGGTCGTAAACATAGAAAATGCAATTAAATTAAATATTCATGTGCGGGTTACAAGCTTTAAGTGCAAATGGAATTGGAAACGTGAAACGTGAAAAAAACCAGAGCATAGTAAGCATAGAAGAAGAAGAAGACACACACCGATAAACAGTTAGGAGCTGTCTAACGGAGCACTTACCTAGTAGGAATCCATCTGCTTAGAATTTTACGTATTTGCCACTAGATTTTTGTGTGTGTTTTTTGGGTGTAAGATTCGAAATGAAATGGTTTCAAAATATTGTTTGAATGATGATGAGTAGCGGAAGAGGGGGAGGGGGATTTAAGCCAATATTTAGTATAGACCTTGTCAGGTTAACCAAGTTAATACACACCATGCGATTCAATACAATTCCGATCAATATTCGTATAATTTTTTTGTATTTCAATTAACTTTTTTCGTTTGGTCGTAAGACGCGTGCGACCTATACAGGAGCCGTTTGTTTGACTGACAACCAACGACTGATTTGCCAGGTCCGTAAGCTTGGCTGGAAAGGACTCCCCCCTCAGTCCCCCCTCTGTCGAGGCTAACGTCCAATCGAGACCCCCAGAGAGCCGCCAATGTCATAGCAATAGCGACCAAAAGTTAACAAAGCAAAAACCACAACAAAAGCAAACCATGCGCACTGCTCTGAAGTTTTTCAAGAAGTTTCATGTTTCATATACTCCCCTCCCTTTCACACACACCACACACACACACGCTCCATTGAGGTGTGTGTTCTACGGTTTGTTGTGTTTGTTTTTCGTAGGCAACCGCCGTCGTCTACCGGAAAGTATTTGAGGCGTAGTTTCTTATACTTTCATTCCTCTTCTATGCCTTTTTGAGGTTACCTGGTATTTTCTGGTTAACGGGAATTGTGGGCGTGTACCGCCCCCATCGCCTTTTAAACTGTGCTACAGAAACAATGTTCCAACTCATGCCAAGGAGTAACAGAACTAGGGAAGACACCGCCAAACTGGTGCAGCAGTGCAATCAGTTTGCCCAAAGAAACTTCGGGGTTTGGGTCGCTGCGGTTCACCCTACCCAGGGTAGGGGTATGCTGAGTTATGAGCGGTATTATGTGGAGTACAATTATGGCTAGACAGTTGAATAATGTGAACATATGTACAAATCATGTCTGCCAGTCGTTGATTGTTGAATAAATACATAATGAGGCTTCATTTATAATTCTCAGCGGAAGCTTTTGAGGTGTCCTTCGGATAGGATAAAGTTGGTATCCTTTTTAATTACCAATTGTAGTCATATTACCAAAAGGTAATTGGGGTTTTGCTGCTGGTAATGAGACGGCTAAAGAGACAATTAAGTGTGTGGGGGAGAAGGTTTTGTAAGGGCTTCCAATGGGGTTTCTTGGAGTTGAAGAAATTGAGGAGCATAAAAGGGAATTTTTGGAAGTGGTTAAGGATAATTGAAGTAGGCTTTAGATGTGGAAATGATCAAGTGATGTGAGAGATATAAGTTTCTATAGAAGTGCTTTAGATTATGAAGATGTTTGAGAGAAATTGAATGACGAGTTACAGATGATAAATGATATAATAAAATGACATCATATGATGAAATAGTTTGATTTGTGATATGAAAATTGAAGCTAGATCGGATTTAAAAGGACTTAAAGCTACTTCTTATTAACAAGCTTCGTTTATTATGAGAAATGCAGGATATGATTGAAGCACAGCATGAATATGTTATTATAAAAAGACACATTTTGGTTTCATAAATGACATTTGCTTCGCTTCCAAGGCAGCCCTATAAAATGTATATTTACAAGCAGAAAATCAAAATGAATTTCATAACATTTAAGTTCCTGAATATCCTGCAACTGCTTTACTTTTCTCTCTCTGTCCTGATATAAACAATAATGAAATATCAATCGATATGAATAATCCTGAGGAAGTTCATATTTATTTCTCTCACATTTCATTCTTTCACTTCACATTTTCATCTCAAATTATTTAAATGAATATTTAACATTATTTTTCTTAAATTTTCTCTCATATTCAACCGAAAGTCGAATACTTTTCCAGACTTACCTTCGCAGCGAAAACAATTTAGATATCTCAAATAATTTCATGATGAACGCTAGCAACAATTTATTACACCTTTGCGACTGTTTGTCAACTTCGCTTCGTCTGTGTTATTAAAAGACAGAACACGACAATTGTTTTGGGTGAGAACTGGAAGTGTGGCACGAGTCGCGATGTCGAAACTTCAACAGCCGGCAAAGGACTGAAGTTGTGTCCGTTTTGGGGCTAGGATTACAATAGAGAGAGAGAATGCTAAGGAGTAGAGCTTAACACGCCAGGGACAGGTTAGCCGTGGCACACACAGCTGGTAAGTCAAAATGGCCGTAACACAAGTTGATTGCATCTGCGGACATTGCACATACGCCACGTTGGCCCGTTGGCCAGTTGCCCGCTTCCGTTTTGTTTGTTCTCTTTCATGTGGCTGCGCTGCGGATTGCGTGCCACATTAAATATGCATTAAAAATACTCAAAAATGCATTGCAATCCGAGCAGGCAGCTGGATTTCTGAAATGAATTACGTACCATTGTCACGCATACGCAGGACAGACAGATCCATGTCTAACACCTTGTAGCAACATTCTTCTCCCTATTTCATTCCAATTCTACACACAATACGTGGACGGCCTTTGACCTTTTTTCTATACTCCTCAAGTGTTTCGCGCAATTCAATTTGCATAATTACACTCGTACTCGCAGTTCTCCTGCTTGAAGGCAGAACGAAGGGTGCAGGAGAGGGGTCAGAGTCTTCGCTTATGCGTCTATTTTTGTAAGCTATTGTTTACGTTGTAAATAGTACCTTGAGTTTGTCCTATACCGTTTTTTGTTTTCTATTTTGCTTCATGTAATTGCGGTTGTTTTCATGCCTCTTAATTACATTCTTTACGCTTTAACTACATGCCAGAGCTGCTATTTATTTATGCCTTTTGTTCTCTGTTATTGTTGTTGTGTTTTTTGATTTGGGTTCAACCATTTACCAGAGGCTGTTCAACCTTCGGTCAAGTGGTTTGGCGCTACCTATTGTAATAGTTATTATCGATTGTGTTCGCAGATGTGTGAGTTACTTTGATGAGTTCAGCAATGGACAGGTGTGAAGTTTGCGAAAATTGAATTATAATCAAGCCAATTAAGCAAACGAGTGCGAAAAGAGTAAAGGAAAGAGTGGTATGAGGTGTTCTAAAAGAGACTGCTGTATAGTTTAAGATACTTTAAGATATTTTCAACAAGTTTTTCTAGATATTAAAAGGAACTTATGTGGAAGAGAATACTTGAAAGCAAAGACGAGCTGCGATTTGAACCTGGGTAAGCAGCCTTTTCATATACTTCTTGTCCTTTGCTTTAAGGAGAAGCGCAGATACAATTTGTAAATGATCAGACCAGAATATAATGAAGAGGTTCTGCTGAAAGATCCATATTGAATACCTTTTCCTATATCTAATAGTATATATTATATAAGGGAAAGTAGTAGTAAACTAGAGTATAGAATTGTATCGTATCTTCGCTTTAAAGTACTTTAAGCTGAAGCTAATCCGTGCCTAAATTTATGCCTAAAATAGAGCGCAATTTATTAAGCAGCCAAACGATGACAGCAAAATGGACTTGCTGGAAAGTCCAGCCTACAAATATGTTCTTTCATCTAGAACATATTAAAAGTAGATCTAGGATCAGGGTCTTAGCTTCGGTCTCAGCTCAAGTTGAGTCTAATTTATGTGTTAATTTATACCTAAAACAGGACTCAAGTTATATAAAAGCAGATCGCAAAATGGACTTGCTGGGAAGTCTATTAATCATACTTAGTTCATTTATAAACAAATGTATTCAAGGTATGCGCTTAAAGGTCGCCTTGAAGGAAACCAAATTGCAGTCCGAAACTTTTCCTTGCAGTCTTTTCATTTAGTTCCAACCAAAAATAGATCTCAAATGCGCTTTGAACTTGCAAGTCGGACACATGTCTTGGGCTTGAGACATACCAGAGTCGTGTGACCTTTTGCGCACATTTGACCTGATCTAAAAAAAGATGAAATGAACAATAACAACAACAACAACGACAGGAATATCCGTTGTTGGCTTAAAAATAATCAGCTGCAAGAGCAACTTTTAGCCAAGTGGCTGTTTGGTTGAACGAGTATGCAAAAATAGAAATAAATAAAGGGCAGGTAAAAGTTTTTGCCAACTGCAAATTGGCAACACAAGCGCAGAAATGCGGCAACGTAGCCGCACAAAGGGTAATGGTTAAAAGGGGGGTGTAGGGAGTGGGGAGTGGGTAGTGTTGGTGACGTGTCCTTGTGGGCAAAAGCTGGCGCAAAATGCAATAAATAACAAGCTATTAATGCCAAATGTGCACACCACACACCGCGTACACGCACAGGCAGAAAAGGCCAAAAGGATATGGCCAAGTTATGGGGCGAACGGCTGGTAGACAGAACGTAGAGGGTATGCGTAACCCCAAAGGCCAAGGACGATACCGTTGCCGCTACAGGACTAAATGTCATTCAGCGTTTGTTTTCGCTTGTGGCAAAAGTTTTTCCTTCTTCTTTTTTATTTGCACATTTTTCACTTTCAGCCCGTGCGCTTGGGCCAAAGTTAACGAAGCTAATTACGAGGCGAAAGTTTATACTTTTCGATTCGATTGTGAACTTCGACCTACCTGCGGTGCCAGCCATCTACAGCTGGCTCATTGCACACCTGTATCCTTTGTAGCAGACGATAAAGAAACGAATCCTGAAACGTGTGCACCAGATAATAATTCTGAAACATTTAACACTCTCTCTCTCTCTCGCTCTCTCGCTGTGTGTGAGAAAATACGAAACACGTTCGCACCGCGCCAGTGCATAAACTAGACTAAGTCCCTTTTCTTACCTCTATCTATTTTATCGATATATCTACGTGGCAGTATGCTTTAAAATGCATTGGACATCATGCATATTTAATGCACGACTTGCTATTTTCTACACACACACACCCCGCGCACACCTCGCCCTGACAATGGTCCAGGTGTTTGACGCTTTGACTGTGATGTGTTTCGTGTCGGCAGCGACGCCATTTCTCTTCCTTTCTTTGGTATAATACCCTGCAGCAAATGGATAAGTGTCCTTCTAATGAATCGTTGCTCAAGTATGGACAGCTCTACTCTCTAATAAATATATATATATTGATATCTCTCAATCCGTTTCTGTTTGAGACAACTTCATGCATTAAAAATGCGTTTCTAACTTCTTTCAAGTTTAGACCTAAACTATGTCCAGGCTATAGTCTGATATCCTAGACATATCTTTAGTTATTCAAGGAGCAGAAGCTGCTTTTGACATATATATCTCTCAATCTGTTTCTGTTTGAGACAACTTCATGCATTAAAATTGCGTTTCTATCTTCTTTCAAGTTTATACCTAAACTATGTCCAGGCTATAGTCTGATATCCTAGGCATATCTTTAGTTATTCAAGGAGCAGAAGCTGCTTTTGACATATATATCTCTCAATCTGTTTCTGTTTGAGACAACTTCATGCATTAAAAATGCGTTTCTAACTTCTTTCAAGTTTATACCTAAACTATGTCCAGGCTATAGTCTGATATCCTAGGCATATCTTTAGTTATTCAAGGAGCAGAAGCTGCTTTTGACTACTCTTTCGATGCGAGGTAGCTCCTAGTGCAGTCAGCATGTTTGAAGCCTTTTTTCTGCTGATTTTTGGGGTCAGTAAACAGCTGCTACATAAAGAATGGCCAAAAGAAAAAAGGAACCTACTGTAATAGGGGGCACATGCAAATGAATCAGTTGCATATAGTAGCTGCAGAGAGCGAGAGTTGTGGCAGAAAATGAACACGGCAAAGTGAAGCTCATGAAGGCAGGTCACACGGTGCTGGGCAAAGAGCCAATAGGATCCTGTTTGGGTTCAAGCACGAAGATTTCAAATTGCTTGGGGACTGAATATGAGAGGAAGTCTATAACCTGAATGGGTTAAGAAAGTAAACGTTGGCCTAAAAGGAAAATGAGATTTATTTAACTTAAAGCAAACTTCCCAATTTAAAAACATTCTATAAATAAAATGAAACAGGATGTTGATAAAAAACATTATTTTTCTTTCATTAAATCATTTATGATATTCGAGAAAAAAGCAGTAAATTATTAATTCAATATAAGTTTAATTGAATTGTTGCGTGTCAATAATGAAATATATAAATTAACCACAACTGAAATACAAATAATTCCCATTAGACTAACTCATCAATACGGAAGGATGTGCTCCTGGCAAGGGGCTGACAGCAGTGTGAGCCACATCAGAAAGCAAACAAACCCAACTATTAACCAGCCAAGTTTATCGATGAGCCCCCATGAGTTCGGGAATATAAAAACTGCAATCAAATTGAAATTCAATCAAAAGGAATATGTGCAGGACAAAAACAACAAAAAAGGAGCAGAAGGAAGAAGCATACACAGACATCAAATTGCATTGATGTGCGTCCATCGCTTTGTTTGACTTTTTTGTTTGGTTTCCCACTAGCCTGGGTTTGGGTGAGTCCTGGTTGACGTCGCCATCTGAAGCCGCATTTGGCATGGATAGGAGCAATCGGTATCGGGTGACTCAAACCTGGTCGCAACTGACAGCCAGACGAACAGCTCAAACGGAATATTGCATACTTATTGGCAGTGGCAGTGGCAGCGGCAGCGGCAGCGGATGATTTAGCGGTTTTTAATGCTACCCCGTTCCTTCTGGCTGGAAGAGGACATCCACCAGAAGCCGGTGGATATCCGCGAGACACCCGGCAGAGAAGCGGGTGGAAACCTTTTGCGCACATGTCAACGCCATTTGCGCGTCCGCATGGAAACTGAGTGCAAAAATATGGAAAATATATATACATTTTCCAGCTGCCTTTGCGGTTTCCTTTCTTCCTTTTCTTCGCTTTTCCTTTTTTTGATTGAGCGTTTGAATTCATTTTAAACGAGAACCCGCTGCATGTCGCGGCGACAAATACTTATTTGCTGTAATTTTTGGCTATTAATGAGATACTCCTCGAGATATCCTTGAAGTTGATGAGTTACAACAAAAAAAATGATAGTTTCTGAAGTGCGACAGCAGCTCGAAGTATTTGATTAATGGCCAGCCGAACATTTGCTACGTGATAAAAATTGTCCTCAAACTTGTTCGATTTTATTGAAACTTAAACTATTTTTGAGGCTTAACTTTGGCAGCTTGAAAATACGCTAAAAATGTACAAATTTTAAGTGGGAAATTATGTAGGGATAAGGGACAAGGTAAGGATATATTATAAGACAGGCAGAAACTCGATTTTAATATAAGAGCTTTTTTTTGAGATGTGATAAAGGAAACAAAAAATTATACCTAAAAAATTCAGGGAAAATGAAAAAATTATTTAAATAAAATTCTTTCAAAAACAAATAGCAATTTTTTATATATATAATGTATTATATAGCTGCTTGTCTATATATAAATCAGGCAGTTAATATATATATCTCATAATCATTATCATAATCTCTCTCATTGTTCGATTTCTAAAGTATTACCCAAAGTTAAAGTTTATTTCGTTAACTTTCTTTAGGCCTGAGTTGTCAGTATATTTGTGGTATTTAAATACTGTACAAACTTTCAGTTTCAGTGTCAAAGAACTTGGCAAGGCAACTCGGAGCTCTGAGGTTAAAGCCAAACAAAATCAGGGACAGTGGAATTTATCTATGGGCGAATCTTGGACTTGGTGAAGCGACATCAAGTTCAAGTCAAAACAATGTGCATAAAGCCAAGGCCCAAAGCAAGGCAAAGGCTTGACGAAACACACAGGATATCAGCTGATCTGTTATATGAATATATATATATATATATAGGTTAGGGTACAGACTTACCTTCTGGGCAGAAGTGGAAGATGATTACCAAACAGCCATAGACGTTTCTCTCCGAACCATTTGTCCATAGACAGCTCAGAGTTGATTTTGTTTTAAATATGTTTTAAATTTTCTTTTTTTTTATATTTTTATTTATTTTCCAATTAATTTTATGACACTTTCTTTTTTTTTTTTAATTTTGTGATAATTAAATTTCTTTTGCAATTTGTCTTCACACGCGTTTTTGTCAAATTACGCGGCAAAACTGCGCCTCCGTTTGGATTGGGACATGTGTTTATAGTTCGCCGGAGCCGTAAGCGTAAACGTAACCGTAACCGTAACCGTAGTCGTAGTCGTAGCCGGAATTGTGCGGCATTGAAAATGCCGACAACGCGCACATTGATAAGGAGACTGAGGTTTGTTGGGGTGTTGCCGACGGTTGGTAATGGCAACGCTTGCTCCTAAGGGAGGGTTCCACTTGTTGTTGTTGTTCTTGTTCTTGTAGCTGTTGCTGTATTTAAGTTATTAATAGTGTTGTTGTTGTTGTTGTTGCTAGTTGTTGCTTTTGCCGTGATTTGTGTTACACGTTGTCAATCCCATTGTAATTAAAAACAAACAGAATTTGCCAAACATGTGCACAAAATGCGAACTCGACGCTGCGCATTAAATTCATTTTGGAATATTCATATTATTCATAATAATTTTTATGATCTCCAATTTGCGGCTGAGAGAGCGAAAGTAAATTGCCATAGAAATAAATATTATAATGGGCTTTAAATGGGCCCACACATGCGCCAATTATTGACTAAAATAGATTTGTTTTCCGCATAAAGTTATTTGTTTTGTTCTTTCTTTGATTTCATTTTGTCAGATTGTGTTATAGTAATTGTGTTTTTGGGTATAATTAACATGACATAAACCCAATAATGTTGTATATCATCACAGGGAAGGTCAGACAAAGGCCGAAACTGTTAATGGTAACACAGGCTATGACAATTTTAATAGCTTTGAAGGACCTTTTTTGGGAAATGGAAATTAGGATTATATGAAAATAATTTAGTTTGTCGATAAAGAGATTCAACTAAATTTGATAAAGTAAATTATTAAATTGGTTAATAAGCTTTTTGAATTTAAACTTTATTATTCTTAGTGTTTACTTTATTCTTGACTTTAACTTTAATACCTTCTCTCTATATAATGAATATTAACAGGACGCAGCTCTGGTCTAATATTTTAGACAATATTCGATCAAACTTTAAACTTTATTTCATCAAAGTATTTCAAGGACGTAAACTTATTATAAGTTTTGGAACCAGTTCGAATGGTTTCTACAACTTATGCTTTAAGAACTTTACTCAATATTTAAGAAGCAGATTACTTAAATAAAATATATATATATATATATCACGATCTTTATCTCAGCTTGAGATTCCTTTTGCGATTGAAAAGAGCTTTGGCTATCAGCGAATATCGAAAGTTCTCAAACATTGAAAGTTAGCGTCAACATTTTGTTAAAGCCTGGCAATGCCGTTTACAGGGCTGTTAAGGTAACGGTAAATGCTAATGGCAACGCACAACTTTACCGGCTAAAGCGTGTTAAGGTAGCTAAACAAACACACACACACACACACACACACACACGCGCAAGCACGCAGACATGCACTAAAGCACTTAGAGCAAATGCCGGTGTCACCAAATGCAAACAGAAAAGAAAAAATAAAAAAAAAAGATCAAAGCCTTTACTTTACAACAAAAACAAGAACAACAGCAAGAACAACAGGAGTAAAAAACAACAGCAATAAAAATACAAACATTTTAAGTTTCAACTCAGCCGTTTACCGTTAGTGAATCGTTTTTTATACACGTAGCTTGCATGCTCTTTCGTCTTTGCATTTAAAGCTTTCGCTTCACTTTATGCTTCGCTCCATGTGCAGCCGTTTTGCATTCACATTCGCATTCGCACAGAAGAAGGAGCTGCACAAAAGAAATTGGCCAAGTGAGATAACCTTTAAAAGCTGCTCGTATGCTAAAACTAAATAATGACAGACACAAGCAGCTAACGGCAGTTGCTTCCAACCGAGGAGCGTGTGTGTGTGTGTGCATAGTAATGCAAGTTGCTTAGACAACAACAACAACAGGAACAACAGGAACAGCAACAACAAGAGGAACAACAAAAAAGTAGCTGCTATCTCACTCTGGCAAGTGGTTGCCAGGGCAACTGACAAACGATGACAACTTGTAACCAAAACAAATGTAAATTGCGGACGCTCTCTTCCTCTCTCGCTCTCGTTCCCGCTCCCACTCTTATGCTCAGTCTCATTCTCTTACATTCTTACGCTACAAATGAACGCAATTGTTTTCGTTCGCTACAAATTTTTTATGATTATCTCTTTGCTCTCTTAGCACACACACACACACACATACAGAGATTCCTATGCTCGCAGCTACACAGACTTGCACTGGCGCAAGCCGCTTAAACTTTTCGTTTTAATACCCTGTGCACTTTAAGTGTGTTCCATAGGGTGTAATTATTCCATGCTGATGTATGTAACAAGCTAAAGATGACTGTTTCGAAACTACAAAAAAATATATAAATATTATTATAAATATAAATAATATTTGATTCATTTGGATAAATAAAGCAGCTTCATAGCAGAAAGTTTGTTAAAAAGTGCTCTGTAAATACTGTAAGAGCTTCTGCAGGCCAGTATAGAGTATTTCTACGTCGAGCATATTGAGTTAACAGATTTTTGCTTATTCTGTTGCATTCTTTGCGGCGTCGTCTGTCCTCTTATTTTGGCCAACGCAGGATTAACACCTGTTTGTGCTGGCTGCTGCGCATTTCTACGTTTATATTCCAAGCTCTGAATTTATTGTATTTGTTTACAAGGTTTTTGCGTGCACAATTGTGCGTTGCTCCGACTTATGGCTATGATTGGTGGGCGGGTGGATGGGGTGTGGCGTGTTTGGTCGTAGGGCTACTGAGCATTTGGCTCCCGAGGCTTAGCTAAAAATAATATCATGAAGATAATACGAAATGGGGAAAGTGCACATAGGTTTAAACGTGGCTTAGCATGCAACTGCAGCAACTGTGGCAATGTGGCAACTGCTGCATTTCATTTGCATTAAAACTGACACTCGAATATGGCCAGAACACTTGAGTTCAACATGTTTGTTGTGTAGTGCTAAATATAAAGCTTATCAACAGCTAAAATGGTATTACTTCAGAGAGAACTTTTCAGTTTCCCTGCGGCAATAAATTAAAAGCAAGTGAAGAAAAGCAAAATAAAAAACAAATTCAACAAAGATTTACAGCTTATTCAGAGCATTTACTGTTGTTTATAAAGTGTTGTAAGAGATTATTGTTTCAACAGGCAACAAACTTTTCCTTTTTATTATATAATATAGCTCTTTAAACGTTATATTATATAATTGCATTGGCTGCAACTTAAACCTAGACCTACTCGTACTTCACACTGTGCTCAGCTTACAATCAATGACTTTATGTCGTGGGCCCAGGTAACATAATCTAACTAAAGTTTACATACCTTTATTGTACCACCTCAACAATAACACCGCAAGCAACTAAGGAAAACCCAACGGAATGTGCAACAACATCAACAACGACAACAAAAATGGCGTCAAAACTTTCACTGGGATAGTGTATACATATATATGTGCTCGTATAGTCCTTGTGGATACAGGCAACAACCTTGCAGAAAGTTCCATAACAAAATTTATGCGTGTAACTGGGCGTAGGAAAATGCTTGCCACAAAAACAACAACAACAACAACAACAACAACAACAACAATAACAACGATGGGGCAACGCTGCCGCACTTGGAACTTTTAAATAAATTTCTAAATACTCGACTCAAGGTGCGCTCTCAGACGATCGCAGGTAAACGAGCAAAAGTTTAAACGGGGTAGGAAAAAAATACTCAACTTTGAGGGGGTGGAAGTGGCAGAAGGGTGGGGGACGGGGTTGGGAGCAACACTTTTGACTTTTGTGGTGGCAAAGTTTTTAACCTCTCTTCCTTGTTGGGGCAAGTTCTCAACTCAACTCGATGCGCGATATTGGTATAAGAATTTATGTTAATAACTTTTACTTCTTCCTACGTGTCTGTGTGTGTGTGTGTATGTGTGTGTGTGTGTACGTTTGTGTGTTTTAAGTTATGGTTGTTGATAATAGCAATGATAGCGCAGTAAATATTGTTTATAAAATATTGGTATGTTTCTTTGACTTCTTCTTTGTTCTGGCCAAAAAGTTGGCTGCTGCTTAAGCGATACGTGTTCCTTTGAGGAGGTGTAAATGTGATGTGTACACACTGGCTGTGGGTTTGGATTCTTCTTGTAAGTTGAACGATGTGTGTTTTTATAGTATAGAATTTAGAATCTATACAATCAGTTGGGATACAGCATAAAAAATGTAACTTAAGGTGTACACACTGAGAGAAGACTTATTATTATTGTATATATACTCAGATATACAGCTTGAATTATAATAACTTAATGTGTGAACACTGGTAATCTCTCTCTCACAGCTTAAGGTTTAACTTTCTTGATAATAAAGTCTAACAATGTTTGTTCTTTGGATACATTTTAAGAAGATATTTTGAAGTAACGTAAATATTTAATGTGTACACACTGGCTGAAGCTTGTCAAGCTTTTTTATTACCAACTAAGCAAGGGCCGCTAAATATTGGTAGTAAATGCTTTTAAGCTTATTTGAGGTAATTAAAAAGCTTCGTGAAATGTTTGTTAGCCCATTGGTAACGTTGGCAACATATTTAAACGTTTTGGTAAGAAGGTTGTAGGTATAAAAAGCTTTATTCAAGCTTTATTCAAATAGAAATTGGTAGAAAATATATAAAAATATTTAAATTAAATAAAAGAAAAACCATCCATAAGCGTCAATAGATATCAATCGAAAGGACAGCAAGTAATAATTTTGGTATAAATAAATGAAATAAAATTAAATTAATTTATACCAAATTATTAATCAAATTTAGCTTAAGTTATAAAGCTTTAAATTATAGATCTGAGAGACTTATTAGTTTATGTTTGTAGACAAACACACTCGCTTCACACTCTCAAATCTAAAGTTTATGCCTGGGGCATTCTCTGCCCTGTTAGGGTAGTGGTATATGTACACGTATATATGTGCATGTGTGTGTTTGTGTGTGTGTACGCGTACTAATAAGACATAACACACATTTGATTTTGACTCTGTTGAATGCTGTACAGATTTCAACGCCGCCGTTGGACGAGGCAATTAATGCAAAATGCTGCATACGCCCGGTAGGCCCAGCTGCGACGTGCTCCTCCTATTTGCCTGTCTGCCTCTGGGCATACACGCACAGTGTGTGAGAGAGAAAGAGAGAGAGAGGTGTAAACAGCATCCACGTTAGCATGCACAATGGCCACAGACATTTGCATAGGCATCAGCTTGGCCGGAGTCCGGTCGAACAGCAGTCACTGGCGCTTATGTTTTGATAGCCATGTAATTTCCGCCCATAAACAAAGCCCTCCACAGATTCAGATTTCTAGTCAAAGCGCGACACAGATTCCATTGGGGGTGTGGCAGGCGTAGTCGAACTTTAAGCGTAATGAGCTTGCCAGTTGTTGGAACGGCTTAATGCAGACCTCTAATTATTAGACCAACTTAAAGCGCTTCTGCTCTGAACTATCGTTTACAAATTTAGTTATTGTGTGAATAACGTGCAGAATGAAATATGTATAGTATATATGTTCTTGATCAGCATTGTATGCCGAATAGATGTAGTGTCTGATGAGTTCTCTTTCCCACTATTTATTTGATCGTTTGACAGTCGCTTCGATCATCTCCTCGAATGTCTCTTCAGAGATCGCTTGAAAGGTTGCTTTAAAAGGGTCTTCAAAGGTCTTGCTGAAGGTTTCTTCAAAAGTCTCTTCAAAGGTCTCTTTAAAGGTCCCTTTAAAAGTCTCTTCAAAGGTCTCTTCAAAGGTCTCTTCAAAGGTGTCTTTAAAGGTCTCTTCAAAGGTATCTTCAAAGGTGTCTTCAAAGGTTCCTTCAAAGGTCTCTTCAAAGGTATCTTCAAAGGTCTCTTCAAAGGTCTCTTCAAAGGTATCTTCAAAGGTCTCCTTGAAAGTATCTTTGATCACCTTAACGTTTTCTCAAACGTCGCCTCGAATGTCTTTTAGACCATTTGTTAATTATTCTCTTTAATCCCCCCTCTTCCACGCCTAACTTAGAGTATCTTATAGTTGATCATAATCTGCTTTCTGCATTCATATGAACTCATATTGCCACACTTCAATGGATTCCTTTCATTCTCACATCATCAATTTTGTGCCATCGATTCAATCTCAATTAGGATCTACTATTACTAAATTTTACAACAGCTTTTGGCATAACTCCCCTCTGACCCCTTACCACTATGTACCCCCCGCCCTCTTCTTATATTGGCCAGGTTCTCACTCACTTATTACACACTCCGTAGTTTGGCGTATAATTTTCTGCACACATACGAGCATTTTGTAGGAGTATTTTTCGTAAAAAGTTTGAATGGCCTGCCAGAGCAATGCCTAAACCTAAACTGTGCTCCGGTTTTTAGTTTTGTAAATTGCTTTCTCCGTTCGCCCTCTTGCCCTCTCGCTCCCTTGATGTTCGCCTACCACCCTTTTGTCTATGGTTCAGCTGACTGTGGCCCAAACTACTTTTGATTGCTGGTGCAACAACAATACAACTACATCAACTAAAGCGAAACTCTACTCATTGCTGAAGTAGCTACCAACCGGGGCAAAAGCCAGTGGCAGGAGGTAGAATGAAGGATGAGGGATGAAGAAGGCAGGAGGCAGTGGAGCATAACTTTTACTCTATTGACTGCATGTCCTTTACCCTTTCTTGTCCTGGCAACGTTCATGTGTGCAGCTCGATTGGTTTTAACATGCTGAAAGTTGGCTCGTTCAGTTGGTTGTTTGGTGGGCTGCTTATGCTATGCATTGATTAAATTTGACTTAAATTGCATTAAGTGTGTATGCACACACACACATCTCTCTCTTTCTCTCGCTGTGTGTGTGTTCAGTGAAGTGCAGCATCGTTTTAGGCGCTCGTTGCATTTCTTATTGTTTGAAATTGGATTTTGTTACCCCATTGCACTAGAAACCTACAAACTGAACTGCACATTTAACCCTCCAGCCCCTCGACCTGCCCGCGCACACACACTTGTTGACATTCTGAAAGGAAACTAACGTAATTGAGTTGCCAAAAGCCTCTTAGCCAATTTTATCAGTTTAATTAAGAAGTAGCTATGTTCGTTTCCAAATAAAGGATTCTTCTATTGTTCCGCATCCTTCTCGAAATATACACGTGCAGCTGCCAGGCATTGGGCATGGCATTAAAAAGGAAATGGATTGACTTATATATCTATTATGTGTGCTCTATCTGTTGCTGTCCTTCTGTGTTAGCTGTGAGTGGATGGATACTCTGAATTATCACACTCTTCTGGCTTTGTTTATACCTATTACGAATTCATCTTAATGTGTGTACATGGGCATATGTAAGCAGCTCTTATATGGTTTAGAATTTCAGTTGAAAATGAACATTAATATAATTAAATAGGTATAATTTAAAAGGTATAATTAAATAAGTATAGCTATACAGGCATAATTGAATGAAATAATAAAGTTAATACTGTGTACTCACATAGCTTTATAGGTATAATTGTATGTATACTAAATAGGTATAATTAAAAAGATACTTTGAATAGGTATAATTGAATGAATAATTGAACAAATATGTGTAGCTGAGTATGTTTAATTGCATTAGTTTAATTAAACGAACTTACGAAAAGGTATAATTAAATAGGTATAAAGAAATAGGTATAATATGATTTTATATATTTATTTTAATAGCTATTTATTATGTTTAGTTGCATTAGTATAATTAAACGAACTTACGAAAAGGCATAACTAAATAGGTATAAACAAATACGTATAATATCATTTTACATATTTATTTTAATAGCTATTTATTTATTTATTGGAAACATTAAAGTAATTGTTCAATAGCTATAATTGAGTCAGCATGTGTAAATAGGTATAAGGAGTACGTAACCAATATACGTACATAATGGCAGTTCTTCAATGACCAATCAGATGTATAAACTTATAGGACTATCCAACTGTGAAAGCATCTACTTCAATCGAACGAGAGTATATTGTGTGTTGCAGGGTGTGTGTGCATGTTGTGCACAGCTGCTACACATTGTCAGATTAGGCATATATCTGCAATACTTACGAAATTGGTCAACAAGGTTCAATTTTAGAATTGAAAATACATTGCAGAGCTCAGAATAGCTGAAGAAGTTTAATTTAATTAAGTAAATGGGAATGATAAAGAGCTGACAAAGAAGATGTTCTTAACAGTCCTTAACAGTCCTTAACAGTCCTTAACAGTCCTTAACAGAAACTTAATATTGACATAACATAGACATAAACATAAACATTCCAGCGAGAGACAACTTTCTGTAGCTACTTTACTTTAAACGACACTTTCTTGTTTCGTTTACAAACATATATTCAATGTTTTATATGCTGATTTAAGTTTTGAATATATATTCACTATTTATTGGTATATTTGAAGAAAGTATCGTATGCTTTCACATTTAAAACTCAAGCATCAAAGCTACTTACCTTTCAGCATAGGTGAATAGTCATCAAATAGTTGAATTTATTTCGGAAAACCTCTCAAGACATTAGGCAAAAACTTAGCAAAGAATCCTCTTTGTCGTCCGTGAGTGCTTTATAATGTTTGCTGGCTGCTGCTGCTGTGGTCGTAACTAGAGAATTCTGGAGGTTGCTCAAAACTTTTGTCTACGATCCTAAGTAGAAGAAGAGGAAGATGTTGCTGTTGTTGTTTTTATAAGGTGGTTTTTGGTTTCATAACATGCCGCACACATTAGGAAATGTTAAAATGACATAAAAACAGCGCAACAGTCAGCGACAACAATGTGACACCTGTTTTTTCTACATATGTGTGTGTGTGTGCCATTTTCACGACTTGCTAAAGTACTGATGTGTGCATGTGTGTGTGTGTGTGTTGCATGTTGCCAGCGCATTTAGTGACATTTATGTGCAGCGTGGCGCTTTATTTGCAGCTCAATGCACAGCGAAAATTGCTTACGAAGTATGCCATGAGTTGCACTTGTTGTTAGATTTTTATATGCGCAAGTACACTGAGCGAAAAAGCAGTGCATAAACTACTAACTGCAGCTTAGAGTATCGATTACTATTTGGTATTGTATAAGCTATCTATATAATTGTTTCCAATCATCAAACTTAGCTAAAGGTTCCTTCTTTTCCAGCAACTTAGCTATTGATCAGGAATCTTTTTAGGCATCAATATATGCCACTATATATGTCCCTATATCTTCTTTTATATATGTTCCTATTCATGTCCCTATATATGCCTTTATATCTGCCTCTATATATGTCTTTATATAAATCTAAAAGTTGCAGCTGTCTCATTTCTTTGGAGATTTCTTACTTCGGCCCGAGGTACGCCTAGCGGAGTTTACCTAAGGTAACCCTGATCTCTGGACCTTCTGAACTTTAATTCAGCCTGAAAGTATATATATATCTATTATCGGTTGTTAATAGTTATCTAAGAGCACATTAGCTATATATCTGACATTCAGTTTGGCTTCAATTGATCTCTAACTTGCTTGAAACTGTTCGAAGATTAAACTTCAACTTCCTTATACTACAGATATCTATTTACTATATATACACTTTCTCTATATATATCTGAATAATACAGATTTATCTAAGTTTTCTATGTAACTAACACTGATATTTCGCGCTGTGTATGAGCATGAGCCTTGCACTTTGAACCATCTCTATCGGATATATACATTTTCTTACTAGTTTTTCTTCTGCTTTCATTTTTATGCGAATGCCAAGTTCGTTTTACTATTTGCGTTGTGTGTGTGCTCTGTGTGTGTGTTATGTGTGCTCTGTGTGTGTGTTATGTGATGCACATAAAATTTAACAGGTTTTTATTAAAATGTGTCATGAAGTTGCACGCTGGCTAACTACTACGACTCCAGCTCGTTTAAGTTTCAACTTGCACATTAGTGGAAAGTGGAAAGTGTTTGCTTGAAGCGAAGGAAAATGTGTATGAAAAATTCAGGGAAAAGTTTCATTATATTGTCCCAGGCAGCTAATGAAACAGGATCATTATACAATAATTAGCAGTCACTGAGCCACACAACAAAAACCGTCTAAAACCCTCAAGGACTCAGAGACACTGTGCGAGGCGAGGCGAGGCGTGGCAGCTCCTTTCTTGGCTCAATTGCTCCCCAGGTTGTCTGGCTCGGATGGCTGCTCTTAAGCTGCTCGAATCAAGTTGTAAGCCGGCTGGAGGGGCGTATCCAAGTACCTAGGAGCCGGCAAATCTCAGCCAGGCAAGCGTAAAGGCAGCTAATAATGTAAACAGCGTCGAGGGGTGATAAAAAAAATAAGAGAGGGAGAGCAAAAAAACTGCGAAAAGGAAAAGGAATTTCTTTTGGGTTCCTTAAATCTGTAACCAAAGCCCGTTTCCCAGGCTGCTTACCACTTGTCAATTGGCTCATTATTGTCCTTGTTGTTTGTTTCTTATCGCTGGTCACTCACACAGTTGCTCAGCCGTATAATTATGACAATTGCTGCGCTGCTTCGTTGACTCCGAAGGTGGAATCGATGAGCTTTGAAATTGCAGACAAATCGTTGAGGAGGAATCACTCAGCTAGGGAGATATATATATAGGTGGAACTGCCCAGCCCTCAGCTCATTGTTTTCTAATTCAAATCGCATAAGCGCTGCTGCACGCGGCGTATACTTAATATATGTGTGCGGCACATTGCGCATACGCCAGCACATTAGAAATTCCAACGCGGACTGCAGGCAATTTGTACCGCAGACTAAGTGCAATTTAGTTAATTTAGCACTTGATTAACTTTTGAAATGGAAAATAAAAACAAGAGGAGCCGGAAAAAGGAGGGAAAACAGAATAGAAAACCATCCGCACTTCAGCAGCAATTGAATCGCACAATGAGGCCATCGCCTGTCGGAAAAACTCAAACTCAACTCGAGTTTTATTTTCTTTTCCTTATTTATTTTTGTTTTAGCTTTTTTTATTTTTATTTTTATTTTTATTTTAGTTAGTGGCATTTTTTAACTGGCTGGCAAAAAGTTTTAAGCAGCGCTTGGTGTTTGTTAAATGTTGGTTGTTGTTTCTTCCTCTTCTTGTTGGTGTTGCAGCTGTTTATATGCGGTCAACATAGCAGCAGAAGCAGAAGCAGAAGCAGCAGGCAGTCAGACTCAGACTCAGCCTGAGAGTGTGTAGAAAGTGGGTGTGACTAAAGCAGCGAATTACGCGAGTTTCAACTTTTCCTTGATAAAAAAAACGTAGAGAAAACCAAAGGGAAACTGCATTAAAATGAAGCGAAAGGTAGAGTAAAACGAATTCGTTAAGTAAGTTAACAAAGAGCAAAGCTAATTCAATCAATTTGCAGTATTTTATCACTAGCTGAGTCCTTATTTAGTCTAGAAATAAATCTCCTCTATATAATGTATATATCTTATCTATATAATCCTTAAGCTTAGGAGTCAACGTTTGGGAATGTTAACCTTAGGATTATAACATAAAATCTGAAAGAATCCATAAAATTCTGAACTTATCAAAGGAGAAATATATATATATATATCTGTTTGATCCGAGAGGTTAACTTCTATATTTAGTTGACATATTTTACCATTTTAGAATTACCAAATTATCATTTGTTAGTTTTCAATTCGCTTTTCTTAAACAATTAAAAACATTCAATAAATATTTATAGCTAAACAAAATCGAAATAAATAAATCGCTCATCAGTTTCCAGATTTATCTTCTCTATTTTTGGATATGTATAAATATAAAATTAGATGCTACTATTCATTTGTGTATAAACAATCAGTTTAATGTTCCAAATTGAAGCTACTTAAGACTCTCAGCTCAATGCTTTCCCAAATTAGTTGCTAGAAATATTTCATATATTTATACGAGGGTCATTCAACAAGTTCTTAGAATCATCGCCTGATGGCGATTAGAAGATTACTTTCAAAGTCTCAGTCGTAACCCTTCATTAGTTTTGAGAGCAATATCATTCGGTGATTCGATTCTTGTTTCTTAGAAGGGAAAAAGAGCAGAGAAATCAAGGATCGTTTGGATGCTGTCTACAGTTTCTCTTCTCCTGCGATGGCGACTGTCAATAATTGGTTCAACGAGCTTGTTGAAGTGTCCCGAAAATGGAGGAAAACGTAAAAGAAATCAACGATGTCGTGTACGATCGGCAGGAAAGCTGTTGGCCAACCTTTTCTGGGAGTCACAAGGTGTGTTTCAATACGATTACTTCGAGTTAGGTCGAAAAATCAAGTGATGTTCCACCTCGACCTCCTTAGTTTCAATAGCCAAATTGGTCGAATTGCTGCCGCATTCAACGTACTCTCCAGATTTGACCTCCTGGGACTTCTCTTTGATTCCAAGCCTGAAAAAGGCACTCGCCAGGAATAACTTTGACTTCGAATGAGGAGATCATCGTCTGAGTTGCAATAAAATATCTTCAACTCTAAAATAAAACACGTTAATTTGAGTTAAGGTTAAGGGAATCTCATAGTCGAGCTTCGTAAATATATTTTATACAATTTACCATATAATTTTCTGCTTTTATAAACGATTTTTTTCATATGAATATTAATTTAGTTTTCACATATTGCATTTAAATGCTTTTAGACGAAATTAAGAGAGACATTAAAACTGAATTTATTTCGTGGCAAAGTTTATAATTCATGAATGGATGTGTATAATCGTATAGATATATATATATAGACTATATATTATATAGATTTATGCATTTTATTATCTGCATATCTATGGACAAGTTTGGCAACATTTTGGCGCTTGTTTTGTTATTCTCGTTGTTTGTTCCTGTGCCCAAAAAGCCAAAACAAATTTCCGCCAGTGTTTGCCAAGTTTTTTTTTGTTTGCATACACACACACACACTGGAATACACACACACACACACACACACTGCGAGTACTCGTACAAAAGCCTCTTCGAACTTCTTTCAATAATAATTTTTGTGCAGCTCTCAAGAAATAAATACAAATACATAAATAAAATTGGGGACACTCCGCCCATTCTTCTTCTTGCTTGTTCCGATAAACGGAATACAAAATAAAATATGGTAAATAAATGGCAAAATGCTTCTTGGTTGCGGCTTCTTTTGACACACACACACGTGCAGACATTAGGGGTAGTCCTGGGGTGGCAAGCCGATTGTAAGGAGAGACGCCTCTGGATTTGCATTTAGTAATTGAATTTTGTTTTTGCAATTTATTTCTAGACTTCCACATGTCAAGAGCTTAAAATATCATACATTACATATATATATGATATATATATATATAATGGCACCTTGTTCGTAGGTAAACAATAGAGAACACGGTCAAGTTATTTCGTTGGAGGAAAGTGTATAAAAATATCTCTAAGTGCAGTTCTTCTCAAGGATAATTTGATTTATGCGGTTTATCTGAAGTGAGATTTAACGGAAGAGCCCTAAAAGGATGTGAAATATACTTTTAACACTTTGTTTTACTCATTTCTACTACTAAAAACTTCTGCTACTACTCTTTTTCTACTACCTTTTTGCTGCTATATAAAACTCACTTAATCGGAGGTTCCAGCAACTCAATTGATAAACTGAGTTAAGTAGCAAGTATCCCGGCGATTTCTTGTATAATTAAGTCCTAGTTTTTCTACCTTTCATTACCTTAAAAGGACTCTCTTTGCCTTTTCACCTTCTCTTTCTTTATATTATACGTTGAGCACTGAGAATTGCTTTTGGAATTTTATTTTATTTAATTTAATTAAGTTAGTGACTTCTTTGGGTTTCTCATCTAGAATATTAACGACTTGACTTCACCAGTTAACGACTTTCTGCTGGACCCGTATCCCCGTAGGTATCTCATAAAAGTAAACACACTCTTAGGAGCGTATCCTTTGGCTACGACGAGTGTCTGTTACTCAATCCAGGACATACGCAGTGCAGGCCGTTCGTTTTGTAAGCTCGTTGCACTTTTCAAAACGTGCTGCAATTTGTGATAAAAGCAGTTCATTTTTATGGCACACACGCACACCCACACCCACACCTACACACACACACACACATACGTTGGTTATTGAAAGTTGATTTTTACGATAATGTGAGATAACTTGACGTGGGTCAAGTAAATGCTGGGCAGCTCGTTAAACAGGCGCTACGAGTGGCCATGGCGACTACTTTAAACTCCATTAAGTCAAATTTACGGCACAAGTTGCCAAAGGATAACGGCAAAAAGTGTTAAAGCCATCCATGGAACAGAATACTGAACACAGAACACGACAGAACAGGATAAAACAGGACTGAACTGAACTGTATAGAAGAGAACACCAGAAAGATAATAAAAAGTTGCCGCAGCTCATGATAATAAAACGTACAATGCTCGCGGCACGTGCTGCCTCAAATGGACACGCAGTCTGGACACGAACCATGGACGAAGGACCCACTACTCCCGCACCTCCTACTCTAACCCCTCAGCTCTCTGTTGACATTCCCTTTTCTTTTGTCAGGAAAGTCAAGCTATGTGAGCAACGGCAACGAGCTACGAAACGCCCACAGCAATTTGTTGCTGAATGATGTGTGAAGGACATAAAAATACCTAGGATTCCATCAGTGCTAGAAAGGGGGGGGAGGAAGTGCACTGCGCACTGCTTTCTCGAGGGATCCTGCCAAAGTGGACAATAGGGGGCTACAAATAGTCTTGGATAAACGTGTTTTGATGCTTCGATTGGACAAAGAAAAAGGACACAGATTTCTTTAAATGCAAATTTGTAAAGATGCTTGTAAATAAATTATAAATTAGCTGAACAAATAAAGCATTTAAATAAGCATTAGAAATGTAAGTATTAAGTATATATGTATGTATAATAATTAATATAGTAAGATTTTAATCAACGACCAAATTCCTTAAGAAACTTCAAAGAAACTTTAACAACTGCAAAAAGCATAGCGAAAAGCAAAGCGAAAAGCAAAACGAACAGTAAAGCAAGAGAAACGATATTTGTTCTAAAAGTTCATATCAAAAGGTCTGCACATATGTATATACATAAATAGCTTACATACATACATATAATTATACTGTACGTATGTATGTAAATATCTACAAAGCAGAGAATACACACTGAGCGTCAATCAAGATGCTTGTCATCTATCTATAGTTCAGTCTATCGCACTCTAACTTACACATTTCAATTATCATGAACTCTCTTAAGAGAGCAAAGCATACGCTCTCTCTTTCGCTCTCACAAGAAATCACCAAATTTGCAGTTTCTAGCAATCAGTGGGAGCATTTAACAACAACAATTTAAGAGCGAGAAATTTCCTTGCCTTGTTCCGTTCTTCTGCGCTCTCTCTCTGTTGTACTCATTTTTGCTCTCCCTTTTGTCCTAGTCGATCGCAGTCTCGTGTTATCTTTCTGCGCATCTGGTTTGAATTTGTTTAATTATTCCCAGTCTCTCGTGATTCTTGTTTCACATTTCTTTGACTTTAAATGAAATCCTTATAAGTTTTAAAAATTTAAAGCTGTGTGTAAACTATTGTGTTATATTTTTATATATCCATTTCTCTTTCTGTGTTATCTTCTATCTCGATGCAAATGCTCTCTGAAATCGCTGTGCAACGTCTTCTTCTGCCTTGGTAAGACAATTTAAATAAATGTTATATATATCTTTATAGCTACGTTTCAATCTGGGTATTATTTTTATGGAAATAGTGTAGAATATAGTCACATTTTGTTGTCCAGAATCGGCTTGGAAGCTGGGAAATTTTATTTGTTTACAATTTGCAACCGCAATCAGAAAATTTTTGGCAATTTGATTTTCAATTATTTGTTGACACTTTGGCAAGGCAAACTGTAAACTGTTAAAACAAAAGTTAATTTTATTATGCCAGCAAAATTTCATATTTGCTTCCATGCACTTTCCAATTTCCCCACCTCCTCCCCCCCACAGCTTTATGCTATGGTAACCCTAGAACCAACCCCAAACCAAACCCAACATCTTGTTTACAACAAATTGCAGAAAACTTTCGCCTTGTGTGCAACGTTGTGTTGTTCGGTTTCTTCGTCTTCTGCTGCGTCTGCTTCAGCGTCTTCATGAATTTTTGCACTTTGCGGGCAGACAGGGCGTATGAATAATTAAATATGCACACACACTGTTACACACACACAGACACACACACACAAAGACAGTGCGTACCATAGATATCGTTGAGCCTTGCACACACTCTGCTTGAAGCAGGCAGCACTTTGTTCTTATGCTCAACTACTTTTTCTTTTAAGGCCTTTTCTGCCTGCGGGCTTTGTTTGAGTTTTTTGGGCTGTCTTTTTTATACCCCTTTCTCCCTTTCTACCCCCCTCCCCACCCCTTCTCCTCTTCATTATTTCATCATTTGCATTTCTCATTTGCAGCTTCTTTGGCTCCGTTGCTTCTCGGAAGGGCTGCTTGCATTCTGGTATTGTCACCATGTTTAATGAGATTGGCTTTGTTTCTTCTTTTTTTCGCTCAGTGTAGACTTCAGTTAACCTAAGTTTGATGCACAGACTCAATTCCTTTGATTTGGCTGCTGGAATGTTCTCTTTAAACTGTTGGCCAATTCTAGTGCGAAAAGCCAACCAATTAGTGCTGGTATTTGAAGTGCCCACAGGGAGTTTAACAGCTTGGGAAAACTTTTGGGGCAACTTCTTGGTGAACTTCGACAGCTTTGCGATTTTAAGGTCAATTAGAAAGTTGTCGCCCACATAAACATTCAAAATTTCGTATCGTAAGTGTGTGGGTTAACAACCTGTTGGTAATCACCTGCTGGAAGGCTTCCTCCCAAGGCTCCTCTTTGACCTTGTGCTACTACGCGTCTTATATGCATTATAAGTATAAGAGTACAAAGGTCCTTTATGATTTTTATTGTTAAGTATTATTGAATTGAATTGAAGTCAAAGAATGCTGCATTTACCTTTGTAAGAAAACTCATCTAATTGTTCGCATTGAGTTTTTCTTATGAATTTCGAATCCTTTTGTTGTTTACTCCTGGCGTAGCCCAACGCTTTGTATGCTCGACGCAAAACAAAATCTACATAAGAAAAAATGGGCAGAAAAATGAAAATAAACGATTTTGAAGAGTTCATGCAAATAAAGCTCTGCGAGAGAAAGAAAAGAATGAAAGAGCCTCTAACAGGATTTGGCCCCTACCTAAACAAAGCAAAGGGCCAGGCCAAGAACAGGCTACGTGTTTGGCGTTAAAATGGCCGAAAAACAACTGCAAATGGTGGGGGGAATATCAGCGTTAGAGAGGGTAGGAGAGGGGCCTAGGGGGGAAATTAAGGCAAAAGGCGTCGCTGAGCGTTAATATTAACTTTTCTGCTCAGTTTCCTTTTTTGCTGCAAAGTTTTTCGCTAAAGTTACGCGTTGCCCATTTTTTATGCTTTGCATACAGCGAGCCACCCCTTAAAATAACAAGGGGAGCAGCTTTCATAATAAAAACACGACTTACAACATACCCTGTAAATATGACAGAAGATTTCTTTTCTTGATTTGTTTGTCTGTTGGGAAAGTTTATCTAAACAAACTTAACTTCTGTTAAGGTTAAGATTTCTTATCAATTATTTAAGTTATTTTTCTTATCTTTTTATGGCAGAAAGGTATAAAACTTTGAAAGGTCTAATAATTCTCCAATTTTCTACCCTGCCATGCCTATTTTTATCTTATGTTAAGAAGGCTTCCACTTCTAGTTTATTTTTACATTTCTAACTAAACTTTTGTCATACCCTTTCCGAACCCCATGAATATCTACAGGGTATCTATAAGCGTGAAGTTAGAGTAGACAATGCGCTTATAAATGGGCAAATGTGTTTTCCTTTTGTGTTGTGTTACCAATTTTTCTGTTTATTTTCCAGGTCATGTATAAAATATTAAATTATTAGTTGTAAATAGCTGGAAAACTCCGCCGAGTTTTGGGTTCCACATTTACGACTAACGGAGTTCATTTGGTTGCCTGAACAAATAAAATCCCACTTCGTTTGAAACCGCAAATAAATTAATGGAAATTTGTGGTTTTACAAGTATTTTTTTCCTTTTCAACTAACTAAAATATTCAACAGTTCATAATACTCGTTAAATATTAAAAAAAAGCGGAAAGAAATTAAAGCTACTCGTGTCAAACAGTTGATTATTAACTTAGAAAGCGTGAATTCACAGTGATTAAATATGTATTAACTGTGACCTACTTAAATGAGATAACAGTTATGTTTTATGTATAACTGAAGGAGTGTCAGAAAATTGATTATAATTAGCTTTCACTCTCTGTTTAGTAATTCAAACTTAATCCCTTTTAATTGAACACCAATCAAGCGCTTTAATATGCTAAGTATACAGTGGCTTAACAGACTTCTAACATTAACAGAGCATAAATACATGCGTTAACATAGGAGCAGCATGAGCTCTGCGGTAGGTAAATGATCATGTTATGCGGCTGTTAATGTTGAGGGAAACTGCTGTTAGCTTAATTTAATGCAGCCGCTTACTGTCTGTGACGTCACAGCGCTGTTAAGTTTAACAGAAAATCCAAAGAGAACAGTTTCGTTTACAGAAAACATAAAATAAGTTTTGCTCTTTATTTAATGAACCGCAACATATATTTCTTTACTTAAAAAATAAATAAAATTCATAAAATTAAAAAAAATATATGAAAATAACGCAAAATAAAATAAAAATATATAAAAATTAAAAAAAATAATAAATAAAATAAAAACAAAATAAAAATCTACGAAATTAAAATAATATTTATAAAATTATATGAAAATAAAAATAATTATATGAAAATATATAAAAATCTGATTTGACTTCCAACTCTTATTTGTGATTTCAAACGAAATTAACTAAAATTTTGTATTTTTCCAAGTAAAATTTGTAGAGTATTTATTTAATCGAAACATTTTATTATATATTATGTCTCATTAATGAAGTTGATGGAAATGATACACGAATTTTGTCCGCCCAAATAGCAACAGACTTATGCAATGATTTAAGGCTATTAATGTCACAAATTTATCAGATCCTTTCGATGTGCAACCGCAACTTCAAATCCCCTATGAAGAGTGATAGCTTATCGCACTTTCCCTCGGTGCCAGGGAAAATGAAAAATGACGTCAAGTAGGAAAATAAATTTGTACGCCGCTAATGGCAATAAAAAGAAAACAAGTAAAAAAATGGGACGAAAATGCAATGCCAAAAACAAGACAATTTGATTAAGTGCAATGCGATGAAGACAGTCTTTGTCCACGTCTGAGATCGAGCTTTCCTCCGGATATTTGATTCAGGGCTTAGCCGTGGCGTAGGGTCTGCCCAGTGCCAAGGCATTCAACTTGATGAGTTCCCTGATGTGAGCAGACTGCACATCTTCCAGTCCCGCCGTATACTGCCAGCTCGTCTCGCGCTGTATGATAAAGGTGCCGTCCAGGACAATGTAGTCAAATTTGAGGCCCTTAAAGAGGCGCAGCTGCAAAGGATACAGGAAATCGGATAAACCAAAGGATAAGACTGAGCATAGGGCTGGGCGCTCACCTTACTGGAACTCTCATTATAGGCGGACTCCACGAAGCGCTGATCAAAGAACGGATCGAAGGTATTGATGCTGACGTAGGCGGCACAGAAGTGGGGCTCAGCGTACACCCTGTACAGGATCAGGTCGCCATCGTGCACCTGATGCTTTAGCCAATAGTGCAGCTTGTCGAAGAGCTCGAACTGGGATTGGCTGACCTTAAATGTGCCATTCAAATAGGGCTCCAGTTGATCCCTTAGCTCCGACTTGTACTTGGGTATATCTGCGTCCTCGGAGAGCCGTGGAAATACGGGTATACAGTAGACGCTGAAAGTCTGAGATACATCTATATCTTTTGGGATATATATAGTCATAGGACTCACCTTCTGAGGGGCTTGCTGGGATGATAGAGGTGGGCGAATTGTAGAAAGTTTCTAACGAAGTTGCGTGTGGGCAACATGCCGGGCTCGAGGGGCAGCACATAGTAGGTTTGAGCATTGAAACGTGCCACATTCCGCAGCAGATGCAACGGGTAGCCCAAATCATAGTAGGCACCGCGAGGTTTATCGCTGAGTTTACGATCCTGATCGTAGGTGCGACTGCAACGCAGGCCCTCAGGTCGCTCCGTCTCCAGGCGACGCAGCATTCTCGGCATATTGCCGTCCGGCAGGACCAGCTGCAAGGACACCCAGTGGGTCCAGCTCAAGGCGAACACCGTACAGTACTTAATCTGATACAGATAATCCAGCATATCCTCAAAGTCATCCCTCTGCACGTAGACAGCCATGCTGATCGGTGCTGTCCAGCGCATCAATAGCCACTCCAAGTACTTGAAGTCCCTGTAGGTGCCGTGTGTGGTCAGTGTGATGCTCATGTTGCCCTTCAGCTCGGAACTCCTGGAGTTCATGAAGTTATGATATACCCAGTACTCTCCGTTCTGTTCCAATTGGAAACGTGGACGTGAGAAGAAGGTCGGACGATCTGTGGGCCGCCTCAAGCCATTCATCTTTGGCAGCTGGAACAGGACAATATAAAAGATCATGACCAATCCCAGGGTGGCCGCAACCAGCTTCCTAATGAAGATGCGACGCCAGTTGGCTGGAAGCATGCTGAATGTGCGTTTGTGTTGGGTAAAGTCTCTATATTTATATTAATTTTATATTTGTTTTGATTCAAATTTGCCAGAAAGTTATATACAAAATATCTGACAAGATCAAAGCAGCAAAAGTTGAATATATATATTTGAAGTTGTTGAACAAAAAGTAAAAGAAAACTGAGGGAAGGGGTGGAAGGAGTACGAGTTAAATCGGTCTAAATCTTCACTCGATTCTCCTCTCCGCAGACTGAGCCTAGTCCAGCTACTGATAATACCTGTCACCAGCTTACATAACTCTCAGGGGTTTCGTTGTGCAACTCAAGCTGGCGTTGCATGCCTCAGTGTCATCATCGTGGCTCGTTTATCACTCTCCACAATCTTTCCATTAGCCAAGAGGCCAAATAGAAAAGGAGCCGCCAAATAGCTGCCACATTTTGAACTTAAAACGCTTTGTACTCCGCCTCCACCTCCGCCGCCGCCTCCTCCTGCCACAAAGCTGCACACATAGAAAAGGTAATTGCCATTTTTCACTGACTTTTATCGCTGGTCGCTTTCACTTTGCATACCTTCATCTCCTTTTTGGCCATACCTTTGGCTGCAGTTATTGCATTTCGCTGCCGGCGACATTGACATCTTTTTAATTAGACCAATATAATGTCTCCACATAAATTCCTGATAGAATGAAACTTGGTTTTCCATTTTCCTATTTTGGAGTGGGTTTCTTCTATCCTTTAGCATAACACGACGAGCATTTATGATTAACACTGGGCAAACATGCAATGCTCGGTGTCATTAGGCCCCCCGCCGCCCCACGTCGCACCCTCCTAAGCATTTCCCATTTTCCATTTTCCAGGCTGCCTGTCTACCGAACATTTGTCATTTTTTTGCCACCGCCAGAGCTGAGCGCCATGCACATTGGCAAATAGTTAGAGACCATTTTTCTACTCTTCTTTGCTTTTCCTCAGCTCGTTATGGACGTGTAGGTGTGAAATTATAAATTTTCCTCACAATTTATGAGCCTATTTCACAGTTACCACTAGCCAGCTGGTTATCGCTTCTGACTACATGACAGCCAAGCTAGCTGGAGGTGGGGAAGGGTGTGGGAGGGCTTTGCTGCTCCTGAATTCGTTTGCTTAAAGACGGAAATAAAGCACATAACTTTGTTACAAATTATTGAGGTAATTTGAATATAAATAAAGATGGATAATCCAAATTTCATTATATATATTTATACAAGGAAATCTTCTTCCAGATAATTACAGCTAATCAGCTGCCAATTAAATAGGTTTACTCTTTGAGTGAAATATATAAACTCTTTAGAGGGAAAAACATATAATACACTGTTGTTAATCAAACTAATTTGCGCTGCTGAAATGGATCTATCAGAATATATATTCTCCTACATTTTCCTTAAATTTTCATTCAATTTAAAGTATCCACTTTTAGTCAATATTTCCTCAATTTGTAATTCTCTCAAGGTCAGGTCGATAACCTGCTTAAGTTATTCCATTGCCAATAAAATCATTTTGCTCAATTTTAAGTTAAACAATGTGATTTAGGCCACAGGCAGTTTCTCGGAAAACTTATTTCTGTTGACTTTTAGGCACAGCGTGAGTTTTCTATAGTCTCGATTTTTGCTCCGAGTGTTGTCTTAGTCTTTATGTTTAGTGTGTTCTTTTGGATTTTGTAAATATATTTAACAGAATTGCTCTTAAACTTAAAGAAGCTAAATTTATTAGGTAAAACTTTCCTTAGAAAAGTGATTCATCTGTTTGCAAGAGGCAAAATGCAAATCGATCAATGCAGCAGCAGAGGAAAAGAAAGAGAGGGGTAGAGCTCTCTGGAATATGTATGTAAGTGCGTATGCAAGGTAAAGCGGCCTATCCACAGTCGAAAATGTTGGCGAGCTTTACGTAAAAATCTACGCTGGTGTTAGTGCACGCGAGGCTGGAGTGGCTGGACGAAAATAAATATGTTTCAAGCTTCGTAATGCTCGTGGAACTTGTTTGACACTTGATGGGCATTTTGTCGTCATACAGAGCGAAGCTCACAAGCGAAATAAAATGAAGAGCAAAGCTATCAGTCGATAATGCAAACAGAGCAGTACGAATGCAAAGAAATGCAAGCAGAGCAACAGAGAGCGAATGCAAGCAGAAAGCGAAAGCAAACAGAGCAGCAGAGAGCGACTACGAGCAGAGCAGCAGAGAGCGGGTGCAAGCAGAGAGCGAACGTAGATGAACATTCATACGTGTGTATGTATGTGTATGCATATTAACAGATCAGTAAAGGACCACAGATGCTCAGCTGTAAATGTTAAATGCAGAAAACGAAAGCAAGCAGAGCAGCAGAGAGCTAATGCGAGCAGAGCAGCAGAGAGCGGGTGCAAGCAGAGAGCGAACGTAGATGAACATCCAAACGTGTGTATGTATGTGTATGCATATACATATGCATTTTAACAGATCAGTAGAAGAGCACAGTTGCTCAGCTGTAAATGTTAAACTTAACAGCAGCAATATATTTTTTTAACATAAAAGCTAAATATGTTCATATTTTGTTTGTTTAAAGTCTATTGTAACTCGAGCAGAGGGCGAGACGCAGCAGCAACGCTTCTGTTAAATACGATCAGAAGCATTAACTTGCTTTCTCAATTAATGTATACAAAAAGTAAACACAACTTGTATATACATTTTAAATATATTGTTCCCATTTATTTAATGTTTAAATTACAATATTTGCAATTGATTCACGCAGCGCTTGGTAATGATAAAGGCGTCTGCTGAATTTATTTGCACACAGAAATTACATTAAATTAACATTTTGCCCGCATTTCATACACAAAGGAATTTTGCACGCTTTTCACCCCAACTTTCCGTCTGCTAATTGTGAAAGTTATGAGCCAACTTCCACGCGGGGAGGCTGCAGCAACAAAAAAAAAGAAGAAAAACAAGCAAAAAAATATTCCGAGGTGCCGCGTAAAGGTGCAGAGCTTTGTGCCGCAGCAGCTGTAGAAAGCCGTGTGAAAAAATGCTGAGGGAAATTAATAAAATGCACAGGGCACGGAAAGTTAGACCTTAAATAGTTTTCAGAGGGAAAACCAAAAAAAAAAGCAGAGAAACAATCACATTTTCATTGGTTTAATGAGTCGCATTTGTTGGCGTTGGCCGCAGCGAAGCAGTTAACATTAGCCTGGCAACGAGTTGGTCTAATTAATGGGCAGCCAAATGGCTTTTATCGGGCACAAATTAGTTGCCACTCATTGTCATAAAAGCCATAATGAACTAAGCCAAAAGCATTTCAATAAATGGCCAAAATTAGCATCAATTTTAATAGAACTCACAAACATAATCATATTTCTGCATACGTTATTTATAGAACTCTTAATTATATGGAAACTATCAGCTAGTCAGATGGCAGTTGAAAAACAATTACTTTAACGGGGTCAGAGGTCAGACCACAACAGGCAAATCTGACATAATTGGCCTGTTTAGTTGTCCGAAGCTGTAAAAGTTTCACCTGCCTCGGCACGTAGGCAACGGCCTCTTAGGCGCTCTTAATTAATTAATGTTCATTAACAACTCTAACTGTAACTGTTACTGTAACTGTAACTGCTACTTGGACACAAATCAAACGTCTCTCTCTCTGGCTGATTGCTAGACCAAGCGGAAAAAAAGCAGAGGAATAACAAAGGCAGCCAAGGGAAAAGTGCTCGGAAAACTTTTGCCCAATGAAATCTTTTTCAAACTCATTAGGTAACAGCCAGAGATCACACAGAAATCAGACGTTGTTAATAATGGTTAATTACGTGTTTAATTATGCATGAGCACTGCTCACACCTAACAACCAACCTTAACTTAGTCCCTCCCCCCCAGCAGTTCGTCCTTTTTCCTTGAGCCTGCGGCCTCAACTTAAGGTCCTGCCTCAGTCTCAGTCTCAGACTGGCCCAGCGGAAGTTGACGCTCAAACTCTCGTTAATAAATTATGTAAATTGTAGGCGCAACAATCTTCCTGGCAAAACGGTAATTTATGCATAGTACTCGTAGTCCTCTGACTGAGGACTGCCGCGTCCTGCTCCTGCCTGAATGAGCAGGGGGGCGGGAGAGGGGCGGGGGCTAATGGCTTGGCAAGTGTCTTAAGCTCAAGCGGAAGTCAAGTCATCGCAGTTATGACTGCCGCTCTCCCCCTCTCTGTCTCTCTCTCTCTCTCTCTCTCTCGCTGTGTATATCTGTCTCAGTGCTAGTTTTATTAAATTAAATGCAAATTAACATTCATTATTTAAACACTCCTCAGAGCGCAACTACGCACAGTGGCTGCTAAAAATACTCGCACATCAAAGTGCCTTAATAAATATTCTGACGATTATTTCTTGCATTAATTTTGATTTACAACACTTGAAAACAAGCTCAGAACTTAAATGATAATTATGTTAGAGACACAACAAATTCGGTTAACCAACACTGTATTTAACAGCACTGCACAACACTAGATTTTGGTCTTGTGATTAACAGAAATCGGGAATAATTTTTGGTGTTTTTCGGTTAATAATATTCATTTGATATCAAGGAAAATTGTCACTCGCTTGCCAACACTAGCTCTATTTTTGGTTAACCAACACTGTTCACTTCTTCAATCGCTTTAATTGATTTACTTTACATTTTCCTCCTTCCTGACATTCTGCTGCCACTTTCTGAACTTTTGCACCGCGTCAACTGCAATTGAGGCAACTTTTACCACTTTTCCTTTTACTTTCTTTGGTTCAGTTAACCGGTTGACCTTCAACTTAGTCACTTTGGCTAAGTTGTGGGTCAACTTATTTGTGTAGTAGGAGTTACTAACTAGCCGGAACACCTTGGCAACCGTTATGAATATGAATAAGGAGGCGAAGTCCTTTTCTATATATATTTGAGTATGAAAACAAATGCAAATAATAATCAAAACTTTACTGAAAGTGAAGTTTCTATTTAATTTTAATTAGAAAAGTTTTCAACTTAAATTCAACTTGTACGTTGCATTTTTCTTCTCTTCTCCCTTCCCTCTTCTTTTCCTTCTTTAGTTTATTTTCTTAATGATTTTCGGGCCCCATCAAAGTAAAACAAAACTTTTCTCCTCGCCAGCGAAGAAAGTCCAAAGACCAAAAGAGTGAAACTAATGCTAAAACGGAGACATTTGCATAGATTACTTAAGACAAACGAAAGGAAAACTGCAGCTGCTGGAAAATAATGAAAACTTATATACTCAAATGTATCAGGCTTAACTACTTGTTATTAATATAAATATTAATCTTATTTTAAGGTTAAAATTATTAATATATATTTAGAATTTTACATTCGAGTCATTTTGAGCCGATCTTAACCTCAGTTTCTGTTTCTTTTCTTACATATAAATCAATTTTTAATATCAATAAATAAATATAAAGAATAACTCGCAGAATGTGTAAATTAATAGATAATAAGGAAGCGTCTAAGAATGTCTAAGTCTAAGTCAGAGGCTCCGACGGAGGGCATCGAATTACTTCAGCGACTGTTGGCTCCGATTCCCGATTTCCGGCCCGATTCCTAATGATAATAGCATCCAGTGGTCCGATTTATTAGAGTCAACAATATTTGCCTTGCTGGTGTTAACTTTTATACACTTTTGGCACACATTATTTTCTCTATTCAGTGATAGATCACGTCCTTAAAGATTCCTATCCTTACTCTCCCTCGTATTTGCTTTTAGGGAAATGTTTTCTATCAATTTTTGCTCTGCTCATTTCAGAAATCTTCAAGGGTTTTTCAGGGAACTTTTTCTCTCGGATTGTTAGTAGCCTTCTCTCTGCGATTGGGGTTGAAATCTTTGATCAGCTAATGGCCAACTCACCCTATGCTATAAAAAAGATGTGGAAGATAGTGACGCCTCGGGCTAAGTCTAAGGATTTCACACCTCAAAAATTACAGTTGCAGTTGCAGTTGATCTCGATCCAGGATCAGGTATGCGATATATAGATTCTGCTTTTGATGGTCCCTTTGTTCACTATTTTTCTTCTCTGCAGATCGATAATGATCATCAGCCTATCATTTTCTTGGGTGAGTAATGCTATTCCCTAATATAAATATATTTACAGTTATATACAGTTTAAATATTAACCAGAATATGTAAATAAGTTACAGCAAAAGAGAGAGAGATATATATAAGATGAATATATATATTCACTGAACACACAAACAACATTTGAAATGTTCCCGAATAATCGTGAAGACTCATTTAGTCTTTGTTTATAAATGGAATTGCCACATGTCCTTTGCACTTTGTCCTTTGTCCTTCTCTCGGACTCGCTCGTAAACCCTCGTATTCGCTTTGCCTGAACGCTGAATATTCAGGCTGACTCTTCGATTAAGCTTACTCAAACTCATTCATGAATCACTCACTGCAGTTCTCTGACTAATTGATACATACTTACTCTCAATATTCATGAAAGACTTGTGAATATTCACAACTACAATATGAACAGCTAGATATTCGCTGCATTTTGAGTGAATAGAATCAACAGGTGAACTTGTTTCATGAGTGCGAATATGAGTTCTGAATATCTGAATGAATAGCTTACTGATTCAAGGCTGATCTTTGAGACAAAGATGATTAGCAGGAAGGGCAGAGATACAATTATTCTCTGGGTAGGTTCTGTTTGGATATCCTTTTATATATCCGGATATGGATCTATATATATATCTATATATAATATATCAGGAGAGAGTTGGATATTCCTTGATTAACAGCGACCTTAATTAGTGTCCCGACTAGTTCCGATTATGCCCAATATCTCATGTAAACTTTTCATCATGTTCGTTGCTCGAACCGAGTGACAATAATTACATTTCGGTTTGCTGCTCCATCGAGTTGATCAACACCTCATCAGTCTCGCCTTGGGTGGAGTCCATCGTGAGTCATCAGTGGACAGCTTTTGCTTGTTTATGGCTGCTCCATTCAAGTGAAGCGGTAGTAAAATTGCGCTACCAAAATTGACAGTATGTCGCCTGAATGGTAATAGAAGCAGAAGCAGAAGCAGGAGTAGGAGGAGGAGCGTGGAACAAAGGCCAGAGGAAGGAAGCTGTCTCCGGGCGAGCGTCAGCGATAGCTGGCAATCGTCTGGCAAATTGGTACGTCCGACTGCCTCCCCCGTTTCCTCCCCCTCTGTCTGTGCCATCTGATGGTCAAATCAAATAACAAATGATTGTCCGAGCTCGCATCGTGAGTGGCTCTCGCTGTGACTGTGCCAGTGACTGTGACTGCTCCTGTGATTGCGATTGTGATTGCGATTGGTTAGCGGACTGATGAGTGGCAGCCACGCGAGCGAATATCAAATGAATACTCGAGTTTTTTTGCGCGACATTTGCTGGATTTATTATGGAAAGGAAAATGTTTGCTCGGCATTTGCATGCGATAAAGTGATTTTTGGGAAAAGTGTTGATTTTCGCTATTGTGTGAAGGACTTAAGTAAAATTAGCTTAACGCTTATGCAAATTCAATTTTCCATTTTCCAATTTCCAATTGCGAATTATAAAATTCAATTTGGCAAATATGAAAGGTGTGAAATGATAAGACTTTCATCATTTTGCATCTACTCTACGCTTATTTCTCAGAAATATAACAAATTTACCACAATTGCTGCCCACAGCACGGGCCATAAAATTATCTACACCAGACAAATAACAGAGACATGAAAAATAAATAGAGAGAAACGAGAACAAAGCTAAAACAGACACCGCACAACTCGCTCCGCACACACACCCCTCGTACAGCTTGTCGTCCCCTTTGTCCTGTATCGCAAACCGAAAGATAAAAATGCAATAAAATGGCGTCGTCGTTGGTGTTGGTGTCGCTAGATGGCGCTGTAAGCGGCTGAGGGGAAACGAGCTACACAGGGTTACAAATGTTCCCGCTGTGTATTGTAATCACTCAGTTGACTTCACTTTCTGGGATCGCTGTGCATGGTGCTCCGGTTTATCTAAAGTGTTTTGCTGAAGGGTTTAGCTTGTGGTTGTTGGATGGTTACTAGACGGATACCATTAAAGGTGTTGCTAGCTCTGCAATAGAATGGCTTTAAGAGTCTGTTAACTCTACAGTGAAAAAAGTTGAAGAAAAGAAAGTGTTGCAGACATATTCAATATAATTATTTAGTTTAGCAGTCAATAATTATAATAATTATGATTAGTCATCAAGTTAACAAAGTTCCATTTGCTTTACATAAATCATTTAACACTTATCACTCTCTTTCTGTCTGTTAAGTCTCGCTCGCTGTTAACAGATCTCTTGGCATAGCAGCAGTCGCTCTTAACATTAAACACTCTCTTTCTGTCTGTTAAGTCTCGCTCGCTGTTAACAGATCTCTTGGCATAGCAGCTGTCCCTCTTAACATTAAACACTCTCTTTCTGTCTGTTAAGTTTCGGTCGCTGTTAACAGTTCTCTTGGCATAGCAGCTGTCACTTTTAACATTAATCACTCTCTTTCTGTCTGTTAAGTCTCGCTCGCTGTTAAGTTAACAGTTAACAGTGTTAACAGATCTCTTGGCATAGCAGCTGTCGCTATTAACATTAAACACTCTCTTTCTGTCTGTTAAGTCTCGCTCGCTGTTAACAGATCTCTTGGCATAGCAGCTGTCGCTCTGACTATGTTATATCCCTCCGTTAATCCTTCGCTTTTGCTCTTGTCTTTTATTTCTGTTAATTAAATTTGTGTTTCGACAAGTCCACAAAGCAAGTCCTTTAATCTTCAACTGCTTCCTAATTAAGAGGAAACTAAAAATGCTGTTTTTATGCAACGCGCTGCCATCAAACTACAGTTTAACGAGTGTCTAGTCCCAGTAGATCCCAAATGCCGCTAAACGCCACGTTTAGGGTGTTAGAAAGAGAGAGAAAGAGTAAGCCAAGTAACCCTTTTTTAGGGTTCAGCGGTCTGGACCAACTACTGGACTCGTCTATATCACTGACATGTGCTGTGCTCTTGTTAATTTAATTAAAATCAACTTAAAGCAGCCAACGGCAGCCGATGCCAACAGGCAGCGTGTGTGGCATGCAGCATGCAGCATGCAACATCCACTTCCACTTCCTAGTCGCCAGTTCCCCAGGCCAATTTGTTACGCTTTTAATTTGTTAATTCATTTGCCAGCTGCATAGTCAGAGACATAGACAGAGAGATAGATAGAGAGTGGGAGGGGGGCTGGTGGGGCAGGAGGAGATCTCAACCGCTATGCTCTGTGGAGGCAATTGCAACAAGTGCAACAAGCAGCTGTGGAGCTGCCACAAGGCTATACACTCACACACACACACACACACACACATGTACACACAGTCGCTTATCCAGTATTTGATTTCGTTTGTTTTAACTGCTTTCACTTTTCTATTTACTCTTTTTTTGTGCGCAGTCTGAAATGAAAAATGGGAAAACGTTGTTTATTTGCTCAGCTAAGAGCAGTCCAGGCACACACATAGACACACACAGGCACAGCTGGCACACCTGTGAACGCTTTAAATTTAATACTGCCTACTTGCAGGCGCCTCGTGTGTTCATAAAAAAACCAACTCCAATGTTCGTTTTTTATTTTTTTATGTGGCTGCACAATACGCGTAATAAATTTTATATATATTTTGATAGTCGCAAATATTTTGATATATTAAGCGTGTAAACTGACAGAGCACATAATCAGCACAGCCAACTACGAGTATGCCCTGCCTATATAAGATGAAAAACAAAACACAAACGCTAATGGTTTTCCTTCCTTGCCAGCGACCATAAATTGCTTGGAAACCTTTACGCAATTCACGCACTTGCTGACAAGCCGAATTTCTTTTACTCTACAGATTAATAGGTAATATTCTTATATATACAGATTCAAATGTATATATTTATTTATACGAATCTTTTCCATCGAAAAGTGTGCTAACATACGCAGCAGTTACAAAACAGAGACTTAACAGACACTAAACTGATACTTAACAGACACTTAACAGATATTCATATATCGCAGCGTAAGAGTGAAATGTGCCGCAAAAGGAAGTATATGAACAAAGTAGGGATAACAGTGACTTACCAGATAATTAACAGACACACATACTTAACAGTTTCTTAACAGATATTCATATATCGCAGCGTAAGATTGAAATGTGTCTGTAATGGAAGTAAATAAGCAAAGTAAACATAAAAGTGACTTAACAGATAGTTAACAGAGACACATACTTAACAGCTACTTAACATATATTCATATATAACATTGAAATATGTGTCAAATGGAAGTAAACAAGCAAAGGAAACTTAAAAGCGACTTAACAGGTAGTTAACAGACATAGATAGCTAACAGCTACTTAACATATATTCATATATAACATTGAAATATGTGTCAAATGGAAGTAAATAAGCAAAGTAAACTTAAAAGCGACTTAACAGGTAGTTAACAGACACAGATAAGTAACAGCTACTTAACATATATTCATATATATCATTGAAATATGTGTCAAATGGAAGTAAATAAGCAAAGTAAACTTAAAAGCGACTTAACAGGTAGTTAACAGACACATATAGGTAACAGTTTCTTAACATATATTCATATATAACATTGAAATATATGTCAAATGGAAGTAAATAAGCAAAGTAAACATAGAAGTGACTTAACAGATAGTTAACAGAGACACATACCTAACAGTTACTTAACAGATATTCATACATATGGCCACAACTGTGTATCAGAAGCAATACGCTCTAACTTTCCAACCTATATTAACATTATATACTCTTATAAGATTGCTTTTTTGTTAGAGTATTCAAAAGTCGTTGTTTTCGTGTAGAGTTTGTGTGTTTGGTGTATAAAATTAAATTAAATTTGTTGCATATGGCAAGGTTTTGCCCAAGACACCATGTGGTATACGGGGGAGAACATAATTTAACATTTGTCTTAAGCAGACAGCTGCTCAGGGTGCACCCAGCAGGTGTTTTCGTTTGTTTTCATTTGAAAAGAAGTCAGAATTTTATAGAAGCTTTGACGCTAGAGATTTTAATGCAACTTTAAGCAGGTTACAATGCGAAAATCTCTCTCTCTCTCTCCCCCACTCTCTCTGTCTCTCTGTGTAAATATCCAAGTGAAAAATGCCAGAAATGGCTCATACAACAAATCAAATTCCAGCTAATGGATAACTGTTGGACTGTGGCTATGGATTGCACTGGCTTGGATTGGATTGTGGCCATGACATGACAGCATTCTGCTCGAAAGCCACAAACAATTGACCCGTTGCCAGACAGTTTCTCAAATGGAGTTGTGCAGTGTCCATCTGAAATGACTTCTGGCTTTCGTATCTTCAATGTTTTTCCAACATTTTCAAAGATATATTATTTATTTTTACTATCTCTATATCTATTCTCTGTTTTGCGGCGACTGTTTCTTGAATTATTGCATCACTGCACATTTCGTTTTTAGCCACAGAAAACCACAGCAAAAACTTTTGGTCAATAAAAACAGCATATGAAATTCTTCTAGCCAAAGAAATTTTGTTATCTTTAAATCTTTTGCACTGCTGGAGTTTGTTTTACGTTAACAATATTTATTTCTCTTATTGGTTTATAAGCAAATACAATTTCAATTGAAGACAATTTCTGGCCTAATCCCACATTAAGAACATTCTATTGTTTCCTCGTGCTCTTTAATCGGCTTACATGCCCGTTAAGATGATATTTCCCCCTCCGAAACATTCGGTTTGTGTTTCCACCTCAAGTAAGCCCCAGGAATTGACTTGTTTACCCCGAACAGAACGCAAAAACCCAATACAAATGATTAATGTGAGCTGTGTCAGCCCGAAAATATGTGCGTTGTCTGCGGGAGTTTTCCCGGATCCGGATAGATGGCCGGCTAGTCAGACGTAGGGCGTGTCTCGGGGCAAGAGTCAACTGCAATATGGAAAGAAAGTTGGCCAACTTATGCTGATTATAGTCAACACTGGCCGCAAGTTATTATCAAATGTCTCCCCAGAGTAATATATATCTCTGACCCTACACAAGCTGGAAGAAGAAGCAGCTAACTCTCAGTCCGGGGGCGTTGCAGCGTTTAACACAATAATCGAATTTTCATAGAGGGGCAGGCACAGACAGTTTCTGACAGGGACATAGGCACAGGAAAGGACTTGCTTAAGCCTTTGTGGGGGCTAATGTGTTCATGGAACACGCCCACTTTCTGCTGTTGTTTCTGTTGACCAAAAGGGCAGGAGGCGGAGTGGGCGGAGGAGCGAAAGAAGTGCCGTTAAATGACCTTGTTAATCATGTTCATGTTCATGCTTGTTCGTGTGCGTGATTTATGTTTATTTATATTTTATTAACTGAAACATTACAACTGTTCTGGCTTCTCTTTTTTTCTGTTTTGAGTTATGCTCGGGCCAAAGGGGAATCATAAAATTTATACTACTTTTAGTTGCGGCCAGAGGCAAAACCCAACGGCAGTTTCTCTCTATGAATAAAACACAATTTTATAGCAGAAGTTTTCGAAAAGTAACTTCAAATGATTATTTTACTTAACATTATTAACTTTTATTACCTAAATGAAAGTAAAAAGAGACAATGCAAGCTGTTTTCCATCTCTATGTTATTCTCTCTCATTCAAGAATAGGTTTTAAAGCCTCATCAATCATCCGTTTCTCAGCTCCTGTGTGTGTACTTAAGAGCTCATTAATTGCGTTTGCAATTCGATTGAATTTTTAATGCTTTCTGTAGACTGCTCAATGGGCTTTGCGGTCGGTTTGACTGACGCGCTGGCTCTGGCATTGATTTCTCTTAACCGACTACTGTGAACTCAATCAGATTTGAGCTGTCAGCTGTCAGGAATCAGGAATCAGCTTTTAGCTGTCGTCGCGACACTCAATAAACGCAATTAATCCAATTAAAATGTCATGTCCCATTAATGTACATTAAACAGGAATGTTGCGAAATTAAATAAATGCACTTAAATCGACATATCAATGTCCTTCGGCACAGCATTCAGCCCACAATCATTCACCCAAGATAAACAGCGATAAACAGAGATAAACAGATATAGAGTTAAACAGCTGAACAGCTGAACAGTTAAGCAGACCATGAGGGTGGTCATTGAGCCTACAAATTTACACGCCGCGCTGAGCCTCAATGAACAAATTAGCAAGGACCTCCTTATCGAGCCTTGTCTTATCCTGCCTGCTGCGTCCTGCCTCTGCCTCTGCTCCTGCTCCTCCTTCAGCTTATTAACATAAGCGATTGTGTCAACGCGTCGCTTCTTGGGGAAGTGGCTAATTAAATGTGCCAATAATGCGACACACTCACTCACACACACACACACACACACCTGCTTATGTTAATGAGCACTCGTGTTCATATTTTATCATCATCAATTTGCTGGGAAGCCTTTCAAACTGAAAGCATGCAACGTTCAATTAATAAGACTCATTTAACCGATCTATTGGCTGTAAAAATTAATTGCTCTCTCTCTCTCTCCCGCCTGCTTGTTGCTTGTTTACCTCCAACAAATTGCAGAGTCCTTCAGCCCAGCAACACCCACACACAAAACCGTTGAATTATGTCTGCAGCTCGGTTTTAAATTTTGTTTAAATTTCAATCAGCTGCAAATGGGAACAGTTGAGTCGACTAGGAAATACCCTAAACGGTTTATTATCTACCCTTATCTATATCTATATCTACCTTAATCATAATAAGTCCAATAGAAGCTTTAACTATATTCTTTATATACCGATTTTATAAAGTTCTATTCGACTTTATTAAACGATATAAAAAGGTATAAAAAGTTTAGGTTTAGTTTTAGAAGCAAATAAAGGACTTATTACCCCAAGCTTTTATTGTCTTTATCATATGGAAATATATATCTAGATTCCTTCAGTTAGCTATAATACTATACTATATAGTTTATACCATATATAGTTTACTATATAGGCCATCAGCTCATCTTCCCTGTGAGAAACTCTTATACCCTTTGTACAGCATTCAATGCAACTTTACGCTGCGAAACGATAAAGTTAACGCTTGATTGAGCTTATTAATAGTACACTACATAACATATATACAGCATATCAGGATATATTCCTTAAAATGATATATAAATTATATTAATAACATGTATTTATACCAAATAGTACTTAGTTTGCACAGAGAGTTCTGCAGCTGCCTCTTTTCTCAAAGTTCAATCTACTCAATCAAAATCCTTCTTTTGATATCAAAACTATCCACATCAATTGACTATATATACGATATATATATCTATATATATAAGTGAGCTGTCCTCATCCTTATTAATGCGATCCTTGCTGAAGAATAGCAACTCAGATTATAAGCTAATTTAAACCTCTCGCCAGCAACAAGCTCATAAATTTGTAAATGGCTGTAAATGATAGCACAAATTTGTTGGCCAAGATGTTGTTGCTGCTTCTGGTGCTGGCTTGTTGATGTTTTTGTGGCCAAAACTGCGGCAGCAGCTCCAACGCCAACACCAACACTAGCACTAACACCAATGCGAACTTGAACAGCCACCATCATCATTGTCTGGGCTTTCCCGAAGACTTTTCCCTCGCCCACTTTTCCTTCTTGGGGTTCCTGTTGTGGCCGCTTGTTAGACAAATTATTGCACTACAAATTGTCAATTTCCCAGCGAGCAGGGAAAATCATGCAATTTTCCGTTGTCACCTCAACATTTACATTGTTTTTCTTTCAGTTTCTCATCACAAGTTGCTCCTCCTTTTAATTCTTTCTCTCTCTCTCTCTCCTCCTCTCTCTTCGTCTCTTTGTGTCATTTCTGACTTTTGCAGCTCTATAAAATTTTATGCCAGCCGCAAGTTTTTTAATTAGCTGCCGCATATTTTCTTGGCATTTCCACTTGCTGCCATTGTCATCATCATTCTCATGGTGGGCGTGGCAGGCACTACCTCCAGCACCCCTCTGCATCGCCCTCTCCCTCCGCCCTTCATCATTCTGGCAGCTCGTCTGCTGCCGTTTCGAGTGCTAATTGCATTTTGTGCTGTGTTTTCGGTACTGATTTTGAACTTTGAGGTTTTGTGCCATAAATGCAATTAGCACAAAGTTTTTCCCATGAAAATGTTAATGGGGTTTTGTTGTTATTGTAGCCCCTCCTCCTCCTCCTCCCGCTCCTTCTCCCAATCACTTTAAGGCAAACTGACCGAATCTCTTAATTGAATTAAATTTATATCATCATTGCGAGTCCTTTTGCCAGACTTCATGTTGTCAGTCCCTGGTTACAGTAGCCAAAATAAACATTCAATGTTACACACACACTCACACACACACACACAGGTTGTGCTCAAATATTTGCAAAACGTGTTCATCATCCTGTTGACAAGGTCGTTTACAAAATAAATTCTCTAAACAAAATGTTTTCATTGGATTTAACTTGTTTATGTTAACGCAAGGTCAAAGGACATGTGGGCGTGCCATGTGGGCGTGCCATTGACTGTGCGTTCCTTTTGTTTACGCTCAAAATAAACCATGAGTTGATTTATAGCTTAGTTTCCCCCTTTACAACCTCCTCCAAAGGGGCAACTTTTATGTGATTGATTATGATTATTATTGCTGTAAAGTGTCTCACTGAGAATCTGCATATCTCTCCCTCCCTCTCTATTGTTTTCTTGCTCTCACTCTCTGGCAAGGAGTGTTTAGCAGTCACAGGTTTATTTAAGGACTTTTCTTCTGCTGTTTAAGGAACATTGCTTTCAATTTCTTTATGTGAGCTGCCGTTAAATTTATATAGGAAAATCTTAGTTCAAGCTTATCCTGGCACATAACAACTCTCTCCGACTTATACCTATAATTCCAGATCTGCAACTGATGATTGACTTTATCCTTTTACTGTGTAAAATATCTTTCCCTTCCTTGACATCTATCGCAAAACTATCATAAGTCTCGTACACTTCTTGAGGCTCAAAATCTTCAAGGACATCAAACAGCTCCTGAAGTTTATCTGCAGTAAAAGCATATATCAATGCATATAACATATATATCTTCTCTAAGCCCATAAAGAACTCCTGTTCCAAGTTAACAAAACCCTCCTCAGAATCATTCCAAGTGCGATTTACACTTCCATTCCACTTCCCTGTAATATTATCATCCTGTTGCCAGTCCGATTATCAATAAGACAGAAGACTCAAAGTGGTTTATTCCTATAGCTTGGAATAAGTATAACGATAGCTCTTCTATGCTGAGAATTGATTCCTCAAGCAGGTTTAATCCATAAAGCCTAGTTCCATTGGTCTATTTTGAGCTTTGTCAAACTACAACCAGAGTCTTTCTATTCAAATCTAACTAGAATCCAATTAGGAACGTTCTTGTTCCGATCTTAAAAGAGCTTGCTCCGATCTGCTGTGTTTGAATTAGACTGAGAGTAATAGCTACAAGATATGTACTGATAATGAATTGATATAGTATATGTCTCTAGCTATCTAGGGAGACTAAAAGGGTAACAGGAAAGTCGAATGCTTCATGGATTATTTGAGCAGAGTGAGAGAAAGGAAGAGTCAACTTATCACAAATAGAATTACTGAATTTAAGCTCTCAACTAAACTAAGTTTAAGTATATCTTAATACATAAAGAAAGTGCATAACATATGTTTATATATATCTAAATGGTTTAGTTTGAGTTACTCTGCGATTACACACTATTAAAAGCTTTCGACAAGGACTTAAAGAGCCAAACAGCAACAGATAATAGGTCACAAAAGCAGTAAATGGTAAGGGGAGGCACTGAGCTTATTTAGGTTTCAGCTTTCAGCTTAGATTCGACACTCAATTGAGTTGGAGCCACAAGTTTATTTGCTCATTCAGCTCAATCACAGATCAAATAGTCAAGAAAAAGTGTTACCTGGTTTAACGGCAGGCAAACAATTTGAACTACGCTCAACCTTTGAACTGCAAACACAAGAAGAGTCGCTGCAACGGAAGTAAACTGCAGCCAGACAATTGCCCTCCCCTCCCCCTACCACCGGCAAGTGGCTGGCAATATAAATTGCCGCAGTTAGGGTCAGAGAGGTCGGGTGGGATTGGGTTTTGTTGGGGCTAAGCTGAATCGTCTTCGCCTTTTGTTTTTCCTGCAAACAATTTGCCAAATCACAGCCACAGCAAATTGCAGATTGAACTTGCACTCGCAGCGCAAGGATAAGCGAAGGAAAAACTCAAAGCCGAAGCCAAATGCGTATGCATAACTTTTGCCTGGCCTTTTGCCACCCAACCACCCACCAATCCAATTCGTGCCACATATTGAGGCACGTGCTGCTGCTACGGCTGCTGTCTGGCTCACTTCAAATTCGACTACAAACAGCTAATGCAATTTTATGTGCGCCTTTGATTTCCCAATTGGATTTGCCACATAATTCACAGGCTCTTAGAGTTCAAATTGAGCTACTCCTGAAAGCAAAAAGGTACCAATTGACTCCAAAAAAACTCAATAAAACATTTTGATAAAGCGATTCTCTTGCTGCCTCGTAACGACTCAAGATTTGGTTGGCCATTTCGATTGGGGAAAGCTCAGGCTGGGGGTCACTCCTTGAACATTATCAATTGAAAGGCATAGCATAAGGATAGGAGACAGGATTCACAACCCTTTTTAAAAGAGAAAGCGGAATTATATCACGAAAAGATCTAAAAGGATGTGAGGCTGTGGAAAGAAAAGAAAGCGATGCCAGAAGGAGGCAGCTTTGCAGACTTTAGAAAGGTGTATAATATCCCAAGTATCATCCTTTCTCCATTGGGAGAGAATAGGGAACAATATCATAAACAGAAGTTAAAGGAATCTTCTACTCTGCTTGAGAGAGAAATAGAGGCAGGAATCGGAGTCAGCTGGAAGGTAAAAATATCATCTAAAGTGCCTTCCTGACTAATAAAGAGTATGAAACAATATAGAGATAACTTTTTAGCAGACATACCGAAAGGATATCCCAGCCATACTTAATCCTAGAAAAGAATTCTACAAACTCTTAAACAAGTTTTCCCCAACTATTTTCTCTATTGAAACATGCCCATTCGATTATATAAATCCATATAAATAGAGTTCCCATCAATTTTGGGCATTCAACGGGAAGGAATATGATTTAAAGAACTGTCAGAAAACAAAGTGAGTGACACCAGAAAACAAAGCTCAGTCAGGCAACAACTGACATGGAACATGTGCCACATCATCGCTTGCCAGACATGAATAAATTACTAAATAAATATCATAAATTCTTGTGTATACTTTTAGTTGTTTTGTTGACGTTGCGCGTTGCCAGGCACGTGGCACGAAATGCCTAAAAATTATGCAGCGATAACCTGCTGTCGATTCCAAGGTGTCTGCAGACACTTCCAACATTTTATAGTCGTTTTTAATATGTCAGTTCGCAGCTCTAAGAACACACTTCAATCTGCCTAATCTACTCGATTTCCAATCAACTTTTCCGTTCGAGACCAGCTGCTGTTGGCCGGAGTACAAGTTTTCACACATAAGCGAGCTGTTATCCAGAATTATCCAAAATTATCCGATATTAAACTGAGGCAAAGTAAACCTTGTACCTAGTTTTATTTAGTTTTCTGTTTCTGACAGCCAAATTAGAAGTTGATTTCGTTTATCTTCTGAGATTCTTAAGGCTGGAAACACATGCGGATAATAATTGAATTTGTCTTATACTTCAATTGAATTGAATTTCTCTTATACTTCTTATATTACCATCATGTTATGTGTATTTCCCACATATGTTTCAATCTACATTCAATCGTTTTATGTAAATTTGTTATTAGAATTTAAGAAATGTGGCGAGAATTGGCTTGAAATTAGTTTCATCAGAATCAGAATCAGTTTTTTATATGGAAAGTTGCCTTATATAGACGATATATATACTATATAAGCTGGGAATTGCGTTCTTATAAATTCAAAGTAAGCTTTTGATATTCATTCCACGCCCAGCTCTACCTCTACCTCTACCTCTACCTCTACCTCTACCTCTACCTCTACCTCTACCTCTACCTCTACCTCTACCTCTACCTCTACCTCTACCTCTACCTCTACCTCTACCTCTACCTCTACCTCTACCTCTACCTCTACCTCTACCTCTACCTCTACCTCTACCTCTACCTCTACCATTCATTCATCAATCTCAATCTTTAATCAATATATAATATTATTTATATAAAAAATATAGAAGCAGGAGGTAGCTGTGAATAGGGTGTATATTAGGGTGCTTCATTGACGTGCCTCAAAGTCCAGCCAAATGCCGCCTTCGAGGCTGGTGATGAAAGTTTTGGGATCAAGCAAATTGTCGCTGCGGGTCTTGGGATTGACGCGCACGTTGAACTTGGTCAGCACCTCGACAATGGCTGCCTTCACCTGGGTCATGGCAAAGCGCATGCCTGGAGAGGATTGGATATATAGATATATATAGTTGCAGTAAAGATCCGACTCACCTATGCAGATGCGTGGTCCCTCGCCGAAGCCCATGAAGACGCCACGTTCGCGATACATTTTGGCGGCATCTGGCTGCATGAAGCGTTCGGGCCGGAAGGCTTGAGGATCGGGGAAGTGATCCTCATCCGTCATGTAGCAATAGTGGGGCACAACGACTGTGGTGCCGGGTTCCACAATGAAGTTTGTACCGTTCTTATTGGGCAGCTCCAGTGCCTCCGTGCAGAGCTTGTTGGACATGAAGGCGGGCGGAAAGAGACGTATGGACTCTATAGAGGGAAGGGTATTAATCCCACTGATAGAAACTCATACGCTTGAGGACTCACCCTGCACACAGGCATCCAGGAAGGGCAGCTCCTGCAGCTTTTCAAAGTCAATATAGCCCTGAGCATTGAGATGCGCCTTCAACTCGTCGCGCAGCTGCTGCTGGATCTCCTGATCCCTGCCCAGGAGCAACAGCAACTGGCTGATGACTGTGGCCGTCGTCTCGAAGCCATCCAGCAGGAATGTCATTGTGTGGGCAGTCAACTGGCGTGTGTCCAGCTGGTGCTTATTGGCCAGATGTAGTATATAGTCCAGGAAGTCGACACGCTCGAACTGCTTCCCAGTGGCCAGCTGGGCACGTCGTGCATCCACCGCCGTCTGCATGAGATCCACAAAGAACTTCTCAATGCGAAGTGGGATGAAGCGCAGCTTGTACACCTTGCGGAGAGCGGGTAGTGTGCTGACGATCACAAAGTACAGGATAAAGGTCCAGGGCTGAGTGAAGAGATCCTTGATGTAGGTCATAATCGGTGTGGGCTTCTCCGAGAAGCTCTCAGCCTTCAAGCCCAACACACAGTCCGTTACCATCTCGGAAGTGAAACGCAGGCACATCTAAACATAAATGGAACATGTCATCCAAGGAAGTCATTGATGATTCGTCCTACTCACATCCTTGGCATCGATGCCACCTGCTGCATTCAGGCGAATCTGCTTCCTCAGCCACTCGCTCATCGTCTGGCACACTTCATTGGTCACTGGATACACTGTCTTGATCTGCAATGGACTCCAGCTCAGAGAGAGTGCTCAATGCGATGAATCTTGTGTACTTACACGACCCAAGGTCAAGCCGGGTGTGAGGTCAGCACGTCGCTGCTTCCATAGATCTCCGGTCAGGGCGAACAGATTGTTGCCGAAGATGAAGTCGGACTTCTCACTCACCATGAGCGCCATCTCGTTGTCATGGAAATATCTAAAGTCCGAGACGAAGACACGCCTAGCCAGCTCCGGGCTGAGTATCAGCAGCTGAGGACTGCGTGCTCCATAGATGCCCACCGCATCGTAATCCTCCTTGAACTCGCTACGAATCAAACGATATAAATCTCTTTCCAAATACCCAAATGATTACTTTAATTACCGATAGATGGCATCCAGGTCGTAGATCGCATGGCGTTTCATCGTATACATATTCGGGTAGTTGCCAGTGAATGGGCGTGGTCGAGGGCCCGGCACACTTCGTTTGCGCCAATAGCCAAAGTTCCAGGTCATAAACACATAGAACAGGCCCACCACAGCCAGTCCCAAGGTCATAGTAATCTCCAGCATAATTGATAATAAAACTTGTACCCAACTCTGCCGCTACGTTTCGATATGCTTCTAGATCGAGCAACTGTTCAGATCAGACTGCAGCTGGACAATCTCCGTGTAGTCCAGAACCCGATAGACCAGAATTTGAGAGAGTCCGAGAGAGCTTTCTACTCTTTATATATAGACTTGTAGATATCGTACTATATATAGTTTGATAAGCAAAGCTTATCATAATTATTACTTTAGAATCTGATGAAATAATTATCTCGCTTTTATTTTACTTTTTTCTTGCTGTAAAGAAAGAAAGAGAGGTGGAGAGAGGTGGAGAGAGAGAGAGAGAGAGCTCTCTATCGCTTCGAGTGTTTGAACTGTGAGATAAATATTGCCTAATTGAATTATTTATTATTTACTGGATACTCATAGAAAAACTCTACAAACTGCGCGATCAATGTGAAGTCTTGCGATTATTTAACACTTTAATTGTGCGGGAATTCTCTCATTTGAAAGCAACATACGCACTTGCGAGGGTTGGCTGAAAAGTATGTGGGTAAGTCATATTGATAACAATCAATTGTGTCAATTTGCTATAAATATAAATAAATATATATAATATATAAATAAATAATAATAATAAATATATATATACATATATATAATAAATAATATATATAATATAATATTTTATTTGCTTAAAATATTTATTAAAAGAAAGTTTTTATATAATACTGAAATCGACAACTTAAACTCTATCAAATAAACAGATTACCAGGGCAATCATATATGATGTCTATTTAAAACTGATAATTTTTCAAACGCCCCTCGCTTCGATCTCTCACGCTCACTCTCTCTCAGCATACTTCTGAATCAAAACAGCCGCATGGAAGGTCATGGTTGCGAGGGAGAGTAAGTGTCTCCCTCTCTCTCTCTTTCCATTTAATAAAAACAATAAGAAGCAAAGCTTAATTGACGTTTAAGAGCGTAGATAGTACAAGTGAAGGCGTAAGAGTGAGTTGAGGGTGGGTATGGAAGCAGTTAACTGTTTCCTCTCTCTCTCTAAGCTCAAATTAGAATATGACAGCAATAAATAAAAGTGAGAATGTTATGCAATCGCAAACTGAATCAAAGTGCGGTAATGGGCAGCTTTATAGTGATTTACATATCTATAAATAATGTTTTATATCATAAAATTGCTGATGGTGCATAATTTAAAGTTAATTTACGTATTGTAGGCTTAAAGTGTGATTGGTAAATATTACAGAATTAATGTGAAGCATATTTATAATGTGAAAATGTTTTAATCTATTCCGTGGATGTTAGACATATGAATATATAATAATGGGTAAGTGGTTTTTAATTATCTATACTATATATCATATAAATATACATGTTAAAACAAATATTATTAATATGTTATGTCTGAATATGTAAATCAAGTATCATAAAGAGCGGAAAAGATGTTAAAGAACACACGTAATCATGCTTCTCGCTATATGAATAAATGCAATTAACAATAGTTATAAGTATTTGTACCAAAAGAAAGTGTACCAATTGTGTCATCAAGCAGTATGTACCAATAATATATATTAGTTTTGGTACACGCTTTGCTATTTGTACCAAATGCGGCAGCTGTGGCCGCGCTCTTCTCCCTTAGTTCAAATGCGGCGAATTGATCGAGTCAAGCGGCGAATTGCTCTAAGAGCGACTCACTGTTAACATATTCGCTTTGTTTACTCTCTTTGTCGTAAATTAACAAAATGGCTGATCAATTTTAAGATATCAATTAGTAAAAGCTGCATTAGAGGTGTTGAGTTGACTAATTACTGATATGAATGTTTGTAGTTTCCTCTAAAGTAACTCGTTAAGCTCTTTGATTTTACTTTTTCATCAAGCGAAGCCTTCATTTCGCAGAGTATATGCTCTATATATAGTAAATTTATTGAAAATTATGCGACAAAATAGTATCTGTGCCATGTCAAGCTCTCAATGGGCAATGGAAGTTGAATTTATGGCCATTGCAGGATGCCCCCAATCGAGTTGCTCCTTGGTTTTTGGTCTTGCACAGTGCCCCTTACACACACACACACACAATGCAGTTCTTGGCCAACACATTTGTCATGTGTTGTGGCCAGGCTTATTAAACGGCTTTTAAGCGCCAGAAACCAAGCACAATATGTATTTTCTATAGCCGGTAGATTTATGTGGCTGAGTCCTGTCTGCGGCCAAATGAGTTGCAAAACTATGCGGCATTTTCAGCTGTTACCAAAAAATAAATACAATAAAAATGATATAAGGATATGGAATCGGAAAGTATATAGAAAGTTAACTGTTGAACTGGTGAAACGATAAGCAAAGCTCAGATATATATCACAAAGGGTGTATCTATCTCTCTGCTTAAGTGAAATGAATATTATAGTTTTTCCAACTAAACCATAACATATTGAGAGCTTTCCCTTCTGCTGAAGGGAGTCCCTTTTTGTGAAGCAGCAAATGGAACCCCAACTCGAACCTTACGGGGAAAATTCGAAATTTATGAGGCAGCTCACTTAACTTGGTCAAAACGCAAAAGGAAAATAAGTAGGAGAAAAAAATAAAAAGGAAAACCAACAAACAAACAGTTCCAAAAGCTGTTTATGTGTTTTGAACGTGTTTTGGCTGCCATGGCATTTACAGTAACACACGCAGCGCCACCATTTATAACCCCTGTCCCACTACAACCCCCCACCTCCCGCCTGAAACCCATCCATATGTGAGAGTTGATATGTTTTTCGTGAGGATGCCCGGAATGTAACCCAAATTAAGTGGGTTTCTATGCTAAATTGTCATAGAGTTTACTTAGAGAGAGTGAGAAAGAGAGAGAGGGGTGGGGTCTAAAAATTATGTGTCCTTGTCTAAGCCTCTTTTAAAGCTGGCATCCCAATGCGTCTGTCCTGGCAGATAACAAACAACAGTAATTAGAAGGAAAACCCTCAGCCTGACAGCCCGGCAACTGCCCACAAACAAGCGCAGGCAAAAAAAGTAAAATAAGAATACATTTTATGCATAATTAAACAGCAAATTAAGCATTATCTAGTTTCAGGACAAGGACCAGGACCAGGACCAGGAACAGCAACACGACCGGAGTACATAACCAGCAACATGACACAAAGGACACATAGTAAAATATTAATAACAATTAATAGAGAGCAGGCAACAAGTTGAGCAGGCGGCTCGGGGGGCATTTCATCATCTTAATGGGATGGACTAGCACTTTGACAGCGGTGGCACACAAATTGGTAACACCCGAGGACCTCAGAGCTCTGAGCTGGGTTGGGTGCGTGACCCGGACTAAACCGCTTCTCAGCCTGTGGCTGCTCAATGACACTTGTACAGACAGGACGAGACAGCACAGACAGGACATGCCACATAAGTATACGGTCAAGTATTAAGACACCTCGAGGGTAGCAGCATTAAATGATAGCTGGAAGGAGGTGAGGCGGGGGTATACAGAATGAAACCTCAGGTGTTTGATTTGGCTTTTGATGCCGTCAAGTGCTCAGAAACGTGTTTGCCAGGACTCTGATTGAGGGGCGTTAATCCTGACTGCCTGCCACATCAACATAATAGTTTACAATACACAATGGGAGCTGCTCGACAAGTTAGCTTTGATTATAATAAGCCATAATTAATACAGTTCTGACTACTTAGCCAAAAGATGAAAAGGGATCCTTTATCTGTACCTTTATTTAAAACCTCTTCAATCATCCTTTAGAATCCTCGAAAAGCTAATTTGGTATCATTTTCCATATGCAATTTCTAGCCTTAGATGTTTGCAACTTCTCGAACCACCCTCCACTTCACTTGAATGTTTCCAGCTCAGAGAGTTCTCCCCCCTCTACCCTTTCCATCATAATCACAGCAATTAGCAATTATGGCTTCACCATCTGAAGGCCCTTTGCGTTCACACCTGTCTGGGCAACGCAGCTCTGCAGCTCCCCCTTCTGCTGGGGTCTTCCTTATCCCTTTTAATTAGATGCTGCCAAAAGGCAAATTCCAAGCTGAAGCAGCGCGAGCCAAGTGTGGACCATCCTTCTCGATGTCTGTATCCAACCCTGGGAGGGACTCCTCCTTCTCCTTCTCCATCCCCTTTTCCATTCGTTGTTTGCCTTTCAGTTGGCAGCTGGTTTTCGGAACGGATTCTTTTTGCCCATTTCTAAATTTTCATTTTAATTATTACGAGTTTTATTCTGGAAATCAGGCAAGTGGCAACTTTGGGTATCAGTGCCCAAACCTGCAACATTTTGAGGCGCCAACGGGGGAATGTCAGACAACGGCAGCTGTTACGTATCCCCCCTCTCTATCCCTGAAGTACCTGTGTGTTTGTGTGTGTGTGTGTTATCATATTTCACGCCTATTAGCATTTTAATTTAATTAACATTTATGACGACAATTTGTGCGTTTGGCAGCCATGGAATTGGCCATGGAATTGTGCGATAACTGGAGAGTTTCCACACAGATTGAAGACAAAGTTGCAGCCAACCGATTGGAGCCAACACCCGGGGGGAAAAGCAAGGATAACTGATATTTGTTGTATGCTGAAATAACTTCAGTTCTATGGAGAGTAGGAAGCTAAATGACAGAGCACCAGATAAAGGTGAGAATGAATTGTACCGAGAGGAATCGAAGTATAATGGTTCTAAGGAGAGTTCTATAATCCAATATCCTCCACCTCTCTTACTTTACTCCTAACAAGAACTCATAAAAGTAGCTTGGAAAGCAACTGAAACCATCTACAAATGGCTTAAAGCACTTCAAGTTAGTTTTCCTTTCTACTGTTATTTCAAAGTGTGTAGCTCTGTTCTTATACAAATGAAGAGGTTAGAGAAGAAGCTTTGCATTTAAGAAGTTTACCTTTAATCAACTTAAATGAAGACCTCTTCAGGGAGCAACCGACTCAATTGAATGAGGCAACAAGCACTGTTTGGTTTTTGAGGCTTCAACTGGGAAAGTTGAATGCAACTTCTTGCAAGTATTCTGCAGGAGATGGAGAAGGAGAAGCAGAGGTAGAAATAGGAATAGCAGACGGAATGATATCAGTAACTGAATGCCGGAAATAATTTCACGTAACTATTTGCACGTAATGCCAGACGGAGAGCCAACCCAGTAGACAGTCTGGCAAACATACGGCCAGAGTGCGGCTCACTTCCACTTCCACTTCCAATTCCAGTTCCCATTCCCATTCCAGAGCGCTTCCATTCCGTTAGATTTATGTACGCCCTTAGCCAGTTTAACATGTGCCTGGCAATTTGAGCTGGAAATTACATCCGCTGTGCCTGGCCAAAAGTTAAATCAAGTCATGTCAGTGCAGAGGCGGCGCTTGCCTTAAAGTTTCAAGCAAAACGCGCACAAAAGCACTTTAATCTTTAATCTCATAATCTCGTCTTTGTGTGAGAGGGGACGCTCCTCTCCCTCCCCCTCTGGCTGTAATTTTAATAAGTCTATTAAATTCATACGCCTCGCTGCACCGCACCGCACCGCAGCGAATCGCCAGAATTAAGCTCTTTCCATAGCCATATCAATAAGCAAACAGTCAAACTATCAATCAATCAATCAAATTGCTTTTTCCTTATTGTTGTTATCCATTGTTATTGTTATTGTATTGTGGGCGGCTGCTGGGGACTGGGGGCAAAACGCGTTTTTCATTCATGTTCAACACGGTGTAAAACTAAATTATTACCGAAAATGTATGCTTCACGGCTTATTTGATGGCTTTGCGGAACTTTTGGCTTTGTGGCCGTCATTTGTAAATAAATCACGCTCGCTTTGTGGCTTACACAAATAGATAAATTTATTATTTTCACAATGATTATATAGAAATTTCATTTAGTTTTGCATTAATTGCAAACAGTTATCAGCATCTAATTTCCTCTTATGCGCAGTCACGCTCTTCTTTGAAATTCGTTCAGAATCGACTCAGCATAAGAGAAAGTCATGCAGTAAGCTGCAAGCTATCGTATGTGTGCAACAGAGATGCAGCACTTGCTCTCAGCTTCGAGATCGAAAAAGCCGTTACCTACATGCATACCTATGGATGTGAGCGAGATGCAGAACACGCGCTCATTTTGAGAGAGGCTAGTAAAAAGGCAACATCAATTACCTATATATGTCGTGCTATAAGGCGCCGCTTTGAAAGAGTCCGATGAACGATGCGGTGAATATTATCCTATATTATCTCTGCCGTCAGCTCTGCCCGCAACTCTGCCCGCAGATCTGCTCTCAGCTCTGCCCGCCGCTTTACTCGCATTTCAGCTCTGCTCGCAGATCTGCCCGCAGCTTTGTTCCTAGCTCTACCCGCAGCTCTGCTCTCAGCTCTGCCCGCCGCTTTGCCTGCACCTCTGCTCTCAGCTCTTCCCGCAGCTCTGCTTGCAGCTTTGCCATTTTCTTCGATGTTCGTTTCGCACTCTTTTTTTTTATATTTGCCAGCACTGCGAGAGACGAAGAAGAAAAATGGCCGCAGCCGTATGTATGCGAGCGAGACGCAGCACTCGCTCTTGAATTTGATCCCTTAAAACTTGAAGAGAGATGACACCAAGCGATGCAAATTCTATCGCATTATAATATATGCTCTTAGATCGATCAACTAGCATACATTTATGCGATTTATCTTGATTGTATTATATTCAAAGCAGTTACTCACACAATTTTCCATTTATTTTCTCAATAAATGCACATAAATCGTGCAACTAAACGTTGAATTGCAATAAATGTCTTCGACAGATGAAAAGTGGTCACGCTTAGACAAGTGCCAGAATTGTGGCTATTGCAGAAATAGAAAAAACTTTTTGTTGAACGCAGGTGGAAAGCCAAGAAAATGCAAATAAAATAATCAAATCCGTCTGAAGGCTGTCTGAGAAATGAAAACCAAATTCAAAATAATAATAAAATAAAATAAATGCCTTTTGTCTGTGCCACACGTCGCATGAATAATAAAATATACCGCAAAAAGAACATGCAAAGTCAACTAGAACGCAGCTTGAATTAACATTTTAATTATTCAGATAACCGAAAGCCGAGTAAGTCCAATTAGAATCGAGAGTCAGTTTGGTTTAGCTTAAATTAATTAACCCTAATTGAAGCCAAAAAAGGTAAAAAGCAAAAGACAAATTGCATTCAATTGAAATGTGGAAACTCTAGCTTGTGATTAGCTCAATCAAATGGAAGTGTCGTAAATTGATTCTAAAATGAATATTTTATTTGCATGTAGAGCTTAAACTTTGATTGATTGAACAAGCCTGAATGGGAAAGAGATGTAACCATATCAATCTTTCCCTCTCTCGCAGCTTATGTTTAACCAATTTGAGTTGTTAATTGGAATTGCGGTAATTGTATGAAATATCTGCTAAATATATAAGTACGAGCTTACAAAGGACTTGGGTATTATTGTTCTAGCAATCGTATTTATTGCTTTGCAAATAAACATTGATTATATTTCCGTATAATTGCCTTAAATTAACCGCAATTTGTAAGCTCTGCTAATATCTTATGTAAACGGAAAGCAGAAATTTCACTAACCAAACAGCAAATGCTCATAATTGTTTATTGAATAAACCAAACCAAACCAAACCAAACCAAACCAAACCAAACCGAAGCAAAACGAAATCAGAAACAAATCAAAATTCAAATTTTAAGCCCTGGCCAGAACACACAATTGTTTTGTAATATGTTGGCCAATTTCGACCAGAGCCAAATATTTCCACTAAAACCACAACGAGCCAAATGAATTTAATTGCAAATGGGCTTTCGCTTCGCTTCGCTGCAGTTTCATTATTTTATTTGCACTTTACCAATTTATAAATATATATTTATTGGACAATTGTTCTGTCATAACTTGCAGCATTTGTATTACCATCGTTTAATTGCATTTAAACATAATACGAGTATTTAAGCTACCAATTCGAGTCGATTAAAACTTAAACTGCACAACTGCCGCCTCCCCTGAACTGCAACTTCAAAGCCTCAATGCTGCTCATTAAATTCTCATGCTTGCCTGCAGTTCAAGCGAAACACAAAAAAAAACGTAGAAGGAATTAAATCCAACAAGAATCCAATGGGAATCCCACGAGCATCGCATCGCATCGCACAATGCCCTTTGGCCGGGAGAGGGCCTCAGTCTCAGTCTCAGTCTCAGCCTCTTCATTTGCAGTGGCCGCTTCGCTTTTATAGTAGTTAACATGAAAGAAAAGCTACCAGCTAACAGGGCCCAAGCCAACCAACAAGCCAACCAACCAACCAACCAACCAACCAACCAACCAAAGCAGCCAAACCATTCACCGCAGGGCTGACCCTACGGCAGCGCCAAAGTGAAGAAAATAAAACTATTTAAGCGCAAAAGTGCTTTAATTTAAATAATAAAAAACTTAAATATTCCACTACAACGACTATCGTATGCCCTATAACCAGCCACTGCAGGCATTGGCATTGCCTCAAACTACAAACGAACTTCAACCGAATTCTTATTGGAATCTCATGTGAATATATATGAAAAGCAGAAGCATATAGCTAAACCTATCTAGAACTGATATATATACTTTATATACACTGAATTCTTATTATTTAGAATATATATATATAATCTTTCTTATAGGTTATCCTCAATGACTCACAATGGAGGACAAACAAGGACTTAACCCCTGCCCATGCTGGAGGTTTAAAAGCTGCGACTGTTCGACAAAGGAAAGACACTTTGTTTAACTGCCTTCAAGGATATAGATAAACGTATCTAGAACGTATTATATATATATATATATATTATAGTACTTCTATTATTTATACTATATATATATTATCTTCCTTATAGGATATCCTCAGAGACTCACAATGGAAGACAAACAAGGACCTAACCCCTGCCCATGCTGGATATTAAGGCTTAAAAGCTGCGACTGCTCAAAAAAGCGAAGCAGACTTTGGTATGGAACACGATTTGATATCAAAAAAGTAAGTTGTCACTTTTCTATATCCTCTTTCTATATCTATATAGTAGTTTATTCAATAGAAGCTTTTCCTCTGAGCGTGCAGTTTCTCTCTAAATATTTGCTTACTTTCGCTTATCGGAAAAAGCATAAGTTTCCGTTTAGTTTTTCCAGCTTTGGGCTTAGCTTTTGGGAAATTGTTTTACACAACTAAATTGCTATTAATCTTTTTGTGCTAGGGTTTTCCTACCTGATGCCAGCACAATTTGCATCTGCTTGCAGAAAGATTTGATGACGATAAATGCGACACTTACACCTAAAACACACCCAATTCTCAAGGATATGCGCCCACCCACACTCGCTATTCGTGTGTGTGTGTGTGTGAGTCCTTGGGAGGGAAAAGTTAGCTTATGCATAAATTTGAATGTTTGCTGCGTGGCTGGAAAATTGAAATGTTTAAAAGCGCATGAAAATGTTGCTGCAACTTTCAAGTTTTGTTTAGCACTTTTCTGCTCCTTTTTCTCTTTTGTTTCTTTTTCTCTGCCTTGAAACTTTTAATGCGTGGGAATTATGTATAGAGTACAATATATTCCAGGGTTATTTGCTTTCTGATGGATTAAGTTGCAGGTATATAAAATATTCGGAATCGCAGCTTCAGGCGAAGCCAAAGCCCAGCAGGAGGCCACCCAGAAAGGCTATCGAGAAGCGGGCACTGGATAGTAGCACACCTTTGACCTGATCCACCGCATCCAGATCGGGTCTAGGCGCGTTGCTCGTGTTCATCAAAGGACTCTTCGCCACAGCCCTCGCACTTGATTCGGCTTGGTTCCGCGCCTCCGCCTGCTGCTGCTGGAGGAACTTATTCCAATCGATGGTCACCAGACCGGCCTGCACGGCCACCTCCAGGGTCAGTATCGTGCCGCCCACGCAGATGGCCAGCAGTCTGCCGATCCGGAGTAGAACGAATCCCGTCATAAAGCCGCCGGCAGCGCTTATCGCAATCTGCAGGTAGGGCGATTGGTTGTCCAACTCCTTCATAGCTGTGGCCGGTTTTACAAGCACGATTGGCATTATCTTTATCTTTCGTTCGATTACAAGTTATATATCCTTTATTTACGTACTTGATTTAACTACTTCTTGTTGATCGCCCATGCTCAATATATAATTCGGTTTCTGTTGAATTCTTCAAATTCACTTTTCGAATTTAAATCTCTAACTCATATTGAAAGTTAACTCAAAGCACACAGAGAGACAGAGAGAGAGAGAGAGAGAGAGAGAGGCAGGATTTGTCAAGCAGACCGTAAAATGACTACGGCCAAAACAGACATCAAAGTTAATTTGCCAGCAAATCCGACCCAAACCCCAAAGTGTCGCCCCTGTTTATGGACCTTAAATATTTGATTACCTGTAATTAAATTAAACGTGTTTCAGGCCTTCAATTGATTATCTAATTTTTGCCTTTCATTCAGACAATTCGCACACACGAGGCCCGAAATTATTGTTGGCCTCATTTCAACACATATTAAATTCACTGGCATTTACTTTAATTGATGAATATATTTATCAGTTTAGAGTGGACCTGTTTATAGATCATAAACACATTTTTTTCGATAGTAAACAAAAGTTGTTTCAATTTATGTTTCAATTTCGATATTCGATATGCAAATTGAACTCTTACTGTCAATAACAACAATGTTGAGCCACCCTAATAGCTATTGGCAGCCATTTTAAGCTTTTTTATTGTAATACCCTGTATTTAATATGAAAAGGGGAGGCATATGTTGAAATAGAAAACAATTCTGTATAGAATGATTATTTTCATTGATCAAAAGTCGATTTATCTATGTTTTTTTCTATATATATAAACTTATATATACTTATATACATACTTATATATTATATATACTTATATATCTGAAAAGCATTGCCTATATTTGTGTCTAAGTTCAGTTAAACAGTTCTTCAGAGCATTTGCTAGTCGCACAAACTTCACTTGGCTCAAATTTGATTGCTTGAAATTAAATAGATTTTTCCGCTGGGAATTTTCCAAATAAATATTTGATTAAATTGCCGGCATGTTGTGAATATTACAGTTACATGCATAGAAGCTTAATTAATTAACGAAATTAACTATAATTATTAAATGAAAAGGTACTAAAAAGCTTGTCGAAACGAGCTGTCATCAGTTTCTTTAACAATTTGAGAATGTATTTGTTCAATGAGCAATTTCGTTGAAATTTTGTTATTTCTTCGTGATTCTTTAGTATTATTATTCTTTGCCTATGGGAAAGTCATTGAGGTGTGCATTATTGATGGGAGCCAGTGGATAAATCAGCTGAAAGCGTTCGAAAATGGCCTCTGGTTGAGTGCACTTTGGATTTTTGGAGCTTTGCTCTAATTGCATTGGAGGGTTGACTACCTTTATTTAATTTATTGTTCAATTATTCGCTCAGACACGCCCAATGCAGTTGCTGCTTCGCCCACACACAGAGCACAGAGCACAGGCAGGAGGTGTCCTGCTGTCGAGGTGTTTTCGCTTATCGCGAGTTGCCAATCAAATTAACAATGAGCACGCAAATAGGCGCAAATGACTCGGCACGGCACTAGCAGTAAACATAGTGGGGGTACTCCTGCTGCTAGATAATCCAGTCTAGTGCTTAAGTGCTTCGCACAGCTTGAAGGGCTCTCTGCAAAACGTTTATCGCATATGTACGAGTATGTTTCATCCCAGTAGAAATAAACACTTGAGCATTTGAATTGACAAGTTAAGTGTAAAATTTCAACTGGTCTCCTCGTATTCAGTACAAATGAACGACTAAAAGATGCCCTGTAAGGCAGGACAAACAAAAGCTCAGCTTAACTCTCTCTCTATCTGTTAGACTCCTTCAGGGCATTGGCTGGTCGTGCAGAGTATTTGAAGCAGCACATGAAATATGTATGCAAAGAATGGAATCCAAAGTTGACCATAAAAGACGAACAAATCCTTTCGAGGAGTGTGAAATGCAACGAGTGGCGAGGGGAACACATTCCCCCTACAATAATGTGAAACGTGTTTGCCATGTGGCTGACAGAGCTCCCAGTTTAGTTTGTTTTCTGCTCTTTTTATACAACTTCGCTTTGATTTTATGGCTATAGTTTAATGGGACATTTTTGAAGTGGTACGTGAGCTGCTAAGGATGCATTTATTCCTTGAGGACACTTTGCATTTGGCTAGATTTAAGTGTTTGCATAATGTCGTTGATTCCCACGGGCATAACAATGCTTCTATATGTCGGGAGCTTCCATTGAATACCATTTTGTTATATATCTAGCTGTAGCTTGTGAGTTCCGAGTGTCTCTGTAAGCCATTCACCTGTCAATCTCATTATATTATTGTCTATCGGCTATCGATAGCATAACTCTGTGTTAAAGTGTACATAAATATCGATAACTATCAATGAAATCAAAAATGAACGTCTATGTTAAGTTGACAAATGAAAAGAGCTTAATTTATTCCTTTATATTTTAGTTTACTTTTTATGCTAATTCGATTTCTCTTAAAACGGCTGTTAAATTTTAATGTATACAATGCTGTCATTCTCTCCCTCTCGTTCCACCCTTCACGCATGCTGGGAATTGTTAACAGCTGCGGCGATATTCTGTACTGCGGCGAATTGATCTGCACATGCGGCGATTCGCTCTAAGAGCGAAAAACAGCACCATGCTGTACTCTCTCTCGTTCTATCGGACGCATGCTGGGAATTGTTAACAGCTGCGGCGATATTCTGTATTGCGGCAAATTGATCGAGTACAAATGCGGCGAATTGGTCTAAGAGCGAAAAACAGCTGCATGCTACTCTCTCTCCCTCTCGTTCCACCCTTCACACATGCTGGGAATTGTTAACAGCTGTGGCGATATTCTGTGATGCGGCGAATTGATCTGCACTGCGGCGATTCGCTCTAAGAGCGAAAAACAGCTGCATGCTACTCTCTCCTCTCGTTCCACCCTTCACACATGCTGGGAATTGTTAACAGCTGCGGCGAATAGCTCTAAGAGCGAAAAACAGCTGTAGCGAATTTTATTGTGGGGCGCTTCGCCGCGGTTAGAGGAGCGCTGACAGATTTGTGTGAAAGAAAGAAAGAAAGTTTAGCGCTGGCATCTGATTGGATTTCTAACTTATTTAGAATGAAACTAACTAATTATTTTATTTATCATCAGTGTAATATCTTTCATATGACTGATAGTTAACTAGCTCTAAACCAGTGTTGCTATCATCATCAACGTTGTACAGTAATAGACAATAGGTTGTCCGCCAGAGCAGCAGGATGTATGCGTAATACTCGATTAAAGGCCAAACAGTAAGCCAACTCAGAGCAAAGCTTGGTGTTTATGGTTAATGTGATGGGTTTGCCAGTGGCCAATGGACCAGTGCAAACAAGTGGACTACAACTGGACGTGGGGCGGGGTGTGGTTGGTGTTGGTGTTGGTGTTGTGGGTGGGTGCGTCTCGTCTGTGGCGCCTGTTGACGTTTCGTAAATTTGAAAACAGTCAGCCAGTGTGTGGCTGGATAAAGAGTTGAATGTTGGCTCAAAGCAAACGATTTCTGCAGCTGTTTGGAGTTTTCTGACTGCTTTATTTGTATGTGGGTTTGCACAACAAATTAACTGCGGTGAGTTTTGTGTGAACAGGGGTAGGTCTCACTGGCGCATCCTTCCAGCTCTGGACTGTAACTGTTACTGTGCAACTCTCTAGAATTGGCGACGTTGTTTGCTGCAACTGATGAACGCAACTTGCGGTTTGTTTCTGCTGCGACCAGACTAGAAACGCTCCGTTTTGTTGCGTTAAATGGTTTGTCTGTTTCAGAACATTAATTTTGTTTTGTCAGTTGAAGCACATGCGAAACTCGAAATGAACATTTTCACATTTTCACATTTCCCCACAAATGAATGCAGTCCTCTTGCCGAAAGTCATGTTAATGGCATTTTCTAATATCATTTTCCATGCTCCACACCAAATATTTTTAATAGACTTTAAAAGCGATGTGCTCAACGACTCTTAACACTAGCTACAATTGGATTTCCTTTTCCTTCTTCTACTTTACGATTGCTTATACTATGTTTATCCCTTTCACACTTATGTAGATTTCTATGCTGTAGGAGTAAGTGTTAAATTAAATTCTATGTAAGATCAGCTGTAAGCGATTTATCGTCAAGAATTTCTCGAACACCAATTCCCAAATGCTTCCCCAATAATTACAACAGCCAGGCGTACATCAGCAGCATCAAAAGCCTATGTAAATCCTAGACTCACTGTAAGCAAGTGGCAGTTTCCATCAACAAAAAGTGGACAAGCCGTGTAGAGACAAGTCGTTGGCAACAGTTTGGTCGTTCGGTCTAATCAAGGACCCTAAGAAGCTGCTGCCAACTGTGTTCATTGTGGAACCTACTATAGGATCTACCTATACTACAAGCACGTATAAGCCAGCAGCTATTGGTGCAGCCGTCAAACTCGAGACCAGGTCTAACATGTCTGTCATAAGCCTGTCCCGAGTCCCACTTTCTCTTTTTATTTTCAACATTTATGTGAATAATTGTGTAGATGGCAATAATCTGATATTTATTAAGTTGTATATCAAAGAATGATATATCTACATGTTAAACTCTGCTTTACAGCAGCTGTTAGTCAGGTGAATAATTGTGTAGTGCTTCTTTTAACAGCTGTTAGCCTGCTGCTAAGTTCTGTCAAGCGCTGCCAACCTCTTTAATTTATACCTTTTAAATTGCCAGTTTACTTACGAAATAATTTATAATAATTCTATTGTAGTCGGCTCTAAATTAAATACATAAATAATTCTATTTTATATACACTTAATATGTATATAATTTATATAAATATTTTAAGTTAGAGCTAGAAATATTGCATCAACTATATTTGTGTCCTGCAGTTTCCAAACTTTATCCACAAGAATATTATTGTTCTAGTCAGTTAACTAGAACTTATCAAGCACAGCCACACACACACGCACACACACACACAACTCTGACGTATGCGAACAAAATATGTGGTTAACCGAATGTTGAAGTCTTGAGTTATAATCTGGACCAGACTAAAACGCAAATAACTAAATTATGGCAAATAGAATAACTAGAAATTCCCTTACATATACCTGAGGTTGTGCCTTGTGTGTGTGTGTGTGTGTGTGTGTGTGTGTGTTAGTTTGGTATCTGTTTATGAAGATGATATTTGGCTGTGACCACAGAAGCCACAAAAGCCGAGATGAGAATTTCTTGGAAAATTGAAATTGAATAAGGCAAATTTGAGTTCAGTTCAGAAAAGGACGAAAAGGATATTCTATTCGAATTGTTGTTGTGTAAATTGTGTTTTAATTGTGGTGCTAATAAATTTCAGGCTACAATTGAGATAAACTGTGGCTAAAAGCAGCTGTCCTGTTGCCCTGCTGCCAGCAGCAACAATAGAACTCTGTCCTGGCCATTTACACGTAGGCCAAGCTCACTTTTTAGCCTCCTTGAATTATGCAAACTGGCAAATTGCTATCCCAACTATTTGGGACATGCAACTGTTTCGCCTGAGCATTGAAATTTTTATAAGTTGTGCGTGCTGCTTGACGACTCCGGCGCAAATTAGTGCGACACGCACACAACTTTCAATACCCTGTAAACGCAGTAAACAAGCCAAAGGGTATGCCAGAGGAGAAGAAGTGGCTGCAGCTTCGTCTTGAGTCCTGCCAAGCTTCTTGTTCCCACAATCTTTGCCTGGAGCTAAGCTCTACTTATTTGAACAGAAGCTAAGATATCCTTTAGTTAATCATCTTTTAAGCTAGTTTCGTCCTTACTTGCTTTATGTGCGCTCCTGTTTCTCGTTTCTCGCTTTGCATAAATGCATGGCAAGTTTCTGGCTTCTCGGGTTGCTTCTTTTATTTTATTTTTTTCTCTGGGTGCCATTGCGACTTTTACGGAATTTTTATGCATTCGCTACGTGACTTTTTTCTCCCGCTTTTGGGCCTTCGACATTATGGCCAAATTGTTTTTGGCCAAGTGTTTAATAAATAAATTATGTGCAAAGGTTTGCGCAACTTTCTCTTATTACAGCCTCAGCCTGGCCTAAGCTGCATTCAATGCGAATTTATTCCCTTTCTATTCTATGAGTCGATGGAAGGACTCTTCCCTATAAGAGGAGAAGATACTCTCATGAGATTAATAGCTACGCTTAATTAAGCTGGATTCGCTTGAAGCTATATCCTGGGATGAGCTGCCAATTATTCATGCTGTCCTGCTCCTTGTCGCTCCACCTCTGGTTCCCTCCACTGTAGAAATCCTTATAAAACCCTGGCAAGTGCCTCTCTCTTTCCTCAGGTAGATTCACAAGTCGATTGATCCTTTCCAGCATAAAGATTAGCCTGTAGCCAGAAACATCATCGATGGGCTTGTCTCCTTTTAGGCTAGAAAGGAAAGACACCCTCTGGATGGCTCCATTTCAAAGAATGAGCTAAGAACCTGCCTCTTCCTGCAGCCTAAGCTAAATCAACTCAGATCCTGTCACTTTTATATTAGGGGTACTCAAAACTGAAGAAGTGAGCTTTATTTATATTCAAACTCAGATTCATTCAACTTGCGAAACTGTCAGCTCTTATTGGTTTACCTCTTTTCAAAGGATTCCTAACAATTCCTATAAGAATTGCTAACGAATTCTAGTTGGATTTCAATGCATGAATGGAAACCTTTAAAGTTGCTTTCAATAAGCGTGTTGGCAGGAAATAGTTTTTGATTGACAATACTTTTCATCCAGCTGACAAGCCAATTAACGTGTGTGCGTAGGTGTGTGTGTGTGTGTGTGTGTGTGTGTGTTGGCCATTTTGAAGGCAATTTCATTCCAGGTGAACTTCACCACCTGCTGACAGCTAATACAATCTACCAAATGGAAGCTGGAGCGTGGCTGCTGCAGTTGGCATGACGATGCTACTTAATTAGAAAGGAAGTGGAACTAAAACCAGAAGGCAAACAAAATCAAATGTCAAACGGGTTGTGGGTTAAAGCAGACACAGGCTACAGGATACAGGATACGTTATGCAGGATATGGCATACAGGAGTCATATGGGAAAATTGAAATATGAAATTTTTGATTTCATTACCATTTGTCATCGGGATATGCGGCTGATGAGCCCAGAGTGAGGCATGCAACATGCAACATGCAACATTTTGGCATTAAAATTTGATTAATGTGCATTTGGGCAATAGGCAGCAAAACGAGGGCTAAGGATATGTGTAAGGATATGCGAGCAACTGAGTCGAGTTCGTTGTCTGGCCATGTTCTGTGGCATGTCCTGTGTGTGTCCTGCGGTTCCTTTTTTCGGGTCAGAAGTTGCATTAGAATGCAGCTCAGCTAGCTGCTGGATTCTATTAACACCCCCAGTAACAAGTTCTTCTTCCTTTCTTCCTTCTCCAACTCCCCCTCCCCCTCCCCTCTCTCTGGCTCTTTTGCTCCTTGCTGCTATTTTTCTACCGCCTTGTTGTGTGTCCCTGTGTTGCCATCTCTCTTTCTGAGTGTCTGTCCCTGTCTACTCATAGCACATGTCGCCACTTAATGCGTTGAGTGCATACACAATGAGACAACAGCTATGTGTCGCTGTCGCTGTCGGTGTCTGTGTCTATGTGTGTGTGTAGGGGGAGGGTGTCCTTCAGGCAGGACGTGTGGCAACAGCAGAGCAGCTGCCGCCTCAGCAAATGCAACACAATGCTGCCTATGTTGCATGTTCTTCAGCTAAAATTTTGGACATGGCATAAACCACAGTTCTAGTTCTTCTTATTGAATTAGTTCCCAGATAAACTACGGAAAAGAACTAGTTCGTTTGAAGCGTTGTCTGAATATTTTATTATTCATTTTTTACATTGAATACTATTTATAGTGCGGTTTAAGCTAGATTTCTGCCAATATTTCAAGTGTAGTTCCTTTGAACTAGTTCGCAGATGAACCGTAGAACACATCTAGTTCTTTTGAAGTATTTTAATACTATTCAGTTATTCATTTCTAGTCCAGACACGGTTTATTGATTGAGTAAATCTTTTGAACAGGTTCTCAGCTGAACTACAGCAATGAACTAGTTCATTTGAACTATTTTCAAGAGTTGTTTTATTATCAATTTCCACTATGAAGACTGTTTTCTATAGATTAAAGCAAGATTTATACCTATATTTGAACTAGTTCTCAGATGAACTACTCAAAAGAACTAGTTCATTTAATGAATTTATAGAGTATCTTATCTATCTTCCTATTTTAGTTCAGATAATGTTTCCTGTAAGGCTTAAGTCGGATCTCTGCCCCTGATTGACAGCAAAGTTCTTTTGAACTAGTTCATTGATAAACTGCAGCAAATATCTAGTTTATTTGAAGAGTTTTAGATTATTCAGCTATTTATTTATGCTAACTACTAAGAGTAGTTCTTATGAACTAGTTTTCAGTTTAACTCATAATGTGAACTAGTTCATTTGAACCATTTTAAGTATAGGATTACATTGATTTCTACTGCAGGTACGCGTTTGAATCTCTAGATCTCAAATTATCCTAAATGAACTTGCCTTAAATCAACTCTCAGATGAATTCCCACCTTGAACTGGTTCATTTGAGTTTCTTTTGCTTCTTATTTTCGCCTTAAAATGCACTCGATGCCCTTTTCGATACAGTTGTTGCTTGTTTACGCTCCGGATTAACAGCAGGATAATTAAGCTGCCATATTGATTAATTGTTTGTGCGGTCGACACAGGACATAAGTCAATGCAATTAATAAGAGCGCAAAGGATATGCGAACGCCCGCCGCATTAATTGTTCTGCATGCAATCAATTTGGCTTCCCTTCTCTTCTCCTTCCCACTCGCTCGCTCTCTGTCTCTCTCTCTCTCTTTCGTTTACTCTTTCTCTTTCTTTCTCTGCGTGTGGCAAGGGAATCAAAAGATATTTGTGTGTTGATTAAGGTCCTTGATATTTAAATTCAGCTAATTGTTTTCCAGGATTCCCGCAATCAATATGAAGTTTGGCAGTGAATTCTGTGAACTACTGGGTAAATGAACTAAAGAAGTTTGGCAACAATGCTTCATATTTTCTTATAGAGTCTAGAGTGTGTTTCCAGAGTAAAAAAATGAAACTACTATAGACTTAATGTAGAGGTCGAAAGTCCTCAACTTAATGTTAATGAATCCCATGAATCACTTGGTAAATGAACCACTAGAAAAATGAACCAGTGAAGCTTGGCAACAATGCTCTCTCCATGTTTTCCTCTAAGATTCTGTAGTGGTGTGTGTTTCTAGAGCAAAGAGAAAGACAAACTAGAGACTAGACTGTCAGGTAGAGTTAGCTGAATGTTGATGGATAACTGAACCGGTGAAGTTTGGCAACGTTGGACGTTGGTTCATCAGTTTTAAGCTGACATTTGCGCAATTTGCACTTGGTACATGAAAATTCAATTAACCGTAATTTCCAAAACAGGAAAACATACTTCAAATCTGGAAGCTCACGTAAGCCCCAAAAATCGTTTTATAAATTGGGTGCGAGTTTCCATTTCACAGTTGCCATGAGAAAACAATGCAATGATGCAACTGCAACTGGTAACTGGTAACTGCAACTGCAACTGGTAACTGGTAACTGCAACTGGTAACTGGTAAATGGTAACTGGTAGCTGGTAGTTGGGGCAGGAAATTAGAAACTGCCACTTGATGATGAGGACGATGCAGCGAGCCCTGAATAAAAGAAGGAGGAGCAGCTGGTGCAATGCGATGCAATGGATTGCATTTCCTGGAGGGAGGCACTGGCGCCCATATGGCATGATCTGGCAGGGTATCTTGCACCAGCTGCGTTCATGTTAAATGAAATCTATGCGAGTGTTTGGATTGGGAAACACGTTTGAGTGGCGTTTCCGCTTATGAATTGGCCTGCAAGCTGGGCTCCTGGCCTGACTGATGGACCCGGGCACCTTGAGCCCCATCCTTAGGCTTACAGCTTACAGTTGAGAGCAATAAAACAAGAAATTCAATTACAGCCCCAGAGAAGTCAACGAGCAGCTCGACAATGGGGCGCCTAACAGCATGAGATCCTTGCCCCAAACCCGAAAACATGCGGCAAGGCGACAAAAATGCTGCATGAGCTGTAACGCCCTTAGATGTGGCTGCAGCTGACAAGAGCTCGCTTCACTCACTCGAGCCGGCTCCACATGTTGTCCTGGTTTTGCCACAATCCATTGCCAAAAAGGAAAAAAGGAAAATGGAAGGAAAAAGCAATATGTTTATGGCAGAAGTTCAAAGACTTTTCTCGCGCTTTTATTTGTCTTTTGATGGGTTGCAAATTGAAATTGAATTTGCCACGGATTAAAGGTTTCCCCTTTCACTGCCACGCCCCTGACTGCCTACCGCAATGCACTGCTCATATACCTCAAAACAAGTACTCATACAATATGCATATGTGTGTGTGCGTGTGTGTGTGTGTGTGTGTGTGTGTGTGTGTGTGTGTGTGGGGAAATACTCGTAACAAGGCAAATTTGAGCACAAAACATTTGCAGGAAGCGCGCGCCTGAAATATATTTTTGCCACATAAATCATAACAATGGCCTGGCCATATGTAAAAGTGCATGTTGCCATGTAGCATGCAGCATGTAGCATGTAGCATGTAGCTGCTGGAGTGCAGCGCGTGTTGCAGATGCCACAACAAACAAAAATCAAAATCAAATACAATATAAATCTCGCAAAAAAAACGAGCTCTAACCCTGCCCATGCGGCAGGCTTCCTTTTTGCCCAATTGTTTTCCATATTCTCTTCCACATTTTCCGAGAGTTGTAAAACTTTCTGCTGCAACTGTTCAACTGGATAAATATAACGAAAAAAAGGCATTATAAAAGCAGGTGGAGCAGCTACTCTGTTAAAGGATTCCATTGACAGGCGAAGTTGAGCATCAAATTTAGAAATTCAGTCAGCATAAGTTTGCTTCCTCTAAGCGAAGATTGTCAGCTTTACTTCTGATTTAAATGCTTGACTTCTACTCTATGTCAAGGATAATCAGCTGCAGCTTCTACTTAGTTATGCTGCAGGATCTGTCGAAGAGAGAAACTTCTCTTCCCTTTAAACCTTTTTCCTAACAGAAAAAGCAGCAAATTAAATGCATTTCTTTATACTTCAAAGATATTTCTTTATATATTATTCTCAATGAAGAGTATTCGCAGTTCGTTCTCGTTTTGATTTCAATCAATTTCTCTCTTGTTTTGCCCCCACAACATTTGCCTTCTATTGTTGTGTTTTTGTCTCTGGCCATAAATTGTCATATATATTTTTTGAACGGGAGCAATTTTATGGCCATTTTGGAGCTGATTTAATGCGCTAAGCGCAGAGGATTAGCTGGAGTCGTAAATTTGTAGTCGTTAAATGTGAAGATGTGGCGTATACGCAATGTGCTCTGGCGACACTTGAGGCGGCCTTTTTTCATAATTAAGTGTCGCCTTGTTGCATTCATAAGCCGAGACTGTAGCATCATTAAGACACGTGGTTGGATCATCTTCTTAACAGCCACTTGAACATCACACGAAATTGCATGCAATTTGCCAGAGGCAGCACCAGCAGCAGCACCAGCAGCTGCTACAAACTCTGGGGCATGCTGCAAGTTATCTTGTTGTTGTTGTTGTTGCGATGATAATGATGCGCTCTGTTACCCAGTTTGCCACTTGCGGATTGCAAGTTTTTCCGCAACGTTGAGCAATGCATAAAGAGCTGATGACGATGAGCACAGCTCGTTAAGATGCTTGTTTCGTCAAGGCAACGCCTCGGGCAGGCAGAGCATCAAGTGCTCTGTGGCATACGCTTAGGCGCAAGGCCACTCAACTGGCATCAAAAGCAGGCAAAACAACCAGTTAAGCAAACAGCTAAGCAAACAGCCAGCTGAATCCCCCAACACACACAACATAAAAGTCAAAAAGTTAAACAGCTACTGCATAAAAGTCAAGTGCAGCTTCCCTTTTCTCTCATTGTGTTCGTTGTACACCACAATTAGAGTCCGAGCACAATGGAAAAGGTTGACTTAACTCATATTTTATAGCTTTAGAGCCAAAAAAAACAACACTCTCTGCCCAACAAGTAGTTAATATGGCACAAACTGTGACAACACACACACGCACACACAGGACATGTGTTAGAGTGCACTTCCGGCCGAGAGAAAAAAAGAAAAACAATCGCAAAAAAAACATAACGACAAACAAGAGAAAACCATCAGGAAACAAGATGTGAAGTGTAAAAGTCAAGTTTTATTCCGCTTCTGTCGACCATTTCCTACAGATACGAGTGTGTGTGTGTGACTGTATGTGTGTGTGTGTTCCCTCTTAAAATAATACCAAATTTGGTAGCATAGTGTAAGTTCCATGTTTCATATTAACTAAATTACTTTCACGCTTTATTTAAGCTCCAATTCGCCGCGTTTCTGTTAAGAGAAACTGATTTAACAGAGACTTAACAGAATCTGCTAAAGCAGTTTAAACTAACACTTTTTATCTCTGTTATGTTAAGCTTAACAGCAGCTGAGCTATAATCAAGTGTTTCTTGGGTTTCCATCATCATTCTTAAGAGATCCTTTCAATATATCCTTTATATTTACTAAGCGAATATATTCTAAGCTACTTTTGATTAACATTTTCTAGCTCTGATATGTTAAGCTTAACAGCATATGTGTTATAAGTAGGAGTTTTCTTTGATATCTATTTCCAAAGAGATCCTTTAGCCTAAACAGTTGCTATTCTATAGAGATCCTCTTCAGAGATCCTTTCTAGAGATCCTTCTTAGAGATCCTTTCTAGCGATCATTTCCATAGATATTTTATATGAGCGAACTCTTCTTTTATTGACCTGAAGCGATTTACATGTGTGGGAAAGGGATGAACATACATGTTGCAGCTACTTTTCTGTCAATCTCCATAAGGTGCGTTCCAAAGTAAAGACTTTCTTATAGCAAAATAAAGAGAATTGTTTAGTTCTTAAGACCATATTTATTTTACGTTCAAATATTTGAAAATTTAGTTCGTTTTTTAAATAAGAGAATAACAAAAGCTTTATCCCAAATAAGTCTAGTGTATTATGTGTCCCAAATCAAAATGTAAATGGCGAAAATGTTGAGCATAGTGTAGTTTATATATATCTATGTGTGTATGTGATATGTTCTGATTGTGTTTTCGTTCAATTCTGCAGTCCAGTAATTAGGAAGTAATTGAGATGGAAAGATTATCCAATGAATTTTGTGAAGTGTTTTAAAATGGTAACCAACTGCCCTACTTTGCCTGCCAATACGAACACTCCCGGGTTATTATATATATATATGGATTATACATAATGATTGTCAATTGTTTTGTAGTGCAGTGTATGTTAGTCGAGTGTAGAGTTCAGTGTGTGTAAAGTGCGACATTGTCTGGACCCAAATGATATATGCCTAGAATCAGCTTAAAACCGCCAAACGGACACCTACTGTGGTTGCTTGCCAATCAGAAACATGTTGAATAGTGTAATTTGTCAGACTGCTGTTTGCTATTTGCTATTTGCTGCTTGCTGCTTGCTGCTTGCCAGGGCCTCTACATGCCCAGACCACCCAGACCGCCCATACCTCCCATTCCACCCATGCCGCCCATGCCGCTCATGCCTCCCATGCCAGCTCCCAGGGCGTTGGCGTCCTCCAGCGGCAGCTCCGTGACGACAGCCTCGGCGGTGGTCAGCAGGGAGGCGACGCCAGCTGCGTCGACGATGGCTGTGCGCACCACCTTGGTGGGATCGATGATGCCGCGTTCGATCATGTTGCCGTACTCGCCCTTGAGCGCATCGTAGCCGTAGTCGCCTTCGAGGATCTCGACCTTGGCCACCACCATGGCGCCATCGACGCCAGCGTTCTTGGCAATGGTGAGGCAGGGCATGCGCAGGGCACGGCTGATGATCTCGATGCCCATGTCCTGGTCCTCGTTGGCGCCCTTCAGGTCCTGCAGCTTGGCGATGCAGCGCAGCAGAGCGGTGCCGCCGCCAGGCACGATGCCCTCCTCGATGGCCGCACGGGTCGCATTGAGAGCATCGTTGACGCGATCCTTCTTCTCGTTGACCTCCACATCGCTGGAGCCGCCGACGCGCAGCAGCGCCACACCGGAGGACAGCTTGGCCAGACGCTCCTGCATCTTCTCCTTCTCATAGTCGGAGCTGCTCTCCTTGATCGCTTCGCGCAGGTTCTCGATGCGCTTCTCCACCACCGGACGCTGGCCGTGACCCTTCAGCAGCATCGTGTCGTCCTTGGTGACGACAATCTCGCCCACGCGCCCGAAGTCGCTCACCTTGACGTCCTCCAGACGCACCAGGTTCGCCTCGTCCCCGAACACCATGCCGCCCGTGGCAATCGCCATATCCGCGAGGCAATCCTTGCGGTTGTCGCCGAAGCCAGGCGCCTTCACGGCGCACACCTGGAGGCCCACCTTGAGGCGATTCACGACCATCGTGCTGAGAGCCTCGCCCTCGACATCCTCGGCTATGACGACCAGCGGCTTGCGCTGTGCATTGGCCAGTTCCAGGGCAGGCACAATGCTGCTGGCCGCCTTGATCTTCTTCTCGCAGAAGAGGATGAGCGCGTCCTGGAACTCCACCTTGGCACCCTTGGAGCTGTTGATGAAGTAGGGCGAGATGTAGCCGCGGTCGAACTTCATGCCCTCGATGACCTCCAGCTCGTCGATGAGCGTCTTGCCATCCTTGACGGTAATGACGCCATCGCGTCCCACCTTCTTGATGGCCTTGCTGATGAGATTGCCGATGGACTTGTCGCCATTCGCCGATATTGTGGCCACCTGCGAGATCTCCTCGGGCGTGTTGACTGGCCGCGACATCTTCTTCAGATTATCCTTGACGGTTTCGATGGCCAGCATGACGCCTCGGCGGATCTCGACGGGATTCGCTCCACGGGATATCTTCTCGAAGCCCTCCTTGGCTATGGCGCGGGCGAGGACAGTGGCCGTGGTGGTGCCGTCGCCAGCCTCCTCGTTGGTATTGTTGGCCACATCCTGGACGAGCTTGGCGCCAATGTTCATGAACTTATCCTTCAGCGCAATGGATTTGGCTACCGTGACGCCGTCCTTGGTTATTTTTGGTGATCCCCAGCTCTGCTCAATGATGACGTTGCGCCCTTTGGGGCCCATTGTGACGGCCACAGCATCCGCGAGGACGTCGACGCCCTGCAGCATCATTGCCCTCACCTCGGGACCGAACTTCACATCCTTCGCATAGAAGCGCGCATTCCTGCCCAAGTAGCAGGACAATAGAGAGCCGCGTTGCCAGGAAGTGTTCTTTAATAGACGCAACATTTTGAGCTCCCAAATAGATATGTGTATATATATTTAAACCTATAGTTCAGTCCATATAGATATATGCATATGTGTAGTACTTACCTTTGATATTTAGTCTGGGAATTGGTTATGCAAATTTTGTAATTCGCTGCTTGAAATTATTTTGTATGATTTTATGTCTCTAAGCGTAGTTGACGCTGTGAATTCAGAACGTAAAATGATATTATTCTCTATTTTAAAATCCTTGAGAGATCTGACTGCCTACTCCGATGCTGTATCCCGCACCTGCTACTATATACATTTCCACTTCCAACCTGGAAAACTATTCAAAAGCTTGCTTGAAGGCGGCTCTAAGCAAACGAATCGAGACTCCAATCTATTGCAGGCAAGTACTTAATCCTTATAAATAAAGGGTATATATTAGCTAGCCACATATTTCTTGAGTCCTTTTGCTGCACAACTTACCAAGGATTCCTTTTAAATAACAACCTCTTATAGCATTCTCAGCTGAGAGCAACAATAGCCTCGACATTTCCCACGTTTTCCACTTGAAACTAATCTTTGCACATTGTTAATTGCATATTGACGTTATATCGATTATTGTTATCGATAATTATCGATTAATGTATTGCTACAAATGCATATATGAAGCAGACTCTAGACATATCCTTCAGCAATTGAGAATTTGAAAGCATTTGCAAGAATCGTCTCAGTTTCTGCATCAACAGAAAAAATCCAACTAAAAGTCTAATTGGAATTTATGATAATTTGATTTATGGCTAAAACTGGAGAGCGTCATTCAGCTGAGAGTTTACTATAACTATTTCTTAGGCCAAGGGAAGATATTTCACAGTCGCTTTTCATTGTTAATAATAAAATAAGTTTTCTTATTAAATTACTTAATTTCAGTTAACATGAAGGAAAGTGAATGAAAACAGTTCTCAGGTATTATTAAATTTTTTGCAGCTGATCATTAAAAGGACACAGGCCGAAGGGACACGTCGCTGCTGGCATGTGACAACACACACAGAGACGGGCAACAAATTTCACTCAAGGGGCTGCCTAATACTTTGCAGGTAATTAAAAGACAAATATTGTCGAAGGGTTTGGAGTAGATCTGGGGCTGAAAGTAAGAGGGGGAGTGCGGGGGAGGGGCAAATGAGTGTTAACACCCACACTGAGCCCATTTTGCAATTTAAATTTTCATGAACAAGCGACGCCATTTGTCGCTGTCGTCTTCGTTGTCCTTGTCGTAGTCGTTGTCCTTTCCCGTTTCGCTCCGCTTCGCTCCTCCCGCCTTGCGCGCTTCCTTAACAGTTTTCAATTTGCCTGGCCGCTTGTAAGCGCAGCTGACAGCGACTAGAGTACGAAAGGACGATAGGACAAACGGACTGCAGGACGAAAGGACAAAGCAGCATTCAAGCAGCAGCAGAGATATCAAGTAATGCCAAAGGGGCTTCTCCCCTACCAAAACGCGATTTGCCTTTCATGATATTATGGTCGCTTGTCGGCGCTCATTTTTACGACTATTTAAATCGTTTTCGCGCTTTTCGGTTACGAATTTGTCTCCCCACAGCCACGGAAAGCAATTGCAGGTGAGCGCAATTCCAGGTTGCCTGCTTAGAACTGGCTTTACAGCTAAGTAGCTGTCAACTGCTGCCAGTGTATATATCCAGCTCTGAGTATGTGAATAATCGAATGTGTGAGTAGTCAAAGAAAGCTAAGAACTATCTTAGGGATTTTTAAGGATATAATTATATAATAATTCAATAGAAATATAATTTTTACCATATTTTTTATATTTATTTAAGTTTTGCTTGTGATTTCACTTAATCAGTTTTATACGTTTCATTTCCAATTAGTTTTAAAATTTTATTCAATTAGCTCTCATTAAATTCTTCATACGATGGCATCACGTGTAGCATATGTTTGTCCCTTTCTCACACATGCAATTGCCCTTTGCTGCAAAGCGTTTGACAAAAAATGGCGTTCGCTTCGCTCTCTTCGCTGCTTTTTCTGCCTTAAATTCGATAAATGAATATATTAAACTTTGAATAAGTGAATAAATGAGTATGTGAATACTCAAAGAATTTATCAAAGCTAAAAACTATTTAATGATTCAATTAATATATAATTTTATTAAAAAATATTATTCCACATTATTCACATTTTTTCACTATTCATTATATTTATTCACTTTTTTCATCTGATTTTCTACGAAATCAGTTTTAAACGTTTATTTCCAATTAGTTTTAAATTCCAATTAGTTATCACATTGCGTCATATGTTTATCCCTTTCCCACACATGCAGTTTCCCATCCTTCGTTTGACGAAAAATGGCGCTCGCTTCGCTATTTTTGCCGCTATTTTTCGGCCATAAATTAGATAACAGTGAAGCGATTGGCACGCCCAGCGCCTTAGGTGGATATCAGTGTGTTTTTCGTTCTGTGAATTATCATTTTTATTAAGGACCAGTCCTTTATTACGAACTTCTGGTGTAGTCCTGCCAAGTTTGGCCAACCTCTATCAATTTCATATGCCTTCAGCCCGCACTTGGGCCCCACTGATGAATCTTATTCAATTAGAATGTCGCAAATTAGCAGGCATTAACATTAGCAGCGGTCGCTGTTCTAAGCCAAAAGACTTATGTAAGTGGGTGAAGAGAACAATGCGAAGGACAAAGTACGAAGGATCCACGCATCATTAGGAAAATGGCGTCGAAATTATAGAAATTACCCAAAACGCTGGAGCCGGCGGTAAATGAGCCGCATTTATTTGAATGTAATCCATTATGAAATCGCATAATGAAGAGATTAGCACGCATACGAGGCGCAATTAATAAATGACCCGTCCAACCGAAGGAGGCAGCAGAACGAGCTGAACGAGCTGAACGAGCTGAACGAGCTGAACTCGCAGGACTAAGCCTTGGGCAACTGTTTGCGTGTCCGACAAAAGAAATCTAATAAATTAGAACAACGGCAATCATTTGTTTAAGATGCCACCCATATGACGCTCCTATATAAATCAGTCCTTAAGGTCCTTAGAAGAAGCCTCTCACTGCACCCACACACACACACATGCACACACACACAGGACAGGTGGGCTTAGACAATGAACAATGGACAATGGATAAAACACTGAAATTTCAATGAAGCAGCTGGCCGCTTATTAACCCATTGATGCCCAGCTCTTAATAGCTCTATTGAAAGTTTTCATGAACACTTTGCACTTCATTAAACTTCTTGACTTTAACTAAGCAGCCCCCCACAGCCACAGCCTTACACTTGGGCAGCCAAAAAAGGATATCTCGGTGGCCTCATTCTCATCGATAATTAACCACAGAAACTTGGCAAACAAAAGGCGAGCGACGGCCTCTCAGGCTGCTGGGCCAAATGAGGGGTTAGAAAATTGGTTATAAAATTTAATTAAAAATGCGTCGTTGCTTTCACTTAAGTGAAAGTGAACACAATGTTCCATCGAAGCTCTAAGCTTCTTTGTTAAACATAATAAAGAGCAGCTCGTTTGGCAGTTGCGAAGCACAAAAGGGAGAGAGAAAAGGGATTGATCGGAAAAGTAAACAAAATTAACAGAGCAGCCAAAGAATAAACAACATTTATGCATTAAAAATCATCTGCGAATATTGGCAAAAGTATTAGTATAAGGCCAGAGAGAGTTACTTGCATTTAAGCGACTTAACCGGGTTCTAACACAAAAGTTATTTAGGGTCTATACTCTACTTGTCAGTTAAATAATCATGGTTCCTATTGGTTTACACTCTTATACTGATTTATTCTGTTTTTAACTTATATTTTATTTATTTTTTAACTTATTTGCTTAGTTTTATCTTGAATATTATTTGTGTTTTATTATTTTATCTCTTATTTGCTTCAGCAGCCACATAAAATTATTATATTTTAATTCGCTTTGCTTTATTTTTAAGAGAGTGTCAAATATTGCGCTCTTCTCTGCTGCTGATCTGTTGATTAACATGCCTACATACTAAATATACGCATACGCTGTTAAGCTGCTGCTATTAACAGCGCTCGCTCTCCCGCTCACTGTTACAGCGCTCCGCATGCAGCTGCTGTTAAGAGAGCTAACAGAGATATCTACGCTGTTAACATTTATCCGCTCTTCTCCTATACTGATATTACAGCTGCTGTTATGGCCGCAGCAGCTGTAGCGTTGTCTCGCTCACTCCTCTATATTGCAGATCTAACTTGCCATTGGCTATCCTCGATCTCGCTGTTAATTGGACACGCACAAACTGTTGCCTACGTTTTGTAAAGAGCGTTTTTAGCTGGCAGGAGTTGCATTTCGTTGGATCTACATATACAAAGTACTGCAATCTTTTCGTTTCATGTTTGACTCCTGGTGGAAACACTTTTTTGAACATGCAACTGTTTTGGCTGGCCAATTTCCCTATTCACAAACCACTGCGCGGCTGTTTGGTGTGGTCAAGGCAGAGCCATTACCAACACGACAACAGTACCAGGCCACCCATTTAGCATCCAACCAATGTGGCACCTGACCGCCCATTCAGCCAGCCAGCCACTCACCCAGCCACCCCTTCATCCCTCCATTCCCCAACGCTCTACTGCTGCCTACCGCAATGCTTTTTGCAGCTGGCTGCACATTTTGATTAGCCGTCGGCTTCGTTGGGCTTTTTGTGGTTTGGTTTTTAACATTTGCCGCCAACCTTCACACACACACACACACACACACAGACAAGCAAAGCAACAAATATATACACACACACACACACACAGACGCCCACATACTGACTGCTGTGCTGTCTGGGCGACTCATATGAGCCGGAAGCGCATTATAAAGGGCATTTCCGGTATTTAGGTTGTGTTGTTTGGCTGCCCGTTCATGTAGCTGCCGCGTTGTGTATTTATAGCTCGATGAATTTGGCGCTTTAGAAAAAGGTTTCGATATTCTGCATACGCCTCCTGGTATACTATATATTGGCTGTGCATAAGAAATGAGCTCTCGTCTCAAGTTCTGCAAGAGAATCTAGCGCTTTATCACAAAAAAAAGCAAAAGAAAACTTTCTCCAATCAAAATAAAGCTGTCTCTATGAGCCTTTGGTATGTGTGTGTGTATAAGTATGTGTGTGTGTGTATAAAAAACAAGTTAAAACTTTAAGAATCAGCGTGTCCATGGAGGCAATCATAATCACGCTTACACACTCAAACACACAGAGCGAGAGACTTCGACACAAAGCCAATACACGCTTGGAAAAACTTTGTTTTCCTTTTCGGGATGGAGGGGTGTGTGTGAGGGTGTGAGGGGGTGTAAAAAGTTCTTAGTAACCCGATCTCGTTGGCGAGTGTCCTGAAAAGTGTTTTAGGTTAAGCGCAAACTTTTGGCTCAAAACGCTTTTTGACGGTCATTTTAATAAATTGAAAAGTGGAAAATGTGGAAAAATGGCAAATCGATAAGGACACACTAAAGAAAAAAAGTTAAGAGAAACTTTTTCCTGCCCTCTTGTTTGTGCAGGCTCATAAAATCTGTTTACAGGCTTATAAATAAGCGATGCTCCCCCACTCTCGAGTTATCTCAAGATTCCACCCATACATTGTCCATTCCGTTGGCCCCTCTGGTGTTGGTGTTAACGATTTGTTTTGCTTATAAACAAAAAAAGCGAAGGAGGCTGAAAACTTTCGCTTCCTGTTGTGCCAAAGTTTCTATAATGCCATATCTTATGCATGTCAAAGGGGCTAAACTAAACAAAATCTGCAGAGAGCCGTTGTATGGCTTCATGACAAAACTTGTTTTTTAACATTTTTATTGAGTTTGCTTTGTAATTTAAATTGTTTGCCTTCAACTTGTTGACATGACAGCGGGCGGGGACTACTGAAAGGTTCTGCCTAACAATATATACAATATATAGATAGAGCAATATCATTTAATCTTTTTAGCTGACTTTCAATCAATCGCATCAATGTTCATTGTGGCGTCAAACAAATTGTCCGCCTGGTTGGTTGCCCAACGCACAAGCAAAGCATAATCGATGCTCCGATATAATATCAACCGAGAAAAGGGCAACCAACAGCAGGTCCTTTGGGTGTACATGCATGTATGTGTCTCTCTCTGTGTGTGTGTGTGTGTGTGTGTGTGTGTTCCATCTAAAAGCAATATAAACGCACAAATACTGATATGTACATTAAATCACACAACAAACTTGTCATTCCCATTGCTCACAGTAACATTTCTCTTTTCAATTTTCAACACAATGACGACATCATCGTTGCCAGGGGGCGTATACGTAATATATTAGAACAGCAAATGCTGCAAACAAGCGCTGCACATTTAACTTGTGCTCAATTGAAACATATGAAAAGCTTATTTGTTGTACATTTGCGGTCCTTACAAGCCATTAGCTTAGCTCTCCCTCTCATTCAACTGGTGCTTTGATACGTGTCTGATTGGAATATGCATGGCAATTCATTCTAATTGGAATCCTCCCGCTTTCATATTGATCTTAATGGGAGAAGACGCCTTACGAAAAGACGTTCATAGATTCCTCTCACAAGATCAGACCGCCATTGGCCGCAAACCTAGAGTATATATCTGCATCCCTTTCACACTCATATAGATCATAAAGACGCCATATGTAAGGACATTCATATACATGCATCCCTCTCACACTCTAGCAGAGCTGCCCGCCATTCGCCATAGATCTAAAACGCATGTATATATGTGCATCCCTTTCACACTCATATAGAACTTAAGGTATAAGACGCTAAATGTGAAGTCGTGCGTATATATGCATCCCTCTTTCACTCTAGAGGATCTGTCGGCCATTACTCGCAAATGTGAAACGCATGTTGTACCTTACGTATATACGTGCATCCCTTTCACACTCATATAAATCATAAAGGCAGAAGACGCCATATGAAAAGACATTCATATATATGCATCCCTTTCACACTCTAGACGATCTGTCGGCCATTACTCGCAAATCTGAAACACATGTTAAACGTAGTCATATATGTGCATCCCTTTCACACTCATACAGATCTCTATATTCTATGTTAAGCACAAGCTTAGCTTGCAGCTCACAAACTGTTTTGCCTGCAATTTGATGCTTGTTTGCGTTTCGAAGCTCAAGGACACAAATCGAGGCTAAGCTTTAACATCCTTAAGAGTATTTAGTTACTTCAGTTTATATGTTGCTATATTATTTACTTGATTTTGCGGAAATGCTGCAGCTTTCAATCGTCTCAAAACACGTATAAGTTACACAAGAGTCTTGCATATTATCCTTTCGATTCACACACGTGTCGTAAGTGTTTACCCTTCTTCTTCTACTTGTACACTCCCTTGTGGGTGTAGAGTGTTTGCTTGGTTGTGTGCAGGGCTCGAATAACAGCATAATTCATTTTGTCACTTGTATCTGCTCGTTATTAAATTGTTTTGTGCGACAACTCTTAACCTTGCCACACTCATTCAGCAGCTGCACAACTGCTTCCTCCTGCTGCTATGCTTCTACCCCCCCCTCCCCCCTTTGCGGGGGAAATTTATGCAAATTTTAATACGCAAATGTACAAGTTATACTCTGGCACAATAAACAAGAAATGTGCACCACGCTGGCAACTGAAACAAAAGAAACGACAGGCAGACAACGAGAAGAACATTAACTCGACTCGACTCGACTTGACTTGGCTTGGCTTGGCTTCGCTCGGCTTTGGTCTGGCTCTGGTCTGGTCTGGTCTGGCAGGATAGATGTGTCCTTGTGTCCTGGCATAATTGCAAAGAGCTGCATATCTATTTGTCTGCCTGTGACTGTGTGTAACTGTGGCGCCGTCGACATATGCCCAGGCATTGCAGCTCGAGAAGTCGAGAACTTGCCTGACATAATTGCAACAATTGCAGTCGTTCCTCTCTCTGCGTTTCCCCCCAACTCATATGACAACTTCTTTGTCTAGAACTGGCGGCATGAAGCTGTCTTTGCGGCTGCCTCCACAGACAACACTGAAGATAATTGTTATTACTGAATTATATGTGTATTCCGAGACAGCTCTCAAAATGTCTATTTACTTTGACATACATATTATAACGAGTATAAATATAATGCCAGCATTAACTCGAAAGTTGCCAAACAAATTACAGCAGTTGACAGACAATACATTGATTACACACTACGTCAATTAGTTCAATTCAATAATGTGCGAAGCTCGTTCAATCTAGACTCTAGAGTAAGAGAGACTTTCTGTTCAAATATAATTTTATACTTAAGACTTAAATCCGAATAAGACTAAGGCATAATTTATCTAAGCTTGAATCACATAAACATAATCCATTTCATGTATAATCCATTCTCTATGTTTGAGTTCTGTTAAGCCTCTGTTAACCTGCTGTTAAGCCAAGATCTATTGCCTATACAGCGCCTGCTTGTTGAAGAATGTTCTTAAAATCTATTTGCAGATCTCTTGTAATATGAGAAATTATCATAAAATATAGTTTCAATTTTTCTGGGCAACAAGTCAATGTGTCTGGCTCTATTTAAGCCGGAAGTGTGCAGCTCTGGCCTCTGGGATTCAATAATCGCATTGGCTTGAAGCCAAGCAGTTGGCACTCGGAAGCCATTTCAATGATTATGAATAATTTCTGCATTCATTCTCTCTTTTTGCTCTTGGTCTATGAAACAATATAAAAAGGCATAAATTGAAACTGAAACTTGAACTTTATGCAGCTAATTGAAGGCAGGCAATCCCAGAGACAGACCCATTTGATAGATAGGGTCAGAGCTGCTGGCCAACACACAATTTTTTGCATGGAATTCGATTTGACTTCTGGCTGCCATTAAATGCAACAAAAAATGATTTTACAATAATAATAAAAATATGTAAAAATAATAAAAACACAGACAAATTTTGTGGGTGTCGATGCGATTGCAGTAAATTTTTGAATGGGCCACAACAATTTTTCGAGTGCGCTTGTAAACGAGCACCAGGGCAATTAACATTGATGCAGCAACTCGACGAGAGGCGTGTCCTGCCACAGCGAATATATAAAATGGGAAATGGGCAGAAATTGAAAATTTGTCGAGACCTCAAACGAAATATCTCAATAAATGGGAAGCCAAGCTCAAAAGGGACTTTAAACTGAAAGCAGATTGGGTTAATACCAAAAAGGATTTAAAAGTTCTTATATGAATAGGCAGTTGGTCTGATTAGCTTCTTGTGTTTGAGTTAAGATAAGCAGAACTATGTTTGTCCCTCTCCCACTTACCTATGCTCCATCTGATAAACAGATTGGGTTTCTATAAGAATATCAATTGGTCTAATTAGCTTATTGTGTTTGACTTAACACAGTCCTTAACTAAGCACAGTCTGTACATTGCTATAATATATTTGTCCCTCTCCCACTTACCTATGCTCCATCTGATAAACAGATTGGGTCAATCCGAGCAAATTGAAGAGTATCTCAAAGTTTCTATAAGAATATGCAATTGGTCTAATTAGCTTCTTGTCTTTAACTTAACATAAGCATAACCTGTATAAAGGGTATACTATATCTGTCCCTCTCCCACTTACCTATGCTCTATATGACACAATTGAAGCTTTTCTTGCATTGCATTTATCTAGTTGATTCTTGAAGTAGCTAAAACTTTAAAATGATTTCTCTGTAAGCTACAAATTTATTTGAGAAATATCATCAGCTTTGAGTGCGTTCAGAGTAAATCCGAGTTTGAGCTCGTTTTCTGCCTGAGGAGCCCAATTTCTGTGCTGCCTCGCAAATATGCACATCTCAGCAAACAACTTGCCTGCAGAGACTACAAATAGAATATAGAAAAAAAGCGAAGAGAAGAGAAGAGAAGAGAGAAAAGAGTAAAGCGTTACCTTTCCCATTTAGCAATAGATTTACCTGGCAACAGGATTTATGCTCAATAAGTTACTCAAATCACGTTCCGCAAATGCTTACAAAATGTTACAACAAATTTTTTAGCACGATGCAAATCTTTTATTGACAGCACGTTTCACTTGTAGACAGGCATTTTGCACATGTTTCGCAACTAATGTATCCGATGTGTGTGTGCGTGTGTGTGTGTGTGAGGGAAATAATAAAAAACTATGACCTTAAATTCATATAAAGATATATATCCATATAGAAGTTTAATTGAATTCATTTGAAAAATGGAATTTGAAGTAATTGTTTGCCTTTTATTCCACCAATTTCTGTTGACCTCAAAATGTTGTAACAATTTTCACAGCTGCGCTTAATTGAGAAACATAAGCTTCAGTATGAGACATATATATGCCGTAAAAACATATGCGACATATATATCGGATATAACTGTACGTTTGGTTTGCGTTTTGATTGAATTCACCTGAATTGTTTGTACGGCCAAAGCAATAGAAAATGCATGAGATGCATGAACAATTTATTGATTGATTGATGGTTTGTTTGATTGCCTCGATGATGGTGGCAACGTGTCGACTGGTTTCAGTTTCAGTTTTGTTGTCGCTCTTCATTTTTGTTTTTTATGGCAGCTCTCGCAATAAACGCCTTAATACTCATGTAATTGCAATTAATTTTCATTTAACGCCCAACAAATTGTGCCAAATTGCCGCTGAGCCTCTGCTCGGAGTGGGACGCTTTATGGCCTTAACAAATCTGGCTTTCTCTTAATCACAAAATAAATACAAGTCCAAAGAAACAACAAATTATTGACTTAACGACCAGCGCCAGAAGCGCCTCTGGCCAGAGTAACGACAGCTCTTGGGATGCTCAGTAAAAGGCAACAAATTTTATATATATATAAGCCAACATTTACTTATTTAACTATTTTTCTTAAATATTATACAAGCATATATGAAAGAGAGCATCAATCATTTAAATATGCATTCTGCAAGGGAATGCAGTCGATGGAGGAAGACATTACCATAAGGATTTACACAAGTGTGAGAGGGATAAACATAGTATACATTCCATACAAATATTTACAAGCGGAAACCACATAAATGTTTAAATGTTGCTGTTGCTCTTTGATTCATTGCACGCATTGTTTCATTAGCTTCATTAACTGGCATATAATTTAATATTTACTTAGCCACTAAGCCCATGTTTAAGCTTCACACTTTGAGCGTAAACCCCGATGGGTTATGAATGGGTTTTTATTGCAATAACTAGGCGATTATTCCGCTTTACGGATTAATGCACTAAATGGCACTCAGCACGCAATAATAAAAACACAACAAACCTATGAAAAACAATCGTTACAAATATTTATTTATATAGTACATAATATGTGTGTGTGTGTGTGAGTACATAAAATCCCATTAAGCAAATATTTGCTTTGCCTTTTGATAAGAAAAATTACAAAAAAATATCAAACTAACACAGCTCAATACGCGAATATTGCTTTACGATCCAAATATACATATATATCTCTATATATATTCGTATATACAGACACTGCGCTCGCTGGCAGCATATATTAGTAGGGCAGTGTGGCATGAAATTTAATTTGTTGCATGCCTCAAAAACACACTAAAATTTTGATTACATTTGCGGCTTTGCAATCAATATAAAATATTGCTAATAGATTCGGTGTACGCCGCTTATACCCACTGCAATCGGTTCTGTATAGGGTATATACTATTGTAATGCGGCGAATTCGTGGACCTCTCGCTCACACTCAGACAGCGAGGTTAGGCTTCACTCTCCTGAGGGCAGCTTTACTATAGCCATCTCTTTCGCACTTCCTGTTGATCAGCAACAATCGAAAATTCCTATTCTATGCTCAACTTCTGTGCCTAATCCTGTTACATTGCAGGGTATGTTCGACGTCAGAAGCCCTTAACGGGTTCACACTTAATTTTTAGATTGTTTTGGCTTTCGCGTATGTGGACTAATCGAGTTCACATTCTCCACTTGCCACATGCTGCACAGGTACTTCACACAATTTCACAGACTGAGTGTGTAGTGCACGTTGCGTGGTGTTGGCCTAAAGCGCTGAAACGCAGCTTAGCCATGGCTAACGTAGCTTCTGCCATAATTAGTTTGGCTGCATTTTCACGCAACGTGCCTTGCAAAGTCAAACATGTGCCAGGTGCAGTGCTTGCGACCTGCCTCAGATTCTTAATCAAAATTGCACTCAACCACTGCCACCATGCACTTTGTTTGGCTAATGTATATGGCTCCGAAGCCAATTGGTTAATTGGTATTCATTAGCCCGAAGCTACCATTTAAAGGTGTTCCCAGATTCTTATACAAAATATGTACAATTATTTTTGCAGTGTGTTTGTGTTTTCTTCTTTGATATTTCTCTTCTTAATAGAATGTGCCGAAAGTTTGTAACATGCAAACGATTCATTCTCACATTCAATTTGAACACAAAGAACTAACTGTATGAATGTGTGAGCGGTTCAGCAAGAGTCTGCTCATGCTTATCTCTTCTCCCGCGCGGTAGAGAGTAATTGTGCACAGATCAAAGGCGTGCATAAGAGCAAGTATAAGAGATTGCTCAATGTGTAAGCGAATGTAGAAGAGTGCGTCTATGCTCATGCTTAACTCTTCTGACGCGTGACAATGCTTATCTTTAGATCAATGGAGCGAGAGAGCATAAAAGTAAAAGAGTAAACATAATAATCTCTTGCAAACTCTTGCACAAAGGGAATTTATGATAAGCAATTTTAACATTTTCCATCGTTATTAAATATTCAAATAACTGTACAAAGATATAAGTATATTGCATTTTGCCACTTTAAAGGTTCCTCGTTCCACCTTTAAGTTATTTTCTCACTTTTCTACACTTTCTACTTACACAGCAATCTCGTTGCATCTCTTTTTAAGTTATTTTCTTCTCTACAGGATTTCGTCACCCGCTGGGCATTTTGGGTGCCTTATTAAGTTGGCGCCTTAACGGCATCTGAAACCTGCCCTGTTAGCCAAACTTTGTGCATGCCAATGATATTATTTGCCTTTTTTTTTGCTCTCCACTTTTTTCTACTTCACGTTCCTTCTTCCTTGACGCCGTTTCGCTTCGTCATCATTGCAACTCCATTGTCAAAGTTTTGCCTGTCGCGAAAGTCCCGCAAGTGCGAACAGAAATGCACAAAAAAATTGCAGTTCTGTGCGCTTAGCAAAAAGCAAATACTCGTCGAAAGAAAACCGACGACTCGTCTGTGGTCTCTCAGTTAAGCGCTAATTATATGTAAATAGATATAACGGAGACGCTACTTAAGGTGCACGATAATTGGCCCCCATGTTGCCAAGCAGATTGCAATACAATAGAAATGTCTTCACGGATGAAAGAGTGCGAATCAATCAAAAAACGAATCTATCAGAAAGCAACTGCTACAATAACCTTTAACCTCTAGTTAGGAGTCAAGACTGGGTCTGCTGGGATTTATGGCTTCAATTAGGTTGATGATCACTTGAGTAAGTGCAATAAAAAAAGGGGTTGGCACATATTTCTTGGCTCTTCCAAGCAATTTATTATCTGAACATTTCATTTTTAATCAAATGCAATTAGCTGAAGACCATTTGCATAAATTCCTTTGCATTTAAGTCATTAGAAGCCGAAAAAATTCATTACACTTTGTCGTGCGTGCTCCGAAACAGCATTCAAAATTTGTCAAAAGAGAAGAAAAAAGTGAAGAAGAAGCTCACGAAATGACAAAATGAAAGCGGAAGGCGGCGAGTCTAGGAACAGGTGGGGGGAGCTGTGGGGCAGTAACATGAACGACAGCAAGCAACACGTACAAAACGCATAAACATTCTTGCTTAAGTGAGTTTGTACATAAATTTTCCAACTTGAGTTGCAGTATGCGTTAGTCCTGTGGGTGTTGGGGGGAGGGTGGTGGCTGTTGGTCGACTTGGTACAAGAATACGCAAAGTGTATTGGAGTGTTTGGTTTGGTTTTTGGTTTCAGTTTCAGTTTTGGTTTCGCTTCTAGTTTTTAATGTAGCCGCAAAGGAAACAGAAACGCAGCAGGAAAGAAAATACTATTTCCGCTGAAGCAGCTTCAACTAAACTCAAGTCGATTTAAATTAGAGAATTGTGAAAATATTTATGGAATTCATATTGAACTTCTCAACTGAACAGCAATTACTACGAGTATCATAATAATAACTTTCGTGTCCAGTGGGAATCAGCGGCAACTGTGCGACAGCTTCGAAGTGATTGTCAAAAGAAATAAGCTTGTGTATTGCGGCTTAAGAGAGCGCGTAACTGCGGAAGAGCGCTGCCTGTCGAAGAGAGGCGAGCCAGCCTCACATTATTCTAAAACACATCACTGACCTACATTAAGTGGAAATTTATTTATGCCGGCTGCCAAATTGGTTCCCCAATGCGTTGGCAGTGCCCTTATGACTATGACGGATATCGTTCGGTTTTTATTCAGTTGTTGACTTGCCACTCTTCTTGTTATTGTTGTTGTTGTTGTTGATGTTGTTGTTGCTGGTGTTGTTGGCTCTAATAATAATGGTTTGTAATTTGCATAAATAATGCTTGATTTTTGCATTGATGGCGTCCGTTGACTGTGGCTATGTGTGTGGGGTATTCTAAATGATTGAGTGGTTCTGTGTGTGTGTGGGTGCATACTAACTTAGCTAGCAACGAGATGGACTCAATTATATCGATAAATTTGGAAATAAACGTTAGGTGCAAAGCAACAGAACTTTACACTTAAATTGCTTTGGAAGACATGTCTGATCTAACATAATTACTGCACTGAAATATCATGTATTAAAAGTAAATCTTATATATAACTATTGTTATATATATAATAAGCATTATAAGAACCGTTAAGCAGCAACTGGTTTATTAAATTGTAAGCTTAAGCAGTTTAATTTCATTTGATTAACCAAAAAGAATGCATTCTTACTTGGCAGCCCACTCAACGGTTCTGATTAACAGCGCGCTGTTAAGTATAACATAAGGGCTCTCTGTGGCTGTGGCTGAGCTCTCTTGTAATGGCAATAGAAGTTCGGCTTGTCGGCAACTTCGTTAAATACTTCACGGCACGAACTTCGCCACTCTCTCGTTCGGCTGCCGATGCTGTTTGACGAATGGGAGACGAAGTGCGAGCACTTCGGCTTTCGCTGTGAACTTGGTGTAATCAGTGCGTGCTGCTAAGTAAATTAGTTTAGTATGATTTTAGTGCGCAACGTTGGCGGACGCGTTACGCGAATTTTCTGCCCGAAAGACTAGAGATATTTACAACGACTGCGACAGCTCCAAACGACTGCGTCAACGACAACGACAACGTCAACGACAGCGACAGCGACAGCGACTGTAACGCGTTCGTGGGCCATTTGTGTTTTAGTATTTGTGTTAGTGTTAACTGTTTTGGTGCTTGCCTGCGAGAGAGCGTGTGAAGCGTAACGGCACTTCGAATCAATTTCATATGTCTGGCCATAAGTGCGGCCACGTTAAGCCAAAGCATTTAACAGCGCCGCGTACGTAGAACTATGCAACGCCAACTTCCACACGGTATGTAAGCCAAAAGAAAACTTTAAGAAAACCCCAAACCATGGGGGAAACCCCCAAAAGCCCGTATAGAGTTCCAAAGCGGAAGCCGTCGCGGCGTCTGCTTCAATTTTATACTTCATCCTTCACACGACGTTTAACGCACAGAATGTCTTCTCTTGACTCCATTTGCTCCTTGGCCTTCCCATGCTGGTTTCCTCTTTTCCTCTGCTTTTTTTGTCATCGTAGAAAACTTAGACATTGGTCCGTTTGCCTGTCGTCCTGTTTGCCGTTCGACTGCAACTTGAGCTGCCAGCGCTGATTGCATTTTGGGGCCCACTCGAGCGTGCATCATTATGGCTGATAGTTCTTCTAAGGCACAAGAAAATAAAACAAACGTTACCTACTACAATCGTTATGCAATTCAAATGTGGTTCTTTTGTTTTCAGTTACAGATTCGTTTTAATTACGAAGCGATTTTTATTTAAATCCTTTTTTATTTACCTTAATTGAGCAAACACCGCAGCAGTTGTGGCTGCTATGTTACCATCAATTCCAATAAATATTTGAATTCAAAATCGAAATTGAAACTGAAAATATTGTAAATTGTAGATAAAATGTGCAGGAACTCAATATTGAATTTAAACCCCACTCAATCCCAATTAAATTGTATTAAAAGTTGCACTTTGTTTATGTTCAGCCAAGCAGCAAAAAAGTTGCTTCAGTTGACTGGCTAAAAATAATTTTTAATGAATCGAGAAACTATTTTCTGCTTCAACAATAGATTCTGAATTCAGAAATAAACAATGCTGATAGTTTTTCTTTCTCTTGGCTTAAAGCATTGTTTATGCTTCTAAGCCAAAGTTTAGCTTGAGTGCTGTTCATAAAAACCTTAAAAGTATTTCTTAGAATCGAACTAAAATAATGCCTTAACTTCCTTTATATTTCATTTCTGATTTGTTCTCTTAACTATAAGAGATCGTACATAATATTCATATATATAAATTGTTTAACATTGCAATTAATTATATAAAATACTTATAGAAAATCGTTTGTTCTCAGCAACTTTGCGCTGTTCTTTTAATTCTTATCATAAACACAAGATATAAAACCCCTTTCAAAGGGAACGCAGTCTTGTACTATGTTTATCCCTTTCACTCTCAAGCAGATCTCTATGTTAACAGGCGCAATTGTTGAATGTTAAGCTTATGTTACACGTCTGTTAAGCCAAGATCAGTCTCTCATGCTGAGCAGCAGCTGTTAAGCCACAAATTGAGAGTCCTAGAATATAACTGAATTATATTTTCCATTCAATGTTCGATACGTATGACAATAGGTTTTAGGGGCATAACTACAGTGGCTGCTGGTTGTATGCGTTGCCTAGGCCACTTTTGATTAAAAGCAGATTTTAATTTGTGTGGAAGCCGTCAAAAATTGAACCGTTGCCATAATTTTATGCAGCACTGTACACAATGCTAATGAAAAGCTGACGAGTTTTTTTCTGTTTTTGGCCAAAAAAAGAACTAACAGAATAGAAGTTGTTAGCGCTAGCTAACCACACAGGCACGCACATTGCCAAACATACCCATAAGCATACATGGCCTCTGGCATTCACACACACACACACACACACACGCACACTCGCATACGCACATGCCATAAAATCAACATGAAATTTTGTGCATCTATTGAACGACCCTCGCTCGTGGCATGGCCATTCAATAAGCATGATAAAATATGCACCGCTGCCACACACGTTTACACACACACACACACACACATACAGAAAGAGCTGCCCAAAGGCAGTTTGCATCTGTGAGCGCCCCTTGCAAATATGTATTTTATGCTCTTTGTGTGGCTTTATTTCGGGTTCCAGCGCAGCTACCCGCTAATTAGGCAATATGCACTCGATTGTGTTATAATCATCAAAACGGGAAATGCGTGGCTGCCGCCAGCACCCACACACACTCACACACACACATAGCACAACAAAAGGCATTTCCTAAACATAGTTCTAGGCAGCGGAAAACGATTTAAATTTCATAAAACAAAAAACAAATAAGAATATATATTTGAAATCTGTTTGAGATGATAATTATTACGGATCTTGGAAAAGCTATCACGAAAATCTGTGTTCAAATCAATTAAAATGGATAATATTTATAGCTTAGAGACTTAATTCCATTTAACAGAGTCTATTATTTAGGTAAAAGCAACCATTGCCCATGGTTTATTAACTCTTATACTGATTTCTCTTATAAAAAGACTTGAGGTGTTATCTCTAATTTAAACAATTATGTGAGATCTTTCACATCTCTCACATTATTTAAGATTTATTGGCTTAACTTCTACAACTAAGTTTTCATTTCAATTTTATTGCAAATAGGTGTGTGATTGAACGTGTTGGTCTGTGTGTGTGTTGGTGTGTGTGTGGATGAAAGAAAGTCTTTACTGATCCGTCACGTAGTCAACTTAAAGTCAAAAGTTTTCAGTTGGTTGTGGCATGAGGCAAAACCGACAGGAAACGGAAGCGAACGAAAGCAAACACGTGTTGGGGAAATCTTGTGCTGCAACAATGTAAACACTCGCCTTTTAAACACACATAACACACACACCAAACACACCACACCACACACACACACACACACACACACACACCGAACCATACATTCATTGCATATGTATGTAAGCCTGCCTGTAAGCTGGCCAATTTTATATGTATTTATGCATTTCTTCCTCTTATAGAAACATCCTTCAACCATTTCCCAACTTGCCCCGCGACTCCTTTGCGACAGTCGCCCGCATTCGTATTAAAGCTGTCCGTTGAGAAGAAAATGCAGCACTGCAGCAACATGCTCGCTGCCACCACGCCCACCAGCCGCCCCTTTGTAGGTTAATCAAATGCAAGTCGAAAAAATTGCTATACGCGTCTCCTCAGACTCAGACTGTAACGGGGCGATGTCGTGTTGGGGGGAGGAAATGTTGAGCTGGTCAGGGCGTAAGGGCGGCTCTGGCGCGGCGAGGGGGCTGGCTAGTTAGTGTACGCGGGTGTCAGATTCCATTTGCTGCTCTGTTGTGTGTGCGTGCAATATTAAAAAATTTTCCAGTTGAGGAAAAACCAAGAGAAGCAGCTGCAGCAGCAACTACAGTACACAAAAGGCAGCTGACAGCTGACGTGGAGACGTGAAATGATGAGAAGACTTTGAGACGACGTGGACGGACAGTTTGCTTGATTCATTTTATTCGATATGCACCCAGACGCAGTCACATGATAAGAATCTCTCACACTCTCTCTCTCTCTCTCTCCTTCTTTCATTCTTTCATTCTTTTTCATTCTGCTTCAAGCATATAATTATGCAGAATGTAATATAATTGAAGGTTACTATAAAGTATAGAAGTATGCTTGTAATATTAAGTACTTTTTATATTGCCTTTTTACTGCTTTCGCAGACGTTGAATTATTCTTGCTTAAACCTGCACTTAATTTGCCTTTGGCGGTTTTAAGAGAAATTTAATCTCTTCACTTAGTTGATCTGTATGAAGTTCCTTTACAACTGCTGCGAGCGACAAGGCAAGGTAGCATGCCATCTCCTTCTGTTGCGTAGCTTCGGCTGCTAGCAGAGAGAGCGCTTAAATAATTTGCAAAGCTTCGGTCGGTTTGAAATTAAGAGAGCGCATAAGTCATCGTCTCTGTTTTCAATGATCTTCTCTTCTCTTAATTGCTTGCATATGCTTATTCTTTTCGAATGCTTTAAGCGACAGATTCAGCAGTCCCTTTCTCTCTCGTCCCGCCTTCATTGCGTTGCACTTTTCATCTGTTTATTATCTCCTGCTTATCTTATTGCATTGGATGTCGCTGTTATTTCGCACGAAGAACATGACAGTCTCTGCTTACAGCTGCATCTGTTTGGCATTTAAGAGAGCGCATAATTAATCGTCTCTGTTTTCACTGATCTTCTCTTCTCTTATTTGCTTGCATATGCTTATGCTTTATGCTTATGCTTTCTCTCTCGTCTCTCCTTCATTGCGTTGCACCTTTTATCTGTTTCTTATCTCCTGCTTATCTTATTGCATTGGATTTCGCTGTTATTTCGCTCGTAGAACATGACAGTCTCTGCTTACAGCTTCGTCTGCTTGGCATTTAAGAGAGCGCATAAGTATTAGTATTTGTTTTCAATAATCTGCTGCTCTCTTAATTGCGTTGTTAATTTACTTGTGTATTCTTATTCCTTAAGTTCCGACAGAGTCAGCAGTCCCTTTCTTTCTCGTCTCTCCTTCATTGCGTTGCACTTTTCATCTGTTCTTATCTTCTGCTTATCTTATTGAATTGAAATTCGCTGTTATTTCTCACGAAGAACATGACAGTCTCTGCTTACAGCTTCGTCTGCTTGGCAATTAAGAGAGCGCATAAATAGTTCGCATAGCTTCGGCTCCTTGGCAATTAAGAGAGCGCATAAGTAATCGTCGCTGTTTTCAATGATCTGCTGCTCTCTTTATAGCTTCCATGTGCTTATTCTTTGCGACAGTTGTAAGCGACAGAGTCAGCATTCCCTTTCTCTGTCGCTCTTTCCTTCAGTGCGTTGCACGCTTCATCTGTTTCTTATCTTCTGCTTATCTTATCTGCGTTCGTTTGCATTGGATTTCGCTGTTATTTCAGACGAAGAACTGCTTACACATCCACGCACAAACAGACGGATAATCCAAGTCTTTTACGCCTTATAAATCTGTCAAGTTCAAGAGAAAAATAAGTTAAAGAGAGAAATAAAACGTTTTTAAGGAATTTACTTTTAGACAGCGATTTCCTTTAGCTGTCGACTTTCTGTTGGGAATTCGCTGTTAGTCAAACAATTCAAGCAAAACGAAATAGTTACACTCGCACACACATACAGTCTGACAGACAGACAATGTTTATGACCATCTCAGCTATTTGGCTTAATTTTTGACGCTTTATGCATATTATGAGCGACAGCTTTGTTGCGCCCTCTGAAAACACGATGCCAGCAGGTGACATAAAACAAGCCTTTTATGTGACATGCTGCTGCAGTTGCCGACACGCAAAGGTGGCCAAAAATGTTTATGGAAGAGAGGGGAGGGCGGAAGGAATAGAAAGGAATGCAAAGGAATGCGGCAAGGAGTCAGGTTTAGGCCAGGCTAACAAAAACATCGCGTGAGAAACGTGAAATGTGAAATATAAGCAACAATCCAAGAGCTAAAGAAGGAGAAGGAGGAGGGGGAGTAGCTGGGCGAATCATTTGTTATTTTGTTTCCGAAATAACCGAAGAATGCAGAAATTGGCGCAGGATTAGTGGCATCGTCTGGCTGTCAATGACGGTCGCCATTTTGTTAGACTATGAGTATTCGCGCGCTGTTGCCACATTTCATTGTGTGTCATTTAACGATTGACAGTTAGCGATAAAATATATAAAAAAGAAAGCAAATAAAACAAAGGAAAAGCGAAACTTGAGCAAAACAAAACAAAAGCAAATCACAAAAACCCAAACAATAAGCATTGCCCAGAAACAAAAACAAAAACAACAGTAACCGTAACCGTAACCGTAACCGTAACCGTAACAGTAACAGTTACATTAACAGTAAACACACCTCCGTTTGTCACATTGACACATCGAAATGAAAATGTTAATGATGCTTGGCCAAAAGGTGTCAAGTGCTTAACCAAAATTGCTACTTGGCCCCGCCAACAGTCGCTGACTTAAGATTTTCCTTGCTTCCTTTGTGTTTGTCTGTGTGTGTGTGTGTGTGTGTGTGTGTGTGTGTGTGTGTCTGCAATGTCTTTTAGGCTATTTATCATTATGACATTGTTTGGCTTTTGGGGTTGATTTGCCTGGAGACCAAGGCGCCAGCTGGGCCGCTTAGGTCCCTAAGCTGTTAATCAAAGCGAACACAGCGTCGCAGCCAACGTGCAACTTGGCCTAAATTAAATGGCCAACTCCTAAGTGCAGATCTGCCTAGAGCTTGCTTGTCTTAGCAAGTTAAGTAAATCTTGGCTACAATATCCTTTGACTACAGCGGGTTATCGTTAGGTTTGATAACTGGTTTAACATTATTTGATATTGATCGTAATTAATTGTAATTATAGTTATGTGGGAGAAGTGTTGTTAGTTTAATTTAATCCAAAATTAGCTTCTAGCTGCTTTTAATACAACTTAACATGCACTTAACATAGAGTTAACATAGAATGTGAAGGGAATAGGGAATAGGGAATAGAAGGGAAAAGGGTTCGCTGTCATGTAAGTAGGATAGTGTTTCAGTTAGGCTGCTTTTAGGGTGACCATTCTGAACAGCTTAGTCTTGTATGGCAGTGTCTTAACATGCACTTAACATAGTGTTAACATAGAGTGTGAAAGGGATAATAAACTCTCTGTTTTCAAGTGGGAAAAGTGGCAAATGTCTTGTTCATGTTAAAGTAATGCTGCTTCTAGGGTGACCATTCATACAAAATCAACATTAATTGCTATTCCTTTTAACATCAACTTAACATAGTGTTAACATAAAAGGTCTACAAAGTGGGAAAGGCGTTCATTGTGGGAAATGGGTAATGTATCTTGTTAAAGTTAAAGTAAGGCTGCTTCTAGGGTGACCATTCTTAGGATAGACGTCTTATTAACTAACGTCTTAACATGCACTTAACATTGTACTAACATAGAGAGCGAAAGCGACAATCAATCTCTGTTTCTTAGAGCAAAAAGAGGCAAATTTCTTGTTAAAGTTAAAGTTTGCCCGCTTTTAGGGTGACCATGCTTAAGAAATTAGTCTCATATGCTGCAATGTCTTACACATAACTTGTAACTATGGCATTTTGTTTGTATTTTATTAATTTCTAGGAATATTTGTCACTCGGGGCGACTGTCAAGTTCAAAGAAACTGTCAGGAGGCATAAGCCAAGCCTGCGAAATCATTTCGCATTTACTCAATTAAGGTCATAAATGTCAGTTGTGAATTGGGTTGGGGGTGGTTTCGGGTTACGTGAGGCTTATGGCTTGTTACACGACAACCGGTTAAGCCAATTTATTAAATAAAAAACCATTTGTCACATTTTATTCAAGTTTTCAACGCTGGCTTTTTGCGGCTGTCTGTTATTGTTATCTTTATGACATTTCCAGGCGGCCAATGGAACAGAAACAGAAACAGAAACCCCAAAAATGCCATAAAACCAAAAGGGGGAAACGGAAAGGAAGGCAAGGGAAAAACGGAACAAAAGGTCAGGCAGACATTTTTCTTCATTAATTTCACCTGGTCAAACTGATAAAAGAGCCAAAGGTCGAGCGACAGCAGCGCTGATCATTAAAGTAATATGTAATAACCAGATAATAATAATGGCAGGGGGAGTTCCTTTTAGTTGTTGCCAAAAAGGACTAGAGAGGACCAAAGACAATACGCTGTACTGTACTGAGTCCTTTTTGGTCAAGCGCAATTAGTTGATTGCAGGCTCAGCTGAACTCTATCAAAGATTGCGAATGCTTTCAATTTGATATCTGTCGCATCTCCTTGCACGGCTTCTCGCTCATTTTCCCTTCCACTTGCCGCTTATTGCCTGTGGGTCTTCCGACGGAAATTAAACTTGTCCAAAAGTTTAAATGCCTTTCTGCCGCTTTCCGCTTTCAGCTTTCGGCTTTCAGCCAGTTTCTGCTTGACTTTTGTTCACAACTTTCTATGGCCCAAGCAGTAGTTGCCTTCCTCTCAACATTTATTTTTATTGTCTCTGCTCATTCTGCGAGCGTTTTTCTAATTTCGCAAACCAGCAATTAAACGTGGCATCCGCTGAGTTGCCTCCTTAACCCATGCTTGCCACACACTGAATTTGCCTCAAATGAAGCATGTCAAGTAACTCATACGCCCCGTTAGCCAGCTCAAGTGTATCTTTTCAACTGAATGAATGTGCTTCGAGTTTGGCCTTGGCATCAAATCTGTCTCTTCAAACCGAATCGTAGACCATAAGAGGGTAATTAGTAATTAGGGCCTAGGGTTAACCTTGAAAGGGTTTGAAGTAAGCTTAAATAGAATATGCATATTTTTCAGCCATAAGCTGACAGCTTACATCATTTTTAATGGAATATTGCAGTCTCTCTCGCTTCGTCTATCTCTATCTCTATCTTGCAATAGCAACCACACAATTAAGCCACAAAGTTGCCAACAATTAATGCTGGCTTTAACTATATATAGTATAATTTATGGCGCCACTCGTGGACTCGGCGGGCGGGCAGACATGCATAAATAATGAAATTATATTTAATATCTGCCATGATGAAAGCACTGAGAGAAAAACTGTGTAATAATTGCAATAATGAATAAGAAATACAGCAAAAAATTAAAACATTCCATGCATTTTTTTCATCTCTCTCTCTGCTGTTCCCACTTTATTTACAGTCGACGACAGCAACTGCAACATCAACTCCAGCTCCAACTCCAACTCCAGCTTTAACTCTTTGGGGGTGTCCTTTGCCATGCAGAGCGCCTGCAGCTATGCAATGGAAATTGTATTTTGCCATTTAGCCAAGGGCTGAACAAATTGTTGCGCGTAAATATTTAACAATCGCAATGAAAGTAAGAGTATACAGGCTACATTCGCACTCACATTCGTTCGGAATATAAACAGAGCTATGCCAGTGCCGCCAGCCAACGCATAAACATTTCCAGAAGCAAAGCGAAACATAGTATAAAATAAAAAGGGATCCCCTTGAAAGGAGAGAAAAACGAAAGGAAAACGCATAAACAAATAGAAAAAATGAAAATTAAAATATTTCCGCTGACAGCGGATGCAACATTGGTGAAGCGGCAGCAGCGGCGGCGCCGCATAATGAAACTGCAGCGGAAACATAAAATGCCGGAAATATGCTCATGGCTAATTGTTGTCGCTGCCACCGTCTCGGCCACTTGGCCGACCCTCACCCAATCCCTGGCCACCGCCCAGCACGACGACAGCGACGACAGCGACATGCACCAGCATCACATGGATCTGCTGCACCATCAGCAGCAGCACTCGGACTTCATCATCGGCGAGTCCGAGGAGCGCGATCATATAGCGCATCACTTGGGTAAGTTTCTTTTCCCTTAACTGATGACAAAGTAAGGGGTTGTTCAGCTGAATTTTCATGTGCTATTCGATTTGGGACTGCTTTCAGCAGAAGTTGGTTTCAGTTTTATTAGGTTTGGGTATGAAAAACTTTATTAGATTTACACTTTTCTGATATGTTTGACTGCTTTAAGTTGATCTTATATATATCTAGCATATCTTCTATATATCTTATCCGATCGGTTATATATACCTAGCATATATCTAGAGCAAAGTCTGCTTCTATGAGTATAAAAGTTGAAACTTTTCATCCATCGCTGTGACTATTCGAGCCTCGATCAGCTGTTGTCAGCGCTTAACTGAGAAATATTTCGCAAGGCACATCGTCAACTTTTCATCAACCTTCAACTAAAGTCTATCAATATTCATCTTCGATACCTTCAGCAGCCATTTTAAGGTTCTCTAAGGACCTAAGGACCCATTACCAGAATCTAATCAAAATGCAGTTTCCTTAAGAGAAAACCAAGATTTTTGTTTACTTTTCTACTTTGAATCAGTCAGAAAAAGAGCTTCATTTATATTAACACTTCCCATAGAAAGTTCAACAAAAAAAGGTAATAAAATGTCCTTTTTTTAACTGTTTATCTAATTTGTATCTTTTCTTTGCTGAAGCTTTGTTACCTCAGGTTAAATGAGTGGCAAACGTGAGAAAAGCAGCTGAAAGGAAACACTTTATTTTAACAGCAAAGGTCGCTGAGAGAATTCACACATACTTTATATAGATACAAACATATCTACCTATATTTATATATCTATATTATTAACTATTATTATATATATATAGCGCTTCACTATCTTAAGCACACTTCAAGCTGATTTGCTTAAGATAAAAGCTTCACATGGAAAGTTGTTGCTAAATGTTTCAGTTCTGAGATCTCTAGTCGATATCCTTGACATATTTTAGATGAATCTCTGCTTTGAATATAAGTACTCGAGGTATATGAAACACTGCCAAATCCTGCATGTCCTTCAGAGCGAACAGACTTTGAAAGGAGCAGCGACAAGCACAAAAGGAAGTTGTCCAAAAAAATAAGTTCGAATATCCTTGCAAATCATTGGAAACGTATTCCGGCCGCATTACATAGTGCCTTTTTTCTTGCTTTTCTTTTCTTTTATGCTGCATAGTGTAGCTGACACGAAAGGACCCCAGGGGGAAGGGGGGAGGGGGTGTGTGAGTATGAGTTAGTAGAAGATTTATCATGCTCTATTTGCTTTCGCCTTTGCTTTTGGGGCTTGGGACAAGGTCAACTTGGCGCTTGTTGCCAAGTGGCAACAAACTTTTGAGTGTCACCCAAACCCGGATCCAGCATCCGCTGCTGCTCCTGTTCCTGCCACACCAATCTGTGTGTCTCCCTGTGTGTGTGTGTGTGTGTGTGTGTGCGTTTCTGTGTCACTTGAGCGGAATTATGTGACTGTCAGAGAGCGCAGTGAAACCAGTTTGGCTCATTGCACACAGAGGGCAGTTTGGAGCACGTGCTTGGTTAGCTTTAGTGGCTGTTTAAGTTGGGAATCCCCTCTGCCAGCCTGCCAGCCTGCCACCCCCTCCCCTGCAGCCAGCCCCCTCGTTTGCCACTAAGCCTTAAGCCGTTTTCAGTTTGCAGCATAATTAAAGCGCCCACATGGCGTATGCGTATTCTCTTTCATACGAATTGTGGCTGCGCATTCACTTCAATGTGCCGCACACACATACGTGTGTGCCACATGTGGCAGGCAGTTCAGAGGACATGCAGACCTGTGTTTTGTGGCCACTTAAGTTTTCTTTGTTCATGACTTGTGGGCTGCGTCTGCGTCTGTGTTTGCAGCTGCTGCTGGTCCTGCTGGTCCTGCGGGTGTTCAACAAGTGGACAATGCTTGACAATGTACCCCATGTTTCACTCTCCATGTGTGCGTGTGTGTGTGTGTGTGTGTGCTTGGGTGTTGTGTTTGAGTATATACTTAGGCCAGTAGCTTGTCGGACACAAAAATGTGATTGACACTCTGATTGATGGGCGCTTAGGGTCCTCGAGCACTTTGGGGCTTATAACTTGACATCTTGCACACTGAATTTAAAGCCCAAGCTCTGTGTGTGTGTGCGTGTGTGTGGGTGCGTGTCATAAATAATTAAAAACTAGAAAAAACTATGTTTAGAACTGAGTTCAGACCGCAACGTTAACTCATTCATTTAATGCCAAATGTTTTATTTATGGGAAAAACTTGAAAATTCTGGCGCTCAAATATCTAGAAAAGTTTTCCCTCTGGCATTTCCACTTAAATCACGTAGTCAAAACTTTAATATACGAAATTTTCCTTTTCTCTCTCTCTCTCTCTCTCTATTTCCCATCGCGCTTAAGTTTTCTTTTATGGGAAATGCGACTGCCTGTTGTCAAATGAAATCTTTGACTCGACGATTCTATTTAACTGCTTTTGATGTGTATTCTTCCTGCTTTTTAATAGCCACACCCCATGCACACACACACGCACACACACAGAGAAAGAAATTCCCCAACGTATTTAACGATCAAGCGAGCGTCCTCTGCGACGCACCGCCCCAACCCTTTTGCTGCAATTGTTTGACAATTTTTCAACAATTTCCCAACTGACTGCAAAAATTGCTGACGACCAACACCCACCATTGTGTGTGTGCCTGTGTGTGTGCGTGCATTTTTCACACGCTAAAAGTATGCAATACATTTTTTTCAGCTGCAGCGCTTCACATTGTTTAGCGCGTCGCCTGTTCGCCTGTTCCCCTGGTCGACGGGGCGGATGAGCAACGCGCAACGAAAACAAAAGAAACGGCAATCACAGCTACTGTTTTCTTTTCTCTGTGTGTGTGTGTGTCTGTGTGTGTGTATGGTGTGTGTGTTGCTTTTTGTTACTGTAATTTGTATTTTATTTTTTTCTGCTTTCCTTTTTCTTTTTTGCTTTTTACATTTATATTTTTTTCTCTCTGTTGCGCTTTTTGGCTGCTTTCGCCTCTCGGCGAATGTTTGTTTTGAACATCAGCGTTTGAAGTAGCCTTTGTGCCTCTTCTTCTTCTTCTACTGCTGCTGCTTTTACTGTTAACAAATTTAATTTGCCATTACTTCAAAACTGGCTGCTCCACGTGTACGTTTTGACCTATGCTCGACTCCGAGCCGCAGGCTCAAGTCCAACTTAGCTTCAACTTTTCCAAAATATGATCAAAAGTACACACACATCTCTCTCTCTCTCTATCTCTCTCTCATTCTATATATATATATATACTGTTATAAATATATATATATATTTGTCAGCAGAAGTGAATGCAATGCACAACTCAATTAGGGAAAAGTTTCTTTCTTTTTTGGAAGCAGCTGAGGAAGTTTTCAGTTCTACGTGTAGATAAATGCGAAATGATAAAGTTATCGTTGTGTTTTCCGGCTTTTCCAGCTGCACTCTGAACCTGTGAACCTTTCAAGCTGCTAACCTCTGACACATGACACCGCAACGGGGGCAGAATGCAAACTGCACAAATTTTAACACTAAATTTGGCTCTGCTAATTTGAAAGTTACACTTCCAGTTAGCTGCCCATAAAAGTTGCCACAAAGTCGAACTTCCAGTCTCTTCTGGCCTCCCTCTCTTACGCACACACTGCGTATACGTAATCTGTGCTCACGTACGCTCAGCAGCCGCAAGTTTTATAATCATTTGTTGACCAAACTTGGCTCGCACAGAGTTGGCCCAAACGCATTTCACATGCCAAACAGTCTGCTTAAAGCCATTCATCGATGTGTGAGTGGATTAAGTGTATGAAAACTACTTCAACACCTGACAAAAACCGCTCTTAATCAGCAGGTGAGAGCTAAGTATAGACTTGAGTGTATCAAGCGTACTTTAAGTTGAATAATTCAATTATTTCCATACACTTGACTTACTTGAATTTGAAATTAAGACAGAGAATTTGCAACCAAGTTTTCCTTTTATGAGATTCATTTTAGCTGCACTTCCCTCTGCTTCAACTGTATCTTTATCTCTGTTTTAGTGGTCATATGTGTATAAGTATTAGTGCAGTTTCCTTCGCCTTTCTCATTAGCTTTGTGCCTTGAGATTTCAAAGAGTTTGCGTCCACGCGCCGCGTACGTGAGCTGAAAGCAATTAAAGCACTTCCAGCAGAAGTTTAACCCACAAAAAACTTCAAAACAAACATATCTCCACTCGCAATTATATTTCCACGCAGTCACATATCGCTTTTCCTTTAAGACTCATATAAAAATTGCACATTTTTCCAAACAAAATGAAAAAGAAAATGTAATTTTCAAGAAGTTTCATTAAGATCAGTCGCAAAAACCACTTTCGACTCTTGAAGGCACACACAAGGGTTAAGCAATGGCTATAATTGAAATTCTAGAAGATATATATATATATATATATATAGATGGAAGATATATATGAGATATAATAAACTACGTGAAGGGGTTAAGTATGAGAAGTCAGCAGAAAGAAAATGAATTGAAAAAGCAATTTCTATTTATGAAGCAGAAGTTTATTGAATGAGTTTAGAGTAAAGTTGGGTTAACCAACATATCCTTGAGGATATTATGATTAAAGGCCTTTCTATGTGATTCTCAAGGAAATATAAGACGTTTATCTTATGGTTTTGTATACAACTCTGAGGATTCATTGAACTATACTTTGATATCGATTAGGCGCCTGTCTGAGGGAGTCTTCTCTGCACCTCAAGAGATATTATACAAAATCCAGAGATATACCCAGATCTCTCACCGATGCCTAGGAGACTATTCCATATTCAGAATAGATACCTCATTTGTCTATAATCTAATGCTCTTCTCCAGAAATCCCAAGTGAATATTGAGAAATATCAAGTTGATCCCCAAGAAATCTTAATTAAATCTTTCTCAATGCGATTGGCCAGAGTTCAAAGGGCTTTGTCTCAGCTGTAAAGGACTTCCCGCTGGATATTTCTCATTAAACCCTTAACCCATCCAGAGAGAGAGAGAGAGAATCCTTAAGGACCACCCGTCGATAAGTTATGGCTACTCAAGGACCCCCTGTAAGCTTGTCGAAATATGTCCTAATTGTAATCATTAGGCAAAGAAAACAAATCGTAGACAAATTTGCGTAACTTTCAAGGCAAATTGTTGACACCTAATGCCCCGTTGAAGGCTCAGCCGTATCCTGGCGCTAAGCTGTCGACGGCTAAGGATGTTGCGCCATTCTCTCAGACTCCCAGAAGGAACGCAAGAAGGAGCGAGAGAGAGAATATTTTGGGCTAATAAATCATTGCGCGCTGACACGAAAATTGGCTTAAATGCGTTAGCATTATGGCCAAAATCAACAGCAGCAGCAGCAGACGTCCAGGCGGCAGCAGAGCCTGCGGCTGTCCTGGCCGGATGATACCTCCTGCAGGTCCTAGTCTAAGGATGTGTCTGTCGCAGCAGGTGCGTTGCTTCCCATAAAAGGAGAACTGCCACAGAATGCGTAAATTAAAATGCTACTGTTCCACACACACATACACACACACACACCCACACACACACACACACACAGATAGAGAGTTAAAAGAAAACTCACAGGATTCACAGGACTCAGAGCTAAACAGCGCCCTGGGCTGCCGTACAGTTCCTTGAGCCAACTTCATATTGTTTTCGCTGTATAATTCTTTTCCCTTCGACGTGCTCGAGTTCCTATTGTTTTCTTGCTCTTCAGCTGACAAAAATATAGCTGGAAAATATAGCTGGAAAATTTAAAGCATATTTTTTTGGCGCGCAGCCGCAAGAAGCGAAAAAATGGCATAATAAATAAATCTACTTTGAATTAGCGCCATTTACTTTACATTTATTTCTGCCGTCGTTTTATTTATGGTCTTCAACGTTTCCAAAGAACATTTTCTTGCTCCCCTTTGTTTTCCCTCCTCCTCCTCCTCCTGCTGTTGTTGTTCTTGTTGTTGTTCAGCGCGTGCTTTTTGGCTAATGAAGTTTTGAGGTTTGGCCTACAGAGACAAGGACATAGAGCGAGAGTCCTTAAGGAAGCTGCGTGTGTGTGTGTCTGGCTGGTGGCTCCTCCTTTAAAAGGTGAGTGCAATCAGGCGGCAAACGGAAATAGCTCTATTTGAAGTATGTTCCTAAGCTTTTTTGCGGCTGGGTTAAATGACAGGGAAATGAAAGATGGCCAAGCTACAAATTTTCCCAAAAAATATGCAAACATCTTAAAGAGTTGTTTGAGGGCAGCTGAAAGTGTTTCAAATGCTTTAAGATACTTTTCTATTCACAGATAAGTTTTATTTAATAGAAGTTTGATATATTATGTTAATTGAAAGGGAAATTCATTTGGCTTAACTGCTGCGAGCTAAGGGTTATTTTGTCACATTTTCATTACCATTTTTCGTTGTGCTTAGCCCAATCTCTTAGCGTATTCCTCTCGACTCTCGACTCTCGACAGATCCACGTGAATGCTATTGATTTTTAGTGCCATTCATTTGGGCCACCTTGGCATATATATTGTACTATTCATTCCTTTTAGTATTTCGGCACACGATGACAGCGGCAAAAACAACTGGAAATGTCACTGCGAAAAGTTCGCGACTAAAAGATACGGCGTAAACTGCTTTGGCATGGAAATTGATGCAGAAAACAGAACTGATCTATGACTGTAATGAAACTGAAGCATAGCTGCTGAGTTTCTGCTGTGAATTCAGGATATAAATACTATATAGATTAGCAGCTGTCTAAGGATATTCATAGAAACTTCAGACAAATTTTATACAGCTTAAAGACAGACAGACTTCAACTGATGATCGAGTTTCCTTCTGTTCACTCTACACTTTAATACACCCTTTCTCTGCCCTGTAAGTACTGGGTATTAGGTAAAATGAAGTTATTTATAAGCGCAATGTCCTTGGACTTTAACCGGTGCGTGCAGACACACTGTCAATAGAGCAAAATGAATTGGATTTTGGCAATGCGAAGGCAACTGAATGAGGAGCTAAAGCAAATGGCAGTTTGAATAAATGAAATTCATGGTAAGAAACGCAGACAGACAGACAGAGAGAGACAGAGAGACAGATGGAAGAGAAGAATGAATGAAGAAATCAAAAGAAACGCAGGCGAAAATGGAACAAATTTTCAATTAATTTTCATGCAACCAACAAAAATTCGACACTCTGTTTGCATTTTAATAAACGCCAAGCACATGCTAACTGCCACAGGCAATGGGTAGGGTAAAGGGGATAGTTCGGTGGGGAGGGGGATAAAAGTACTGTTGCATATTGCGAGTCTTTGTGCAAATGTCACAGCTGCCTCACAAGGCAAATACATTTTGCGGTTGCTGCAACGCGAGACGCACAGAACTATGCAATAAATTCGATTTCACTTGGGGCTCAGGCTGCAGCTAGCGCAGAGCTGGGGTTAGATGGGGCTTAGAGGGGGCTTAGAGGGGGCTTAGAAGGGGTCTAAGGGAGGATAGACGAATATCAGATGCAGCAGCAAAAGGCAGCCCCAGCCTGTTGTTGTCCCTGTTGCTGAAGTTTAGGCAACAACTTTGCGCTTGACTTGGTAGCCTCGGCCTGTTTGTAATATTTTGTGTTGCATAGTTGCAGCACCCTATCCCAGACGCACCCTGACACACCCTAACATAGCCGAGTACAGAAAAAGAAATAAACACCCTATGCCCAATGCTCTTGCTGTCATATTGCAAAGCTGCTGTTGGTTTTCTCTGCCTGCTGCCTCCTCATGTGCAAAAGGCAACAAATGTTGCCAGCGTTTGCTACGTGCCACCTCGACCACAACCAGCTCCACACACACACTCACACACACACATACAGAAAAAATCCAAAAGAGTTTCGAAAGTTTTTCTAAAGTTTTTTACGGCATCTTTCACATTCTTCTTCGCCGTTTCGTTTCGTTTCGTTCCTTTTCTTTTCTTCACTTGCCACGATTTGACGTGATTTGCAGGCAGCTCGACGTGACCGTGAAATTTGGACAGTTTTCTAGAAGGAATAAAGACAAATTTCGCCATGACAGCCTGATGCCAATTGAGTTGCCAGCTGATAGACTTTAAGTTGATAAGAAGTATCCCTAATACAAGCGATAAAGCCTCTGTTAAAACTCAGTTAAAAATGCGCTGATATCAGTCGATAATATAAGAGATTTACACAGTCCATTGCAATAAATTGATCAGACACTTGCCAGAAGAGCTTAGCATGAGCGAACACTAGGTATGCTGCTCGCACGCATGAACCATTTGAATGGAATAATGAGAGAATAACAATAGACAATAGCAATGCGGCGAATTGATCGAGTAAGCCATGCGGCGAATTCAAGAGAGCGACAGCTGCATGCGCCTATGTTAATTTCTTACGCTCTGTTTCTGAATTTGCGGCGAATTCATACTCAGAATTGTTGCTGTTTATGAAATGATGCGGCGAATTGATCATGCAAGCATTGCGGGGAATTTCTTTAAGAGAGCGACAGCTGCAAACTCCTTTGTTAACTATAACTGTAAACGCTCTCACTTTGTTTGCGAATTTAGGGCAAATTGGGTAGTTGTTATCTATCGTTTGGTGCGGCGAATCTGATTTACGCCGCGAATTCTTTTAAGAGCAAATTAGCAGCTGAAGGCTTTGTCTAGAGTGTGAGCGAGTAGGAAAGTGGTAATTAGTTACCGCTTGTTGTGTGAGCAAAGACAGAAAGAAGAAATAAACAATATAAACTAGCTAGTAAAAGATTAAAATAATCACAAAATAATACTAAAGAATATATATTTACGTACGTTTTAAGTCTAATATAATGAAAATAGATCCGCTTCGCATTTCGCAATTGACTTGCCGGAATCCCCTTACAATTTGTGTTGGTTGTAATATCCTATTACCTTTGCGCTTTGTTTAAAGTACTGCTATTGAACTAAGCCCATTATGGGCAATAATCACTAATCACTTTGGGCTTTTTAGATCCAATTATCCACCCCCTCATCAAGGGCTCCGCCCGATTTGTAAATTCTAAATATATAGAACGGACGCAGAAACGAAAGTCCATTTACCCCATTTTGGCTGAATTTGTTAAATATTTTATGATGCGTGCACAGTGCATTGCATTACTCGTACCTGTCTAGGGAATCTATATGAACAGTGTATACAGTATATATGTTATATCCCCCTTTGGCTCCTCAATTATTGATTTCATTGCTGGCAGCTGTTGGCAACACAAAAGTCAAATTGCACATTTTGTGCAACTTCATTTTGTGGCTGCGAAACATACAAGCAGCTCGTAAAGAAGGCGTTGAACAAATGCGTTAAAATATTGCGAAAAACGGGCCATGAAACGATAAGTTAACCCACCTTCTCCCTCCCTCCCCCACTCAGTCCAAACAACAGCTATTCCACGCCTTTCCGTATTGGGCCAAAACTATTTGGCCAGCTATGCGGCTTCTGTGTGCGTGTTGTATGCGGTTTTTGGGTTATGGGAAGCAAGCGATTGGTGTGGTCTGGTGGCCGTATGGAAGCTGTTTATCTGTTTGTAGTATGAGTGGGCGCCACTCAGTGCTAGCCACAAATTGAATTTCCAACAGGAACCCAACCAAGCTTAAATTAACTACGTAATACCGGTGAATGTAGCTCTCTAACACTTTCTCTCTCTCTCTCTCTTTTCATGACACGCAACTGTAAAGCGGAAATGCAAAATCACGAGGAGCTACTAGAAGACATACGCGAGGATACGGCCATCAATGCGATACCAGAGAAAGGTAAGAGTATGACAACAAACACAAACACACACACACACACACACACCCACTAACAGCCACACACTCATTCAGTCCTATCCATTTCCATTACCATATTTAAGTTTGTTCAGCCTTCAAGAGGCGCCCACTTTCTCAGGCACTTCCTGCGGGGGATTAACCAACTTTATTATGCACTTCCTTATATATACAGACATATATATATATATTAATATATATGTACTAGGTAAATGCCTATACAAGAATTCATAAATGTTAAATGTATATAAAGCAAATTTTCTTTCTGTTAAATGTTAAGCTTACCTTGTTAAGGCAAATATATGTAGAGTTACTTTTTAAAGGCTGTCAAACAGTTAAATTATATACAAAATGTAGGGTCTACCTCTCTCTTTGTTTTCATAGTGAACATACTACTCATAAGTAGTAAGAAAGGGTATTAAAGGGTAAGAAATACCATAAAATAGATTGTAGATATATAGAAAAAAGTGTTTGGCTGTAAGTTTTGCACTTAAGATTAGGAATTGGCTTGTTTCTGGTACAAAATGCAAGTGTAAATTAGCTAAATGATAATCATAATAGGGCATAGATTGTTCGTTGTGGTCAGAACACTTAAAGCACCTGCCCCCTTCATGTTTTTCCTCTTATCGTTTGTGCCCAAAAGCGTCACGTGCTTCTTCCCTCTCTCTCGCTCTCTCTGTGTTTTGGTTTCTTCCTCCGTTTCTTTTTCTCTTACCACAATGCCAGTTGCCACTTGCCACATTGCCACATCGGAAGGCGGCATTAAGTCAGTTGCTGCCACGAATCGCGCTTTCTGTCTTCAGTGTCAGTTGCTGTTGCTGTTGTTGTTGCAGCATTTTTTCTTCCAGCTTTTAAATTTTATTTATTGTAAATTGTATTTGAAACGTGCTGAGGTTCCATTTCAGCCAGACTAAAGCTGCTTTGCTTGCCATGTGTGTGTGTGTGTGTGTGTGTGTGTGTGTGTGTGTGTCGTGCAACTTAATAGAGTTGTTTAGCATTTAAATAGCACCATTTGCCGGCTCCTGTTGTTGCTGCTGATGTCGTGCTTATTAAGTTAAAATGCCGCTTCGAGTCGCCTTGAGTTAACTTAATAAAATGAGCTTAAAGTTGCGTTTAGCCGGAAAAGCAAAGAGAAGGGAAATGAAAGGAAATGCGCCAAGTGAGATTATGAGAAAGTTATACGAATAAGCACTCAAGGATAAGCCAAAGTGCTTGCATAATTATATAACTAAAAGCTGCAATGATATGAAAGGGAAATTTATCAAGTGCCACAATTTGTTGACTAAACGAAGCATATCCTTGATAGGTGTAAATCGCATTAGATGAGAGGACAACGAATGTTAAATGATCCGCTCAAAAGGTGCAAGGACTAAGCCAGCTTTCACTTATGGCACTTTCCTGTGGCGCTTAAGCCACTTTGCAGAACCACAAAACAAATCTGCAAGCGTTGAGAATTAACCGAAAACAAGCAAAAGTGAAGCACCCTGTGTAGCTGAAAAACGATTTACTTTATAGCCATATATCATAAGCATTATGTTAAGTACACAAGGCGCAAAGGATGTGCAATAAATCCACTCAAAGCAGAAGACATATGCACATTAAATCCTAATTTCATATACCCCATAAATCCACTAAACAATCACACACCAGCGTCTCCCCTCTGCTTCTTCTTCTGCTTCTGCTTCTTCTTCGCCGAATGTGATGTGCCACAACAAAATATGTAACGAATTTGCACAAATTTACACACGAACGCGCCGAAAAGTAAGCCATAAAAATACACGCAATCCTCATGGAAAGATTGAAGGACGAACAGGAGCAGGAGCAGGAGCATAAGCTTGAGGATGAGGTCTTAGGAGGGCTCATATCAATATAAACGGGGCCAAATCAAATGAGTTGGCAAAAGGCAACACTCCTCTGGCAGTTAGGGAGCTTGGGCCAGGATTAGGGACACACACACACGACAGACAGGACAGTCTGTGGCAAATTTTTATTGATGCGTCGAGTGCTGTGTAATCGAGCTTATTAGCTGGCACAAAGGCGACACACAGCGAGAGAGGGAGAGGGGAGAGGGGGAGGGAGAGAGAGTACGTTATCGTTGCCCACAGTTAGGCACTTGTACTGTTCTATGCTATTATTATTATCTACTCAAGCATACTTCAGAGTGCGACCAGCCGAACGCACAGCAGCTAGACCAGAAACCGAAGATTAGATGCTCTTTATTAGGTGAAGATTGCTTGAATACTCTGAAAAAGTGCTTGAATCACTTTGTTTACAAGGCAGAACACTTCTATATAACAGCATGATAAGCTGGCATGGTTTGCTGCTAATAACAGAGCTATGTTATGTTAAGCTGTTAACTTTATGTTATGTAAAATGTAAAGCTGAAGATAAGCAACAAATTAAGTTAAAGCAAATTGAGATGGGAAAGTTTTAGTATACTCTTAAGATAAGCTTAGGTAGATTCTGTTAACTAGCTGTTAAAATGTTAGCTTTATGTTATGTTAAAGGTATTCAACTCTAACTATAGTTAAGTTAACATATTCCATATATATAGGCTGACGATCATCTCTCTCTAGATAATATTGCTTAAAAGGATCCCAATGTCAAATCGAATTTGTTTTACTTCTATTCACATTCCTTTGGTCTGTTAACTACCCGCTTAACTTATTATCTATTAACTATCTGTTAACATGTTATCTTTCTGTTAACTAACTATCCATTATTAATTTACAGACAAACATTGTAGAGTAGCTGCAACTCTTTAGCTTCCACTTAAAACGCATTTCAAAAACTTCAAAAGAGTTAACAGCGACTTAACAGTGGTCTGTTAATGGTTCAATTAAACGCTTAAATATACAAATGAAAGCTTTTCCACACTTCAGACTAGCTTAACCATAAAATAGAAATACTCGTGCATAATAATAGCATTAGTTGGTGATTAGTTAAATGTCAAATGGATTATCTGAAATGAATTTATATTGTTTTTGCAGACAGAATTCGAGTGAAAAAGAGCTCAAAGATTAGTGTACAGTAATAAGCAGAGGAAGAACGTGATGCTTAGCAGAGATTAGCGTGACATTCCGAACAAGATGACAACACATAAACAAACAACGAACAGAACAGAGGAACAGAGGAACAGAATCAACAACAAACAACTAAACAACTCAAAAAGTTATTGTCATTGTCGAGCGCATTTACGCGCTGTTTACCCCCTTTCCATTGAGATTTACTTACAGCCACATCAATACACACACAAACACACATATACAGGGAGAAAAAAGCAGGGAAAATGGGTGGAAAAACATACCTCCCCCGCCTCCTCCTCCTCCTCCTTCTACGTAGCCTATTCGAGCCTCTGCTTGCTTATCACATTGTTTACGCATTTTGAGTACAAGATTGTTATGTGTTGATTTGCTTTAACTGACGCGTGCCCCGCATATAAGAAAAGCCTTTTCCACCAGTTTTCACGACGCGACAGAATTTTCTTTGCTTTTTTTATAACATATATTTGTTGTTTTTGTTATTCTCATTGCTTTACGGGGCGTATGCGTAACGCAAACTTTGTTGAGCTCTCCTCTTGGCATGTCAGCGACACACACACCGCACACACACAGCACACACATACACACACACACGTAATATCTAGAAAGAAATATAAGCGACAAGTGTTTGTAGGCAAACTTTTAAAGGGTGCCACTCAAAAGCCACAAATCTGTTGCATACTTGCGGGCGCGCACGCCTTTAAGCCCAACGTCGCGACTTTCACATTGTACTACGCATCGCTGGGCACTTCAGGCATTGATTGACTAACTGACTGAGTGACTAACTGAGTGACTGACTGCCTGACTGATTACTGGAGCTCTGGCAGCAAGGAGCAGCGCTTGCAGGAAAAGGTGCTGAGAGACAGGGAAATCCTGCTGACAGAATGAGCTTCATATACTTTGGCATAATGGCAATTCCGTGAAAGTCTATGGGCAGTTGATATGCTCTATGGAATAGAGAGAGGCAGAACTAGAGGAGCAGCAGGATTATGTTACAATTTCAAAGGATATGAGATGTATATTGGATGGGACACCAGCAGGAAGATCTACTTACAGTTTCAAATGAAATAGGAAGTGGGGTATAAAAAATACTGGTTTCTTCTTTAATGTTAAAGCTTTTATTTATGAACAACTTTAATTAAAATGGTAACAGAAATAAAGAGTTTAAATTTATGCAAAATTAAGACTAAAGTAGGATCTATATATAGAGATTTATATATCTTAGGAAATAACATTTTATTCTTCATATTTTTTTTGGGAGTTTCTGGCGCTGTTAGCGAAATTATCTTAGAATTGAGGCTCTTAGCTTGAGGCTTTAGATTTAAAGTTAAGCTCCCCTATTCTAAGATAAATTTCACTAAATAATAATCCCATTTATATAACATTATATACATTCATGATTCCGTTTCACATCAATCTAATCGAATGAAAGGTATATACTGAGGTTTCAATAGAATCGTTGTAAGAAATTCTCTAATATATACCTTGTTTTAAATTAGACTCAACTCGCGGCTTTCACATTGAATAGTATTATATATATATATGTTCTCATTCCTTGCAGATCTGCCCAAGTTCGGGGAACTCCTACAGAATGTGACCGTGCCTGTGAGTCGAGAGGCTGTGCTCCAGTGCGTCGTCGATAATCTGCAAACCTATAAGGTAAGAAAGATGAATACCCCTGCTGTATGCAAGCAATTAGAAGGTGTTGCTGCTGGCAGGCAGTTTCCCACTTTCCCTCGCTGTCAGCTGAAACAGTTTACACTTCATCAAATAAAACGTGGCATAGTTTCAGGCGCCGCACCTCGAACTGCTCGTTAAACGCATAATGCGTGCGCCATTTGCGTTGACCCTTTTCCTGTAAGGGTTTCACATATTTCTCTCTCTCTCTCTCTCTCTGGGGCCGGGACACGTTTCAGGCCCCTTGGGCGCCACTTTGATTTCGTGACCAGCCGCGTAGGGTTACTCAACACACACACACACACACGCAGAAAGAGGAAAAAACTGCTCAATGAATTGCCGAAACGATACGAAAATAGCAAACGGCAGGCCACAAGTTTTTTGTTAGCCAGCTTTTAGGCGCATTTTGTTGGCCAAAAGGTAAATGGATCCCATTTACTGAAAGCTCACGCAACAAATTGATAATCTTTACGGGCCTTAGACTGCCACTGGGACTGTTACTGCCACTGAGTCCTCACGATGATGATGATGATGATATCCATACACAAAGGTCCTGCTTATTATGCTATAGACAGATAATATGTTGTGCGTGTGTGTGTGAGTGTGAGTGTGTGTGTGTGGGCTTTGTCTGTTGCAATTAAGCGTACAAATTGAAAGCTAGTGAATTGATGTCTCTCATAACGATTCAATATGAAAAGCAGACAACAATTTCTCTACCTTATAAATTGAGCGCTCTTCGTATGAAACTGAAGATAAAGCCTCGATCCGACAGATATCTGTAGCTGTAGCTGCAGCTGCTTCATGCCAAGCTACAAGTATACCAGACTGTATAGTCAATCAATTACAGACTATGCAATTAGGAATACTCAGAGCTTGGCATAAGCATGACATACCCTACCCTGGGTAGGGTACTGCTCCTCGACTTGACACACTTTGGGCACTACTTACGAGATTTCCTGTCGTTTTGCACCTTATCCTTATAATGTTAAGCGTCCTTTCAGGCGACATTCTCTATCTTTTGCGGTTGAATTATAAACGAGCTTGCGCCACGCTAGCTCCGCATTAACATTTCAGCTAAATTGTCGAGCGTTTTAGTTTTACAATTTTCGTTTTCTTACCTCACTCACAATTTTCGTCCTTTCTTCGGTGCAGATTGCGTGGCTACGTGTCGATACACAGACCATTTTAACGATACAAAATCACGTCATAACCAAAAATCATCGTATGAGCATTACTCATGCCGAGAAACGTGCCTGGATCCTACGTATACGTGATGTCAAGGAATCCGACAAGGGCTGGTAATGTATTATAAACTATAAATCCATAAAACTAACACAGAAACTTTTATATATACATTTTATTATATCCCCAAGCCTTTGAGCTTGGCTCTAGAGTTGACTTCAAGCAAAGCTGCTGATTAATAAACAGCTCAAAATTTTATTTCCACTTCGATTTTTATGTCTCTCCCTCTCTCTCTATAGACATATATCCATCTCTGTCTTAATCTGTTCTGTTTTATAATTTTCATGCAGTTCTTTCTCTGTTTTTATTTGCCTAACAACAAGCTGTTTATGGCTCTGTTTGCACTCATCCAGCAGACAGAGGCGTAGTCTGTTCTCAGAGGGGGCTTAGTAGCTTATAGAAACACAAACACATCATTAAAGTCAAACCAAGAGCTGCTCTCTGCTTTTTATGCTTACGCATCGAAAGCCGCTCCGAGTGGGTTTTAAATTGGTTTGCTTCGGCTTACAGCATAATCTCTATATAAAAGGAGAAATGATCCAACATTTATGAACTATATTTCCAGGTACATGTGCCAGATAAACACGGATCCCATGAAGAGTCAAGTCGGATATTTGGATGTTGTCGGTGAGTAGAAGGAAAACTCTCAGATACTCAGATACTCAGACACGAGCTTTAATCTCTCGTTGGGTTTGTTTATAAGTTACAAGTAAAAAAAAAGTTGAACAGGGAAAATCCCTTCAACAAGTTTGTTTTTCCCTATTTTTATAAGCCTTTGCAATTGCAATTGCTGCTTCAATTAGACTTTAACCCCAGGTTGCCACAAGTTTTAGCTTCAAATGTTTCGGAGTCAAAACTGAAATATATAAGAAAAAGTTTTAATATGATTTATATATAAATATTTTAAAATAGTATTAAATTTTTTTTAATTATATGCTATAAATTTTAATTTGATATCTATTTATTTATATTGTTTATTGAAATATTTAATTATTTTTATTTTTATTTATAATATTTATTAATTTATTATTCATTTTTATTTTATTTTTATATATATTTTTTTTATTTATAATATTTATTAATTTATTATTCATTTTTATTTTATTTTAATATATATATTCTTTTTATTTATAATATTTATTAATTTATTATTCATTTTTATTTTATTTTTATATATATTTCTTTTTTAGTTATAATATTTATTAATTTGTTATTCATTTTTATACTTATTAATTTAATTATTTTATTAATCAATTCTTTTTTTATTTGGTTTTTATTTTTGTTTAATTTTTTTTTACTTATTTATTTACTTATTTTATTCATTTATTTACTTTATTTTTGTATTTTATTCATTTGTTTATTTTATTAACATTTTTATTTTTTTATAATTTAAATTAAACTTTTTTTCTTAATCGTTTTTTTTTTGTTTATTAACTTATATTTTATTTATAAAATCTTTTTTTAATTTTTCTTATATATTTATATGTTAAGAGTGAACATAATAGCTAATAGCTTTCGGTTAGATATAAAATAAATATATAAAAATTAAATTAAATATAAATATAAAAAGCTAGAACAATAATTTAATTTTAAGTATAACTAAGGTTAAATAAGCTAAGCTCGTTTATTTTTTAAAGAGCAGAAAATGTGTCTGGCACTAGAGGGTTAAATGAATTGTAATTTGTCTTTAGTTTCGGTTCTGTGGTTAGGGAACGAGTCGAAGAGGCGACGAGAGGTTCAATTGACGCCCTCAACTTGTGCTTCGTTTTGCAGTTGATAGTTTTTCAAATTGCACTAATTGTGTATACGTATGAGTGTGTTTGTGTGTGTGTGTGTGTGTGAGTGGTGTGCAAAGTGGGCTAGTTAAGAAGGGGCTTGGCTGGAAAGTTGTGCACAAGTTGGGAGCAACTCTCGATTGACTCTAATTGCAATGGAATTTCAACAGCGTTTTCTATTTTGATAGCCAGGTTTTGTTTGTAAACGTGGCTCTAAGCTATTGGCTAATTGAGTTAGACGCCTTTAAAGTTGCCTTTTGGCGGCGTCCCAAATGCGGCTCTCGGCCAAACTTAGTTTCTGTCCAACAATAACAGTTAAGAGAGAGCAACTGCCCAGCAAAGTGAAAGGTAATGAAACAATTTACATGTTACGTGCTCCTCGACTCGCCTCATTCACTCCTCCTGGCCTCGTCCTTTTGCCCCGTGTCCCGTCTCCCATGTCCTGTGTCCGTGTTCGTGTCCATGTGCCGACGTTAATTATTCAGTTGGCGTACAGAAACCTCAGAGGAGACTGGTCCAGCCTCGTATCCCAGACAGATTTTAAATGAATATGCCGAATCCCTGCCCCCCACCTCCTCCTCCTCCTCCACACATCCACTCGACTCAGCTTGGCTGGTTGTGCTGAGGGAAAGGGCTGCAGGGTGGCAGTTGGTGCGGGCTGCGTCTGGTTTGGCGCTCGGTTCCGGTCTAAAGTTTTTGGGTTTTGGGCCCTCGTTTTTCTCTCCCTCCTCCTCCCCCTCCTCCTCCAACGCTGCCGCCGCCGCTGCCACAGAAACCGCGGCATTTTACTACGGTCGTAAGTAACCACTTTGGTTGATTGTGTTTTCATTGATGTCGAAATTCATTACAGCCATCTACACTGAGCGAAATGTGCACACACGCAGAGCAGCAGTCAGCGAGACTCGGTCTGCTTTTCGTGCTGTGTAGAAATGCTTTTCACTCAAATGAACTAAGTCTATAAGCAAATTGTGAGGCAGTTTTAAATCAGCGCGGGCTCTGCTGCCACTGACAAAGTGTGTATGGAATCACACACACACGCACACACACACACACACACAGTCAAGCTTAAAATGTTGTCAGCATTTGTTCTGGCCCCAGCGACAAATTCATTGTTCATTTGCTGACAGAAGGAAATGTTTTTCTCTCATTTTCTGCAAAGAGAAATTCAATTTATAATCATTTTTATTCACTTGAATTGTTTTAATTGTACTGCTTTATTATTCCACATATATTTATTGCAGTGTAGTGACGTCACATGGCAACGGCTGTTTTTATGTAGAATTAACCTAAGCATAAATTGCTTTTGTTTTAAATTGTTTTTGCTTTATTGAATCCTTAATTGGAACATATGTTTCGAAAGTATTTTAATCTCTGTTGAAGCTATGTTAAGTATCATTTTGTATACCCTTAACTTGCATCTATGTTAAGTGTCTGTTAAGCTAAGATCGCTTAAACAAAATGGCTTTTCGTTTATGTTAAGTGCAGCAACTGTTGAAAGCAGTCGTCAAATCTACATTCGTTTTTCTTAGGGTATCTTTAGGTCTTCTCTCTCCCATTGATAAAATTTCTTTCTAGAAAAAATTATGATCTCTATTCATCAATTAAATTTATAGAAATATACAACAAAAACTCACAAATTTTACTTAAATAGGCTTATGGATTACTCCAAACCCAATCAGAAAAAATATTATTGAAAATCGTAGAATAAAAAAGGAATTATGGAAAGCTTTCCTAGCAAAAAATAGAACCAAAGTTGCGATTGCATTGCTTAAAAAAAAGATCTATAGAAATGTATGTCAATAGTAATGGGTGTGTGTGTGTGGCTATGTGTGTAAATTATTCATATTCATAAGCTCTCAACAAATCGACTCATGCGGTGTTTGCATCGGAAAGGAATTCACGGATAAAAAATGAATGCGAGTATATAAAAATAAGTCAGAGAGGCGTGAACCGTACGTACGGCTTGGTCCGGACAATAAGCGAACCGTCGATGGCTAAAATATATTGTTTCAGATAAATTATTCAATGGCCGGCTGTCTTCCATATAAAAACAATCATCCGCACAAACAAACAAACTAAGCGGCAAATCAAACAAATCAACAAGAAAAACTTTAGCTGCACTGAAAGAGAAATGAAAGAAAAAACGCATCGAAAATGTGTCCAGAGTTTTTTTATGAACGCGCGAAAATTTGTTCACCAATTTTTAGTCAGCTTTTGATGCATGGCCACAGTTCGATTGTGCCACAAAGTGTGGCACATAGACAAAAAACGGCTACAGGAAACAGGAGAAAGTGGAAAGTGACAAAGTGACAAAATGTCGCCTGGTGGCAACGAAACTGCGGACTGTTAATATCTAGAATCCGCAGTTGAAACTTTAAAATATTAGAAAATAACAGAGAGAAGAGTTCCTTCTACTTTCCTGATGTATCTTAAGGCTTATACTGTAGTCGGCTTTAAGCCTGATTCCGGCTGACTTCAAATTAATTTTTTATCTCACATCATTTTATCCAGCGATAAAAAAGGACATATGAGACACCGGCTCAGCCCCAGTCGTTTGTCTTCTGGCCTCTTCTTTGGCCTTTTTGTGATTGAATGGCAACTCAACAGGCAGCAGGCAGCAAACGTGTACAACATGACGTATACGTAATGTGTGTCTGTGTGCCTTGAACCAAAGAAAAGTAAAAGTAAAAACGCTTGTAAAACACGCTCATCATTGTCGACACGCAGACTTTCAAGTCTAAAGAAGTCTCTGTGTGTGTGTGTGTGTGTGTGTGTGTGTGCCATAACTTGGCTCTGTTTGCTTTTAAGCTTATTTGTTAAGTGTTGGCCAATCAACGAGCTTGAATGCTGTCAATAATTTCCTGGAAGCTGTCACTGTCGCCCTCCAATATATTTTTATATAGAAATTTGCAGAGAGTTTTCTCGACTTTTGTGACAGAAAAATAAGAAAATGAATAGAGAAAACGCTTCAGTTATTAAATGCACATCTTGTGTGTTGACTCGCATTCATTTGGTGTGTGGCCTCTGCTCAAAGCTCTACTGCAATTTCCATTGCTTTTCTCCTTTGTCTCTGGCATCTCTGTAACTTTCCTTTTGGCCAAGTGAAACATTGTCAAGCGTAAAATTATAATTAATTGCCAAGTAACACCAGAGACTGGACACGCACAACAGACAGGTCCAGGTCCACGTCCAGCTGGAGTCCCTGGCAACTGGCAGAAGCTTCGCATCGCATGGAAATGTCGAAAAATCGTGTACAACTGACACATCCTTGTTGCATGCGATATGCATGAAGTCCTTGCCTGATGCCGTCCTCCTCTCCTTCGCATGCAGCTGCAAATTTGTGGAAGAAGCCACATGATGCATGAGCACTTTAATTGGAGTAATTCGTAAAATGTTGCATAGTGTCCATAATATGCTTCTTGCCGCTTGCCACATTTTAATTGAGGATGTGTCCAGGTCGAGAGTAAACAGAAAACATAACTAAATCCGTCTAATTGGATTCAAAATAATATCAATAAGTCAAGCTTAAACTTAACTCAACATGTACGTTTAAGTTAACTTTACTTTAAACGAGTTAAGCACCTTTCAGAAGCTCTCGACACGGCAAGTGCTAATAATCCTTGGCATTACGTATACTTAACGTATACTTAATATTTGTTTAACATTTACCATTCGCCTCCAGAGGAGCGTGAAAAGGGTAAATATTTATGTGGAAAATCATTTATAAATACTTTTATATATGGAAATCTGGGCAAGGGACTATTAGGGTGACCATGCATGACTAATTAGAGTGCGGCTGTATGCAGGCAATTTGTTTGTGTGGCAAATATTTATTCAATTTGCGAGCTATCTCAAATATTTACATAGTATTTAAGCAATTATAAAGTAATTTAAGCTCTAATGAATTGTCACTTACATTTGTGTAGCTCAAAGGAAAATTCTAACAGTATACAAATTTTCCTTATTGCATTTTCTCACTTACATGACAACAACAACAACGATGACTATAAACCAACCAACGACCAACCAACCAACAATGTCATCAACAACAACAACTGCTGACACCTGGCGTACAAACCAATGTCCGTGTCTGCCCCTTCCTCATCCCCTTCCCCTTCCCCTTCCCCTTCCATTACCATTTGCACTTTCACTACGATTTCATTGCTTCTTCGTATCGCTGCACGGCCCACGCGGCGTATGAATAATATGTCGCCCCGCAACTGTTGCCATAACTATGTTTGCCTGCTGTGTGTGTCTGTGTGTGTGTCACCAGTGCCACCAGATATACTGGACTATCCCACCAGCACCGATATGGTCATACGCGAGGGCTCGAATGTAACCCTAAAGTGTGCAGCGACCGGTTCACCGACGCCGACGATAACCTGGCGACGCGAAGGTGGAGAGCTGATACCATTGCCCAATGGGGCCGAGGGTAAGTGCCCAGTAGTTACTGACTGAAAGGATATGTGGGTGTGAACCTGGGTGTGAACGTGTGTGTGTGCGAGTGTGAGTCGGCTGCTGTTTTCATTCGCAGGCTGCATGCATGACAAATGGACTCTGGCGGGGATTCTACGGGTCGGCATGTAAATTATTTGCAACAATGTCGAAGTCAAACAAAGCCTCCCACCTGCCTCCGACCTGCCACCGCTGCCTCTGCGTGTTTACTCTGCATTAAATTTCATGAGAGCACTTTAAAATTGCCCTCTGCGAGTGGCATGCATATTAACTTAAGCCGTGTTGAAAAGAGGCCGCAGAAAAAGCGGTTCCAATTAAAATCTACGCCACATTATAATTAACCCAATAAGTGCGCAGCGTTCGTGACGGACCCGCAACGAGGAGGAAAACTGAGCAATAAACAGAGCTAATATTTAGATGGGTTGCTTATTTATTCAAGGTTAATTGGAAACTAACTAAAAACGGAAGTGGAAATTGAAATAAGCCATTCATAAATTGAATAGAACACGTTCAAAGACAGCAAAGAATATAAAATATATAAGGAACAGGTTTATCTAATTTATTATAAATAAACGTGAAGAAGTAATAAATACATTGAAATAAAAAAAGGTTAAAATAAAAAAAAAAGCAAATTAAAGAAATTATTTAAAAATATATTCAACAAAATAAATACATAAAAAAATATAAAAATAATAATAATAATAAAATAAATATATATAAAATATAAATAGTAATAAATTATAAAAATATAAAATAAAAAAATATAAAATAAAAATATTAAATAAAAATATGAAATAAAAATATAAAATAAAAATATAAAATAAAAATATGAAATAAAAATATAAAATAAAAATATAAACTAAAAATATAAAATATGAGACTTTTGTTTAAATTAATAAAAATCGAATTAAACGTGCATAAAAATATATATAAAAAAATATAGAAATTGCAATAAATACAATGAAATAAACTTGTCAAAAATAAAAAAAAATATTTGCGTTAAAATCTATAAAATTAGGTATAAAAATTAAATATAAAAATTAAAAGAAAAACTTTATTAAAAAGCTGAAATTATTAAAATAAAATAAGTTTGTAGGACAGCAAATAAAATAGAAAAAATGTTTGCCTGAATTCATAAAAAAATAAAATTAAGTTAAAATAATTTAAATAAATGATGTAAGTATCGTGTTTAAATAAAGAAAAAATAGATCAAATCTATATAAAATTGATCAAATATATATATATATATATAAAATGCCTAATTACATATAATAAAACATAATAATGGAAGACCGAAATAGAAAATATAAAAAATATATTAGTAATGGAAACTTGAAAAAAAAATAAAATCGAAGACAAAAACACATAAAATAATTTAAGAAAAAAACAAATCTAATTATAAAATGACAGAAAATCCCTTATTCAAAGCAGAACTTTAAAACTTGAACTATAAACTAATATTATGAATAATCTATCATTTACCTTTGTGAATACTAAAGAAAAGTAATCCATCAATAAACCAAAGAAATATTCTAAAATACAATATGAAATATAAAATAAAGCTGTCTGAATGAAAGGAAATACAGTCTAAAGTGAAATGAAAGACAGGCGCTAATGAATTTAAATATAAAGAAGAGAAAACTACATCTCTCAGCTATAAATCATATTCCATCAATTGCAGTCAAATATATTCAAAAAAAGGACATGCAGTTCCCTTTGCAAGTGCCAACAATATGTTTTCGACAATGTTAAGGGAGAAGCACGAGTGTGACAGGTGCATTATATTTAAATGACAAAAAGGAATTGCAAATTCAAGCAGAACGTTGAATGGCCACTTGGCCACTTGGCCAGTTGGCCACTTGGCCAGTTGGCCACTTGGTAACGGCTGTCAGCGTGTTCTGGCCAAATAAAATATTCAATATGAATTTGCCAGTTGGGCGAATCGATAAATCGGCCAAGAGACTTTGACCTTAAGTAAAGTTTGGCACAAACGACTCTCAAATATAATGCCAATTGAAGTGTAGCAAAAGCCAAAGAGCAATATTATCTATTACTTATATCTATATATATATATATATGCTGGATCCAGTCTGTACTCTGGCATTATTCAGAGAATTCGCAATTGCAATTCAGATTCGGATAATAATAAAGTTGAAGCCGAAACCAAAATGGAAGCAAAAAAGCAACTTTCTATCGCATATGCAATGAGTAAGCTGATTACACACCATATGAAACTGATTTGCATACGTGTGTGTGTGTGTGTTTGTGTGTGAGAGTGTGTGTAAAAAGTTGATGCCACATAAAGTGTGTGAGCCGCTTAGAAGAAAGAGTTTCCAATTGCAATTTCCAGCAGAAGACTGCAGAAAATTAATACATAAATTTAAGGAAAAACCTTCAAAAAAGTTGAAATGAAGTTGAAATTAAGTTGAAATTTAGTTGAAATGCAGTTGAAATGAAGTTGAAATTGCAGTTGGGAACGCTTTTCGTTGAGCAAACAGCGTTTTGTGTGCCACTTTTGCTGGCTGAACAAATTTGTTTGATATCCTAATTAACTGACTTATGTGCTCTCCCTCTCTCCCTCTCTCTCTGTCTCTCTTCCTCTCACTTATTACTAACTTATTTCTATTGCTAACTATTTGCTTTCTGCGTGCATTTTGCAGCCATCGCGTACAACGGCTCCTTTTTGACCATCGCCAAAGTGAATCGCCTGAATATGGGCGCCTATCTCTGCATCGCCTCCAATGGCATTCCGCCAACTGTTAGCAAGCGAGTGATGCTCATTGTGCACTGTAAGTATGCGGGAACTGGCTCGGCTTGGGTCCTGCGAGTCCTGGGAGTCCTGGGGAGGGCTCCATATCAATTTAGCATATTTAAATATTTATAGTTTTACGCTAGAGCACCGCATGGCGTCACTGGTGTCGCTGCTCAGGGTGTCCTCTTGTCCTCTTGTCGGTGGCGTATGAGCAATGTGTGCCACAAACTGCTGTTGGTATTGGTGTCGGTGTTGGTGTCGGCGGCGGTGTCGGTGTCGGTTTGTCAGTGCAGACAGCGACACACAAAGCGCCACTTGAAATCTCACCATAGAAAATATGCTGTGCATTTTAATTTTAGCCTGAGAGCAAGCTCCAGCTCCAATCTCTGTCTCTCTCTCTGCTCCTCTCATTTCCGCTCCTTTAGCTACTCCATTTCTTTTTTTCTGCTCCTTTTTGCACTTCGTCTGTCTGCCGCATACTTTTAGGTGCCATGCATAAAGTAAATAATTAAGTGTGCCCCAGCTAGTTAGCATTTTTAGCGCTCCTTTTACCCCAGCTCCCGCTCCAGCTCCCAGCTCCCAGCTCCCGCTCCAGCTCCCAGCTCCCAGCTCCCGCTCCAGCTCCCAGCTCCAGCTTCAGCTCCTGCAGCTGCTAATTAAATAAAAATTTAAGTTGCTTCAACAATTTGCGGGGCAAGTTTACTGTTAGCTGCATCATAAAGTGCGCTCCACATTTGCTTTGGCTGCGAGCGCAAATTGTAAAGCAAAGTTCGCTGCTAGATTTGAGCTTAACCATTTAGTTCTTTATCCCAGTTAACTAAACTTAACTTAAGCTAAAAACTGGGCATGGCGCCGCCCACCTTTGCGGCTTTCAATACAGAATTAAAAAGCAATTAGTTGAACAAATAAAAGCGCAGAATAACCGCAGCAAATCGCCAACAATAACAAAAGGAATTTCATATAATTTCACACATGCCACAGCTCCTCGTCCCTCATCCCTCGTCCTTCGGACATACCTGAGCTGCTCTTACAATTACAATCCCTCATTACGCGCAATCTTCCCTCTGCCTCTTTAGGTATTTCATTCTCTTCTCTGACTTTCTCCTCCCTCTCTCCAGTTCCGCCAATGATTTGGATACAAAATCAATTAGTCGGCGCAGCTCTGGCCCAGAACATTTCACTGGAATGCCAATCGGAGGCGTATCCCAAGTCCATTAATTACTGGATGAAGAATGATACGATTATCGTGCCGGGTAAGTCCTTCAAATTAACCAACCGAACACTCAAGCCTAAACTGAAACTTGACTCTCAACAACAAGACAGAAAGTAATAATAGAACTGAGAATATATTTATAGAAATTTATGAGTTATTAAGTTAAATTCATTTAAAGTTTAGTTTGAAAAAGAGATTATCGTTTGCAGAAATGAAATATATATTTCAATTTATACTTTTTCTGTTTCAATTTGTATTCAAAAAGATCTTTCAAAACATTTTCCAACTGATAAATACAATTTCCTTTACACTTCCCAAAGATGTTTGTCGCTTTTCCTATAAGTTTCAGCCCTTCATCTTTCAGCTAAAGCTTTTAAGTGAAATTATGTAATTTGATTTCGGGACGTGCCACGGCGAGAGAGTATTATAAAAATGCAGCAAAATGTAATTAATTTGACGTGGAGCTTGAAAAGTCTTTGATTGCACTCAAAACCCTTAGGCACAATTTCAACTTAATTTCCTGCGGCCATTACAAAAAAAAAACTGACCATCCTGCTATCCATCCATCCATCCGTCCGTCCATCCATACGTCCGTTCATCCATTTACTCAAACGCCCACTCATCTTGCACGGCAAATGAACTGCTCGACAAAAAGAAGAAGCTGATGGACGTCGGACGAACACTCGAAACCGCAGCCTGCACTTTCCGCCCATCCTCCGCACATCCTTCGTAATAACTCGCTCGCCTCTGCAGGCCTTTGGCTGGCTGAGAGCTCAGCGAAAAGTCAGAGACATGCAGACATTTCTTTTTTTCGATTCCTTTTCTCTTCTTTTTTGCTTTTTGTTTCCAAGTTGCGCCGTGACATAAAATGGAAAAAGTGATTGAAAATGACCTCAAGTCAAAAGCAGTTTCAGTAGCCAGCGACTGCCCTCCTCCAGTCGTAAGTTTTTAATGGAGTTTTCCCATTTTCTCCCCATCCTCAGGCAAGTGCGTGGAAATTCATAAGTACATGAAAGGGTTGCCTTTGACAATTTCGCTCTTCAGCTGAAGTGCTAAACTTAAGCAGCTTATGAATAGCTCACAAAACGTGTGTCCTTCAAGCTCGGCTTACATAATTTACTTCCTCATTTATTTCACGGAGATCAAAAGGAAACTGATGAATTGTTTTCCATTTTCTTTAAATTGAAAACATGCCTAATTACTTTTTGATTTGACAAGGTCACAACTATTTTTTTCTGGCCTGAACACAAAATATTTGTCTCGCTTTTAATTGGGTTTAACATTCGCTTATTTGCCTACACTTTTTGTGTTTAATTTATATATTTCTTTACGATCGAGTATATAAAAAGTTAAACTAAAATTTATTAATTAAAAATGCAACTAAATTTAGTTTATATATTATTAAAAGTAAACCTGTAAACAGGAGACAGAAAAAGTCATTCAAAATTTATTTCCTTTTCAACAAATCCTTTTGTCATGAATTAAATAAATTATATAAATAAATCCCATACATATAATATGTTATGGTCACCCTAATATATGTCTCTGACTCAAAACATTTATAAGTTAACAGCTGATATGCGATCTATGCTTGTTTCGCTCTCTTTCTGTTAGCTGTCTGTTAGCCAGCACTTACTCTGTTAATGCTCTGTTAGCTGTCTGTTAAGGCAGCAGCTGCTGCAGTTTTCAAGCGAATATATTGAAGTTGCCTGGGTTATACTCAGATATATGTCAGCCAAATGTTGTCTGTCGTCTTAGGACACAAATAAAACTCTTTACATAAGATATATACATATATATATATATATATATATATATATGTATATTTGTATAGTCCTTTGCCCAATTTGGGTTTAATCAAGAACTGTTCGTAATCCATTTGTAAGGAATTTTAGTAGACTAATCAGTCGCTTAGCTGCCATGCATAACAATTACCTGTGTGGCCGGCTAAGGGTTACCTTTTTGGCTGGCAAATGTTAACCGAAATGTTGGAGAGACAAAGTGAAATGCTCAGGCTTAGTGCAAACTACTAAATCTAACCGACATCAAACGTAAATCAAAACCTCGATGGAGGCAGGGGAGACTCCTTTGGGGGTCGCACATAGAGTAAAGTGGGGGGCAGAAATGTTTTTGTATAAATTAAAATGAACCATTGACATGGGCGGGTCAAGACAAGGTTGCCCCAAGATGACAACAAGTCGAGGTAAAACTTGTTTTTACTTTATTTTTATTTTTATTTTCGTTTGTGTTTTTTCTTTCATTTATTCTTCTCTTTTTTTTAAGCCAAATTACTTTAGTCAGGACTGAGCCAAGGCCAGACAAAGGACAAACGAGCTCTACAAATATGAGCTCCAACTGGAAGTAACTCTCTCTGTGTCTGTGTCAGTTTCAACAGACTGTTGACTTACTCATTCCGACTGCAAGCTGACTGAATGACTGACTGACTGACTGACTGACTGACTGACTGACTCACTGAGTAACTGACTGAGTGCAGTTAAAGGAAGACGGGTTGAATTTCATTGTGGTTATATATGAGCTACACATGCTCCCACATCGAGGCGAACACATAATGTACACACAGAGCAATTACTAAACGTGTTTATCTCACTCTCTTTATTGTATATATCTATCTCCCTTTATGTGTGCGTGTGTGTGTGTGTCTACATCTCAGGTGAACGCTTTGTGCCCGAAACCTTTGAATCTGGCTATAAAATAACAATGCGCCTGACCATCTACGACGTTGACATCTCGGACTTTGGGGCATATCGCTGTGTGGCCAAGAACTCGCTCGGCGACACAGATGGTGCGATCAAATTGTATCGTAAGTATTCGAACTAACAACAATAACAACAACGGCAATAATCAACATCCATTACAATAACCATAACCGTAAATGTAACCGTAAATGTTAGTGTAACTGAAACTGAAACTCAAACTGAAGCCGTAACAGTATGTAACAATGGCCATAAGTCAGACAGCCGTTGGCAATTAGAGCCTAACTATTCAGCCCCAACTGTAGCTTTTAATTAATTTAGGGCCACTGACTGAGGCACCCACCAGCCCCCCGCCTCTACGCCCACAAAAACAATGTGCATAATAAATTCCAAGAAACTTTTGTTAGCTGTTGACCCAGGTCAAAAGGTTACACCCCTCCCTCCCTCTCTGTGTGTGTGTAGCCTAATGTCAAGTGATTGATTAACGAGCATGCAAAATTGCTACGTGTGTGTGTGTGTGTGGGGGTAAGAATAGAAGTACAATTCCAGATAAATTTAGTCTAGGGCTAATAAGTAGCTATTAACATTAAATATAATGGATGAACTTTTCCTAATCGATAATTCTAATAGTCTCATTACTGACATTTGATATCGAATATTCATTCCGAGTCACATCTAAATGTCCAACGACTATCTATACCCATAAGCGATTAAGACTAATTTTCTTTGCTTATTGAGTACTAAATTATCCTTATTCCAACTTAACAGTCTTATGTTAACTGCAGTTATCTCTCAACTATCAATTTCTAGCAACAAATTCTAAATATCCGCATTCTATGTTAATTACTCAATCTCTCTGTTAACTAACAGAGTAAATTAACTTATCTTAAATGTAAAATATGCTATGTTAACCATACTATATAAATGGTGCTTAATAACTTAACATTTGCATATGCAGCAATAGCAGCAGTCTTAACAGCGCGTAGCCCTCACCTCTGTTAAGGCACTGTTAGAGCCTTTGACAACGCTGTTAGCCAAGAAAAGTGCTGCAATTAGCAATTAGTAGAGGTGCAAATGACTTTTAGGGTAGAGTAATACCCTGTTATACATGTACAGTGCACACTCGCTACAGTGAACCCTCGATTATATGAACAGCTTGTGTGTTTTCTACAGTACTCAAGCACATATAATGACATATATATATATTTACCCACCACAGACATTCCACAAACCACAACAATTACTACCATGGCGCCCACTGTATCAATCAACACTGTACCTGTGGTTATTGTTAAGTACAACAAGGGTAAGAAAATACGTTTCTAGATTCAATCAAATATCGAATTCATTCAATATTCAAACCTCTTTCCATAGAACAACGCTACAGCAGCAGCAGCAATTCGCACAGCAATAATCCGTATAATCACAACAATCAGCAGCATCAACAGAACAACCAGAACAACAACAACAAGGGGCAACGTGGCAAGGGAAAGTCTATTGATCAATCGCCATCGACATTGAACAACGTTTATATGGGTGCCACATCGAGCTTATGGAACTCACAGGATCATCACTCGACGGCCACGTCACGTGGCAGAGATCAGCATCAACAGCAGCAGCAGCAGCATTTGGGTGAGTGAAAGAGAATGGGAAGGGGAAAGGGGAAGGGGAAGAGAAAGCCATTCTCGAGGGTGGATAACTGAATCCTTGACAACTGTGAGCTACTTAACAGCATCGAAGGACACTTCAAGCTGCTTTTTTTCTCTCCACTTTTCTTCTTCCTTTTTACCCTTCGGCCAATGTGTTTATTGGCTGTGTGTGTGAATGTATTAGAGCTTCTCATGACACAGCAGACTATAAATATTTGGCCATTTATTTTATGTTTATGACAAATCATAACGACTTTAGCCCAGCTTAAGGGCTCTGCTCCAGCTCCCGCTCCAGCTCCTGCTGTCGACACTTGTTAGATACAGATACTTTGGTTCAACTCATGAAAGAAATATAATATAATATTTCGCCAAAGCATATGACAACCATTCGGATCACTCTCTCCCCCTGTCAATCTATCTGTTTGTCCGCCAATGAAAATATGACTTTCTAGCATGCAATTCCATGTCCTGGGGCAGGACTCTCAAGGGGTCTGTCCCGCCTCCCTCCCGTTTGTGCTGACTTTGCCGCAGCGTTGTCAAAGTATCTTATGTGTTATGTGCTGCTAATGTCGCTGCTCATCTCTTGTATATAAAGTGCAATCACCATAAATAATAACGGATTCAAATCTCAATGTTTATCCTTGACTAAGGATACCCCTGAGGTATCAAAGTGCCAAGTTCCTCAACTCGACAAGTAACTTTCTTTCATAATCAAAATATTTAAAGAAAACTAAAGGATATTGTCAAGGATATATGGAGAGAAACATTTGCTGTGAACATTAATTAAAGTTCTATTACGAATTGAACTGAATCAATTCAGCATTGTCAAGTTAACAGCCAGGACATAATACAGATGTCCTTTGGCATCCTTTTGACATGTGCTGCTAGCTTTGATTGTTAAATTTGCAGCATGAATAGTTAATTATTTCCAAAGGATATTTGATATGCAGCGAAGCATTTGTGCAATGTCTGCAGTTGCCTCAGTTTGAATATATTGATATATATGTATATAGAATATATATATATGGAATATAGAAGCATAAAAGAAGAAGAAGAAGGGGGAGTCGAAGCGTCGCCTGGTTCGGTTTAGTAGTTCTTGGAGAGCGGCTGCCAATCAATAAACATAAAATTTTACACATCTCTCGCCAAGTGGCAGCAAAGGCAATCGACGACAATATCCACACATCCTGTCCATTGGCTGGGGGGCAACACAGGGTGTCACAGGGTGTGTCAACGCATAAAACTTTAGAGGCGCCTTGTTGTACGATTGGAGTGGAAAATTTGTTGCATACGCGTTTTGACTAAAATAAAATGCACTCGAAGCGAGGCGAATGCAGCCAGCGACAAAATCAAATCGAACAAATTGAATATGAGGGGCTGAGCGCAAACACAAGGACAAGCAGGGAGGGGAATGATAATGTGCAAGGGGAAGAGAGGGAGGGAGAGGAGACAGCAAGACAGCAGCGCCAAAAAGCACACTATAAAAATTGCAGACAAATTGCACACAAGGCGTCAAAGCGAAGGAGGGAGAGCGAAGTAACGACAACGGTGAGGAAAGGGGTGGGGAGGGGAGGGGGTGTTCACACCCAGACTGGCAGTGGCAGTGAGACTGGGTGACAACCCTACTGCTTGCAACGCCCCCAGCAGCGAGTGTACAACAATTTTTGGCAAACGACAGCGAAAATGTTGCGTTGTCGTTGGGGCGAGGGGAAGGCGAAGGAGCAGGTCCTGGCACGGCCAACATGACAGGGAGTTGCTGCTGTATGGGATTGAAAGATGGTTGAGGGGGAGTGGAAGGCGGAGGGGGACTGCTGTTACCCTCTGGTAATGGCACAATGGTGCTGCAATGACGACAACTTTCAAGCCTGGCATGCAGAACGTCGTAAGCGCTGCGTTTACTGTTAGATTTATTACCTGCTAGATGTTGCACATATCGTTGCCACATATCGTGCCACATGCGGGTGCACAGAAGCAGCAGGCGGGAAGGGGGGGACAAGACTGTGGCCATGTGAATTGCTATGGTTGAACGCTTATCGATGCTCAGCTTTGCGTATGTCGCGAATATGTTTTCTCCTCTTTTTTTTCCTTCTTTTTTCTCTAAAACTTCGAGTGGGCGTCGGGCAACAAATGAAGATGGGCAGCTCAGTGCCACGCCCACTGGCGCTTGTATATTCAAATTTATTATGCAAATTCAATTTTCAATTAGATTTTAAGTCTAACTTTACACAACTTAAATCTACGAGAAGTTTTAAGAAATGCTTCTTAAACTATAATCAAATTTACGTTTTGTTTGCTCGCAACAAAGTTTCCTTTTTTATAGTAAGAAAATATTTAAGATATATTGAGAGATCGACTTAAAGTTGAGTTAAGATTCAATGAGAATTCAATGGGAGTTCAATTCAACTAAAAATAATACAATTTGATTGAACATTAAATGTAATTCAGTCGAAGTGAAGGTTGAAGCGTTTATGGAATCATTTTTGGGTCTAGTTGAAATCGTCTTTAAGAAGTTTAGAATAAATATAACTAAAATTGGATAAATAGTAAATTAATTCAATTTAATTGAACTCTGAGTAAAGTGACAGTTGAAGGCAATTGAATCACTTGTTATATTATATAAAGAATTATAATAATTTGTTTCCTTCCAACTCTTCTCAACATCTTTTCGTTTCACTTAAACAGAAGTTTCTATTGATTCAAATTGAAAACTAAAAATAAGTTTGAATTCAATTCTAGTTGCAAGTTTTATTGCATTTCCAATTAAAGATATATAAATCTTATGAAATAAATTCATTTTCTTATGAATTCAATAAGTTTTCATTCAATTCACTTGCATTTCGATTCAATGGGTCCAATTAAAAATTGCCAAATTCACAATTTTTAGCCAAGCAGAAAGTGAATTCTCTGCAATTGCAATCGCATTCGCCGCCGCACTTAAACTGTCATTAAAAATGTTGCAATCAACCACAATAGCTGCTGCTTCTGCTGCAGCTTTCATTTTTAATTTGCTCGGCCAGCGGGCAACAATATGACACAAATTACAAGGAAATGCAATAAAAAAAAAAACAGAGGGGAGCAAGCAACAGCCAGACGGATATGCGAGTGTCCAGGGATACTCTGGGGCCAGCTCCAGCTCCAGCTGCAGCTGCAACTTCATAATGATGATTACTTGCGTTCAGCATGCAGCGCAATAATTTGCTTATAATTTGCCGCCTTCTTGGCCAACTCCTGCTCCACAGATAAGGATAATGCTCACTTCGAGTTGGAGTTGGGGTCGGAGTGAGAAATGATAAAGCAAATGGAATGCAACAGACACACTTCCCTTCTGTTTTTATAGTTTCGAGCCGGCAAGTGTTGCTGCCACATGGCGTTAAATGCATTTGCCACAGAAAGGCAACAATAAAAGAAAATAAAAGAAAGCAAGCGAAATTGTAACGCATACGCCGCGTTTGCCACTCAAGTGAGTCTCAAGTGAGCTGACTGCTGCGAGGGCTACGCTTCAGCGTACATACAGAGAGAGAGTTAACAGTTTTAAGTGCAACAGGCGCAACAATCGAGGTGTGACTAGAGGGGCAGCCAGCAGGCAGCAACATGCCCCAAAGGGTGTCAGTTAAAAGTGCACTAATGGAGCATGTCAAAGGCTGGCTGGCAGCTGTAGGCATCATCGAATTCGCCTTGCATCGCTTTCAGTCTTAGTAACATTTTTTGTAGCATACTTTTTCGGGCAGCACCGAGAACTTAAAGCGACAGCGGGCAGGGCTACTCAGGTGCACATGTATATTTTATTAGCTGACAGAATCAATGAAACGAGAACTGGTCTGTTTATTTCTATTAGCTGAAACCAAGTTGCCAGAGATTGCACCCCCGGGGCCCCGAGGGGTATGCAGAGCAGAGAATTATGCAGAAATTACTTAAAGTTCCCCTTCAAGTAGTTGCCAGCCTATAAAAAGCTGTGTGAGCTTAAACGTTTGCCCCACTGGTGGTTATTTTTCCTTCTTTATGGTTAAGCGCTTTAAAGATACCGCTGGGAGTTCCACACACACACACACACGCACACAAACACATAAACACATGCTCAGGCGTCAATAAAAATCAGCCAGACACTCACACACACACACACACACACGCGCTCAGTCGCCCACACGTTGGCAGAGCAGAACTCGTCCTTTCACACATGGAAATGTTTGCAGACGCCAGCAAAACATCCGAGCAAAGCGCCAAAGCAGCAGGCGGCTAGAATGAGATGGAATGTGCTGGCTAGGAGGGAGAAGGGTGACGAGAGGGAGGAGGTGGTGCTGGTTGGTAGGATGTGCGGCAGTTGGAAAAGCTGCTTATAGAAAATAAAAGCCAAAGGACATAACATACTCGTACAAAATAAATTTTCGACCCGGTGCAAAGCAATTTGCGCATTTCCGTTATAAAAATAAAAGGGTTCCTCGTTAAAAACAAAAACGAACCGAACCAAAGCTTCGCTTCAACGCTTAGACCAGAAATAAAATCAACAAAAACAATATAAAAAGGACACTCGATATATCACAGTTATGACAAACTTGGATCAATGCAATGAACCTCCAACTGGCCTACACTCTCAACTCTCAACTGGGCCAAAGCCGAACTCCCCCTGCAGACTTATCAGCCTCAACAGACGTGGCCAATAACGAGTAATAAAGGTGCAATATTCAGTTAGAAATTAGCTTCGTTCAGATATTATTCATATTTGTTATGAATTAATATATCATAATATTAATATTTATATTGTAATGTATAATAATATTTATATTCTATTGCAATTTATTTTATTATAATTTATTGCTATTTTATTGTAATTTAATTTAATTTTATTTTAATAAAAATTTAAAATATATTTTGATAGAATTAATAATAATATTTATATTTTTTTTTAAGCGTATCTTCATTTATTTTATTATAATTTATTGATTTTCCTTTTTATTTTAATTTATTTAATATTTTTTTATTTTAATTATTTAATTTTAATAATATAATAACTGAAAGAATAATTCGAAAATATCTTAAAACAAAATATAATATTATTAATATTTTATTTTAATTTATTTTATATTTTATTACTTTAATTTATATTAATAATATGATAATTGAAAAAGTTGAAAAGAATATAAGATTAATTATAAGAGCCTATGACGTCACTTTCAGAAGCTGCCGACGCTGCAGGTAGAAGTCTAATTCAGTCGAGGACTATAGCTATCCCCCTTCCACTTAAGCAGTTTGCCCTACGCTTAACATAAGAGAAATACATTAATTCCAATTGGAAATTTCCTTAACACTGTGGGAGATCTTTATGTTAAGTTTCTGTTAAGTTAGCATCTTTCTCAGTGAAGCAAAGTCGAACTGAACGTCAAAAAGAAATTATAAATAAATTATAATTATTTACAATTCAATGCGTAATTCAAGCCTAATTAATAACTAATATACACTTGTTATTTATAGCTCTTATCGAATATTTGTCAACTGTTAAATAACACCACAGGCCCAGGAGACCACCTTAACCATAGTAAATTCTACTTAAAAGTCCTTTTCATATTTCTTGTCTCTCAGTTTATCAGTTTTAATTATTTGCTATTCTCTATATCAAGTTTCGAGTTTAAAGTGTCTGCAATTTCCCTTTCAGGCACTGCGATAAGTTTCCATCGCCTTTTTTCTTTGCACAAGTTGCACAAGTTTTTAAACTTTCAACTGAACCACAATCCAGAGCAGAGCAACAATCCCAATCCAATCCCATCCGACCACACACAAACTCCAAACAACGCTCCTAATGACCAATGGCTGCCTACAGGCTATACCCACAGTTAAAAAAATACAAGCAACTCCCACCACAGCCACCCTCCCACCCTCCCCCGCCGCTACACCTACTCCTGGCAGGCAGCAACGTCAACCCGCTACATTTGTAACTGCATCACACAACCAAATGTCCAATGAAACAGATTGCCAGCAAAACAAACAACAAAAAATTGCAAAAAAAAAGGGAAAACGAAAGGAGATAAATACAGAAATGAAAAGGGTGGCGGGGGAGGAGGGGGAAAAGGAAAAAAATGCAGGATAAATTGATGGCAAAAACAATACAGAGCCTCCCTGAGGCACCCGACCACCCGACCAGCCAGTGAATGTTGTTTCTGTTTGTGTTTGGGAGGTTTTTTTTCTGCTCTCCTTGTTGAGTGCATGTCCTGGCGCAAGGGTTTAACGCACTTAAGCAATAAAAATCGAAACAATTTTCGATGCTGCCAAGTGAAATTGAAACAAAACGCCGACAGAGAGAATACTTTCGATTTTGGCCCAAAATGGAAAACTGTAGAAATAAGTGAGAATGTTATAAATAAGTGGGACAGCCAAAGTCGTGTCCTTTTCAGACCCCACCTTGTCCTGCCCAGTTGACAAACAGTTTGCTTTTCTCTGTCCCAGTATCCCGTATCCTGTGGCCTCTGCCTGTGTATCTGTGTGTATATTTTTGCCTTTCGCATTGCCGTTTGCTACAAATGACTGGCCATAAACGCATCCTGTCTATTGTTTATGCTCGCTGGCGTGCGGCAAGAGCATAATTGAAAAAGGACATTCGATTGGCAGCACAATAACTGCCAACAATATGGCAGCCAGAGTTATGAAAATAGCAACGCATAAAACGAAGCCCTCTCCCTTTTGATTAAGTAACACACTTTCCAGACACCAATCGTAATATCCATAAATACTAATACACATTCCTTTCTCTCGTCCTTTCAGCTCCTGATCACAGCATCACCTATCGCGCGGATGGAAAGAACACGCCTCTGAAGCACGACGCCAAATCGCTAACCGATGAAATGGATCGCATGCAGGACCTCAAGAGCCAGGCTTTAGGCCTTGGCATGTGCTCCCCCCTCTTGCTGGCCGCCGCCGCCTCTGCTCTAATTGCAATCCACTTGGGGGCGTGGCAGGCCTAAGTCATTGGCAACTTTTAGTGTTAATTTGTACAAAAAACAAAGTGAGAAAATCAAAGTCTAGCATTAAGTACCCAAAGCAAATGGGCCCCAAGATATATACAAATATATATATATATATATATGTATGGTATAAATATATGTATCTGATTAATCTAGTGCTTAAATCAATTGACATACATGTAAAAAGTTGTTGTTGTTTGGGGTTCACATAGCGTGTAAGTTGCAAAAGGTTTTTCACACAAAAGCCACACACAGGTTCTGAAAGATACAACGGAAATACAAAGTATTAGCATGTAGAACATAAGCAAAGTGAAGAAAGGAGAAGGAAGAAAGCGAAGTGAAAAAAGCAGCAGAAGCAGAAAGTAAACAGATTACAGAAAAGTCTTTAAGATTAGGATTGATTAAAGTACGACTTGAACGTAAACTAAATCTTAATCTTGGGCAAACCTAAACCTAAATCTAATTCAATATATATTCTAGTTCTAAGTCCAGTCAAGCCGTTCAACCGTCAATGAAGAGTTTGCAAATGTAATTTATGTGAAACTTATTTCAGCTTCATTTTATGTGCACCGCAAAATGTTTATAAATATGAAAATATATATTGTAATTTTTCATTTAAACGAATTGAAATAAAAATGCCGTCTTAAATAGTTTAAGTCTTGTTTACATTTTATTATATGAGCCGCAAGCGGCAGCGCCAGCTCAAGCTTCACAAGCCAAAAGAGTTAGGCATGTGTTCACACTTGCTGTCTCGCTCGCACTTTCAGCTGCCTCGAGGAACAATTAACAGTAAGAAGAGCTTAAGAGTTCTTTAAGAGAAGGATCCAAAGCAAATGGAAGCGATTCGAACAATGCGCTGATATTTCGTATCTCTTATACTTTTATAAGAGTAAAACGTACTACAAATGATATCGCTGGCGCGTGAGGAGTGCAACCTGAGCTAACAATTGCTGTCTCCCTCACACACGCAGCAAACTCTTCTGTCCTATCTTTGACATCTTATCAATCGGAATGCTGCTTCAAGTGTAGCTTTAAGCTTGGAAACAAAAAATTATTCGATGTGTTTAACAACAGCGGAAATTATAATAAGTAAATAAAAAGGAAGATAGGAAAAGAAAAAGCTCCAGAGTGAAACTGAATGCGATATATACATTATACGCTTGCTTCAATAACTGAAACAGTTTTTCTTGGAAATATATTTATACTTTTTATTCATGACTCAAAGCAAACAAATTTCATATGAAGTAAAAATGCAAATTAAGCTGACATATTGCTTAATTAGTAGCATAAAAATCGATTTATTTAATGGATTTTTAATATAGAAAACGTCCTTTTTTTGCACAGCTCCGAGTTCTGCTGACTTTGCCTATTGTCTCGCAACTGTTTGGGATTCATCCGCAGGCGAACAAGATGAAGTGAACCACAAACTGTGTGCCCAACTGCTGCTGCAACAGAATTTGTTTACATTTTCCATTAAATTTTAACGCCAACGACCCACATGGAGAAAATTTGAACAAAAAGTGCAAAAAAATATGAACAGAATATAAATATATAAAATGAAAGAGAAACGTTTGCGACTTTATAATTTAATTTAAAAAGCGCAGCGGACCCGCAAAACACAAGGCAACCAAAAAGAAAATAAAACTACAACAAAATTATAATTATTAAAATAAATTAAATGTCTGCTGGCGCTGCCCTCATAAACTCACAAGCGACCAATTAAAAGCACGTCCTATGTGCCCACTTTTTCTTTGCACCCAAAGAGCTTAAGAGAAGAGCCAGACTAAAAGATGCTCAACTGTGGATACCCTATAAAATAACAAGTAGAAGAGCAGTAACTCCCACAATGAATCAGCACTCTCTTATCTTATAGTGAATAATATCAGCACTCTCTTATAATATCTTACTCTTAACAGATCTACTTGAACAGAAGAGTAGAGCATAGCCTAACACTAGTTGTACTCCTCACACACACAGCATTTGCCTGCAAATTAGCTGCTTATAAGTGAGCATAGTCTGAATCAAAAGAAGAATCAACTGTTTTGTTTATACGAAAGGATCTAGTGTGCATCCTTGACTTGATCCTGTTACGAATACGCAGCGCATAGTTGATACACCCTATTTGGTCAGTCTACGCTGAGGTCCATAAAAACTGCTACCACGGCAATTTGGATGCATTTTCACACGCGTTGCACCGCAAATGGCAAAAAATTGGCATGTGGCTAGTGGCTAGTGGCTAGTGGCTAGTGGCATGTGGCATGTGGCATGTATGTGGAGCTATGGATTCGCACCCGTTAAGCCTTTCACTGTGTTCGCTGTGCACACAAAAGGCAAGTTAATAAAGCCAACAGTTCATGTCCAGCATGGGTAGCAAAGTTATCAGCATCCAGAGTGGACCACACACCCACACCCGCACACACACACACACAGACAGACACACATATGAAGACAGAAGCCAAAGGCAGAAGCGCTGACAACCCGCTGGCAAAATGTGTGAAAACCGCCAAAGCAAAGCTGGCTTCGATCTGCAGAGCACCAAAAAGTAGGCAACACTTTTTGTCAGCTTTACTTTATGGCTCGTTATGTTGGCCGCCAACTTGCACAGTTATTTGACATTTTCCCCGGGGTCAGCTTAATGCCATCCACACTCGGCCATCGGGCAATATATACTTAACACCTTGTGACATTCATTGCAATCTTTTATTATTCAATCGGAAAATTAATAATGTTCATTAACATTGTAATCAAATATGGTCACGTACATTGTACATTATAATGTATAATTTACAGAATGTTATTGTTGTTGTTTTTACTGACATTGGGCAGTTAACTGGGGTGAAAGGCCAATTATTATTTCAATTAATTACATGACAGATTTGTTAATATATTCGAATGCATTTCCTGCGACAACGTTGAAAATTTATATAAATTTATTTTTGCCTTTCATGTGAAAATACACGACAATTATTTGCTCCGCTTCAACATAGCTGCAGGATAATAATCCTTTCAATTAGTTAACTTATCTAATCTGCAGCTTGTTTGATTTTGTTTAAATATATTAAACGAGACTTTGTTAGTTATTATTAAGTCTAAAGGAACTGGTATCTACTCCCCCGCCAGCTGCAACTCAACACAGGAGAAATGGACGTGTGGTGAATTTGGAAAGCGCGGCTACAGGTGGTTTTGTTAGAGCTTTCACCTCAAAGTTTTACCCGTAAGTTTCGCTTTTAATACACAACATAAAAGAGCCACTCTAGCGGCAGTTTTCGCAATGCTCTTAACTTTCGAGCTTTTCATAAATAAGACAACAGTTGAATTTGAACCCTGGAACTATTGACTAACAATTATGTCGATAATTTAGCCAGGTCTACTATACGAACGAACCATGTACCATTTGATTATTCATACGATTGGTACCATTTGCTTTAATCGTACCCAACACAGCATATGTACCATTTGGTTTATTCGTACCGAACGGACCATGAACCATTTGATTATTCATACAATTTGTACTATTTGCATACGATTGGTACCATTTGCATGTACCATTCAATCATTTATACGACTTGTACCATTTTTTCCATACGTAAATGTGTACCAAATGTACCAAATCAGCCAGCATCCCTGTACTGTGAAGTCACGAGAGTAAAAGAGTAAAAGATAAGAAACTGTAAAAACTGTTGTAAACGCGATCGCTTTGTCTCTCTTCAAAGATAACAAAATAATTATTATATTTACATATTTCGGCTGAGAATATAACAGTTTATGTTATCAAAGTTCTAGCTTATCAGCTGGCATATAAGAGTAACATTCTGTATAACAGTTATACAAGAAATGAAAATAGACTAAGTACTCAACTGGTTTAACGTTTAGTTTCAGTTCACGATCAGCTGCCGAGCGATGGGTTTCGTCTTAATTGCGTTGACGTCGCTGCTGAGCCTCCTGCTGGGCTACTTGAGGCACTGCTATAACTACTGGGAGCTGCAGGGTGTGAGGCAGCTGCGTCCTCATTTCCTGTTCGGGAACTTCTTCAAGCTGAAGTCCTTGCACCTGAGCGAACTGCTGCAGGAGACGTACGACGCGTTCAAGGGCAAGGGCCGACTGGCTGGGACATATGTGTACACACAGCCTGTGGCTGTGGTGACGGATCTGGATCTGGTCAAGGCGATACTGATCAAGGACTTCAATAAGTTTGTGAACCGCACAAACACTGAAATGGATATCAAACGGAATCCGCTCCTGGGGCATTTATTCAATGCGCGGGGTGAGGAGTGGCGCGCGATGAGAACAAAGCTATCGCCCACATTCACGAGTGGAAAGATCAAGTATATGTTCACCACAGTCGCCGATGTGGCAGAGCAGCTGGAGCAGACCGTTGAGCGGGAGATGGAGGCTGGCGCTGTACTGGAACTGCATGATCTGCTGGGACGCTATACGGTGGATGTGATTGGCAGCTGCGCCTTTGGCATAGAGTGCAACAGCCTGAAGGATCCGCAGGCTAAGTTCCGTGAAGTAGGACGAAAGCTCATTTTTAGTCCTAATCCTCCCAATGTGCATTGGTTCCTCTTCCGCTTGACCTACTCAAGTCTGCTAAAGAAACTCCGCATCAAAACTAACACTTTTGGCCACGATTACATTGACTTCTTCCTGAACATCGTCAGGGAAACAGTTGAGCTCCGTGAGCGTGAGAGCATCAGGCGAAACGATTTCATGGATCTCCTATTGGATCTACGCAAAACAGACCAACACAACGGTCTCTCCGTGGAACAGCTGGCTGCTCAGGTCTTCATCTTCTTCATCGCCGGCTTTGAGACCAGCTCCAGCAACATGAGCAGCGCCCTCTTCGAGCTGGCCAAGAACCCCGCGATTCAGTCCAAGCTCCGCCAAGAGATACACACAGTTCTGCAGCGTCATGGAAAAGTCACCTATGAGGCGATGATGGAGATGACATATCTGGACCACGTGGTCTCTGGTGAGTTCAAGCTAATAAACATCATCGATAAGAGCCCCGAGCGAAGTCCAACTCGTCTCATCTCTGAGGTTGAACCAACAGCAGACGCCATGCAAACAAACTTATCTTTTGTCTCAGTGTATTTGAAATCTACTTTTCTTCTGACTTAAAATGGATATTGCTTATCAGGCAATATATCTATCATTGCTGGGAGGCCTTGATCTATATCAATGTCCAACTATATCAGAACGAATTTATATACAAATATTTATATCTAAGGTTATAAACACAGCGCTGCCGCTTTCCATCAGTTAAACAAAAACTTTGCATGACTCAGCAACAGCTGCAGAGACAAAGAGATAAACAAGTCGACAGATAATCGCACAAAGATACAGATAAAGATGTATTCTAGGTAGACGCAGATCGCTACAACGACTTATCTGTACACTATGTATAACCTCTATCTATAACCTATACCCTATCTATCTATATAGTCCATCTATATAGATAACTATAACTTTATCCCATCTGTATAGCCTATCTTTATACCTATACTATATCTATATAAAGTATATACCCTATCTACATACTTATACCTTATATATACCCTATCTTTATACCTATACTATATCTATATACGACTACCCTTTGTATATACCCTATCTACATACTTATACCCTATATATACCCTATCTATATACCTTTTATACCCTATCTCTATTCCTTACTTATGTACTGCAGATATTTTCCGTATCCATATACCCTATCTACATACTTATACCCTATATCTATACCCTATACCTATACCCTATCTATATACTCTATATACCTTATCTATATATTCTTTTATATACCCTAGACTTACATACTTTGAAGGGTTTCACTTGCTTCTTTCTCTCTTTCACTTTGCTAACTGAAAAGAGGTGAGATTTGCATCAAATCTAATAGGCCAAAAGGATGCCAAAAAGAGATAGTAAGCTCAGTAGGGGTACTCAGATTCTAATCCATATTATATATATGATATGATATGATATATCTTTGTTACACTTGCATCCAACTGCAAGCAGAACAGCTGCTGGAGCTGTCTGACTATCTCTATCAGCTGTCTGATATATTAATTCTTGCGCTACCTGTAGACTCCTGTTTCCAACTCTTAAATGGATTTACTAAGCCTTCAGATTACAGAATATATGTAAAGAGGGAAATCTATATATATATATCTAGATCTTCTTATATAAAATGTTTCTTTAAATTCTTCCGCCAACGATCAGATGTTGTATCGATTGTTTGAGCTCATCGGCAGACACCTCTGACCCCATCGCAGAGAATGACAATGAATTGCTTTCACGCTTCTTCTTTAACTACCTTTGCCTACAAATAAAACTTAACCTAACCTATCCGGATCTATATCGGAATATATATCTATATACTATACTTTATTCCCTTTACTAATTTCCCTTTTTTGTTTTCTTCCAGAAACTCTACGCAAATATCCCGCGCTGGCCTCGCTGAGACGCGTCGCCTTGGAGGATTACAAGCTGCCCAGCGCGGATGAGTCCACGTCAGATGATCAGATAGTGCTGGAGCGTGGCACAGCGGTGCACATACCTGTGCGAGCTATACACTACGATCCCGAGATCTATCCGCAACCAGACGAGTTCCGGCCCGAGCGCTTCGAGGCTGCCGCCTGTCTGGAGCGTCATCCGATGGCCTTTCTGGGCTTTGGGGATGGGCCGCGCAACTGCATCGGTCTGCGCTTTGGACGTATGCAGGTCAAGGTGGGACTCATCCGTTTGCTGAACCGCTTCCAGTTCAGCCTGCCAGCCGATGCACCCAGCAAGCTGAGCAACAAGAAGACAAACATACTGCTGGTGCCCAGCGAGGGTGTCAGACTCTGTGTGGAGCGTATCCAGTCGGAGCATACGATTACCAGACGCGACGAGTGTAAACAATAGAAAAGTATATGAAAAAAGCTGCTGAATAAACAGAATTCAACGTAAATCTGAGCATCGATCGGAAGGCAACTGGAAACTGGCGCCGTTGCGTATTGAAGCGTCAGCGGAAAGTGTAGAAAATTGATTCGCTTTGGCGGTCGATTGAAAGGCAAGCGATAGCTTTATAGAGAAACTAAACCCCTCCTCCCCACCCCACCCCTCGCTCCAACAGAAAGCAGCTGACCAACCAGCAGCTGCTGCTCAGTCATCGTCAGTCCAGACAGGGGACAAACCGACACCGACACCAACACCGACAACAACGACACGGACACCTCGGGCAGTAAATCACACAAATGACACCCACAAATCGGCTGTGAGGGGGGGGGGGGCGGGCTGTTACAGACGTACAGAAGTTGATTTTAGCCATGTGAGCTGACCGAAAAACCAGTGCTGCACCGCACTTTGATGCACTGCCTCCACACACTCTCCCTGCGCGTGTGTCGCTCACATAAATCCAAACATTTACAATATTTTGCTAATTAGCAGAATCTGTGTGAATAATGAATGCACTTGATGTGGCACGTAGGAGCAGGGCTTGGGGCAGAGAGAGAGAGAGAGAGAGGGATGTGTGGCTGCTGTTGATGGGCAGTGCATGTGCATCTTGTAGGTGTCATATTAAATTTATGACTGCTTTCGGCCAGTCGGAGGCAGAGTCAGTGGCAGGAGAGAGGAGATAGAAGATGGGAGTCGGAGTCAGAGGCAGTAGCCAGGCTGCAAGGAGGCAGCTCTTCATTTGGTAGTTTAAGCGATTAGTTAAGGAAACAGTCAACGACAGGGGGAATGGGGGGATTGAGGGGCTGGCCTGGCCGATGATGATAATGCCAAGGGACTGAACGAAGTAACGTTGATTGCAGGACTGAAGCTAGTGTTGCACATTCGCAGGAAGCTGCAGAGCAACGTGCAACGTGCCACACACATTAATCAATGGCAGCGAAGACTGAAGCAAAGCTGCCAGTCGTCAAATTGTTCTGCGATTTACACTTGAATCCAATGACAGCACAACAGTTTATTTAAGTACACTGAGAGAAAGGTAAAACCAGGCGAAAATCAGACAGAAAAATATGAGATAGAAAAGCTATTAAAAAAAGTGAGAGATTTGATTTCTAAAATTAAGTTTTATATATGTAAAGAATAAAACCAGGAAGCAGATAAATCTGGAACCAACTTTAGCTATATTTATATATATATATAGTTACCAGATATCAGGTGTCTATATAGTATAAGCACTTACTTTTGAGGAGAAGTTTATAGGCTGCAGCTTAGAAGAAGTTAAGAATTTATAAAGAAAATTTGAATCATACTTACAGAATTTCTTATGTCGACTGTAACTTAGTTTATATATATATCTTCTATATAGTTGATATTGAAGCCTTAATCCAGGCATATTCTAAACGCTTCGCAGCAGGTAACGTCCGAGTTGATAAATAACTTTACAGATTCTGGCACAAAGTTTTGTTAAATAAATCAGAAAACCCCGAACTAATTTAAGCTGAGTTTCTGTTAGTTCGAGCAACTTGACGATCGCTTGAAGAATCAAACACATTAAAATAAAAAGATTCCAGAAAATATTCATTTTAGCAAAAGAAAAATATACTTTAAACCGTTAGAAAACAGAAGCGAATCGAGAACTGGTCAATGGGAACCGACGAATCCAACTGATCGAAGCTTTCCCTGGCCAGCTCCAATTTGCTTAGCTTACGGCAGAAGTTCTGGAATAAGCTTTGAGCCCAGAGAAGTAACTCCAGCTTATCCAGACTGGAATCATAGAGAGAGAGAGTGAGGGAGAGAGAGTCTGGATTGAGTGTATTTGGTTAGCCGCTCAGTAAACATCCAAGTCGCGAGTTTAAAGTAATCTGATCCGTCGTATTTCTCCACTTTTTCTACCAGCCAAGCACTTGTTATAAGCAAAAGGGGCAGCTTCGATCTTTTGATGTATATACTTATAATATATACAGATATATATAGTATTAGAAGCTCTTGTATAATATAAATGTGTTTGGCATCGTCTTAATCGATCTAGTTAGATGTCTTTACTGAGAAAAGAAACACAGAATACATAAATATTAACACCTAATCGGATAAAGAAGCAAATCTTAAAGTAAGCAGCATATAGCTAAAATATGAAGTATATATATAGTCATATATATCTTAGCTGAAAATAAACTTATAATAATATAATAGTTAACATTGACATCCCTTAAAATAGCTCTGAAAGTTATTAGAAGACGTTAATTGTATCTACAGGAGGTTTGGATTAGATCTTCGGGTTTAGGTACAGAATATTTATGGTATAAAACGAATTTAGGTATAAAAACATTCCTTATATAAACTATATATAGTAATATATTATGAAAAGTAAAAGAGTTCGTAGATTTCTTTAAGCAAACATCGATCGCAACTCAAATCAAATGCAATTTGTATGGAAAGCAACAAGAAAATGTACCAAAGTATGAACTATTGTACCAATTTTGGTATCTTTGTACCAAATCTGTTAGCTTTGTCTGTAATAGTCCACCTCCAACTTTCACTGCCACGACTTCAACAGTGTCCTTCAGCCTAGAGATTCAATGTAGTTGGATGTTGGTAGAGTCCTCTTATAAAGTGAAGTTTAGCCCTCTAAAAGGTCAAAGTTGATCTTGGTTTCCTTTTTATCGTACAGCTCGCTGATAGAAGACATATTAAGACATCTATTTTAAGCTTTCGCCTATAATTTTTACTTTGTTCAATTCCATTTCACTTTTATATCCTTCTATTCGTATCCTGTCTCTATTACCGTTAGCTCCTCTTGTGTCCCGTTAAACTGACACCGTTTCATATGAAATATCTTGTTTTATGCTCTTTTAATTGCCAATTTCCTTGGGATAATGCCAAGAAGTAACGCTGCGTCTATAATTCAAACAGAACTTTGTCTATGAAGCGGCGCACAGAGAAAATTTAGAAATAATTTATATCTAAAGGAACTATTCATCGCTGGTATCCTTGGGCAGGAACTTTGCATGTTCATCCACAGTTACAGAGAGAGAAAGAGAGTGAGGATTGAGTTGAGGTGAAGCAGAGGTGGAGGCGCTGCAGCTGTCGTCGTCGCATCCAACACACAAAACGCGGAAGCGAGTGAAAAGCAATTATCAGGTGTCAAAATTTATATTAGTCTCCCCCGAAAACAGGACCAAAAACAGCAAGGAAGCAACACACAAAAAAGTTGCCAAGGAAGCGAAAGAAACTTGAAAAACAAGTTGCTCACCGGCGACGGCATCGACATCGGCTGCGGAGTCCTGCAAACCCTTTTTGCCGAGCACTTTCAGGACTTTCAGGGCAAAAATGATTTGTGGCGCAAGTGCATTGGCACGCAATGCAAACTTCAAGGAGCAGCGCCGAGGGGCAGGACAGGACAGCAGGAGCAGAGCCGTTGACGATGACGACGACGATGAGGACGACGTCGCCGGACGCGGATATCCTTTTCAACGTTTTCGCTTCATAACAATCATTTTTACGCTGCAGACATTTTTTTTTCTGTTTTCTCTGCCCCATGTTTTCTTTTTTGTGTTTTTCGCTTTTGTTTTCCATTATTTATTGGCCATGTGCGTGTGTTGTGTGAAAATGATAGGCTAACTATGGCAGGCACTGGCGTAGGGCATGGGAAGGGGGAGGGGGAGGGCGGTTTAACGCTGCGGGGTGATTAGCCGCCCGCTGGAAAATTGAGAGAGAGCCCGAAGCAACTAAAACTGATATATGTGCGCAATTAAGTTGGCAAATGAGGTGTCGGTGGGAGGGGAGGGGAGCAGGTGGGGGATCCATGAGTCGAGCAGCTCCAGCTCAACCGGTGCCTGACACAATCTGGCACCGTTATTGAAAACTCCACTGCGAGTGTGTGTGTGTGTGAGTGTGTGTGTCTATATGCTGTGTGGCCAACGCTCCAAGTTTGTTATCTGTTGTGGGTTCCCTCTGCCGGCAGAAAATTAATTAAATGTGCAATTTTTCCCCTTTTTTTAATCATAAAACAATGTTCAACAGAAGTCAACATTGATTTTATAGATTTACGCGCTTTGACTTACATACCCCTCATTTCTCGCAGTGTCAATTGCCGGCGTTGATAACTGCCTACAGCTCTCACAGTTGAATACGCAATAAAAAAGGTTTTGTAATATAATTCTTACAGTGATTCGCCTATATTCAATATCTTCAATTATTATCATTAATTTACATTAGAACATCAAAGATCAGCTGCTATAACAGAGCCAATGTTGCCAAAGAAGATTAAGAATTGACATAGTTGGCAACAATGCAAGCACTAACAGCATGCAAGAGAGAGAGAGAGAGAGGAGGAAGATGATTTATCTCTTATGTTTGTGCTTCAAATCAAAGTGAAGCCGCGCAGACATTTAGATTTAAATTTAAAAACATATTCGTATAGATCGTAATGAGATCTAAACTGATCAATTGTCATATTAGAATATAAATAAATGGAAACATAAATAATATACTATATGTTAACAGATAATTAGTGTAGCAATGTTTGTGTTCATACATGTTCAATGTCTTGCCTAATTTGCTATCAACTCTTTATTTATGATAATTTCGCTTAGTGTTGTCTTCTTATCTAGATTTTAAGAGACTGAAAGAGCATGTGCCATGTCTCACTCCCACACATACTTTGTTATATATTTTGTTATGCAGTCCGTTATATATTCTCTTTTGAGTGCAAGCATTTCCGATCAAGCGTTAAGAGAAAGATTTAAGAGCGTATCATGCGAATAAATTTACTCTTATAAGTAGTTAAAAAGATTTCTTGGGAACTTAACTCTATGCTAAGAAATCAGATATAGAAAATTAAATAATATTTTGGAAGCTGTTTGGGACCAGTGAATATATTTCCATATGTCATATCTTCAGCATATTACATAAACTTTGTTGATAGTAAATTGTGCACTTGTTGCTTCAGAGTTGGCTGTGAAATTTACAAAGAAATTTGTTCTTCTGTCAACTTTTCTCCATAAATTATTAATAAAATATTAATTAATTTGTTATGTATCATTCATATGCACGAAATTCCTTTAAAGTTGTATAATTATTTATTTTATTTTATTATCAGATGTCGCTTAAACCAATATCATGACCAATGACAATCAATTTTTGCTCAACCCACACACACACACACACACACACACACACACATACATACGACCACGATACGTACACAAAGAAATTCATTCATAAAATCCGTTTTACTCCACGCATCTGAAAGCATTCAGAGAGAGAAATTTCCCTCGTGAGCAGCGTTCAATTCAATTCGTATTCAACCTGCGCTCAAGCTGTTCAACTGTGGTGAGTTTCTGCAGCCACCCTCCATTGGATAACGGGCCAGCATACTCACACACACACAGAAGCGCAAACACACACACGCGCGCTACAAATAAACGAAAAGTTAGAAATAAAGAAAAAAAGAGAAAACGTAAAACGAGCGCCCAACAACAAAAAGCCAAATAAAATGTAGACAGCAACAACAAAAATCACAGTTGTCTGATTCGTTCGCGAGGCAACTGCCAACGGTAAAAACCACCCACACACCCAACCACCCAGCCAGCCAACCAGCCGACCACCAAGCAGCGCACCGCAGCACCAACGACGACGCCGACGACGAATTGCCGACGATTCGTTCACATGTCTTCGGCTCTGTCAGCTTCGATAACCGATTGCTTCGTGCGGCGTTCGCTTTCTCGTCCAGTTTCAGTCCAACGACAACGTTCGTGGCGCGTGGTTGTGTCTTATCTCTGCACACACTGGGCCGAAGCCCGCTTAACAATTCGTGAAAACTCGAATGCGACTTCACAAACTTTCCAAACTGTTGCTAACAGGTTGATCCTCAGAGTCGCAAAAATATTAAACAACAATTTTTAAAATAAAACCCAAACGTGTTAAATTTGTGTTAATTCATAAAAATGCAATAAACAACAAACGGCATAAGTGCATTTTAACATTAAAAAAGAACACTACATAAACATTAATTTACAGCTAGAAAATCAAAGTAGACTAAAAAGTGTTGTGGTCGCGTGTTTTGTCGCGCGTCGCAGGTAAAAACGCGCGCGTTTTTAGCCGCTCGTTTGGCTATTTAGTTAGCGGGCAACTTGCAAATGTTTCACTGTCCGCTGCGTGTTTTTTGTAATTATATTTAAAAAGAAACAAAAAAAGAAGAAGAAGCTGATGAAGAACTAAAGGCAGGTTATTAACAATAGTACATACACCCCATGGCTGTCACACACACACTTAATACACACACACCCTCGAAATGACTGAGACGGTCAATGGTCACATTTGGCGCTGGCGACGCGTGTTGCTGTTCCTGTTGCCGTTTTTGCTTCTGTTTCTGATGTATGCGGCCACATATGAAATTTGCCTATAAATGTGTCTGGAGCTCTGCTGTTTATGGCCAAGTCTGGTGCATAGTTTTGGGCGTGCAACGTTGCAATTGCCATGGCCATGGCCATTGGAATTGGAATTGCAATTGCATTTGCAGATTTCAGTTGTGCCACATACCACACTCTGGCGCTAGTCGCAATTTAAAGTTCATTGATATCCATAAACCGCAGTCACTAACGAACACACGTCTAATGGCAAACACACACCCGCACACACACACACACACATTAGAATATAATAGACAAATACATATGTAAATCTGCCAGCACTTTACAATTATTTGTTGCAAATATGTTGCACACTTATTGGGGCAAACGGGGCGTCTGGGTCAAACAGTTGACTTTCGTTTCGGGCCAACATTCAATCCGTTGTATGGCATCAAGTTGGCCAAAAACATTTGTGCACATGTTTCATGTCATTTCCATTTTACATACGTATAACTCTGTCCGTTTTATGAATTTCCAATTTTTCGGGGCTACTCTTGCCCAGGTGAATCGCTGTGATATATGATGACCTGAAGGGGAAATTCCATTTCAAACACGTAATCGAATCGTGCAGCACACCATGAACAATAGCAAATGTGCATAATTCTATTACCAAAGCAACACAATCATTCAATCGCTCAAACACTCAATCATTTATACACGTATTCCTTGTTATTGCTCGACAATTCCACAACAACATTTCGTTCATATATTTCAGCTGTTTGTTTAACTACTTTTTGTTTCAGCAGCAACAAAGTTTCTCTTTTTCGCATTAAATTTATATATTCTCTTATTGTACATCGGATTTTGTTTGAAAACTTTTGTTTTAATATCATAAACATAGTTTTAAATAGCTTTTTCTCTTATCTGTTAAGTTTTGCTTTGATGATGATGCCCTCTGTTAAACTTAACATAATGCTCTGTTAGCACTGCTGTTGCCTGCCTACTTAACAGCTGTTAACGGCTGCCTTTCGATCGTTTAATTAAAGCCGTCTACTTATGATATTTCCAAGTAGATTTATCCAAATATGAGTCATATATGTAACACATATTATACGAATAATAATAAAATATATATCCTTATGTTATGAGACTGCAAAAACAGATTATATAGACCAGACACTCCAGTTTATATGACAATATAATCCTTTTACAGCCTGTTGCATGCACTTTTTACGGTTTTTAGTCATAAATTGTACATACTCCTTGGCAATAATAATATTCCTTATGATAATAATCGATGTGCATAATCCTTGCGAATCTACTGCACAAAATCTGTTGCGAACTTGTCCAGAATACGACTTAGCTGGCGCTTTTATTTTGTTAATTTTATTTTATGAAAATATGCAACAAATGAGAAGGAGCGCAGCAGGAACTAATTAACATTTTTATTATTCTATTTTTTATGGGAGACCATAACATCCCACTATATACTTTTTGCCTTCACTAACCCAAAATCTCAACGAAAACCAACTAAATTCGACTTTCCCGAAAAGCAGTTACCAGCTACCAGAAGAACAGACTTAAACTTAATATAACAGAAATCAGCAGGCGGTTCTTCCAGTGAAATATACGAAAACTCTGAACTGCGAGTAGCATATTATATTCATAGTTGGCAATCCTTTGACTTATATATCCTTTAATGTGAATCGATAGAGAGGCTTATTGTGATCCCGTTCTTGTAAAATCTGCAAGGCTTTGGCTAAAAGAGTTAATAGCTAATAGAGTTAATCCACGTCCTTCCATTTTAAGCAATACTTCATAAAAACTTTGATTCTTGTCAGGCCTTGCTACAAGGACCTTCTTGATTCATTGATTCTGATTCACTGAGGTGTGTGTATAAGTTTTTACATTTAAAGAATTTGCTCAACATAAAATACAGAATATCCTTTTTATGTATAATTTTTCTTTCTCCAAATTTAAGAATAAGAATTTTCTTTAATTTTGTTGCACTTTTCTCTGTCTTCAAATGAATTTGCAGAATTTTCTTCGTTTCGGCTGCAAACAATCAAAGTTTCTGAATAGACACAACCACACACACAATTGCACAGCAGTTGACATAACAACACACACACACCAACACACACACACACACACACATGTACAGTCAAGTGCATATCAATTGCGTATTAGGAAAGTTCAATCGAAAAGGGTTCCCCGTAGACTGTCCAGCTGCGGGTTGTGGGCGGGGAGCCTTGCCCAGAAATCAGAAGGTATCGCTCCAACATTTTGACATAGTCTTAGTCAACCCTTCCCCCTTCCCCACCCCTTTGTAAGATATGATGTGAGGGCAGTCTGTGCCACTCGTAAGGCCTCCAGCAGGTTGTTGTTGTCGTTGTTGTTGCTGTTGTTAATAACAAGCGATAATAATCAACTTCCGTGCTGAAGGCGCTTCAGTTTGAGGAGCTGGAGGGGTGCAGGGGGCTGCAAAAGGAAGTGGAATAAAGCTGGGCAACAAAACTTTGCATACTTTAAGGCGCCGCCGAGCACTGCCGCACACATTTTGATATATGCTAATTTTATGCAGAGTCTCAGGCCAGAGTCCACTACAAAATTGGAGCAAAATAAAGCAGAGAAAAGCAAAGAAAGTATAAAAAAAGCAAAATTAATTCTGAAATATGTCGAAGTTGCATCAAGATAGCAACAAAATGTATCACGTGCTAATTAATGTTTGTGTTGAAAATTGAAAGCGAGTCGTGCTGGCTACCCCTAATGCTTTGCTTTTGCTTATTTACCTGACTATTTGCACAGCATCTGCATAACCCGCAGGCAGAGACCCAACGACCTTGTCTGGTTTCTGATGGCCGTTTGATCCCATAACAACAACGGGCAGCTCTGCCACAATCTGCGGCACGTTCTGGCGACTCTTCAGCTGCACACAATTTGCACATAATTTAACAGCTGATTATACAAATTGTGGGCACATATTTTTCGCTGGACCTCGCATGTCCGAAGCCATAAACATAATATACGATTATGCCCTCCAAGCCGAACTGAGCCAAAGTCAAATACAAACAAGGCTCGAATGAGTAGCGCCTATTGCGGCCCATAAATATTTTGCCAGTTGCCGGGCCCGAAAATTGTTCAACGATTTCTGATAGAGCGATTTCAGCACGGTTTTGTTAGGCCATAAAGTGCGGAAGTTATTTGTTGCCAGAGGTGGAAAGCTTCTATTGTCAACAGATAGTGTTAAATATGGGAATCGGCTGGGTAAGCGATAGGGTAAACAATCGGGAAGTCAATAGAGGAATCAATAGAAGAAACGTTGGGGAAATCGATGGAGGAATCAGTAAAGGACTCAACGGGAAGAGCAATAGGCAAATCAACAGAGGAAATTATAGAAAAACGAACAGAAGAATAAATATGGATAGCAACAGGGAAGTCAGTGAGGAAACTAATACAGAAATCGATAGAAGAGTCAATAAGGATGTGAATAGGGAAAGGTATTAAATGAGGATATCAATGCAGGAGTCAATAGGGAAATTTACAGAGAAATCAGTAGAAGATTTAATGGGGAAATCTATGGAGGAGTCAAGTGGTAATTCAATTCAAAAATTTATAAGGAAAATTATAGAGAAATCAATTAATCAATCGATAGAAGAATCGATAGACAAATAAATAGGGAAATAAATAAGAAAGTCAAGAAGGAAGTCAATAGGAATCTGAATAAAGAAGTCAATAGGGAAATTTATAGGGAGGTTAATACTGTCATCGATAGAAGAATCAATAGAAAAATCTACAAAGAAGCTTATAGAAGAACCAATGGAAAAATTGATAGAGGAATCGTTGGAGAAAGCAATAAGGATAGAGGATTCAATAGGAAAATCTGTACAGCAGTCAAAAGCTATAACACAAGGATAAGTTTATAGGAAGAGAGCAATGAATCGGGAAATCAAACAAGAAATCATTGGAAGAATCAATGATAGAATCAATAGGGATCGATAGAAGAATCAATAGCTTGTCTAACAGCGAAAATAAGAGTAATGGTTAACTTATTAAAGTGCCTGTAAGCAATTCATTATTCGAGTGTAATACCTTCTTCCTATTAGCTGGAAGAGTCCTTTTGCTCTCTCCTCTATCTCCACTCAAAATGTAGACATAGTATAAGCCCATTGACTTGCCTCGAGGACTTTCATTGAAAAGTGTCGTGAACTGCAGTCGATTTGATTTGTTTGTCCTGTTTTTGCATGTGGTATCATCGATTGGCTTCATAACAAAATATTGAACGAAACTGAGAGCTGAGGCAGAGTGAATTAAAGTGACAGAAACAATTTTAAAATGACATTTCATTAAAATGTATCTGTGTGTGTGTGTGCTTTCTTTTTATTTTTATTGATTTTTGTACATCGTTCATTGTTCAGTTTGCAATTGAAAGCAAAGCAAATGGCCCCCACACACGTGTGTGTGTGTGTGTGTGTGTGTGTCCTTACATTGCATGCCCTGAAAAGTCGACTACAACGAGGCACAAGACGACAGACACTAAAAACTGACTGTCTAGTAAATAGGCAAAGCAATATTATTAATAATTTAGAGCGTGTCAGCTAAGACCTAAAAGAAAGGACAGGCAGGGCGGGCAGAGGGAGGGGAAAGGCATAGACAGAGATAGAGACAGTCATGGACTACAGGTAGGTAAATCCCATTTGCTGGCCCCGAAGCCTTAAAACTTTGTGCTACTGTTTGTCTAGCTAATTGGGCTTTGATGTTTAACTTTGTGTGTGTATAGATAGTTCCTAAAGAGAGTGGAAAGTATATAGAAATTTGATTTATATAGGTCGATCAACAGATATATGCAGATCACTTTTAATCAAGTTTATTTCCTCTGATTCTTAATGAAGTTTTCAGTTGAGCAGATGAACATTTCCTTTGGATGATTATCCTGTTATCCGTTCGCATTGGCACATCCTGAGCTCGAGTCTGATTACAACTGCACTGCGTCAGAGCTATCAGCATGTCCATGTCCTTGTCACATGCTTTGGGGCCTCCCTCCCTCTCCCTCCCTCTAAAGGCAATAGAAATATGCAGGGGACTGCAACTATAAAGCGCAACTATTTGGTAGAACAACTCGTACACGTAGTCCTATATACTCGACATGCTTCGACTTCACATAATGCTGCACGATTTTATGCTTTATTTACGGCCAGTCAGCCTACACTACACACACGCACACACACATGTACACACACACACACACACACATTAATGTTGCGGCAGGCAGCAGGCACAAAACGAAACATTTCATTTCCGTTCCATAAACAGTTTTTCGGCCCCGGGGCAACGTTTAAATGCCACAGCAAATGGCAGAAATGCAATGAAATGAGTTGATAGTAAGCGAGGCAGAAGGATGATTGAGAGAAGGAGAGCGAGAGAGAGGGTGGAGGACAAGGTAGATAGGAGTCCAGGAGAAGCTCTGGGCAACATGCAACACCTTTGCCAGATAGTTGCAGCTACGTTAGTTAATTTCTAGCAGCTGCTTCGCCTCTCGTCTACAATTTCACAATTTACACAAACCGAACACGCAACACACTTCTTTGGCAACAAATGCTAAATATGCCTCGACTCTTGTTGGGAGTGAAGGGTGTTGGGGGTACGGGAGGGGGTTGAAGGGGCCCTTTAAACTTGAAACTTTTTAATTTAGCGCATTTTCGACGGCATGATTATTGTTTACCCTGCCTTTGGTTGTGCCTTGGCTCGGTCTGGCCTGGCCTGGGCTGAGCTGGCGTGGTCATTGCCTGGCATTGTTTCCGTAGTTTCGATACGCTTTTCAAGTACTTTTGTTGAACTTTCCGCTCTTTACACGCATAAACATCAACAGAAATGCTCCAACCAGCAGAACTTTATGCCAATGTAGGCGCGCTAATGACTGCCAATTACCAGGCACACAAATGCCAGCAAGGCAGCCATGGAGAAATATGTGCTTCCCGTAGGCGGATCGGGACTCCAGTGAGCCTTCCTGTTGGAGTTCAAGTTTGCCATACTATAATTAGTTTGATCTCTCAGTTAAATACATGTACACATAATACTCTAATTTTACAGCTGAAATGTATACCACAAATAACAATAATTATATATAAAAATCGATTAGGAATCATAAAGTGTTAAACAAGCGCGCGAAATGACCACAAAACATGCTCAAAAAGTGGCCAAAGCCGCGGCTTATGCTAAAAACATTGCGTTAATTGTCATCGTATTCATGTGCCACACGTGCAACATGCAAAGGGTCGATGTGCCAGCCGAAGTCATAGGTAAGTTCATAATAACTCAAAAAGTATTTATAAAGTATAAGAAGAAATAGTAGAGTATTTGGCTTAAGGGAATTGATAAGTAAAACAACAACAGTAAACCAGAAGCAAATTAGTTTCAAACTAGAAGAAATTCCAATCTGTATAAGAGCTTAACTACATTAAAAACATAATAAAACAAGCTAAAGTTGCAGCTAAAGAGAGGCTTAACATTTGTATAAGAGTTTCAGAATGTTTAACAGTAACAGTTTACAGCGATAACAGAAACAACAGGCCAAACAGAAAGGCTGCACATATTAACAGAAACTCTTATACTAGAATAGATGAGCATTCTTTGAGTAACATTCTGTATAAGACTTGTATAAGTGCTGCGCTAAAAACAGAACTGTTCGACTTGGAATCTTCTTCTTGAATATTTTCATAAAATTTGAGACTAATACAAAAATTAATTCAAACGATAATTTTCTTAATACTTTCTTACAATTAATTTTCTTATAATTAATCAGAAATGTCTGCGCTAGCAATACGGAAAAGGAATCATGTTGAGTGCATTCATAATGAGCACTCGACTGATAACTGCTTTTTCGATTAAATACCAATTAAGTTTGATACAAACTGATTATTCTCTCTCTATTCTATCTCTTTCTCTCCGTTACAGTTGATCCAAAATTTAGCTATCCCATTGCAAATGTGACAGCTCCGGTGGGACGTGACGCTTTTCTCACTTGTGTCGTGCAGGATCTGGGACCATACAAGGTAGGGAATTGGCCCGAAAAGCAAAACTGTTACTCCAGCCGTACATCAAATCAGAGATATCCACCCAAATAACGGAGTCCCCTCATGCTCTCACGCCCATCCCCATCTCAATTACACACTCAATAAGCAGCCACAAAAACCCTGGCAAAGCAGTCGCATTAATATTCATTAGCATTTTACCTCCAGCCCAGACGGGGGAACTCTCATAATCTCAAAGACCAAATCTCGACACCCAACAACAGGCAGCAACAACAACAACAACAACAACAACAAAGGAACAGTAGAAAGAGAAACGTGAATGAGGAAATGAAAGTGAAAATAAAAACATAAATACGAATATGCAGAGAGCTTAGCAATAACAAAAGCGAAAATCACATAAAAAGTAATTGAAATATGAATGAGAATCAGAATGTGCTAAGGACTACATCGTTCTGGGGCTGGTTCTGGTTCTGGTAGCTCTGCTGGTTGTGGGTGCAGCGACATTTAAGGTTAGGGTCGACATGCTTCATCATCGTTTTCTGTAACTGTCGACATTGGGCTAGGAGTGGGTTATCCAAAGGTAAAGGCGCCATTGAAGCGCAAACCTTTGTTCTGTCATCAGAGCATAGCTTCATTTCCATCCCATCATCCTCAAGCTCGTCCTCCCGCTGCTCTGGACAATTAAGCGATGATGTTCCTGCTTAAGGATAATTGAGCAGGCACTTGGGTGTAATTACTTACTTTAGGCTGACACAGTCTGTGTCTGTGAGAGTGTTTGTTCTTTCCCTCTGAACGAAAAGTTAAATTCAATTGGATTCTCACACACCGCACACACACACCGCACACATAAGTAAATCATTAGCCATCATCGATGTGTGCACATTACGCCTAATAGTTGAAAGGTGTGGGAAACATTTTAGTTGTATTTATATATATATAAATTGAAATCGGTTAAATAGCTTCACGTGTTAACATGTGTCAGCTGACCGGTGAGCGGTTACGGCTGGGGCCTCAAATTGTTTCCCGACAACTGCCACATTTTCACATGCAAAGCCCAAAGGCTAAACAGAACACCTCCAAAAGGGTTATGGAATTTCTGGGGTAAAACTCGACTGATGTTCCATAAAATTTACCCATATACTGGTACATTTTCAGGTTCACCTTTCCAGGCTGCGTGTTCTATCGCATAATAATTTTCTAACGTAATTGTACAATTACACTTCCATGTGTGTGTGTGTGTGTGTGTGTGTGCGTGACAGACCAAACAAACTAGTTAAGTCATAAGCTCAAATTTTAGAAATATTTCTACGAATAGATTTTTAGTTAATTGCGGGGTGAAGCTCGTTGCTCTACAGTTAATTTGACTACATATGCATCAATCAGGGGCAACAATAAACTCAACATCAGATTTATATATAAAAACAAGCAGAAAAGTAAATTAATGAATAAATAATCATCTACTTACTGTGTACATACATATCTGACCAACTGTGAGCTACAACTTGCTGCTGTCCTTCAAGCAAATCGCAGGTGTATAATGATCAGCATAAATTAACAGACGACAGACACTGCGCTAACAGAATGCAATCTGAACAATAACAGTTTAAGCACCAGCTGGAATGGAATAATGCATGTAGAAATTAGCTGTGTGTGTGTGTGTGTGTGTGTGTGTGTGTGTGTGTGTGTGTGTGTGTATAGTAGGTGCAGAATGCTTAGCATAGCTTAACAGAGGGATAACAGCTATAACATAGTTAGAGAGCGCACATAAGTTGCAGAGCGCCTGTTAACAGCGAGAGCGCTAACAGAATGCGAGCTCAGCAATAACAGTGATGCAGCAATGCATATAGAAATTAGGTGAAAATGTGTGTGTGCTGTTTATATGTTTATTCCATGGTCTTCCATATGCGCAGAAAGCTTAGCACAGCTTAACAGAGAGATAACAGCTACAACATAGGGAAGAGCGAGCGCTTAAGTTATGCCTGTTAACAGCAAGAGCGAGATCGCGTTAACAGAATTAGACTTTAATATAAAGAAGACAAACGAATAATGTTATATATTAAGACAATGATGATTTCTTTAAATAAAAAATTCATTTAACACATGCCAAATATCTGCTTAAGTATTTTATGCTGTTTTCTAACATTCGTAAGAGTTGACAGACATAATGATAAATTATTTATTCTACATGTAAATTGTTAGTTGTTTACTTATTGTTGTTGGGGCATTAAAAGATTGTGCCTATTCGCTGCAAAATCTATAGAATATTAATAGTTAGACAGACAGAATAAGTAAGAAAATACTCGTATAAGAGCAAACACTGCTATGTTAAGCAGCTGTTATTAACATAATTTCGTAGAATAGATGCTGCTGCAACTTTTATAGTCAAATTACTTGAAGTTTTCTTTAAACAGACTTCTTTTTATTAGACTCAAACAGCGAAATGACTGATTCTAACATTTTACAAGACAAGTCACCCCAATAAGTGCTGTTACAAGGTTCTATTTGAGCGGCAAGCAGCTGGTGGCTGTTTAAAATTTAATATGAACTCTTTGGCCCCTAACAACAAGGCACAACAGTAAACATAATAGAAGAACGTAATCAAAAGGGCCAGCACGCTCGATGTTAGGCATAGGAAAGCAGTTATTAGACGCCTCCTGTGACTTTTAATTTACTTTGGTTCATTGTCTCCCGAACAGGTTGCGTGGCTCCGTGTCGATACGCAAACGATATTGACCATACAGAACCATGTAATAACCAAGAATCAAAGGATTGGCATTGCGAATTCGGAGCACAAAACATGGACAATGCGCATCAGGGACATCAAAGAGTCGGACAAAGGCTGGTAAGTTTCCTCGGTGGGCAACAAGAAGACTAAAACTACAATCAATGCATCCACTTATAGGTACATGTGCCAGATAAACACGGATCCAATGAAAAGCCAAATGGGTTACCTCGATGTTGTGGGTAAGTGTAATGAATGAGAGTTAAGAGTGGGTTGTTTCTTTTCCATTTTTCAGTTTTCCATTTAGCATTTAGCAACGTCAAACGAAATTATACACCTCGTTGCCGAGTCCATTGCAATTGCCGGCCATTATTTGAGTCAATGTTTGGTTTTATTCACAAATAAGAATTAAAACATTTAAAAAATAAATAAAAACAAGTTGAATATTCGCTTCGGTTGCAGCAACAAAACGTTTCCGCAACGTGGCAAAAGGAGAATGGAATTGAGTTCGCTTCGTGGTTTATGAATTTTTCGCCTGCTGGCTAATGTGCATGGCTTCCCCTCTTGGACACCCCCCGTTCCTCAGCTGGTTGTCCCCTCAATTGTGACTGTTTAAACATGTTTAACCGTCCGCTGAACCGCAGAAATTGTTGATTTTGAATTAAAACGGGGCTCGAAGCCAGGCATAAGAAATGGTCGAACGGGTGCGAATTGCAACTGCGGGTTTTCGAACTGCAGTTGTCCATTTTGTGGTCTTTAAAATGAACTCACTCCTTCTCTTTCTTTCTATCTCTATCTCCCTTCCTGTCTCCCTGTTAGCTGCCTAAATACCTTTCGCTGGCAAATCTAAATCAACGCGCTAAATATTTTAGCCAACATGCAGACCGGCTCGGACCTCATGGCAAACACGAAAAACTATAATCAACTCTCTTTCTCTTACTCTATGTGTGTGTGTGTGTGTATTTGCAGTGGATAATCAGCACCACCACAGCACCACAGCAACATGATTGAGGGGGTAGGGGAAGCGAAGGGGAGTGGTGGTAGGGTTGGGTGGCATCGCGGCTCGTGCAGATGATTTTCGTGACCAAGTGCAGTTAAAGAGCCAACGACAAACGGCACAGGCGGCCGCACAGTTGGCAGCTCCTTCCGTTTGAATGCTATTTCCCCACAACACACACATACTTACACACACATTAAAACCTGTATCGTATATATATTTATACTGACAAAATGTGTATGATACACGCTCAATTCATACAGAGGCATTTTGGCATTTGACCAGCATTTAAGCTGATGAGATTTTTATACATTGTTCAAAGTTACCAATTGAGATTTTCCCATTTTCACACATTCGCACATCAATTTTCCTGACCAAAACGAGAAACAGTTAAACAATTAAAAGATATATTGAATTAATGACAAAGTTCTGATTAATTTTCAACACGAATATTTAAAGATAATAAACAATTCACACAAATGTTAAGAAATAAATTGTAGGAAATGATTTTAAAAGAAAAATCTGTTAAATTTATTTAAAAGACAGTCGAGTAACAGTAAAAAATGCTTCAAAGGAATATCAAACATAAGCTTCATTAAGATTAATTAATAATTTAATTAAATAATTTCAATTATATAACAATTATCAGTCAAACATATAAACATTTCCTACAACAGCAGAAACAGCATTTCCCTTTTGTAGTTTTACAGCAAGAGAGTTCGTAGCACGCAGTAGTAGACTTTTGTATAAGAGATATTACAAGTGATAAAGCTGCTGCTTACTCTTCCTCTTGCTAGCGCCAGCTGAGATGAATATCACAATCATACAAAGCATGTGTGAGCGAGACAGATGCTGCTGCTCTTGACAGCAACAGCTGTGATCTGAGGTGGAGAGCTGACTGAATGTGTGAGCGAGATGGATGCTGCTGCCAACACCAGCTGTGTTCTGAGATAAAAAGATTACTGCATGTGTGAGCGAGATAGGCAGCATTAGCTCGTGCTTAGCTCTTTTGACGTGTGTTGTGCCATAGATCAAAAGAATATTCAAATAAAAGAAACTTATGAAAAAACTTTGCTGCTGCTGTTTGTAAATTTCGGAATCTTCTTCGAAAAACCCCATTGTAAATAATATTAAATATTTAAGATTTATTTAACTGCAACAAATAAAGAATCTCTTTGCCGTATACAATCAGATGACCTTATCTGCAGATTGCTATCTGCCCTCCTCCAGTCGTATTGCTTACACCAGGTCCAGTCTGTAATCCTTGTTATCCCTGGCTCCCCCTGCAGTCCTAGCGTTGGCCACTTAATGACCGTTCAGTGGTCAGCACAGTCCAGCACACAGCTGAATGCGTCAGAGCTGCCCGCAACCGACACCCCTCCCCTCCCCTGGCTGCCATTCCCCCCAGCAACCCCACCGCTTCGTGGATCACGACATAACAAGCTGTTTGTCAACACCAGCACATTTTTTGGTCATTTACCGACCACATAATTGCGGCATATTATATGCACACACATACAACAGGCGCCTATTTTCCACCACCCCACACCCCACACACACACACACAGCAGACCACACGCTCCATTGTTCATTCCCCCAGATACCTCAACGGCATTATTACGTTTTCCCGGTTCATAGGTTGTTCGTCCGTTGGGGGCGCAAACATTCACCACTCGCTGTGTGCTCGTGGTCATAATCATTTTTTCCTGTATTTTTTTATGTATATTTTATATTATTTTTCTTTCCATTTTTTTGTTTTTTTTTTGTTGTTGCGTCGCCAGGACATATGAAAAGTTTGTCCTTTGGACAAAGGCGCAGACAAGGACTCATTTGTACGGCGAGAAAGTGCATGCGAGTGCGGCATATCTTGTGGGACACATGAATATGAATCAGATTTCCAGCTGAGTGAAAAATGAATGCAAATTATTTAACATTCATTTAAATACTAACCAAAACCTGAGCTCTACTTAATTATATAAATAAATGGTACATATTGTGACTTAGTTTAGTTATAAATAGAAGTAAAGTTATTAGGCTGCAATTAGCTTATTTATTTATAACTTTTGGTAAAAGTTCCATGCCTGTAAACCTATCTCTTACTCATACATAAATCTCTCTCTCTCTTTTTCTCTTTCTCTCTTTTTATGTGATTTAAAAAATAACTTTTGTGATAAACATTATCTGGCTGCGCGACGATGACGACGACGTATGTCTGGCGACCTCAATTGCAACACTGCAACCCGGTTGCTGTTGGCTGTTTCTGCTGCTGTTGTTGCTGTTGTTGTTGGTGGTGCAGTACCGCCGGATATCCTAGATTATCCTACAAGCACGGACATGGTAGTGCGCGAGGGCAGTAACGTGACGCTCAAATGCGCTGCTACCGGTTCACCAGAGCCGACAATTACATGGCGACGTGAAAGTGGAGTCCACATCGAGCTGGCCAGCGGCGAGGAGGGTAAGTCGACATTGCCAATGGCTTTGGGATTGAGCTTGAGTTTGGGATTGTGCTTGTGCTTGGGCTTGGGCTTGGACTTGGCAGTATTCACCATGGTCATATGCATGCATGACTCTCTCTCTCTCTCTCTCTATCTTTCTCTCTGTGTCTGTGTGTGTGTGTTGAGTGGTAAGTACTTTTTACTGTTGTTGCCGCCGCCGCCGCCGTCAGGCCCATAAGGCTTTGCAGCGAACATTTTGGAGTACTTTTACACAAAAAAGGCTGCGGCTGCGGCCGGCCAGCAGCTACCAAGGACCGCCAATCGGCGGGTTATAGCCCTGGCAAACAAGTGCACATCAGCGGGTACCTGGCCAGAGCCAAGCACCTGTTTTCACCTGCATATTTTCAGTCCAGTGTCGAGGTATTCCTATGCCTCTCCCTGTCTCTCTGCCTCTCTGCCCCTGAGGATGACGTTTGATGCCTGCACTGGCAGAATTAGCGAGTGGTTAGTTAACGTGTGGGCCAGAGATGGGCTCCATGCCGGAGCCGGAGCTGCTGCTTCCCTAATTGGCCTTGAAGGGTCGTCAACTGCGACGGGGGTTCATCAAACTGAAACGTTGTTTAGCTTCTGATTAAAGCGAAATCAAATTGAAAATTTAGCGCTTGCAGCGACCATTTGATTGCAACTAATTAAAATTAGACACCACTCACAGAGCACTCATGAATGCACTTGAAAATACCCTTGCATAGATTGTGCATATGAATATGAATCACAAACACACTCATAATGAATGAATGAATGTAAATGAATACACACTTTTGTTTGAACTTTAATGCACTTCGGCTTGAAATATCTTTTATGATTGCTTAAACAATCATGAATATAATGATTAAAGGGATCATAAATCATACATATTCGAACTAAGAGTGCTCTAGTGGAGTATGCTCGACTAAAAGATGCCCTGTAAATATATATTCACAGAGATCTTTCGACTTTTCAGTTGCCTACTGCCAATCAACCTGTTGATGCTGAGCTGAAACTTATACGAACTTTAGATCAAATGAGTTCTATCATTCATTTTAATTAGGTACAGGCTATTCATGGGGTGATATTCTCTCAGTGTAGTCTATTGCATGAGTTTTACCACATAAGCAAGTCGAGTCCCATCAAAATCCACACGAAAGGCCAAAATCAAAGGTTGCCCAGAGAAAGGCAGGTGCATGGGCGAAAAAAAAGGTGAATGCCGTGAAAGCCGTAAACACGAAAAAAATGAAAGCAGAAAGAGAGAAAAAAGATGGAGAAGCGGTCAAAAAATCAGCATAAATAGAACAAAAGTTGGTAAAATGACCTTTTCGCCAGGGCTTAAATGCCTGCCACCCCGTTAAAACCTCCTCTACTCGATTTCCAGCTCAACCATTCAAATGCCAGTTATATATGGCGCATAGTCATATGCGATGTGTGTGTGTTTTCTATATATGTTTTCCCACAGATCGAGTATAATCACTTCAACGCTATGTTTGTTATATAATGCATAAATCTATATACGATTCACACATCAGTCAAAAAGGAAGATTTGCGTTTGTTTCGCAATGAAAGCATGCAAAAAAAGTGTGAACCCAATCTTTAATCTATATAGCTTAGCTTCTTGATATGTGGATTTGATATAGTATATATAGAGGGTGTATATCTATACTATATATATATATATATATATATATATACGAGGGAGTTCTTTTTGTTTGTCTTGAACAGAGATTGTTAGACGAAACGAGTCATAGAAGTAAAAGGGAATGAAATTTTAACTAAATATGAAAGCTATTTATGCTTAAGCTGACTTGAAGCAGACTCAAACATTAATCAACTATTCTTTTAATAGAGATCGAAGATTTATTTTAATATAATACATATTCGATATATAATAATGAATTTCATTTGTATAAATATAAAAACTACGATCACTTTTTGAGCTCTCAACTGACAGCAACATTCCCCAAGTGAAACTGAAAAGAATTCTAAACATAATATAAAAAATATTTCAAGCATTTCATATATAACTAAAATATTATATTGATCTTGCCTTTTGTTTATTTAAACATTAATAAATTAATAAAAATTATCATATATCAGATTTCTTCTACAAGAACAACAAATTTTCGATCAGTTTTCATCATTTGAACTAAAATCAAATTTAACTAACTGAAACCTTAAGCAAATGAAAACTAATCAGATTCGACTTGCACCAATGCTAAGTCAAACTTTATTTTTTATAATCATAAAAAATACTATTAATTTCCCAGCCAGGCTCAGCATTCAAAGGATTCAATTAGAATCGCCTCCTTTTCTAGGCCAGGCTGCAAAAAATTTCACCTGCCGCTGTTAGAGTATTTTTTAGGTGTACCATTTCAGCGATTTTCATTTGTGTATTAAGTTTTTCCTTTTGTGTTTTAAAATTGCCCGCACTGTTTTGTGGGGAAAAAGTTTTTTTATTTGAAATTTGATTATTTCGTTTGGTTGTTGAAATGAAATCATGGCGCCCGAGTAAAGTTTTTATGCCATTTTGGCGTGGCGTGGCGTGGCTTTTTCTCTGCTGTTGTTCATTTCCAAGCAAATTACACGTTTTTTCTCTCGCTGTGGCTATTACGTTTAATGACTGCTGCTGCTGGTGGAGGAGAAAAAAAAGTGTGGCTAATAAGCAATGCGGTCAAAATCGTATTAAAGCCGGACTCGAACTGGCGCTGGGGCAAATCAATATACCGAAAATCAGCTTATTACAGGCAGCCGTTTCATACGTAACAAATATCAAGCGAGAGCTAGCCGGCACTTCCGTTTCCGGTTTACCCAAACGCACACACACACACCTACACAGAGACACAACACACAGACACAGATAGCCCCATATCATCGTCATAATCATCGTGTATACTTGCAGTCTATGCAACTGCCGGCTTAACCAACAACTATGCAATTTATATAATAAAAACCCGAGTTCGACTATCAAAACAGGATGTTTGCGTTAGCTTCCCCCTCCCCACAACTGACCCTCTCCCTCTTTAAAGGCTGCCCATGAACAGCATCATAAAAGTCGCTAAAAGTTTGCGCTTTTCTATGCAACTTTTGTTGTATACAAAATAAACTGCCAACTGGCTTTTTCGAGTGGGCGGACAATAGTACAAAGAGGGTTACCACATAAAAGGGCTTAGGCGAACGTAATAACTACTATCATTACATGGCTAAACATTTTGTAGATACATTTGTAGTTATGACTGCACCGCAATTATCTGGCTGCTTTACTCGGGCGTTAACTTTGTCAACTGCAGCCAAGTCCATTTCTGAGATAACTAGAAGAATGACCTGAACAATTGGAGTTATATCCCCAACTATTCCTATACACTTTCAGTAACCAGCATCGAGGGCACAAACCTGGTTATACCCAGAGTCAAGCGTCAGCATATGGGCGCCTATTTGTGCATCGCTTCAAACGGAGTTCCGCCCTCAGTTAGCAAGAGAATAACACTTATCGTTCATTGTAAGTATAAAAAGATATCTGAATAATATCTGTATATAATCTTTATAATATCGTAATATGATTTATCAATCTTTATCTCTTTCCTCTTTAGTTCCGCCTATGATCACAGTCCAGAATCAACTTATCGGCGCTGTCGAGGGCAAAGGAGTCACCCTCGAATGCCAGTCGGAGGCTTATCCCAAGTCGATCAACTACTGGACACGTGAACGCGGAGAAATTGTGCCACCAGGTGAGTTCATTAGAGAACTAAGATTCATTTATTATATAAAAATAAGGAATATTTATGGACTTTAGTATAATATCTACGAACTAACTATATTTCTACATGCTATTTCCTGCGAAAACACATGATAATAATTTCATTCTATTTAATTTGATTTTATATTAATTTGAATATTTTTTGTTTATTTTTTGTGGTATAATTTAATTTGATTTAACTTAGTTTAATACTTAATTAATACTTCATTTTATATAAATACTTAATCTGATTTTATTTAATTTTATTTGATTTTATTTTAATTTATTTTTTATTTGTATTTATTTTTTATATTTATATATTTTATATACATATTTTTGATTTGTTTTTGATTTGATTTTGTTAAATTTGATTTTTTAAATTTTTTTATTTTATTCAAATTGTTTTAATGTGAAATTATTTTATTTTATTTGATTTTTTTTAATATAATTTTATTTAAATTTACTTTATTTTATTCAATTCGATTTTATTTAATGTGAAATTATTTTATTTTATTTGATTTTTTTTTATATTTATATATTTTATCTTTATCAACTTTATTTTATTTAATTTAATTTTATTTAATTTAATTGTATTTAATTTCATTTTTTCTACTCAATTTTGTTGTATTTCATTTCATTTTATTTGATACTTTCTTATTTTATTTGAATTTGTTCAATTTGATTTTATTTTATTTGAATTTATATGATTTTTATATAAAAAATTGCTTTAAATTTTCCTTTATTTGATATAATTATTTATTTTAAAATCCAACTAAGACTTAACTAAAATCTTATATATATATACATATTAATAAGGATAATAATATGTTACATACAAATAGAATTATCACTTAGAAGGAAATCTTCTTTATCCTCTGTTGGCTCTGGTATTTCTCAAGTCCTTCCCTAAGCTTTGATACATTTTATGCAATTTCATGTTTCGACTATAAATACGTTGTTCAAGGCAGAGTATTAATAGAAGTTAATTTAATAATATTAAATTATATTTGATAATGTTTCTTTTTGCATAATATATATTGTAGAATGAAACAAAAGTTTCATAATTCTACGAGTTGTCGTTGTTGTTTTCAGTTCTCGTAGCTGTCAAATTATCCTGACATTTTGTCTGTGACATGTGGGACATACATCAATTAACAATTCATATTTCAGCACAAACACACACACATACACACACACACACACACAGGTAACAGAGCCACAATTGAGTGTAACTTTCCGGGCAGAGCTCCCAGAGGGGAGTCCCTGCTCAAACAAACCCCAAACAGGGTAACCGAATGATGACCGTAGAGTGCGAAATTCGTGGAGGAAACAAAGTTTTAATTAGCTGATTTAGTTATTATAGTCAGAATCCCAGTTAAAACCCATACGAAAAACCTCTAATGATGGCTGTCTGTCGCACTCCTGCGGCTTCTGTGAACTGTCTGTGAAATGAGGATGCGTGTTAAGCTGGTCATTAAGTGAGTCAATGGGAAGCTGAGAGCTGACTCGGATTCGGACTGGATTCACTTTAAAAATGTGTCAAAACTGCAAATAAAATTCATTTACATTTTGTTGTGGCCACTTTTTAATTGGCAGCGCAAAACTTGCCAAGCCTCATAGTTTTTACCTTTCCCCCGGAACTGATACCCGTAGTGAAAGCCACAGCCATAGCAAGACCCGGAGCCAGAGCCGTAGAGTGTGTGACATGAGCTCGTGCATAAATTTTATTATTTCTCTGTCTCTCTGTCTGTCTGTCTCTCTGTCTGCCTGTCAGCAACATTGTTTCAACTTTGCATACTTACGGGCAATGCGCCTGACACGCTTTTAATTATTAAATACAGAAAAATAAAAACAGCAGCGAAAAAATTGGTTCAATTTCAATTAAATATTAATTAGTTAAATATTTTCTGATACCGAACACTCAATTTACAGGCGGAAGATACTCAGCAAATGTCACCGACATCGCCGGATATCGCAGCTCCATGAAGCTCCACATAAATCCTTTATCCCAGGCCGAATTTGGTGCTTATCGTTGTGTGGCCAAGAACTCACTGGGCGACACAGACGGCACAATCAAGCTATATAGTAAGTATCTATATATATATATATATATCATGATCCAGGGCAGGTTGAAACTTATGTATACTATATAGGAATACCACCAAATGCGGTCAACTATGTGGAGAACTTCGAGGCGCGACACAAAGGTGAGTAGATCCTGTCTATACAGTAGCTATACTCTATAGGAGTCTATCGGATAAGTCACAGTCTGCAGAGGGGTGAGGGAGAGAGGGAGAGAGGGCGTGTTAAAGGTTGAGGCGAGAAAAGCGAGATTTAATAGCCACTCGGCATAAATTTAAGATGAGCGGCAAATATTTCACTTCGAAAAAGAGAAAACAAAACGCAGAGGGAGCAAAAGCAGCAGCAAAAGAAAAAGCAGAAAAAAGAAGACATAAATAATTCATTTGGCATGCAAATCCGTTTCAAATCGTCAACGCCACGAGGCAGGTGAAGCAGCCTGCCCGGAGCAGAGGGGTATTCAGCGGGCGCTGCAAGATATGGAAATGAAAAAGCAACAAACTGTGACAAGTCTATTATAAATATGCATTTAAGTTGCAGTAACCGAAAGATACTTTTCTTTCTCTCTTTTAAACTCATTTTTTTTTCGTAACTAAAACGCAATTCAATAATTTCACAATACGCAGGCAAAAAACGTACGAAAAGCTCCGAAAATAATCATTCCTCCAGGGCGCAGGAGCACAGTGGCGAGGACACTGAGAATCCCGGCAAGCGAAAAGGTAAGCCAAGTCAATGTCTGTGTGTGTGTGTGTGTGTGTGTGTGTTGGGTGTGCATCGCAGCGATTAGGGTTACGGGCCATATTTCAAGCATTTATGGTCGAGAAGCCAACATCCTCCGCTCCACCTCTGCCTCTCCCCTGCGGCTGTGGCTACGGCTTAACAGGCCACTTGAGACGGGACAACTGCTCCGCCCGTTAAGTATAAACCTCGGAAGGTAGGGGACATTGTGGGTCCGAGTTTGAGTTGAGGTTTTTCGGGGCTTGTTTAACAGATTTTCACACTAATTTGAAGCAATAAAAAGCGGAAAAAGAAAATATATACAAATAAGGAAAAGGTTGTGCGGTTAGAGGAAGAAAGAAAAAATGTATAGCATACTTTTGAGGGCAGGTAAAAGTTTTGCTACCCGCATAATTGTATATCAATAAACACGCTCGGTTTGGCTTTATGGCAATTTAATGATTTGTAAATACTTGGCAACAATCAAATAAATTCTTTTGTGGCCAAAAAAATTCCAGGAGCAGGAGCTAGAGCTGGAGCAGGAGATGGATGGGCGGCAGTAAAATTGCACTTAAGTGCTTGAAGTTTCTTCCTTATTTTTATAGCCTAATTGAGTTGTGTATTTTGTACAAAAACTTGAGGAATGAACTTAAAACGTGAATAGACTTTATAATAAATACCCAAGTGGAGCATAGTTAAGGATTTGTATGTCAATGGGAGAGAGGCTAAAGGATATTGGATTGAAGTATTTACAATCAAAGTTTGCCTTGAGCTTGATTGAGCGTATGATAGATGTTCCTGGTGTTAGAAGGCGACTCCTGTCAGCTGCCAGTTGGGGAAATCAGTGCCCGGCTAATCACAGCAAGTGGATTGGGTTGGCCGCAGAACATCACACGAAAGCTTAGTCAATTTCCGCTGTTAACTCCGCCAAGCCCATTAACATTTTCCAACCCCTTTTCTCGCCCTTCCCCTCTCTGTCGCTGTCTCGCCCTTAGCTGATTTAAGTCTCAGTGCGGAGAGCATTGACAGCATGTATGGAACGTCGTCAGCTGCGTCACAACATCCCACACGTCGTGGACAGGCACTGAGTGGGCTGCTGCTGGTGATGATGCTCTTGCTGATGAGGACGACAAGGACAACAAGGATGAGCGTGAGCATGACATTGACGAGGCAACTGCGAAAAACTCAACTGACATTGTTGCCACAAACACTGACACATGTTTGACATAGACGCGCAGCGCCAACAGAGATTAAGCAGGAGCAGGACAGGATTTTGGATATGAAGATGGAAATGAAGTGGAAGTTGGAGCTGGAACAGGACTTGGAGTCGGAGTGTAAGTTGGAGTCAATGATGGCGCTTGGCTTGATTGAAAAGCCAAAAGCCGCTGCTGATTTATGGCACGTGGCTGCAGTTAAAGTTGAACGCAAATAAATATATACATACTATATACATACATATATATCATATATAGAGTTGAAAGTTGAATAAGATACTTATAGCTAGTACTTAACAATAAGTCAAACAAGGCTTCCTAATCCCTACGCGTGCATGCAATTAAGCTGTTGAATCTTAGCCTAAGTTTAACTTAAATCGAAACAATTCTGTAATATATTTCCAACTATTCGAAATGAAAAAACTATCCACGAACTTCTATGGCACATGTATCATACATAGAACGTACAGCAAAATGGGGTTTCTTCTCTCAAAACGAATATCGAAGTAAGTATTTATTGTAAATTTGTATAAACCTTATAATAAAGAGACTGTTTGTGTGCAAAATAACAAATTGAATGCTAAAGAGCCAAACATTTATAGTAGGGCAACACAAGGCAAAGTCAATTTGGGAACGTGTTGAGTCTAAGCTAAGAAAATGATTTGAGGAAATCTAAAGAAAATTCCATAAAATAAACATAAATATAATATAAAAATTGAAACGTATTAAAAGACGTCGCCACAAGCTCAGCAGCTGGCTGTGTGTTGTGCGAAAGTAAATACTAAATGTATTACTTGAGTATATTAAATATACCAAAAACAAACTAATCGAATGTAGATTCAGTTTGTTTTCAATCCATTTCGTGATCCTTCAAGCGTTCACATTTAAATTATCAAATAAACTTCATGCATATCATTTACTTAGCTCAACTTTGTTTCATTTCATCATATATATACGACTATATATTCTAAATATATATCGGCTACGTAATTTATATGGAATGCAGCTCGAAATATACTATAAGCCAAGTTAATGTATAAAATATAAACGACATATAACTATATACAACTATATATACGAATATGAACAGTAGGAACTCGATTAAGTCACAGCTTCCTTGGCTGGAAGCGACTTTCAACAGCTGCTTTGAGTTTTATTATTTAATTATAATATTTAAATATTTATTAATATTTTTTTTATAGTTTTTTAGTATTGAAATGAGCCTCAAAAGCTGTGAAGAAATTTAAGAAAGTGAAATTAAATGACTTCTGAGTTCTGTCTGTCCTCAATCGAGTGACTACTGTACCACTAAATTGTAGAGCAACCAATAAGAAAAACCAAACAAAAAAAGAATTAAAACCAATGCTAATTAAACTTAGTGCAAATGTTTAACCTATTTAAAAAAATATATTAAAAAATATAAATTTCATTTTGAGTTTTACTTTAATTAAAAAAAAACGTGTATTTTATTTAAATGAAAAGAAACAACATTGATTTCAATTGTTATAAAAAAGAAGGCAAAAAAGTAATAAAAATAATATGATGAAATAATAGTTAAATATATAACAGATATATATATATATATATATAGCGGACTTATTGTATATGTTGAGAGTACTAACTATAAGGATCACATGTAAATGGCAAAGCAGGACACGAATATTTATAAAATATATGAATAAACTTTAAAGCGTTAAGTGAAAATACGATTGGAATTTCTTTTATTGATGTGTGACTGTTAGTGTGTGTGTGTGCGAGTGTGTTTGTGTGTGTGTAGTCATACATCATTGAGTGTGCTCGTTCTTAGCATTGTTATTTAGTGCCTACAAAACGAATGAACGCCTTCTCGATTTGGGTTCGCAGTCCATCAAAATGCCAGGGAATGTGCATAAATTTGAAATATATCCAACTGAACACTAAAAAATCAAATTAAAACAAGCAACAAATCTGAAATAAAACCAAAATTCTTTCATTACGGCCCTCTTTAAGTGCAGGCCAGCACGCAAAAACCAGATTCCAGAGAACACACAACCGAAAAACCTCTTCAAACCAGCAGCTAATAAAAAAGGAGAGAAAAAAACACACACACACACACAGTTACGTGTACTTTAAGCGTGCGTGTGTGTGTGTGTGTGTGTGTGTGTACAAGTATTACGAGTAGTTTTTATTACATTTGTTTCCAGGAATTTTCAAACATGCCAAAACAGCTGCAACCACAGCACCAACACCCCCTCCCTCTCACCACCCCCCACAGACCTGGACCCACCTCCTGAGAGCGGGCTTACGTGTCCTGTTTTTGTTTTTGCCTCTGCTTTTTTCCCTTCTTTGTGTTTACCTTCAGAGCCAAACGCGTTTTTCATTGCAAACAACATCTATAGACTCTACTCGTTATAGCGGCATAATATACCACACACACTCTATCGTGTGTGTGTATCCTGTGTGTGTGGAAATAGCTGTCAGTCGTTTTTGCATATAATACATATAAATCTCAAGGTTAAAATGTTGTAAATATGCATCAGAGCTGCAGACATGGCTTACTGAAGTCCAGCCCAGGTGCAGCGGCTACTTTGCCGCACTGCCGCACCGAGCACCCGGATACGGATTCCAGTTCGGATACGGCCACTGACACTGACCCGTATAATGTACATTTTAATAATGTCAAACAGCTATGGGGCATTAACTCTTGATTTCTGATTGCAAAACGCAACCAAAAAATATATATACACTGCTCTCTGAACTATGCCGGAAGGGGATCGATTTACTTACGAAAACCCAAAGAGAAATTAAGCGCTTTCAGTACTGAATGGAAATAAAATAAAATAAAATAACGTAGAGTGCATCGAATCATGTGTACGACTATCAGATACTCTTAGATTGGGTTTCATTAATTCTAATAAATAGTGAAAATTATATAAAAACGAGTTTCTTTTGTGTTTTTTCTAAGTTTCTTCAATATTTCTATCTATGTTTCTTTCTAAGTTTGCTCTGAAACTCTTCCATGTTCCGTCTATATTTCTTTAGTCTTTCTTCTTTCTTCTCTATTTTTTATTTCTTAGGAACTGTTTTGTGTACGTCAGATCTTAAGTATATATAAAATATATATAAATTATTTATCAGTACTTTATCGTTGATAAATAGGCTAAAAATAATATAGAACTTAGACTTATACTTATACTTTTACTTATAGATGTTATGATTGGGTTTTTTCTGGTTGTCTTCATCATTTAAAAATTTTATATATTTTTTATACTCCTTTCACATATTTTATTCTAGTTTCAGTTTTTATTTTAATTATATAGCAATTTTTTTAAAATTATTTGTATCCATTTTATTGTGCATTTTTTTCTCTCTAATGCTTTTTATACGAGTTTTCATGGTTGACATTAAATTAAATTAAATTAATAAAGAAATAAATATAAAGAAAAAATATAAATGAAGGTATAAATAAAGGTATAAATAAAGGTATAAATGAAAGAAAATATATAATAAATATATAATTTAATAAATTATTAAAAATAAAAAAAAAATTAAAAATAGTGTTTGTCTATATATAAGATTCATCCAAGATCTGATTATGGAAACTAAACACAAAATTTTCTGTTCTTCACTCTTATACATACTGAGATCCATCCGGGTATAGACACGGAACAAGTATATATATATTTTATATATATTATATACTTTATGGCATAGCTAATGTATACGTTTAGCTTTTATAATATACTCTTTCCACTCGCTTTAAATATGTTCAGTGTATAATAATCATCAGCACAAACAAAACGAGTTTCGCTTTGAACAACCTTTTTTTTCTTGGTTGTAATTCAATTTTAGCAATCGTGTAATGAACATGAATACGAATACATTCAGAGTATTCACAATAACTGTTGAAAAAAGAGCAAAATTATGGAATTACCTAAGCGAAATGCTGAATAATATGAAATCGATAATTTCAACAGCAAAAAAGGCAAATCAATCAAAATTATGTGAACTATTTTTCTTTTTTGATAAAGTCCGATGAGAGTGAAGAGTAGAGTCAGTTTTCAGAGAGAGTTTCCTTTTCTATATGTATATATGTTACCTATGAAATATATATTTATATATATAATTATCTAGAGCACATTAAAAGTTGGAGTGTAACCCACATTTGCATAAGTTGAATAGCTCCAAGCTATGGCATATTATAGCGTGCAGTTTGCGGGAACTTGTGTGGCAACCCTCTGGCACCTGGCTAATTCCTACCTTGAGCGTTTGCGTCTCAGTTGAAATTCAATTAACAACTAGCCAGCAATTATATAACACAGTTTTCCCGAACAGAAGACCGCATTTAGATACGCCGGAGCAGAGCGCAGGTGGAAAGAAATTAACATAATTACAAACAGAGAATTGTGCCAAAAAGGAAAAACAACAAGGACACGAAGTATGGATGGATGAAATGAAAGGACCTACCCGTCAGCTGGCGGCACACACACTCATCACACACACACACACACACACAATTAACATTACTTAAATACACATTAAGGTTAAAGACGTGCAATTTTTTTCTCTCCATGTTCTGAGGCTATTTTTCCTTGGGCTCTGGAGTTGTTTATCAGAAATTTTCCGACTGCAATATCCTTAGAGGGGGAGGGCAGCCCGAAAAAAATTGCGTGACGCAGCAAAAGAAAACATTCAAAACAAAGGAAAATCACCCCATACAAAAGCAAATCCAAAAGGAAAAGCTGCCAAAACTTGAAGGGAAAACTGAAAAGCGACGACATCAGCAGCGGAAGGGCAATGAAAATAAACACAGTAATTAAGTTAATGAGCATTTTGAGATTTATTATTAATTTTCTTTCGGCCCCTACCCCTTCCTCCCTCCTCGACAAAATCCAGCAAATCATTTCGAATTTCTTCGTGCTTATTTATTATAATTGTTGGCAGCTTTTTCTGTGATTTGCATTTAAAAGGCCGAAAATTTGCGTTCATCTGCATAAAAATGTTCATTTTGTTTCATTTCTTTTTTATTTCCTAATTGATATTTAAATGCTTGAAAATTATATTCAATGCAGATTTTCTTCAAGGTTTCCCTCTGTGCCACACACACACACACGGAAATTGTTCTTAATTTATAGTTACCCATAAAAGTCTATAAACACATTACACATTTCGTTCGTCCTTCTTTTTTATCATTGTCATTGTTGTGTCCTGCGACTGTGGGCATCACATATGAGTTTCAGTTTCAGGACTCGAGGATAATGATGGCCCATTAGTTGTTTGTTCCTTGGCTCCTTCCCTGTCCTGGCTCACATTTTATGATATCACATTAAAGTTTACAGCCCAGCACAAAAAAAGAAAGTATCCAACAGGGAATCACACACAGAAAACACGACAACAAAATGCTTAAATGTAAATAAATCGCAAATTGCTGGGAGCAATAGAAATAAATTATCTGAATATGGAAAGAAAAGCAGCTCAAGGATATGACTAACAGACAATTATGAATTGAAATCGGTAAGTGAAACAGAGATTGAAAGTTAGATTAAATATAAAGCAACAAGATAAGAGAATCAATAGGAATCCCTGAGTCTTTCTCCTCTTTCACTTTCACTTGGATTATCCGAATACCTTTTCTAAATATCTTGTCTAAGCTGATAGATAGCTTAGTATAAGAGTTAGTCTTAGATCTCAACGTCTAATCCTCCTGGGCGCAGAGGACTAAAGAAATCATTAGAAAGCAGAAAAGAAATGATTATGATGAGGCCTACAAAGTGATTATCTGTCTCGACTGAAGTAAATATAAAAAATGGGAAACGTTTAGTGTAAGAAACGGAACACTAATCACCCCAAGGAGCAGGACTAGCTCGTCCTAGAAGCATGTTACGAGCTTCGAGTTCTCATCATGTAAACAAAACTACAATTAATCAAAGATTTTACCTAGTTGGACTTTATTACACACAGCTTTGGTTAATTGCATAAATAAAAGACTCACATGTGTGTGTGTGTGTGGGGGGGAGGGGAGAGCTTAATTAAGTCTATGTCCAGGTCGTGGTACTCATCCCATATAGAAACTCCCCATGGAGCTGACAAATAAATAATAAAAGCACAAATTGACACACAAATGGGCAATGGGCAATGGAAAATAGGCAAATTTACCCATAATAAAAGTTCACAACAGACACGAAACTGAAGCCAAACTATGGATACAAACTAATCGAGGGAGGGGTTGAGGTCTAAAGGTTATCGTACGAGTATTGTCAAAGTGTCCAACGGAGTCCCAGAGTTTGGGCCAATTTGTTGACAGCTCCTGCTGAGGGTCGAAACGGCGAGGCTTTTATTAATAATCTGCGCAGCAGGGAGGCTGAATGTGGGGCGGCTAGGAAATGGCCACTTATATGAAAACGTCCGAGGTTTGTAATTAAAACAATTATAATTGCTATTGCTGTGTTATGTGAGCACTGCACTGAGCGAAACTCTGTGTAACTTCTGCAGAAACTATACAAAGTTTGAAGAGCAAAAGAATTGGAATGAAAAAGGAGTTTGGGTAGCTTAAAAGGAGAAATGTAAAAGAAATGATTGGAATAATGGTACATTATGTATCGATAACATATTGATGATGTATATCGATTCCATATACTATGTATCGATTATGTATAGAATATATGTCGATCATATATAGATTATGCTTTGATTATGTTTAGACGATATATCAACTATTCATCAATTATAATCCAGTCGTGCATCGATATAATATATCGGTTATATATCGATTATATATAGATTATATGTACATTCTCTTCTTAGAGCGCCCTTAGGCTTATTCCAACCCTTTGTATTACATCTATGAGGCAACTATTAGGACTAGTTCTCTCTGGGAAAGCCTAAGATTACGCTCCTCAAAGGGAAAAGATTCCGAGATCTTTTTGTTTCATTTACTATATGTATCGATTATGAATAGATAACATATGGTTTATATACAGTAGAGATTATGTATTGATTATATACCATCTATGAGGTAACTAGGAAAACTTCTCCCAAGAAAATCCTAAGCTTAAGATCTTCAAAGAGGAATTTCCTACAAAGATCTCGACAATCTATAAGATTTAGCATCGATCTTGTATCGATTATGTATAGATGCTATATCGATTATAAAGAGATTATCTATACACTAAATATCGACTATCTATAGACTGTGTTCTAACGGCGTCTTAAGGCTTACTTTAACCCTTTGCATAACATCTTTGAGGTAGCTATGAGCAGTTCTCTCTGGGAAATCCTGAGATTACAATCCTTTAAGGAGGAAAAGCAACTATATGTACCGATTATGTATTGATTATAAATCGATTATATAGAGATTATGTATAGATTATATACCATCTATGAGGTAACTAGGAGCTTTTCTCTACAGGAAACGATAAAGGATAAAGAATTTGCTTTTGTTTTAGCAACTATTGGTTTATTGAAACATCGGTGCTCAAATTGTAGTGAGTCATCCAATATAGCAGTAAACAAATAAATATATATATAAATATATATATATAAATATATATATATATATAGAGGATATGGTTTTTTTTTGTTGTTTCCAATATTGGAATTGGAATCGCTTTTGGTATTTTAGTTTTGTTTTTCTTGAAATGCCGATGAAAACGATGAAAACGAGGATGGCAGCTTAGTTGCTGCGCGAATCATTGGGATCTATGTTGGAGACCCACTGTATGGGATTCACATATATATTGGATATTGTGCCGCGTAGTGTATCGAAGCCCTGGTTGAGTGGGACGGGCTTGGCCCGCTTGCCCACCGACTTCATCCAGTTCTTCCAGGCGCCCTCCGACTTCTGTTTGCGCTGGCGCTCCTCCTGCTCCTGGGAGACCAGCTTCTGGCGCAGGCGCTCCCGTTCGCGCTGCTGCTGCTTGGCTTTGATACGTTCCCATTCCTCGAGACGCTTCTTGGTTGCCTCCGGGGTCTCTTTGCGTACCAGCTTGTTGCCGTTGTTGTTATTGTTGCTGTTGTTGCTGCTGTGGAAGCTCATGCCACCGGCGCTGCTGGCTGTGCTGGCATAGTTCATGAAGCTGGTGGCACTGCTTCCACTCAGGCCGCTCTTGATGCTCCCAGTTGTTGGTGTTGGCTTCTTCTGCTGCTGGCGCTCCTTCTGCTTGCACCACTCCTCGTAGCGCTCCTTGGCCAGACGCTGGCGCATTGCCGTCTCCTCGTCGCGTTTCTGGCGCTCCTGCTTGGCGGCCTGTTGCTTCTGTTGCTTCTGGCGCTCCTTGCGCTTCACCCACTCCTGGTAGGCCGCCTGGCCGTGATGCTCCTTCTCCTCGTCCAACGTACGGAAGTATGTGGATGAGCCAGACGACGAAGTCGCGGACATATTAAGACTAAGCGATGGCACAATATTGCTGCGACTATCCGATGTCTTCAGTGCTCCGCCGTACATATCGGTCCAGCTGCAGGTGGACGCCGAGGAGCAATCATCGCGACGCACAGTGGATGACTTCAGGTTGTAGGTGCGACTGGTCAACTGACTCTGACAGTCCGAATTGGTGCTGACAGCGTCCATGGCGATCGCCGGATTCATTGGACGACCAACTGCGGCGCTATCAATGGAGTCCATGCTGATGGCATCGTCCGGTTGCAGCTTTGGCTTAAGGCCCGGACGCACAGCACGGGTTACCTCATACGAGCTAAACGAATCCTCCCGTCTCATCTTGGCCTGGATAGTTGCCGGATACTCTGAGGCAGCGCCAAAGGATTCTAGACTCAAAGCATCCTCCGGCAGCTGCAGCTTTGCCTCCACGCTCGGATGACACACTGTGGCACAATCAATGGAGGCCAAGCTGACAGAGTCTCCCAGCTCCAATTTCTCTTCCAGGTTCACAAAATTGTCCAGATCCAGTTGCTCATCATTGGCCTCATCATCATCTTCTTCGTCCTCAGTGAAACGACTCTTATCGTCGCCCACCTGCTGCTCAGCTATGTCGTACTTGACGGTCTCCTCATCGCTGGCCACGCCCAGGTGATAGTCGCCCGCTTCGTCCTGTGCGTCCTCCACATCCTCCTGCTCCTCCGCGCCGCAGTCATCGTAGCGATCAGTGTCCTCACCGCTAGCTACACGTTCATCAAATGTGTAACAGTCCTCCGGATTGCTGTGCTCCTCCTCCTCCTCCTCTTCCTCCTGCTCCTGCTCCTGGTCCTGTTCCTGTTCCTCCTCGTCTTTGGTGGCGACATAGCGCACAGTTGGGGATGCATAGGAGCGATTACTGTACCCCATCGTGACCGAATCATCCTCGTCACTCAGATCAGACATGGACATCGAGCTCTTCCCATGTCCAGAAATCACCTGACAATTCACCAACTTCCCCTCCGTATTGCGACGTGCAACAAAGGCCATTCTTAAAAGAGATCACCAAGTGTCCTGTGGAAGAGTTCGTAATAATTCGATATGTTCTATGTCTAATTTTGTTGATTGTCTTTTTTAAATGTTGTTTTTAGGTTGGAGAAAGTGCTAAAACAAGGCAAGGCCTACCTGGAGCACGAGAGAGAGGGAGAGAGGGAGAAAGGGAGCAAGAGAAGAAAAGGAGAAAAGGAAGAAGTTCTGCAGAATAAACCCAATCGTTCCAATAAAACCAATCAATAAACTACCACAACTTCACTCTGATTTCTCTCAGTGTAACGACACACATATGGCCCAATTCGCTCGGTGAAGCAAAATGAAAACATTTTAACTAATGACAAACAATTACTTAAACAACGAGTCGAACGAGTGAAACGCACACGAGAGGACGACGACGACAGCAAAAGGTAATTAAAACTACACTACAACACACACACACACACACATGGGATTGACTACACCCAACTTTACAGTGTGTGTGTGTGTGTGTGCTTGGGTGTTTGAGCGTAAAGTTGCCGACTCAAAAATCGTTTGTTGCTGCTGCTGCTGCTTGTCGTTTGTCTGTAACCTGGCACAGTTAATGAGTAGCGCTTTCATTTTTAATGAGACTCACCCACACACACACACACCACACACACACACACACACACACACACACACAGCTCAGGTGTAATAAAAGAACTTATCGCTCTGCTCGCTTTTAGGCGCACATGTGAGACATTTGATAGACATAATTAAATGATTTTTTATGTGCTTAATTGTTGTATCTTTCGCCGACATCGGCCCCCATTCAAGCCAAGCCACAAAACAAAATCACTTAATTGGCCTTTTGCTACGAGCTGCAAATGACTTGTCAAATGAGCGACAGCTCGGGTCCTGCCTGGTGCTTTTGATTCCTTCTAAGGATTACATGCATGCCTGTGTGTGATATTATTGCCTGGATTGGGCTGGGCCTTCCAAATGGACTAAGCTGATTATAAAACTGTTTGTGGCCTAAATGGGGGAAGGGGGAAAGACCTTTCTATGATTTAAACTTGGGGCTAAAAACTTAAACCTAATAAATTGCAGTACTTTAAAGCTAAAATACTGAAACTTGAACTGAAATGGTTTTTCATTCAGAATTTTTCAATAAATATTTGTCATAAATATATTTTGATTGAATGAAGTTGTAGAGAAATCTTTTAACTGTGTGAAAAAGCTGCTTTAATACAGTTACTTTAAAGTAAATACAGTTTTTCAATGTATATTTAGACTTCTTATAATTTGTTGGTAATGAAAATCCTTATTAAAGCACATTGAAGTAACATACTAAATGCTTCTCTTTGAGTACTTGAAAGCAGTTGAAAAGGTTAAACAAACCAAAGAAAGATCCTAGACCCCCAGCAAGATATATAAAATAGTATATGTTATATATAGTAACTATATATAGATATAACATGTCGTGATATCCTAGAGGAGAATCAGTAAAAGCAACTGCCATAAAGTTAAGTTATATCCACATAATTTAGTTTATTCGCTTACAACTAAATTAGTGCATAAAATAAACATAATAATAGTAGTAAACCCATAAAAAGAACCCATTGCAAACTTATACGATACTTTAAAGAATATCTGAATAGAACTGAAAACCGAACTGCTTGAAGTCCTGTGAACAGAGACAGGTGCACAGAGCTCAGGTGTCTGCTTGGGTTGAAGAGGAAGGTGAAGTGTGAATCTAAAAATGGAAACAAGAACTGAATGCAGGCAAAAGAGTGTTGGGTAAATTAATTATTTAGGGTACAAGAGATGGCTCAAAGCAGAACAAAGCATTGATTGAATTTTCAGCTTAAAGAAATAGCTACAAAACAGTTACAGGACAGTTACAGGACAGCTACAGGACACTTCGAATTGAATCTCCTTTTCTTTAGCTGTGCATTTCATTAGGAAATTGATGAAAATGCAAAAATAGAAATGATTTTCATTCAATTGAAATCATTAAGAAATTGATGTAATTCCACGAATAGAAATCATGTTGTTATAAAGAAATCGTTAAGTAATTAATTTAATTCCACTAATAGAAATCACTTCCATTGTTTTAAGGAATCCAATTGGATTTTCTGCCAACAGGTTGTTCGATTTGTGAACGGATTACGCATTTTACACACGCAGCGAAATCACTTTTCATTTTTTAATTATAATTCCGGATTGGGTATTCTTTTGTTTGCATTTTCTGCTTTGATTGTTACGGATATTGGTGATTATTATTGCCGTATCGCACGTTTAATTAAAAACGTGACAATTTCACTTGTGGCCAATGCGGCGCATATTTCATCACGCATACGACATGTGTGCCCTGTCGTCCTTCTCGCATTGCTCTGCCTGAGTGCGGCAAACATTTACGTTTAAATAATTTAAAACTTGTTTACAATATGTACACACGCACACACACACGCACACCACACACACACAGATCTCGATTACATTTCACTTTCGCTGCCCGCAAATTTTAATTAACTCATTGAAATTCGCACACGAAGCGAATGAATTTAAATCAATGAGCCGTTCGCCGCATTGACCTGCTCATAACTGTTACAAAAGATTAAAATAGTTGTGTCAACTGATAAAAATAACTGCCAGGCGAGGATTAAAACAGGACATTATCAAGGCTAATAAGCACAAAGGAACTCGCAGCTCGAAGTAATGCGAATCGCTTCAGGGCTGGGATTAATACAGGACCTCCTGCTCCTAGCTTAATATCAATGTCCTTTACTTACCAGACAGTTACTTAGACTTTGCGCCGCAGTTGCTTGATGGCCGTGTGGTAATTAAGCGTTTTCAATATATTTTTTTAAAAGTGTTTTTCATGTATTTAAGTACGTGTGGTATTTAGGTATGTCAGCTGAAAGAAAACTTGGCCTACTTGAAAAAGAAAACTAGTATTGAAATTCAATCTTAAGTTGAGCAAACTTTAAACTTCATCAAATATAAGGCTAATTAATTGAAAAATCAAAAACTGAACAAACTTTAAAAGTCCTTTCAATGAGTATCTCCTCCTCCTTCTGCTTCTGCTTCTCCTCGAGCTCGTCTCAAAATCTTTTGCGCTTTGGCACCTCACAAACAAAATGAAGTGAAGACAACTTGAAGTTCAGTCGTTCAGACCACAAACAAATCAGTTAAGTGCCTCTTTGCAGCTACCCAAAAAGCGAAAGAAGCATGGCGACAATCTTGGCCAAGACAAGACAAGCATAAGGTAAGTCAATTTGCCTAATTGACTTATGGCCAAGCGCAAACTTTGACAGTTGAATCCTATTACTTTGCTTACAGCTCAAATTTGCAGTTAAATTCGGACTAAAGTTGCCTATACAAGGATATATGTCCTGTCCTGTGAGTTCTGCTGAAGTTAACCTCAGGCTAGGATTGTATCAAATAATCTCAGCTGACATCGTCTTAGTCTATGCGCTCTCTCTCTGTGTTAATATAAAATCAAATTCTAATTAACAGTACTCAAAATGAAACATAATTACCGATGTGCTACAGAACATATATATATATATATATATATATTTCGTTTGTCGTGTCTGAATAATAATGCTTATGGTTTGGAATTATACAATATTTGTTGTCAAAAGCGTTCTGAACTTTTAATGGCACAACAAAGTTGCAGCCACCAAAATCTGAAAGCGGCGACAACAACAGACTCTCAACGACTAAACAAAGCAGACAGGAGACAGGACAGGGGAAAGGGGGAGAGGGAGGGGAAGAGACAAGGATAACGAGAACAACTTTGCCAGGTTGTTAGATAAACTTATGTTGAGCCAATGTCGCTCACATGTTTGTTGAGCATTTCCGCTTACGTGAAAATATTAATTACCAAAATTTCATTGCCTTAGCAGGTGCCGAGGCGTACAGTGGGGGAGGGATGAGGCAGCGGGTAGGCAGCAGCGGTGCAAATCTTGTTGGCAATTCAATTAGTGGGCGACTTGCATTTATCCTATTTGAATGCTGCATACTTTCAGGAGCACACACACATGCTGCCAGACAGACAAGGACACTCAAGCGTATGAAAAGTGCCACAGAGAATGGATGTGTGTATGGTGTGTGTGCGAGTGTGTGTGTGTGTGTGTGTGTGTGTGTGCCTGTCGTCATGACAACGACTCGTGCAGGACTCGGAGGACTAAAATGAACTCGTGACTTATGCACTGACGCAACCAATTATGGCTTGAGGTGCAACTGTAACTGCAACCGTCTAGCTTAGTGTCACTGCCTGTGTGTGTGTGTGTGTGCGTGTGTGTGTGTCTGTGTGTGTTGTAAGCTCTGTCTGCATCTTTGTCTGCAACTGAACCCATTTTCTAGTTTAACGCAGCTTCAAAAACTATGTCAAATGAAATTTATGCGTTGCGCCCATAAAACGGCAATGAAAACCAACACACACACACACACACATATGTTATAGATAAACGTGTGTCTGTGTGAGTGTGTGGGAATGTTTGCCTGCTTTGCCCAAACTATCGAGTTAACGCGACAGCTGTGGCCCCTGCAGCTGCCTGTTTGGCTTTTGCCACCATTTCAATTGCCTTTCCCCTGCCCTCTTAACCCTTCCCTTCCCACCCCTCTCCGACCTATCATTGATAAGGTGTTAACGCGCTGACGTTGGCAATATTTTATCAGGAACTGTTTGAAAAGTTTCTTAATTAAATATGACAGGTTACCAGCTAACATTTCGGGCTAACTAATTGAATTAGCCAGGCTGAAGATGCCGCCGCTCCTGAAGAGCTTGAAGAGATTGTGAGAGCTGCTAATAAAGGAGTTAAAAGTGAAGAGGTTCAAGGGGAAAGAAGAGAAAGAAGGTTGTTTAAGGGATTCAGCAATCGAAGAACACAATTAATGATTCATATATAAGCTTAGCGGTAAGTAATATCTATGCACTTTTTGACTTTCTAAAAGAAACTTTTCATAAAAAAGAAAAACTGAAAATAAAAAACTCTTTTTTTAATCAATTTTAATTCTTTAATAATAATGAATTAAACAAAATTAATTTCTTAGTAAATACTAAATCTCTTCTACTTAAATAACCTGCTAAAATATCATATATATCCTTATCAAAACCCTCTTTTACTTAACTCCCTTTTCCATATCAAAGCACATGTGTCTATTAATTTATTAACTTCAAAGTATTTGCTTTTACTTTGTGGAGCGAATCCTTCCCCAATCGAACCCCTCCTCGATTATTTCCAGCTTTAATCCTTGTCTGCCTAAACACCCATTGAATGGTTTCTTTTTTAATACTTTTAATTTGTAATATGCGGAAAAAGGCTTTACGAGTGCCCCTGGTAGTCATTAGTTTAGCCGCAAATAAACCGTCTCAGGTCGGGTGTCCTGTGGCCAGACAGACAACAGCAGATTGGAGTCCTTTTGCTCCTGCTGCTCTTCTCTGTTTGGTAAACACTTTGAGCCAACTGCTGACAAACATTTCTCTTCTATTTGCATGCCCTCAAATGTATCTGCAATCCCTCAACATTTCTGTAACTCAGCACAAAAAAAGCGAAATTTTGTGCACAAAAAGAAAAAAGAAAAACGTGGAAGTAAAACTGATTTCATTACCTTGATTAGTTGGTCTCTTCAAGTTCTGCCCTCACTCTGTATATATATATATGTTGGTGTGTGTGTGTGTCCTGTAATCTGTCTGTCAGTCAGTTTGTTTGCCAGCCTTTTTTCAGCTCTTTTCTACACATTTGAAAATCCAACGCGGCGCTTATGACGCTGAGGCTGGAGGAGAAGGCAATCTTTTGGGATTCCTGTTTTGGGTTCAATGCAAGCAGCAGCAGTAACCTCATTAGCATGCAACACTGAATGGAGCTACTACTAAATATACACACACACACACACATATATATATATATATATATATATATAATATCTGCCAAATCTTGTTAAGGTTTGAGAGTAGGCAAAAAAAACGACAGCAGCTGCAGCTTCTCCTTTTAATCTAATGGATTTAATTTAATAGCCGAAGGCAATTCGCTGTCTTCCTTTGAATTCACACATTAATTTAATTATTAATTATCGTAAGTACTGTATAGTAGTAATTACTTACTAATAGGCAACTTAAAATCAGTTAAAATTAATCAGAATAATTATCACATCAAGCTGGAGTCACAAATGCAGACAGAACTGCGTTTGACAGTTTTATTATAAGATTTTCAAGGGGTTTTTGCTTTAATTGTTTCAATTATTCTACTTTTTAATTAGAAACTATATATTAAAACAATTTGTAGCTGACATTAAACAAATTATGAAATCAGGGAAGATTCAGCTAAAACAAATATATATGATATAACTATGACTTACCCCTGGTTTGTGTAATACTTTGACAATCATAATGAAAATTATTTCTATTATATGTATAACTAGAATTTATCGATTGAAAAAACCTGAAACAAGATTTATATACCGATAATATCTCCTTATATATCATAGATATATATCATACTCCACTATATCATAATTGGCTTGTAACTATCTTTACTTCCTACTGTCTAAAGCTCAATCATATTGATTCAATCATAAGGATTCTTTCATATACAAAAACTGCTTGAGACAAGACAAAGTGGCATTGACGTCAGGGGCTTTAAGGGGTTAACTGAAAGATATAGACACTATATGATCGTAATTACTTATGCAGAACTTTATTTAATCCTCTTTTCAAGCATTCCTAAATTAGTCTAAAAAATGCAACTACATTGAACCCTTTTTGAAGTTAATTCAAGCATAGAATATCCTTATGGCTTCGCTTTCCATTTGCTGCTTTTTCTCTCTATCTTTACTGATTATCCTTCTACAATCCATAACAATAGCTACCTAACAAGTTTGCTATTCCCTTTTTCTCCTTTTTTGCATCCTGTTTCTATGCTACTCGGTTAAACAGTGCATTTGCACTTTGCACCTCTGTGCGAAATAGGAGTATGCCTCTTGAAGCAAACTAACTGCCAACTGGCAGAAAAACTTAATTAAGCATAATAGAGCTCTCTCGAGTCGAGTAGAAGGACGAGTTGGAGTACGAGGAGCAGGAGTATGCACAGGATGCGATGCAGCGGCATTTCTTTTGGCCAAGCAAGCTGTAAGTAGCTGTTGGTAATTTGCGCTTAGCCACACTTACAGACCAACATACCGACAGACAGAGCGAGCCACATGCCGGCAGGCAAGTGGAGAGACCAGCAGGATCCAAGGACTTGAGCAGTTGCCTTGGACGTTTTAATTGCATTTCCGCTATTTTTGATGCCTTTTGAATTTATAATTTCTTGTGAGAATTCTCAGTGCTTTCTCTCTCGCTCTCTGTCTCTGCTTGTTGGCACGTCCTGTGTAATATAATTCAATTAATTACAATGATGACAGGTGCAAGGAAGCTAACACTTAATATTAATCATACGCACCATGAGCCAAACAAGACAAAAATAAGTAAGCAACATCGGAATGATAAAATGGTAAAAAAAAAACCCCAGATCACAGGCCTTCTGGGGCAGCATTTGTATCTAATAAACATGTTTATTTCATTAGCGCTACACATGCGGCCATTTCGAGTGTTGTTGTGCCCCCAAGGACATCATTTGCCACGCCGATTGCCACGATTTCGACATGAAAAATGCGTTCGCGAAAACTTCTCTTGCTTTCGCTCTTTATGATTGGGATTTGCGGCACTAATGTGCCATTCCCTTTCCCAACGTTTCCATTTTTATATTTCTCTTTCTGCGTTTTTTTTTCACTCTCCCTTCCTTTTTCCTAGTAACAAGGACTATGAGAGATACATCCCAGTCGAAGGTCTTACATAGTAGGTCCCTCAACACGCAACATTTTGTTGCTGCTGCTGCTTCTGACATGCTGTCGACATCATTACAAATAAATTGAGCGTGAAAGATACATTTCAGTAACATTTCCCTGACGCAATGATAGGCAGATCTTACAACCTTCTGCTTTCCTTTTTTATACATTCTATTATGTAATATGTTATATGTATGCTTATGTAAGCCAAGGTGCGCGTCTTCTTTGGGGAATCTGTTATGTGATATGTTTCATCTATCATCTGACTTTAAACTGTTTGAGTTGAACTTGTTGAAAGTTTGTTGAAAAGTTAAGAACTTGTTAAGAACAGCTCAAGTCAACGCGCGTGCCACATTTTATATATAATACTTTGGAACAGACCTTAATTGCCTTATAATTGATATGAATATGGGTAAACTTTCAGGTGTCAGCAGCAGCTGATGAAAGGCATATTCGATCTTTAGAAAAAAAATATATATATCTAATATATACACGCATGAGTAATTTGTAATCAGTGGGTTTATTTTAATTAGTTGATATTTAATTCAATAAAGCTAATATTTTCATAATACTAAGTAGTTTTGTTCAAAACAAAATAGTAGTGTTGCTCATAATAATAGTAGCGCAATTCACAAAAATAGTAGTGATGTTCAGAAATAGTGAAGTTCAAATAATATTAGTGTTGTTCATAAAAATAGTAGTACTGTTTATATACATAGTGATGTTCATAAAAATAGTAGTGATGTTCATAAAAATAGTAGTGATTTTTATATACATAGTGGTGTTCATAAAAATAGTAGTGATGTTCATAAACATGGCAGTGTTCACAAAAATAGTAGTGTTGTTCACAAAAATAGTAGTGCTGTTGACACAAATAGTAGTATGCCAGGCTATACACTAAAGCAACTATGACGTGCATTTCTAGCCCTTCTCTGCGATTCTCAAATGTGCCACTTAAGTGAAGCAAAGCTTGGAGCACTACTATTGTGTATGTGTAGAAGTAGTAGTGTTCATCTATAAGAAAAAGTGAGTAGTGAGAAAATGTGCTTCTTAACTAAAGCAATACGAAGTGCAAAGTGATTGTAGTATATGTATAGTAGTAGTATATGTATAGTAGTAGTATATCTATAGTAGTAGTATATGTATAGTAGTATCCCTATGTATAGTAGTATCCCTATGTTTAGTAGTATCCCTATGTATAGTAGTATCCCTATGTATAGTAGTATCCCTATGTATAGTAGTATCCCTATGTATAGTAGTAGTATATGTATAGTAGCAGTATTCATCTGTAAGGAAATGTGAGTAGTCAGTTTATACGATGCACATTAATCATAATTCGAAGTGGAGCAAGAAACTTTGTGCAACCACAATACAAACGTATTTCTGTTTTAGATATGAGAAAACTCTTTTCAACATCAGCAGATAAAATGCCTGAAGCGTCCGTATTTTATGTGTCTCTTACATTCTCAGGTTATTTTATAACTAATATTTACTAGTAGAAATCAAGATTTTTTTCATAAAAACTGTAGCACAAGCAGTGTCTGTAATCCATTTTATCCCGTAAGGCTTGTAGCAACATATGCCCATAGCTCAGTTCTGCATTTAACTTGAATTAGCCAATGTCTAAATACATATATGTACATATGTATGTATGTATGTGTGTTTTTATGTATCTTTACCCTGGTGTTGCAACCAGCAGTTGTTCTTGTTTAAAAAAGATTCGAATTATGAGTATCTTTAATCTTATGGACCATGAGGCAAATAGGCATTCACTTTTATCAGGGCAATTGCCATAAAGTGATTTAATTAAATTCTCAAACGCAACGCAAAAGTTCGATATAAATTCAAATTTCTCAATTCATACACACGCACACGTACACACACATAAATACACACACATATATAAATATAAATTTAATACATGTGTGAATTTCGTGTTAGAGATACAATTTTCTGAATGAGAAAATACAAAAGTCAATTTGTTGTAAGACGTTGAGCTGCACATAAACTTAAGCATAACCAGATATATATTTATATATATGTATATATATATATGTGTATATATGTTGCGTACGAGTACGAGTATAATAACATACGTGACCATATTTACAAATTCCAAATCAAAATCTTTTGGGGGCGTCCGTTATAGCTAACAGTGCGTCAATGGGCGTGGCAGCTACATTGTCTAGCTTTTTTGGCTATGCATTTCAAATGAATGGATTTAATGCCAGGCTCGACAAAGTGTGTGCGCGTGTGTGTGTGTGTGTGAAGTGGGGTAACTAAAGCAAGTGTGTGTGTGTGGCATTCTATAAAATTTCTTAAGCTATCTACAACTTAATTTTGGTTTATGGCTTATGACATGCAGCAGGAGTAGCAGAGAAAGATCCAAATGTCAAAACAATTTTATGGACCTCAAATCTGATATTCTTTGACTCTTGCGGCACAAAATTGTGTTTGAAATTCAATAAAAGTCATTGGCCATTAGACACTAGCCATTGGCCATTGCCCATTAGCCATGGCCATTTATTTTGACTAAAATGCGGACTCTGCTTATAGAAATCGCTTTGACTTTTGACTCTTGCTTATTGCGCAAATTACACATGTTGCAGGATAGTTTACTTACTGACCAGCTACGCATGGTCACCCTGAAACTTTAACTTTAACTTGACAGATTCATACCTATGTTAGTTTATATCTTCAGGCGTATAATTTCGATGTTACAAAAATAGAATTGAAGGAATGAAAGTAAGTCGTATCTGTAGCTGTAGCTTAGTGCAGTAGGCTGAGCCTTACTGAGTAATCTGTATAAATTTAAATACATTTATATATATGTATGTATAGATTTTCAGTGTTATATATTAGAAAAAAGATCGAAAAAATAGTTAAATTACTGAAAATTTTGTTTCCGTGTGATTTTCAGGTAAACGCATCGTTGGAGTACATTTGATTTTTAAATTATCAAGTTCTATATTTAATATTTACCTTACAAGTGAGTAATGACTGCAAAATATTATAAGATCAATAATCTTTATATATATATATATATATATATATATATGGTAGATATACTGATAGAAAGACTATTATTACCTTAAATCGAATCCTTGCAGAAAGTTGTCAGACAATAATATAAGACACAAATCTCCATTTGCACAGATCTTCCTTACTCTTATACTCTCATTCTCAAGGCTTGTCTACAGATCACATAATGAGTGAGCGAGACAACTAGTGCTAGCATATATATAGCTGTTCTGACGAGTGTCAAATTACAATTATACTCTTATAATAAACAACAGAATAAAGGAATAAGAGAATCGGGAGATAGGTTGTTTCTCTGCCAGAGTAGCTGTAAATACTGGGTTAAATAAGTAACAGGATTTGTATAAGTACTTTTATGGCTTATTCGCACTTTATAAGTTTCTACACTTAAATCATAAGCAACTCCCACTAGCTTCTGTTGGTCTCAAGGCGCATTCACAAATATTATGATAATTTGGTTTTGGCAACCACAGAAAGCGGCTAAACAGAATTGTAATAACTGCAGTGTGACAGTATTTCAGTGTGGCCCGATGTGGTTTGGTGTGGTTTGATGTGGTTTGGTGTGGTTTGGTGTGGTTCCTCTATGTATAAATTAGTCATGTTTTTGCATGCACAATAACACTTGTGACAGGCGAACAGCATTCCGCTGCCTTTATATGAAAAATGTTGGACTTTGGCAGGCAACACGGCATATAATTAACAATAATGAAGTCGTAAAACCGCAATGCAATCAGCGATGCGCAAAACACACAAACTTTCACACATACACGCACACAAACACACCGCATTGACAGTCGAAAAGCCAAAATGCAAAACGAGTACAGAAGGAATATGAGTTGAGGGAGCAGAGGGAGAGGCAGGGAGCAGAGGGAAAAGGATGCTGCATTGTGGCCAGACCTTACACCAGTACCAAAGTCACGGGGTAGGTTGTCCCGGTTTGGCGTTTTAAATATTTATAAACCATTTGCACGCATAATTAGACTGTCATTAAATTTTGAGATTTTCGGCATGTGTAACAAAAAGATTCCACTGCAAAGCGAGCAAAATTTGTGCTATAACGAAGAGTGGATACTCTTTAAAATGAAGCAATTAATTAAAAATAATCCTAACATAGTTTAATTCGGAAATATTTCCATCTCCTTTTTGTGTTACAGTTCTTGGTTTCAAAGTTTCAAAGCGTAAATGTTAAATGTCTGTTAAGTTAACATTTGTCGATTCAGGCCCAGATCCACGTGAGTGTGAGGGAGTAAAACATATATGCTCCACTGGGAGAGGTGTCTAATTATTATTTTTATGTTAAAACGAAAGCAAACTGTTGCTGGTAGTTTTTTTAAGGGTGACCATGATAGGTTAGTATATTATATATCTATATAAAGTAAAGAGTAGGGTATAGAGCATAGTGTAGACTGTAGTTGCGTTTTATCGTTTGAGCGCTGTGGGTGGCCCCACTCGAATGAGGCGTTGAAATGTCATGTCATGTCCCGACAGGCGTCGGTGCGTTATGCATGTCCCTATGTATGCGTTTGTCCGTGTATGTGTGTGTCTGTGTGTGTGTGACCATAAAGTAATCAGCGGAAATGTCAATGAGCCGCCGCCATTTGTTGATGTGTCGGTGGCTGAGGTTTACACGTGCACCGGCAGAAACAGCAGCAACAAGGTATATGAGTACTTATTGCAATGCTCCCCCTACCCTTCCCCCCTCTCCAGCCACATCCCACGCAGCACCCCCGCCACTTCAGAGCATTTTTCTCCTTTCGTTCTTTGTGTTATTGTTGCCGCCGTTGTAATTGTTGTTGTTCCCTCTGCATTGTAATTAAACATTTTTCGTTGCATATGCGGCAAGCGATTGCCCGTAGTGCAGGTTTAATTGCTTGTGTGTGTCAGGTGTATGTCAGGTGAGTGTCATATGTATGTCATGTGTGTGTCATATAAGAACGTGCGTGTCTGTCGTACGGTGACAAATATTTTATGGTGTTGCATTGATAGGCGGGTAATATGAGCAACTGATGACATTGACAGCAGCTCCAAAAGGGCACATAATACCTGAACTGAGATCAAAACAATATCGGGATATGCTATAAGATAATATAAGTATATATAAGTATATATATGAATATGTATATATATATATATATTTGGGAAGTTTAACAAAGAGTTAATGCAGGGTATTGCAGAAAGAAGCAACAGTTTCTTAGCAAGTAGAAATAAGCAGAGTGAATATTCGATAGTTTTATGTACACACCTATCGATAGTTTATAAACTATCGCAGTAGCCAACATAGATCGATAGAAAACTGTCTGTTTAAACGTTTCTACTTGAACTTCCAGTTTTCTATCGAACTCCCGCTGTAAGCCGTTAAAAGGGTTTCTAGGCTCGTATTTGCCTATGTATTTTCTACATATTATATATTATCTATATATTACGTATATTGACCAGATTATTCCAATTTATAGCTGATATCTCTTTTGGTTTACTTGTAGATTATTGCCTTTAAAAAATACAAAAGTTACCTATCGATCATATGTCAGCCCGATTTGAGATATAAATTGATGACATATCGGACAGGTAAATAGTCTCGTACAGTCACAAAATTTTTCCTAGTGCTACTCGTACTATACGCTTTTTTATGCTGTCTTTTTTTTGTATACGTATTTGTGCATTTGTAGTTATACATACATCGAGACATAGTACTGGACATGGCCTTCAGTGGACACATGAATTCAGATGGGGAAGTTGTGATAAGGGATGAAATTTATACTGGACGCACTCGTATTAAATCGTTAACACAATCAGAGCAATCGGAATCTGAAGAATCGGACTTTATGTCACCACAAAGATGGCAGGACATGAACGCGAGCATGAACTCGAGCATGAATATGACAATGGACATGGAAATGGAAATGCAAATGCAGTTGGAAATGCAAGGAATGCCCAATATGTCATATGAGGATCAGAGTTTGTTATCCATTGACCCGGGTGGCTCGTCGTCATCGTCGGCCCCATTGTCACTGCCGCCGGCAGATGGCAACAACAACTATTCCAATGGCAAACCCAACACCGACTCCCTTTACAGCTGGTCCGATATGTACGGATCCCTTAAGCAGATGGAAAGTCAGACCAATATGGTACCATCCCTCAAGTTCAACTCCAAGACCAGCACATTAGACTATCTGCGTCAGCTGGGTGGCCTGAAGTTGGATCGCGAGCCGCAGGTTGCCTACGAGACCTGGTATGCCGCCAAGCAGAGGCTGCGCCAGCAGCAGCTGCAACGCCAGAAGCAGGAGAAGGAGGACGAGCAGCTGAAGCACGAGCAGCAGAAGCAGCTGGCGAAACTCTGCTACGAGAAATGGCTGCGGGAGAAGGCTCATCAGTCATCGCAGCAACGTTTGGACAACCATCTGCAGGCTGTATCGTCGCAGATCTCCACTCAGCAGCCACGAAGCAGCAGTCTAAACAGAAGGCCCGTTCGCAATGTGCCACAGTCGGAGATTAGGCAGGTGGTGCAGAGCTGGTGGCTCAAGAAGAAGGAACAGCAGCAGCGCCAGCGCCAGGAGCACCAGCGGAATCTGCTGCAGGAGGCAAGGGAAAAGCAGCGTCGCAAGCAGCTGGCCAAAATGGCCTGGCAGAAGTGGATGAGCACTGTCTATGAGAAGCCGAAGCCAGTGCCCATGAACCAAGGTATGGATTCACTGCGTGGCACCATATCCGATCTCTATATGAATCCCATGCCCTGGCAGCCGATCAAGAAGCCACGGGAGGAGCAATAATTCAACAAGTTATTTAAGTAAATGTTATATATATATATGTAAGTGAATGCAAAATGTATAGAGTAGATATTTGAATTGATGTATTAATCAGCTGCAATTGCTACAAAAATAAAGAGGTAGGCAGTATTTTAGGGTAAAAACTAAACACGATTAGATTTACTCAGCAAGGACACTGCTGCACATTCTACAAACAAAATAAACAAAATATGCAATAAGCTAACAGCTAAGGAGATCATCGAGAAGGGCAAGTTTAAACGATACTTTTACGATAGTCGTGAGTATTGATATGCTTCAAACAACATTAAAGAAACATAAAATGTATATATTTTAGTCATATGCATAAATATACCTTTTACTTTTGACTAATTTGCGACTTGGGATAGTTTTCTAGCAGTTTCTACAGCTTAAATGCTAAGTTTATGTTAAGTTAACATGAGCGCTTCAACTGACTGTTAAGTTAACATTAGCGCTGTTAAGCTTAGTTTCAATACATGCTAAATGCGTTAACAGTGTATTACATGCACCAGAAGGAAAAGGTGATGCGTATAAGAGAAACTGCTCTTAAATGCTAAGTTTATGTTAAGTTAACATGAGCGCTCCAAGTAACTGTTAAGTTAACATTAGAGGCGTTAAATTTAACTGAACCAACTTCAAAAGGCTTTAACAGAGTTTTACATGCACCAGAAGGAAAAGAAGATGCGTATAAGTGCAGCAGCTATTAGGGTGACCATGCGTAATTATACTCGTAGACAGGCATCCTGCTGCTTGTAAATTATAGTCCTTAGGTATAATTGATATAATTAAAAGCTTTTCGTTACAATTTTTAACATTTCTGATTCCATTTAACACAGTTCAATATGAAAAGTTTTTCATTTTAAAATTTTTTTTGCTGAAAGCTTTCAGGTTGCACACATTCTATTCGCATCCTTTTGCTTGCTGTTTGTCAGTGTCCCCTTTGGAAACATTATCGTCTAGCATTTCAAAAGTCAATTTAAGCAATTGTGTCAACAGAGTTTAACCAGTTTTGTAAGCCAATACGATAAATTGAATGTAGTGCCAAAGGGGGGATTGCGACTGAGGGTGGAAAGGCTGGGAGGGAAATTGTTAAATTGTGAGAGAGATGAAAACAAAAAACAATTTGCAATAACAACCGAAATACAAAAGCAAACAAAATACGTAGCTGATGGCTCAGTGTGCACAGGACCGCACAGGACACTCAATAGGATTTCAATTGCTGCTGTTGTTGTTGGCGTAAGAAAAGTGCTATGGAAAGCGGGGGGAAAGTGTGACCAGAGTTTGCCCATTTTCATTAGATTTTCAATTGACTGCCCCATGTTAAGTCACAAAATGATATTGTCAAAAACTAAAATAAAGCATGTTTTTAGGCGCAAACACAAGCAGCAACTAAAAGAGACACAGAGATAGTGAGAACGAGAGAGCGAAAGAGATAGATATATAAAGAGGTCCTGGCAAAACCGAAATGCAAACAAAATAAAGCCAAAGGCCTAAAGTTCATTTGCACAATTTTCAAACCGCTTTGGCCTCAGCCAACCCAACGCCCACACCCGCCCCCTCCCCAGCCTCCTGGAAAACTGCACTGAGTAAAGTCAAAGGCCTTGCAAGGCTTGGCAAACAAAAAGACCAAAAAGACGCTGCGAAATCCTTTTGATGAGGTCAACGCTAGTTTGGTTTCCTGCTACAAGTTCCACATACGCACACACTCTCCCACACACACACACACACACAACGCACACACACTTGCAGACAACACAAGCATCGGTCAAGCTGATGTTTACTTTTGTGTTGCTAATGCGTATGTGTGTGTGTGTGTGTGCGTGTATGTGTATCGCTGCTGCGTGTGCGTATGAATCAGTGAGCATTGGCAGGATTAAATTTGGTAGGTATTGAAGCATGTTATTCGTCATCAATGTAGTTTGCACTAACGACTCTCCTCTTGTTGTTGCTGCTGACTCTTATACCCTGTGTTGATACAACAATTTAAACCTGGGTATTATCAGGTGTTGCATGTGCTAGTAACAAACACAGAGAAGCAACTCTGATGAGTAGAAAGATTATAGGGGATACATTGATAGCATCGAAAGTATAGAAAGTTTATAGAGTGTAATGAGAGTATAGAGTATATGGAGTATATAGAGTCTATAAAGTATAAGGGGATATATAGTATATAGAGTATACAGAGTATATGGTAGATATATACTGTATGTAGGTATATAAATAATCTATAGATAGAGGTAGATATAGATTATATAGAATAAATAAACTATATTGAGTATACAAGGTACACAGAGTACAACGAATACATAGAACATATATAGTATATGGAGTATAAGGTATATATATATATACAATATGAAGACTACAAAATGTGTAGAGTATGAAATATATAGAGCAAACATATACCTTATAACCCAAATAACGTTTGGATCTAAGCAACTCCATCTGCTATGTTTCATATATTGAGTGTATATCCAAGATTTTTTATATACTCGTATTCAAGATCCTATATTAAGCTGATTTCAGCTATATATTCAAGCTATATACAAGCTATATATATCGGCTTGCATATAAGCTTATATAAAATCGTGTAGATTAGCTTTATATAGGCTTACATAAGATTTTTATATAGGCTGTTGCTAAGATATTACAGTACTTTTATATACTATTTTAGGTTCAGGTAATATCCACCAAATTTAGCAATTTGAACTATCAAAAGCAAACAAAGCTGGCTAAAATATATTTCAATTTTCAATTAAATAAAATAAAATTTACAACTCTGCATGAAGCAGATTTTTATCTATATTTTTTCTATTGGAAGCTTCTTAGTTGATGTTCTTAACAGAACTGAAAATTAATGTATTTTCTACAGGGTATTTTGTAGTCTGGTTGTTTATCTGTTGTTAGCTGCCATTGTTGTTTGATGTTGGTATTGTTAGTTGTTGTTTGTTGTTGCTGTTGTGTAACAACAACAAGTTGAGCAGATCAAAGCCGTTTCACCAAACCTAGTTGAGCTTGTGGAGTTGACTTGAGTTGAGTTGATTCGAGTCGTTTCCATGTTGTTTGCATTGTTTACGCACTTTCGCTTTGATATTATTGTAGTGTGCATTTCGGCTTGATAGCCACATGGCCAAAGAGAGACGACCCAAAATAGACAATGTCCATGTGCATGTGCATGTGCATATGTATAAGTATTACCCACAACTTGTGTATACAGATGTGTGTGTGCTTGATTGGACCCTCTAGTAAAGTAGATTTAGCTGTCTTTGTGCCTCTGGCTTTAAGATGTGCCTCAAATAAGCAGCTTGATGCATTAACTAATGTAACAATGTACCAGACTCTATAGCATTAAGAGATCTACTCTGGCAGGAGTTCTTAAAGAAGGATGCCAAAGGATATAACTAAGTAACATGTAAGCATTTAGTTAACAATCATTCAGTTGAAATCCTTACATAGGACATTAACTAATTAAAAATTAAGCACTACAGACTCCTTACAGCTCACCTTTACCTAAATGGACTACCCTTAATCTAAAGCCACCAAGCGTGTTAACATTTTACATAAGACAAATTCACACAATCCTTCGGCATAGGAGGCCAGCCAAAAGAAATTGCCAGGCCAGAGATAAAACTCAGTTGGAGAGCAAAAAAAAACAAAGAAGAGACAAAAAAAATAAAGATAAATCGCCTCGTGTTTAGTGGTAAAACAATGAAATACCCTGTCCACAGAGCTGCGGCTTTGCTGGGCTCATAAATAATGCAATGGCAGCAGTTGGTAGCAAAAGGACCAAAAGGAGCAGAAACCACAACAATTGGGTATAGGACAAAGCAAACGCCAGCTGTAAAAGGCGGTCAGGTGAACAGTCGAGAGCAGACATGGTTCTCCAATGAGTATGAGTGTGCCCAGACAATGGACTCAAATATATCAAAATGATGACGAGTGATCAATAACCAACGGAAAGGGAACAATGACAGGATGAGGCCATGCTTTGTCGGCGACAACATCTACAGAGATGGCGAATAAGATGAGTGATGTCTGATGTACGACTAATGACAATTGAAGTGAGTGTTGCTGATGCATAAGCAACTGTCTATAGCAATGTCAATAGTTTATGCTTTAACCTTTGCCCTTGCTTAAATATAATTAACAAAACAAAAGAACAATTCAAACTAGCCACAATGCAATTATATTCAATTTTCTCTTAATAATTGTCATTTTTCGTTTGTTTGTCGCAGAGATTAAAAGTTCAAAGCGCAACGAAAATATAATTATAAAAATAACTTACTTCATTCGAATATAAATTGATTTAATTAATAAAATATTGCATAAATAACTAAACTTAAGGCCAGAAACAATATTAAATGGCGTTGTATAAGCTAACATAGCCTGTCTCCCTCACACAGCCTACATCTTACACTTGCACTCGAGTATAAGATATTAGATATAAGAGTTATGCACGAACCTACGCTAGCTGCATTTATCTCCCGCTCATAAAGCAAACTCTTATACTCTATAAGGCGCCTGAAGAGAACCTCACTCACATGTTCAACTATCTCTTATACTTAAATGCGAGTATAAGTCGCCATCTTTGATCTGTTCAGCATGCGACAGAAGAGCTTAGCATCAGCTCATACAAGCTGTTTCGCTCATACATGAAGTTCTCCCTATAAAGAGACGTATTTAGTATATACGATTTAAGTTAATTTGGAACTACTGCAACTTGTATACATACATATATATTTGTATGTATATTTTAAGGTTTCTTACACTTTAATCTATTTTACAGCACAATATGGTTTTTATGTAAAATCGTCCAGCTGAGCCGCCCTTGCAAATGCCTTTAACTTTAACGGTGCATTTAATCATGGGAAAGTTTTGCTCTACTTTCGATATGTGCTTTCTGTTTTCAGGGTTGTGGTGTAATTAGTAATAGTGAACAACCCTACAATCAGTTAGCATAAGGAAGGACGTCTATGACTTATTTAAGTCAGAGGCGCGAGTTAATAACTTTTTAGACATGGCATGCGAACTTGGCTTAAGTTGAGGCAGGTATGCTGACATCTGCGAATGTGTATGTGTGTGTCCTTCATATGATTTCCTTGCTGCGTGCAGGGCACAGATTAAAGTGACAGGCGGGCTACGCAGAAATAACAAAAGGTGGCTAAGTCCTTGTAAGTGTTTAAGTCGACAAGGCAACACAGCGCTGTTATGGGCCAAGAGGCCCTACCAAAAGTGGTAGAGAGGTTTCTGCGTGTTTATAGAGCTGTGAAATGAACATTTTGCAGGTGATTTAACAGTTATTAGATTTTCCTCAAAGCCTCCAGGAAATAGTCCCAGTGGGAGTTAAAACTGCTGCCTGCCTGTCCCATTGTAATTGTGAAAAGTTTTTATTTGATCGCATCCATATTCAGCTGGCGAGATGCAAAAATGTCAAAAGACATTTGCGAAGACAACACAAAAAACAGAGAAACAATTGCCCGAGAAACTTTTAAGCCCGAAACTTTCGAGCTGCGAGTATGTCTGATTAAATAAAGATTTTGGCTCAAACAAAAAGTTGCTCAATGCTAAACGTCAAGTTGCCAAAGTAAATATGCAAAAGTGTTATCAAAAAGTGTTGACACTAGAGCGCAAAAGGCACAAAGTGCCTAAAAACTATGAAAACTTCTGCACTATATTGCATTTATTTACAAGTCAAGACAAACGTGGGCGTAGCGAGACATTCCGGAAACAAATTTGGCCAACAAAATGGCAAGAAATCAGCTGAAAACAAAAGACAACAAGACAATTGTTTATGGAACACACTTTTATATTGAATAAAGCTCGAGTCTAACTTTTTGGCTTATGCCTAATTATACAAAACGCAGACTTAATTCAATTACAGCCTCCTTTCTCGAAGGACTTGGGCCAGTGGTCGGCTTTAAATAAATTTCATAGTATTATGTGGCCAAGGAGCAACTTTGGCACATTTCTTAATTAGCTTTATGAATTTTGGTCTATGCCACCTGTCCAGATTCCCACGTGTGCGGTCATCCAGGTGTTCTAGGCTAAACTTTTTTCCTATGCAAAATGATATTAAAACTTTTTGAGTGATGCTTTTGTTCAACTTTCAACTTTTCGTGTGAGCTGAGCGCATGTGTTGGGCGCAGGAGGTGGAGCAGGAGCAGGAGCAGGCGGGAAGTCAGCCAAGTATCAATAGCAAATGCATGGAGCAACAATGGGCAATTTGTAGGCAGCTTCTTGAGGCGTATAAATTACGCTTGGCGCCTCTAATTGGAGCTGTGCTTGCATAGAAATGACGACGACGACGACACTTGAAATCAAAATTCATGTCGAGAAGAAGGTCCAAGGAAAGGCGGGAAAATGGGTGTAAGGGAGGGACGCGAGGGCAGAGCCTGTTTGGCATAAAAGCGAAAGGCAACAAGGCGTAACATGCGATAAAATTGAGTTGAAAACGTGTTTCAAATCTTAAAATTAACTAACTGAAGAGCAACCATTCACTCAGTCAAGCATTCAGTCAGTCAGTCAGTCAGTCTGACAGTCGCCGCTAGCCGGCTAAATGTGTTGCGCCATGTCCCTGCCTGCATGTAAATGACTTTTTAATGATGTACCAGGTCCAGGTCCCGGACTGAGTCCGGGCGGTGGCAACTGCCTTCAATACGGTGACTCTGTGTGCGTCTATTTGAAGTAGCATAGTTTGTTGGCGCTAATTGCTGACATAACTTTACGCTTTAATAGTTTTTCCGTGTCCCAGAAACTGACCTATCCCGGAGTGGCCACTCGTGTCCAAACTATCTCCCATTCCACACAGTGTTCAGCCCTGATATTGGTTTCACATGTAAATGAAGCACACTGTGATTAGCGCAAGTCATGAATTTCAATTTGTGTAAAATTAATTGTTGTTTTAAATTCCTTTGCGTGCTGATGGAGCTGCCATTAGACGTACACCTAGTAATCCCTACAATACGTTAGTATATATAGTACCTATAGTAGCTCTATAATTGCCTTTACGACTCTGTGCAATTCGAGTGGCTAATTGTGCTCATTTTCATCTAATTACAGATCTAACCAATTTTTGTTGTACATTTCATATCAAATTACTGAATCACTGACAGTTATCCAGTTGATATGCATCTGACAGCGGCTTAAATATATCTAATAAACACTGTGGGAGCAGAATAAATTCTAAATTCAATAATTAATGTCAGTTTTGGCACACGCTTGATGAGAAAATGCAACACGAAGCGATATTGTAGGGCATTTTCTCTTAGAGCTCTGACTTAACAGACACTTAACAGAAGCTTAACAGAATCTTATGCTAAGGCTAGGATAGTGGGTGAAAGGAGGAAACAAAGTATATTTGAGATAAATAGAAGAAAATGTAGTATGCTGAAAACATTTACAACTTTTAGGGTGACCATGGCACATACTACGAATTATTTATATAGACAATAACTAAAAATTAGACAAAGTTTTCAACTGAATCAAAAAGTCTGCAATTGTTTTTCAAGTTCTTCAACTCGACAAATTGATAGATGCAACTTAATTTAATGTTATAATATTATCTTAAGTTTTTAATTAAGCTTTATTCACATATTCTTTCACAATATCTATTACTTGTTTGTACAAATAATCGTTTTGTATATCTGAATTTTATTCTTTGCAATTATTTACTTCTCTCCGAATTGAATGAAGGCAAAAGCTTTAACACAATCAGTAATTTAATCGACCTATAAATAAGTTGTGCAGTGAAAAATATTTATTACATAATCGATTTGACTTTTTAATCGCATCATTACAATGTTCGTATTATTTGCTAAATTGCATGTGAAGTTTATAAATGAATTTACTCAAAATGTAAAACCAAATTAAAATATCATACAAATAAATAGGGCAACATTTATATGTTGCTCTTCCTCTCTCTCTCTCTGTGAAATCGATAATAGGCTCAATTCGATGCATTCCACATGTATTCAGATACCATCTGGTAGCGGCATATAGACTCCCAAACACAGACACGATATATCATTAGATTTACCATAAAATTATGTATTATGTTCGCGCATTTTGTACAATAATTTCGATTTCTATCAACGAAATTCCGTAATATGCCTAAAATCGAAATCCAGTTTAACCGGTAACCCTTCCCTCCCCCTCCGACAACGCTAATGGAAGGGTATGCTGTGTGTGGAGTTATCCATGTGCTCTCGATAAAGACAAATCGTGGAGGACGACGGCGTGCGACTTGCTTGTAAATTATAAAATAATGTTGGTTGCAATGCCAACGCGGTCTGGCTTTTGTTTTTTCTTGCCAAGATGTGGAGGAACGCGGCAGCCAGCTGTCTGTGAGAGGAGGGGCAGACTGCAATTTTTATGCCCACACGGCTAAGTGGCACATATTTTGGGGCAGAAGCTTTTAGAAGCCGGCACAGAAATGCACGAGTCTGCGGTTAGTGCGGTTAGTCGGTCTGGAACGTGGAAGTGGTGGGCCTGGGATGGATCTTGCATGTCTGCATATCCCACACTCTAACGTGTCCCATGACCGTGCCCCGGCCAGTGCACTCCACTCTCGACGCTGTCAAATAACTGACATTACCTGCCCGACGACGTCGCATACGTTTCGTGACTTTGGACAATAAAAATTTTCGATTAGAATGTAAAAGCGGCAACGGCAGCGGCAGCGGCAGCCGCAACTGCAACAGCCACAACGGCAATCAAATTCTGAGCGGGTGTGCCACAAATTCAAATACAGAGAGAGAAAGAGGGGCATACAAAACTAAAATAATAGCAAAAGATAGTTAAATTGTGTATTAATAGAAACTGATATCAAGAAATGTTATTTATTCGCTAAATTTGCTGCGGTCAAAATGCATTTTTAAGGTTACATTGACAACTGAAGCCCTAACAGCAGCAAGAGGGTATACACGACTAGACTAGGCCCTATACTCTGGATATAAGCAATAGGTAGCTAGCCTAGAATATCCTTAAAGGGATATTTCTGCCTATTCCTGCTGCTCTTTCCCTTATTAAGTCAACTTTAAGCAACATTTACTGAAATTTGTAGTAGAGTGTTTCTGCTGTCAAAATGTGTGTTGGAAAGTATTTGAAAGTTTTCTCACTTTCATTCCGATTATTGTTGTATACACATACAAACAGTTTTATTTGCTTTACAGTTTCTCTCCTTTTTTCGAGTTTGAAAAGCTTACGAATTCCTCGACACTAAGACGTATTTTGAAGGTAAGATAGAGCGAAGAGAAATACTGGTTTTAATAGGGGTTTTTTCTTAGATGGCTTTCTTTGGTCACATGAACTGCAGTGGCAAGTTTATCGATTGCGGAGTGATCAGCGGCAGTCGCAAGCCGAAGCTGCAACGGAATAACACAATGCCCATCTATGAGATGGATGGGGATGAGGGCGACGAGATGATCTATCATACAAATTCGCGGACGTACATTAAGACGTATGATTCGGAACGGCGTCAGGGTCGTGACTTTACCTCCAGATCTCCTACAACAGTACGCTATGTGGGCGGCTCCGGATCGTCCTTTGAGCTCAACTCGATGGCCGAAACGGAGTTGTCCACACTGCGCTGTAGCTCGCCCAGATCCCTGGAAACCGAGTCTGAAACTCTCTGCTTGTCACCAGCGGGAGCCATTAGCGACAGCAGTTCCCTGTCAGAAGCTAATGAATACAGCCAAAGCTCAGCTGAAGAGCAAGTGCCAGAGCAGCAGATGGGATTTGTGCAACAGGAGCCAGAGGTGATGCAGCCGGAAAGAGGCTCCACGACTTCAATGTGCAGCTGGGAGGAGGAAGAGGCCATGTCCAACTACAAGGAAACGCAGCCAAGTGAAATGGAATCTCAGAGCTGCACTGTGCCGCTACTGGAACTGGGCTCCGACACAGTCTCCCTTAGCTATGATCACATCCAATTGGGCCAAATGAAGCTGATGCGTCAGTCCAGTGAAGCCTACGAGAATTGGCTCTCGGGCAAGAGGCGGCAATCGCAGTTTAAGCGCCAGGAAGCAAGGGAACTGCGTGAACGGCAGCAACAAAAGGAGGCACTGCGTCGACAGCTGAACGAGCAGCGTGTCCGGGAATGGTGTGAGCAAAAGGCACGTCTCTGCCCAACCAAATCCAGGGTGAACATGAGCAAGAGTCATTCCCAGCTCGACGAGGCGGCACTGCGGCGACTGCAGGCATGGGAGCTCAAGAAGATGGAGCAGGCGGAGCACCAGCGCCAGCTGCAGCAGCGGGTGGCACTCCGAAAGAAACAGGAACAGGTGCAGCGCAAGCAGCAGGCAAATGTGGCGTGGCAGCAATGGATAAAGGGCGTGGCGCAACGCCCCAAGCCAGTACCACTAAATCAAGGCCTGGACACGCTGCGTGGCACAGTCTCCAGCATCTACATTAATCCCAACCAATGGGTTCACGTCAACGAAAAAACAAGGAACTAAATGAAGAGTAAGCAACAAATAAACAGACACCAAAAATACTGCGATTTTTTCTCTTAAATTCGAAAGCAACACAGTTCCTTGACCTTAGATAGCTTCCGCCTTACAAAGCTATTAAAAACTTTAATAGATATTCAATTTAATTGTAGCTTTAGCTCATTAGCTTCAAAGTCCAAAGGATTTTATGAGGAAATCAATTGGCCGCACGCACAAACAGCCCACACATTATTGGTTTTGCATGACTAACCCAAAAGGGGGAAGGGTGGGTAAGGGGCGTGAGGTAAATTCCTGACGTAACGCCCACCCGTAGCCCACACTCCATGTTATCTTCATGTGGCTACACTAACACTTGCTATCAAAGCATACAGAGGCATTCAGTGTATCCTTTTCACAGGTTAACACCCTTCGGGCCGTGTGCATTGGTTGTCTGTTTGGCAGCCTTTACACATTCTGCAGACTCCTTTGAGACTCCCAGCACAGAAATGACCAACGCGTAGATATTTTTCCTGGTTTTGCTTTTCAAAGGACTCTTTTGATGACTACTCAGGGCAGCACTGAAAGGGCCAACTGCTAAAGTTTTATTCACTCTCGATGCTTGCAAATATGTAACAGCTAGCGATGTTAGTTTAAAAGGGTTTTACATACGCTCTCGATCGCTCTCTTTGTGACAAACACAGCGTCAAACTTAATAAGAGAGAGTAAAGTAGAAAGAGAGAGTTGGCAATGGCTTGCATTACCTTAAGTGGGAGCGTGATGCAGCACTCGCATTCAATTTTGATCAGAGAGAATTTTTGCTGAAGCATATTCTATCACAGCTGTATAACTGCTCGCGCTCTTATCTCTTAATCTAGAGTACAGTTATTTGCGCTCTTCCAATATCTCTGCCGCCACAGTCGACGTCTGTTCTGCTTTTCGCTCTCCCTTCGACGTTGGTGTAGGTCGGACACAGCGAGAGACGAAAGTAAAACAGAAGTAAAACTAAGAACAAGAAAGATTATTGCATTCATATGTGTGCGAGCGAGACACAGCACTCGCTCTCAGTTCTGATCGGCAGATAACAAAAGGGAATTTGCAATTACTGTTGCAAAGAGAAGCTTGAACAATATTAAAAGAAGGCAAATCTATTATAACAGCAATTTTTAAGTGAAATTTGTATAGATTTTCGATGAAGTTCATTTCCCTAATTGGAAATAATTATGAATATTGTATTTCTCTCAGGTTACTCTTTTTAATCCAATTATTGACATGCTCTACTCTATTTGAGTCTCCAACTTAAGACAAAAGCTTCTTAATATATTTCGAAACTGCAGCTGAATTATCTTTGTAATGGGTGTCATTACGTTTGAAGAACCTCTTTAGAATAGTTGTTATATTAAGTTGCTGTACTTCTCTTACGCTTTTGTCTGATTTATGTTTATTCAATTTTATAGCTCGTCTTAACGCGAGTTTGTGTTTAATTCCTGGCTGCTTTTCGCTGAAGTAAACCTTTTCCAGTAGCTCAAAAGGCTGTGAACTTGTTCACCTGTCGACAACAAAAACAATAATAATATATAAAAAAGAAAGAAGAGAAATGGAGGAAATCTATGGGAATATGAGTAACTCGTCGCAAGAGAACAGGAAATATATACAAAGTTTATTTAATATGAAAATGGCGTGCAGCTAAAATTTTGTTTGAGCTTCGGTTAGCCTTACAGCCAGTTGGCCTAAAGCGATTTATTTTTGGCTACCTGAATGTAGCCACAGAAACATGGAAATTAAATGTGATTTCACATTGAAATTGACGGACTGTGCTCATAGAAGGGCGGACCTATTACGGCTATAACCTTCAAAATTTTTGGTTTGGGCAATCGACTAAGTTTCTCAAGACTTTTCTTTAAGTTTTCGCTGCGATTTATAACATTTAAAGGGAGTTCATTCAGTTCTTAGAATCAACTCTCCAATTATACCAGATAGTTGCTATGCTTAAAGCTTCTATCGATAGTTAGTTAACACAAAATTTAGTGGTTATCGTAACATGTTTTTAACTGACCTCAACGTGATGTACGAGCATTGTTTGCTGTTGTTCAATAAAAGCCAATGTCAGTTGCGTACAATCACAGGCAATTTAAATGTTAATCAAATTAAAGTAGAAACGCGATTTTTAACTGCGAACATTCCGTTTGCCAATAATACAGATTGCGCTTCTTTTTTGCCACCGCGTATTTTTTAACTCGTAATAATTTAATCCAATGCAATTGAGCGGCAAGGCGTGCTTGGACCGATTTATTGAAAATAAAAACAATACAGGCAGCAACCGCACACACACACACACAAAATACACACGCAGTTGCCTAAGAGTGTGGAAAATAAGAGAAGCAAATATTTTTGCACAAACATTGGCGATTGGCAATTGGCAGGAACATTGGCGAAAGGACGTGAACGGTTGCGAGCTGCAGCGCGACACACAGACACTCACAGTAACATATATATATTCAAATATATATACATATATATACGGATTGCAGTCATGTTTACACTGCAAAGTCGTGATGAATCACCAACGCACGATTCGAACGCAGTTCCATCGTCTGCGAGTGAATAACTGAAAATTCATTGAAAACTGATAGCGTGTGAAAAATAAACAAAAAGCACAATCTGAAAACAAAATATGAAGTGTCAATGATTGAGCTGTGTGTGTGTTGTTGTTATGTAAAGAACAGGCAGACAGCATTTACGAATCTCCTACTAATTATGCATATAACGTAGCTTATTTCGAATGCAATATAAAATAATTGCTGCTCTTATAAATAGTGTCTTAGCTAATTATAAGACTCTTCTCTGCCCCTTTATATCTGAGATGCTATATATATTTGTCTCTGTCAGGCATGTGTCTTGTCCATTTACTAATTGTTCTCTTAACTGCGTCGCTAACCAACTGTTAAGCAGGGATATTAACAGAACGCGCTGTTAAGATCATGTTAAGTCTAGCTTTTCTTAATTTTTACTCCAGAAAGTAATAATTTAAAATCAAATCCTAATCAGTATTAATTTATTAAAATATTCCAAGTATTTATCAATTATTATATATTATTCTTATAAGAATTTATCCACTCGCAGTGGTAGCACATTTAGTTTCATGTTAGCCCAACTATGCACGGCGCTAGTAAATCAGCTTTATTGGTTTCATTTCTATGCCAACACTTCTAAAATATGTCATCTGTTAAGTAAATCCCTTAAAAAAGAATACATTGAATATGCTGGGGCTGGCAATTTTCTAGTGGCAATTAGCACTGACATCAATGAAAACAAAAAACCCAATTCGATTTGTGCTACCTGCAGCCAGTTGCCGCTGAGTTGCCATTAATTAAAATAAATTGGCAGAGAGGTTCGAGTAGTCTGCAAGTAAAGTCAAAAATCAAGTACTACTCGCAAATAGACAGAAAAGACAGAAAAAATGTCAAGCCACAGATGTAGAGTTGATCTAATTGGTAGGCAATTAAATGCTGCTCGCGTACCGAAAATGTCTAATATAAATGGAGAGTGTGTGTGTGCACAAATTTGGGGCTAATTAATGGAAAATATGTGTTAACAGAATTTCGAAAATTGTCAAATATGATGGAACGCTAATATGTTGGCAGATGCACAGACACAAACTAAAATGTAGCGCACATTTATACACTTGAATTCTTTAGATGTCCATGCCATGAGCCGCCATTTTGTGGGTAATAATAATTTAATTAGCTGCACATAAACACCCACACACACACACACAGACACTCACACATTGGAATACAGAGAGATGGCAGCTTATGACCCGGCAAATTTTATGCATATCAAAAATAGCAATTAAGGCAACATTTTGTTGTCCTGCCATTTATGGATCCGGGCCATGTGCAATAATTTGACTCTTGCAATTGTGTGTGTGTGTGAGTGTGTGCATGTGTCTGTGTGTCCTGGCATTTTCAATGGTGCTCGAGCATTAACGTTCAAAAGTCAATTAGTGGTTTTTATAAATGTGATTAAATTAAGTGACAATGTTGTTTACTGTTTTCACGGGTTTTTGGAACATTTTTGTTTGCTTTTAATTGGCATAACGATGCCCCGTAATATGCAGCCGAAAATTTTGAATCGTTTATATGGAAATCGATTGGATTTACTAGATATTGGTATTTGCCTTTCCGCTGCATACATATAATATAAGCTAAATACACAAATTCATATTGACGGCCATATTTTGGCTATATATTTTACATTATCCTTGCTGCATACTCTGGCTGACTTATCCTGCTGACATGTTTATATTATATTTCCCTATTTGAGTGCCATAAACCATTTCGTTACCAAGTTAATCCAATGACACGAGAACGTTGTGGTTGTTGACTGCTTCGCAAGGATAATTCTTTAAGCTATTTGTGAGTGATGCCACAAGGAACTTATAAAGTTTTTCAACTTTGGAGTGTAGATCTTATCGAGGCTCTTATAAGTCCTCAACTATAGCAAGAGTTCTTTTGCTCTTCTTAAACTAGCAGGTTCTCTTAACAAATAAGTCAATATTGCTTTAGGTTCAACAGAGACGCATATATATAGGTCCCACTATTTATTTGTCCCAGTATTTGGAATCTTTCATCACAAATTACCCCTACCCCTCCTTTACTGTATAAGAGCCAAATTAGACAAGAACCAGAGCTGGCAGTAGCTGTACTGCTCGCACATACAGTGATCTATAGCAAGCCAGAGTCTTATACAGATACTCAGGCGGGTTGAAAGCGTATAAGAGATCATTATTGATTGGAACTTGGAATACCATGAGAAATCTCTTAATTCTAGACTTTCAAGTTGGAAAAATTATAAATATTATTATATATATGTCTCAGCCTGTAAATAATAAGAAATTGTAATAAAAAATGTACATTTTCTAATTACTTTTAGGCAAGAGAAATACGTACTAAGTACGTTTAAGATTTTGTTTGTCATTTTTATATTGTGACAAATGAAACCTTTTAGTATTTATTTTGCAAGATATTTGTATATTTATTTTGTGGTTGCATTTTCTTGCTGCAATTTTTGTGGCCCAAAACAAAGGTAGCTTTTAAGCCTTTAAGCGAAACAAAAACCATTTTCCACTTGTCACACATACACAGACACACAACCAACACACACAAACACCCACTCACATGTGCTTTCAACCGGTTTTTCTTTGCATTTTGTGATATGTTTTGTTGTTTGTTGTTTTTTAAATCAAAAAGCGACAGAACGTCAAAACAATTTGTCGTCATTTAAAAGTCGACATTTAAATAAGAAAATGCAAATATGAAGGCGACCAAGCTGCCTGACGATGGAATAGACCTCAGGGCCAGACCAGAGACACAACCAGCTCTGCCAGCTGCCTAAATGTATGCAATAAAAATTTTTTTATGCGCGCGAAAGACGCCGCATACGTTTCGTATGCATAAAATTAAGCCCAGTACGGAGTGAATATGGTCTGAGTCTTGCACTGGGGGAGGGGGACGGGGGATGGCAGTGAGGGTAGCGGTTGCAGTTGGGGCATGGGGCATGGCACACATGGGGTATGGCAAGTGTGTGGTGTATGGCTCTGGTCGAGCGTGCTGAGCGCAGCTGTAAATATAAAGTGTCAGGCAGAAGAAGCATACTTACACACACACACACACAGACACACACACACACACATACTTGCAAAAACGTGTCTATTACAATTCAATTTGACAATAGGCGCACACAAAAGCCAAACCAACCAGCCGCACTGAGCTGACACACACACACACACACAGAAAAGACCGCCAAGCCCAAAAGTAGACTATAGAAAAACACAAATATCCCACCGTTTGTTGTTTTACACTTACTGAGAGTACTTTGACTTTGATCTTCCATTGGCAACGGTTGAAAAGTTGCAACTATTTGCACTTAACAGATGTCCCAAAGGTAGAACACATGTTTTCTTAGCACTTTCTAAAGTTTTTCTTAACACTTTCCCCAAATGAAAAAGTGCCAAATTGATTGGTTAATTGATACTTCATATGATATCCGAATAACTTAAGTACTATGTTCTCTATTTGTATATGAAGTATATCTGAATATGATTTGATATAATATGAGACATATGACAAATGATTCCTATAGATAGACATATTTGAGATATGATTCCTTTATTATAGATAGATATGCCTCAACTTGAACACTTCCTTCTCTATTGCCTGCGTCTACATACGACTATATGAACAGCTTTGGCATTGTTTGTCTTGCTTTTTGATGATTTTATTAGCTTTTTCCTAACTGAAGATGATAGTATTGTAAAGCAACTAGTTTAAAATATGTTCTTTTTCATTTAAACTGTAAAAATATGAAATGAATATATATCTCTTAATACAATTTATGTGCATTTTAAAGGAATTTAGACTGTTGCATGCAACGTGGAGTGTTTTAAAGGAACTTTAACTGATGTGAAAGAATAAATTGATGTGAAATAATATATAAATAAATGAATTCTCTTCTATATAAACAAATCAAGCTAATTACTTTCAAATATAGATTTAGTTCTGTTTTAAACTCCTCGCCTTTAATCAATTTCCAGCCAGCTTCAGTTAGGAAACTTTCTGCAAATAGTCTGCAAGGGCAGCAACAGAAAGGAAGCCGCTGAAATCCTGAACAAACCTGAGTTTACTTTCTAAGTTAATTAAAAAAACCCAACCCCAATCATACACCTATCATATAGTACTATCACTCTACTCTGCCTCTCACCCATAAGCGTATCAATAGGTCGGTGTTCGGCAATACACATTTCGCACTTCTCGTGTTTGTTTTGTGTGTTTGTATTGTATTTTGGCCATGTGTTTTTATACTGCAACGGAAACGTCAAGTAATTTTTTTTTTGCTTCACGTAGTTAGTTGATGAAAAAGAAAAAACAGGAGGAGGCTCCTCCTGAAAAAAGAATCTGAGCGACGCAGGTGGCGATGGCCACAACAATGGCGACAACATCGTCGAGAATGTTGAGGACTCTACTTTGCCTAGTCCCTGGGGCGTTATTTGCACGTTTCCGGTATAAATATACAACGGCTGAGATTTGTTTATGCGAAATGAAGCGCACAAAAGACAATTCGCATAAATGTTTGCTGCGAGAGTCCTTTCAACCCCCTCCTCGTTCCCCAACTCCCCTTAGAGAACCCCAGGAACTGCCAGGCAATGTAAGCAAGTAGGTCGGCAGCTCAGTGACTTGTTCCCCGGTGCGTGACTTTAGCGGAAATAAAATTTGTCAGCTTTTTGCGAGTGTCATGACTTTAAATAACTTACAAATATTATGAAATGTTGCACGCTTTTGGGACCAGACAAACAGAAAGAGAAAGATATAAATAGAGAGATAGAAAGCGTGTGTAAATTATATCATTATTTTATGGAAGCAAACACCATATGGTTTATTGCCGGAGAGAGATATATTGCCAGATTTTATATTCTCCAATTCCCTAATTAAATTTATAGGCCACACGCAAACGTTGAACGCCAGCACTTTATCAATCAATCAATCAATCAATCAATTGATTGCACATAAACTCAAAAACTAATCACTAATAAACTTACCCCAGAAACTGATACACTCTCTAGGTGTAGACCTCAACCTACGGCCAGCTCAAAGGAAGGAGCACGAGGAGAGGAAGGACACGTGTATATGTCCTGATTCGACTACGGCTACAAATCCAAATAAATAAATCATATGTGAAAACTTTTTTCACTTAGGCAATATTTTTCCACACAAAAACTCTTGTGCTCTTCCTATTACAATCGCCATAAGTCTCTGCCGACTGGCCGGCCACAGCAAGGCACAGTGGAGCAGAAGCTATTTGAAAGCTGCAAAACTGATAAGCTGCTCTGATAATGGCTTGAGAAAAGATTGCTAAGAAGTTCATCAAAGGTGAGATATAAAAGAAAGGAAGCACAACCTTAACAGCGACATAACATAGGCACGGTAGGTGCTCTGTTATGCGTATGTAAGCTTGCTGTTAATGGAGACAAACATAACATTCGCATAATATCATTCATATAGTATTTACATAACATTAACATTCCATTTAAATAACATATACATAACATCAACATCAACTTTCTATTACATTTACATAACATTTTCATAGTGCTTTCATTAGCATATCTAAAATAAAGGGAACAAACGAAATATGCTAAAATACGAGGAATTTATTCTTTAACATAAGAATCCCATAGACTTCGCAGGCGCTGTTAAGCAGATTTCTACTTAACAGAGAGGATCGTATCTAAGTTTTTTTTATCTAAATAGCAAATACATAAAGAAGACTTTGATATATCAAATATAAATAATATATTATATATGCCTGACCGATAACTATCGTATTTCAGACTGAAGTAAAATTTACCTTTTTTATAATAAAATTTCGAAAAAGAAAAAGTTCGCAATCTGAGAATGAATATATATCTTAAATACTACAGAAGACTTTATATATATTTCTATTAAATTTCTGTTATAATTTGAATCGAAATAAATTCCATTTTCTGGTATTTTAGTTTCTCACTTTCTGTATATAAAATTTCGTCCACTGTGCCAAAGTTGATCCAGCAAAATAGCCTTAGGCTGTTACTTGTAAACTTATTTTCCCACACACACAGATTACACACACACACACACACACACAGGAATGCATACGCAGTTATAGAGAGAAGAACATTTCCTTTATCCCGTTTGCTGCTTAGCATGGCCAGAAAAGTGCAGATACTCGTATCTAATAGCTCCGAGAGGCAACCGAAAAGAGAAAATAAAAAAGAAAAAAAAGATGGATAAAATATTCAGCTGCCGATGATGATGAATGGCGTTTGGCTAGCTGGTGTGTGTGTGTGTTGCGTGTGTGTGTGTGGAGTGTGTTGCTGTAGTTGTTAGAGAAACATGTGAAGAAATTCACATCAATTTGTTAAGCGTTAAGGAATGAGCTAGGACAAAGCATTTAGAACGCTTTCAGCAACGAGCAAAGCTCCAGCTACAACAGAGATTTTCCCTTTTGCCTTAAAAACTGAGAGTTGACTTTAAGAGCTGACCACAAACAGGACGACTGAAGGAGCAGACCTTCAGGAGATAGTCTGACAGGTCAGACAGTTGGACTTTCAGACTGGTCACGTATTATTATTGCAACCCAGAAGGAAACTTGTCCAGTTGCCAGTTTGGAGTTGGTTGCTTGATAGTTTTGTAGTTGGCAGTTGGCCATTCATTTGATTTTGTTGCCAACACACACACACACACACACACACACACACATGTGTAGGCGTTGTGCATTTGACTCCAAACGCTTTTGTGCTTTTGGCCACGTTTGTTTGGATGTTTTTTTATTTTTCGGGGGGCGTTGACAGCGTCCGTCAGATTGCCAGATTGTCAAGTTGTCGTCAGGTTGTCCTGTCCTTGTGTCCTTCTGTCCTGTTGTCCTGCTGTCCTGCTGTCGTCCTGTCATTGATGGCGTTGCTGATAACGTGAGCTGCTCCACGCCTGCCAGAGACCCACTAATTTTTTATGGTCATCGTCACGAGGTCGCCCATTTTTTCTGCTGTTTGCTGGCCAAATGTCAAATTGTTTTTTAGACCTGTTCCGAGCTCAGTTTCCTTGTATTGTTTTTTCTATCGCTATCGTGTTGCGGGTTCTCTATTCGCCTTTGCCTCTTTGGCTTTTAGCATTTGGCCTGTAATCTGCGTTCTGTGTTTGTTCTGCTGCTATTTGTGGGTACTCAGTATATTTGTGTGTGTGTGTGTGTGTGTGTGTCTTGTACCATTCACGTCTGTTGCCTGTTGCCTTCGCTTTTAGGCGCGCCTGGGATTACAATGCCATGTGTGAAACCGCAATGTGTTCAAAGCCAACCAACAGGCAACTCGAAACGTGCTCATTTCGCCTACGTTTGAGTCTAAAGCAGCAGCAGCCGAAGCAGCCACTGGAGTTTGACCAACTCAATTAAAGGCTTGTGGTCTCTTTGCAATCACTTAAAGCCACTATATGCATACATCTACATACAAGGTGTAGCTATCAGAAGTATAAATTGAAAGCAGCCTTGCTAATACAATTTAATTTAATCCTTCTGGCTTTGAGATATACAAACTAATAAGTGAAACCAGACAAGTAGCTTTATTTCTATATTTAATTCAATTACTAACTTAGTTTTAGCAGATTCCCTGCTGCTTAGGAAATTAATCTTAGCCCCAAGGCAATCAAAAAGAAGATAAACTTGAAAGGAAACAATTTAAATGTGAGCTGAACTCAAGCTGATAATTTAAATACATAGAAAAAAATACTGTTTGTAATTTATATTTAAATAAAATCTGATTATATGCTTAACCACCTCTTATATTTATATTCAATTAACTAAAATCAACTTATTATCATAAATATTAAATATGCGCTAATTAATAATACAATTAATAACACGCAGCAAGCTATAAACAGAGCTCGTACAAATACTGGTTATTAATAAGAAAAATACTGGTAAATATAAAAAGCTAATCTCGACTAAAGCAAGTTACCCCTCCTCCTTCTCCTTATTATATTGGTTTATGCTTAAAAACAATACCTTAAAAATACTGGTAAATATAGTAATGCCTGCGATTCTGAATATCCCAGTATTTATCTCATGTTGCCCCTCTCCATCATTATATTGGCTATAGTTTACACTATGAGATAGAAGAGTAAAGTAGCAGCTGCTCACTAGTTGTCTCACTCTCGCTCACAGTCAGCTATACATTAAACACAAATAGAAGCAGACTATGCGTGTTATAGCTAAAACTAGCCATAAAAAAGCCAATGCAGCATTACTGTATTCGCAAATAAAGTAGATCAGCGATGCAGGTAAGCATTATGAGACTATCTCTTATGATATATACATACATATATCTGCAATTTATATACACACTATATCAAACAGTCTGTACAATCAGTTAAACATCAATATTGCATCTCAATTCTGTTGTCCAGTGCATTTGCTTGCTTCTCAAATAACTTGGAATATTGTGTGCAAACAAAGTATTCCGATTAATTAATCAGAGTCGTAACGAGTACGAAATGTATTCAGAATCGAAATGTATATAAAAAATTAATTAATTAATGAGAAATTTGACACCAGAGGCAGATTTTAATATAATTCTCACTTATTAATGAAATATTATTTAAAGCAATTTATCTCTTTGCAAAGGACGAGCCAAAGTGTAAATTTGCTTGCGATAAATATAGTCTTATTGATTGTAGAATATGGTAACCTTAATTTAGGCTGCGTGTGGCATTAATTAATCGTATATTCATTACAAAATCTATAATTTATGTGAAAATAATTTGCGCAACAAAATTCAAAATGCATGGAAATCATCTTAATGGTAAATCTCAAATCAATTTGCCAAAATACCATCCTACACACACACAGGACACACACACATGTGTGTGTGTGCACATGCATATGCATATGGAGGCACGTGCAATTGAGCAAAATATAATCACAGGAATTTATCTAAAGTAGCCTGAGAGACAGAGACAGTGAGAGAGAGAGAGAGAGGAGGAAGGGCAGAGGTCGTTGAGGGCAAATAGGACTTCGACGTCGACGTCGATGTCAACGGCATTTACATAAACTTGGTGGCCATTTTGTATCTACTCGTATGTATCTTAACGAAGAGAGCCTGCTACCTGGAGTCTAGATGCAACCCGCAGATACTTGTGCACAGGAACTGCAATTGAAGACATTTGTCATGCGAAGAGTTTTGGTCTATGGCACTGCAGGGGGTTGGGTGGGGCTCGGACCACAACTGAGGCTTCCACAACTTGGTTAATTATAACGGCTGCGGCTTAAGCAGCAGACGAGTGATTAGAGGTGGCCAGCAGCAGCAGCAGCAGAAGGAGTGGGAGGGGGAGGGGGAGGCAATGATAGCCGCCGGCTGTGCAGCAAATTGCAATTCCAAGAGACGCACCGGAAGGAAGTGTAAAATTCAAATATGACAAATGACATGAACTTAAGCGCCTACTACAGTCTGGACAGAAGGTGTGCTCTAGCTAACATAGATACACACTCACACACACACACGCACACACACATACAAAAGATTTATTGTGTGCGGTATATGGAAATTATGAATATCTTAATATTTGGGCATAATTTTCCGTTACGAGGGTTGCTTGTCGAGCATCTTCAGCCCCAGACCCCAAGCTTTAATTAATAATTTTCTAATTTATCAATTTATATTCTGGCTTCGTCCATTTTCCTGGGCTGCCCCAACCTGATAGCATAAACAAATAATATGATCAGAATTTACCTAAAATCAATGCAAAGTGCCTCAATGGACCCAATGCTCTGGCTCTGGCTGCAGCAGGCTTTTAGCCATTTGCATTGGCCATGTCCAAAGAAGATTGTCTGCTGCATACGATTCTAATTCAATATTCAAGTTGCAAGTTGCAAGTATTAACACTGTTGCATCATTTGAGCCAAAGTTTGATGTAATCTTTTGCTCTGCTTGGGCATCTCCTAAGCCCATTATGGTTAATTAACAGTAAGTGGGAAAATACTGCTAGAATTTCTAGGTACAGTTAAGAACGTATAGAGTATAACTATTATGTTCTGGCTTAAAATATTAATTAGACATAATCAATTTGAAATTCATTTACAATTCCTTGTATAAAACTGCAATTAGAATTCCTTTGACTTTTCACAATTTCCATTTGCCCATCCGCTGAGTCCTTTGTCTCCTTTGTCAGCCGAAAAGTACTTCTAAAACTTTTCGCCCAAAACTTTGTCCATTCACACACACCCACCCACACACACACACTTCGATATCAATCGAATGAAGTGAAGTGAAATGTAAGCCAAGCCAAGCTTTGGCCTCACTTTCGAACAAATCACACTCACAGTTTCCAGTTACAAGTTGTTTAATTGTGGCCAAGTTTAATCAAAATAAATGTTCAACCAATAGTTGGATACTCGCACTACTACTACTATATGGGTCGTGTGTGGTATATAGCTTTTGTCTGCTGCATTTAAGATCAAGGGGAAACTGTGGAAAAGTGTGGAAAGTGTTCATGTGTGGCACATTAGATTTTGATTTTGCTCTCAGTTTACACACTTTGATTTCAATTACAAAGTTGCTGAATGCTGGGAAGGAAACAGTGAAACAATAACATAAAATTTCCAGGGGGTGGACAAATGGCACAACCCCCCCACCCTCATATAAGTATTATAAAGTAGAGAGAAGGAAACTGCCAGCTGCAAGTTTTATGCACGCCGCAAATTGCATTAGAGTTTTTTTTTCAGCCCCTTTTCACTGAGAGCTTTAGTTAAACCTTGACTCAAGTTGCAAGCGCCACAAGTTGCATGTTAGCAGCGCGTAAATTTTTTTGTTTATTGCCCCAACAGACCGACAGACAGACTGAGAGACAAACGGACAGACAGACAACATCACGAGCAAGTTTTATGTGCGGGCCAACAACAGACAACAACAACGCGAAATGGCTTAGTAAAATTTTTAATTTATTTTCCAGGTGAATCCTTTGGCGGAAGCGTTTAAAATCGTAAATGCGGCCACGCCTCGCCTACTCCAAGGCACTTCACGTGTAATTAATTGCACTTTAAATTTCTCTACATCCTCGTGATAATTTACTACATCAAACTGAAGACGAACACACACTCATATATACATTTATATTAAAGTTATATTAAGATATTTTGAATCAAAAATCACATTCCTGCTGAGAATTTAATCGATATGATACTTATTTAGAGCTCTACACTTATTTAAATATATGTATACATCATCAACAATTCGATTCATTAATCATATTCATAAATCATTATCACAAAACTGATGTTAAACGATGTATTGCCTGCAGCTGCAGTCCACTGGCTACTCTTATAAGCAAAATTATCAGCTTAAGAGATAAAAGCGGCAGAGCGAGAGAAAAGTTTATTTACAAGCAATAACAAATTCACTTACTGCGTGTGTCAGTATGTGTGAGCAAAGAGAGCCCGCTTGCTCTCTGGACTCCATGCGCAAACAGCTTAGCAAAGAGAAACAGACAGTTGAAGTTTAAGCTACAGCTGGTGTCGCTGCAGAGCGCGTGTTAGTAGCCAGAAAGAGAGACTGAGCTGCATTTAAAAGAGAGCGTAACATTAACCGTTATTGTAAAGCAATTGAAAGAAATTAAGTGCAAGAAGAATGACAATAATTTATGATGAAAAAGTGGAAATACTTATATACTTACTCATTTGAGTTATATAATATTTCAACAACAACCTTTTATTATGAACAACACTCGTATTTTATTATATATTGTATTATTCACTCACTGTATGTGCGTATATATTTTAACCGATCTGAGCTGCACGCGACTGCTTGATCCGTGGGCAAGCGACTGCGTAATGAGGAGATGCCGATTAGAATATAAATGAGGTGACAACTGCAGCTGTCAGCAGAGTGGAAAAGAGAGAGGGAGCGTTAACAGAATAAGAGTCTGACATTAACAGTCAAATGTAAAGCAACTGTAAGAAGCCGAAATTTAAAACTCCGTTATCTAAAAGCATTTTGTTTTAACTATATCGGAACTATTTTTTAAGCTTTAAAAGCTATAGGAGGGAATTTTAAATTTAAATACACAAAATTTGAGTAACAAATTCAGTGAGAAACCGCAAAGCAACCGCACAAGGCAAGGCAATTGAACCAGCGACCAACTTAAGCAGCACTCAATATAATCACAAGCTAAATCACTTGACCAAGTAGGTACTTCACTCACACTCATAAACACACACACACACACACACAGACACACACACACGCATATGCATGAGCATTATAAACGAAGAGGAAAAACTCTCAACTGAGTTTTAGGCACTTACATTGCTTGGCGCTATTGAAGCTTACGCCTTTCACTCCCGAAACTTGCCCCGCAGACAAGATGCATAAAGCACATTCCACAGACACCGAGGAGCAGCAGCAGCAGTAGTCGACGGAGTCCGTGGTACGACCCGTTGAGCCACTTCAGCCTGGCCACATAAAGTGTCATTAGCTCGAGTGGAGGAGGAACTGCTCCAGAACGGAGAACTGGAGAATGGAGACGGCAACTGCAACTACATTTGCCAGATTACATCGCCACAGCCAGTCGCTAAGCAAATAATCGCTTAAGCACAAAAATATGAAATTATTTGCCTAAAAAAACCAAATTCAACAGATAGTCAAGTATTTAAGTTTTAGCAGACAGCCAAATACGCTACCCGAAGGAAAAGACTTATATATTATATAATATCAGTTGATAAAACAAATTGCAGAAATTTTTGATGTATATTTTATATTTTATTTTAAGAAACTTTATTATTTTCTTTAACATTTCGAAGAGTTTAAAAATTTACTATAAATCTGTATGTTAATAACATTTTTTTATTATATTATTATATATTATATTACTTTATTATATTATATTATTTATACAATTTCAGCGTTCAATCTTAGATTTATGTTAAAGATGGAAAGGTTGCTGCTTGTTCCAGGCTCTTTAAGATTTCTAACATCATTTCCTATAAAAACTAGTATATTATTTATCCATGAATAAATAAGATCAATCTCTTATACCTATTCAATTAGCCAACATATTGAATTGTTACCTTTTGGTACAAGTTAATTGCAGTCTGGTACTTATGGCCATAAAATGAAACTGCTTCAAGGAGTCAGTCCTTACAATTATTATTTTCATAAGTTGTTCAAAGTCTGTCATAAAGGCTGATTAACTTGCTTTGCTCTTCTCTCTCTCTCTTTCTCTTTCTCATTTTATGTAGCTATCTCTCTTTTACTGTTGTGCTGCTGCTTTTCCCGTTGTTGTTGTTGTTTATCTTCTGTGGCCGAGAAGTTTTTCACATTGCTTTGTGTAGGATTTTTAATACTGGCACTAAGTAGCCGTTGCGAGTATCAGAGCCATCATCGTTGGAGCATTCGAAATGAAGTGGGAAACTTGTTTATTATTGTTATTATCTGGTCTGTTTATCTTTTTCGTTTTGATTGGGACTGCAGTGCAGAGAGTAGTAGTAGCAGCAGAAGTAGAGCGAGTAACTACTCGTGTCGAGAGTCTACTATTTCGGCTACTTATTTTCTTTTAATTAAAAAGCAAATTGTACTCGGACTCGGACTTTGACTCGGACACGGACACGGACACGGAGTGGCTACCATCTGTCATTAGGCTGATTGAAAAATGGAGAACGAGGCTTGAAGTAAGCAATTTACCAAAGGCAAATAACAACTAACAAATAACTGCATACCGTGTCGATTTTTAAGTGCTTCTAATGAAAAAGAGAAACTCAACTCGAATCAGAATCACAAGCAGAAGCAGAAAATGCTGCATAGTTAAAGGCGCTCGACATACAAATAAGCACTTGAGCCACGAAATGTGGAAAATCACCGACCGCATAATGACCACACATGAGGAATATGTTAGTGTTTGTGTGTGTGTGAGCCTTCTAATGACTTTGAAACGTATGCAGCCAAGTCAAAAGCATGCACTTAGTGACTATTATAGCCATGTTAATCATAGATTCCAACATAATGGTAACTTGCAACGCAATACGACTACGCCTGCAGAGCGCATTTGCAGCAACAAAAAAAGAACACACAAAAAAAAGAAAAGAAAGAAGTTGGGCAAATTCAAAGGGATGTACAGGGTGCTTCAATGGAATCAATAAGAACTGAATTGAATCATCAGCAATAGCTGAAATTAGTTGCGTGTATGATTAGATTCTAATTTTTAACAAGTGCTTTTTAAGTAGAACTCAAAACAAGCTGCGCGCTTCATAATAAAAGTGTATAAATAGGTGAGAGCTAATTATAATCCTGTTTCTCACATAATGAAGGACACTTCAGCATTTGTAAGCAAATATTGACACAAATTCAAAACGAGTTCAAAAACCAAACACCAACATTTTCAATTGGTTTCTGGTCTGAATATTCTGTGTCCTAGTAATTATTAGATGCCGCTGAGGTGAGATTCTAAGAAACTCAACACACATTCCAATTGAAAGATAACGACCCTGCGGCCAAGGTGGCAAAACATAAGAATGAACATAAGGTAACAGCATACAATGAAAAGGGAGAAAAAACAGCAGCAGCAAAAAAAGGAAAACAAAAAGAAAGCAAAAAGAAAAGCCATGAAATATGCGCAGTCGCCAAGAAGGAAAACCATATGTAAGTAGGGAGACTCCCACTCGAAGGAAACTTGAGATTGGAAATTGATATAGGCCAATTATCAATTTCCCAGGTTTATACAAAATTGAGACAAGAAGCCACTCATTTTATCTGGCATTTAACAAAAGACTCCAACAACGTCACGTCAAAGCAGTTGACAGCCAAATTGGCCAAGTTACATTTTCTATAGCATACTTATAAGCGCTGCGCTGCGCATTACATGGAATGTATCTAAGACTGTACAAGTGTGTATGTGTGTGTGTGCGTCGCGTATTTATTTATTATTTAGCAGCAACAGCCTATCGCATGTCCTGGTAGGCGTCGATTATAACATTTTCAATGTCTTCGCATTGGCGGCTCGTTTCGGGATGTCTTTTCCCCATTTCCCACTCGCATCTGAGTTGTGCGTGTTCTATTACCCATTCTCATGGAAAACATATAATTTTTCTTTATTTTATGATTCTATTAATTTGTATATAATTTGGGAAAAGTTACAGCTGTGTCACGCGTTCGATTTGCAGTTTCCCAGCTCTTTTTTGACAATACAAGCGTCCGTTGTCCTGGCAATAGACAAATTTGTTTGTTCGTCAACTTTCTTTAGGCACAAAATATTTATAAAAATAACTTTTTTAATTAATAATTAGTGTTTATACAGATTTAAAGTACTTATTATTTAACTGAGTATTCATATATTATAAACTTAACTTAATTCTAGGCTCCTGAGGAAAAAGTCATGAAGGTAAGCTACAAATTAATATGAAATTCCTTATTCATAAAGGAAAGTCAGTTTTTAATATATGTAATATATAATAGAATTCTTGTTAACATAAATAAATAACTATTTTTCCCAAAGAAAGGAAAAAACATAAATTTAAAAAACGTTTTATCTTTTTGTCTTTCTACTATACTTTTCTTATATTTATTTTATTTAACTTAAAATATTTATTTATTTAGATTCAACTTATGACTTAGAAATATATATTACAAATTTATACTCTATTTTCTCATATATAATTTAATTTATATCGACTCTAAATTAAATAAATTAACTAAAAAAAATATATATAATTACTTCTCTGTGACATTTGCTGCATTTAAAGTTCCATTTCATGCACTTTGATCAGTTTGGCAAAATTTCCCTAGAAAGTTCACCACGTTGTGTAAGAAATTTCCCTTTTATTAGCTGAAAGTGCCGTTCAACAAAATGCGTTTGATTGAAATCAATCCACAGATTGAACATCGAAAGGGAGCTGGCAATTGGCCTTACAATAAGCCAAAGAGGTATTATGCGTGTCAAGCGCTCTAATTTATGCAGAATGTGATGTGAAAATGTTATTAAAAAACATTTAATAATTTGTTGTGCATAATGTAGATTTAATTATAATAATTTGCAGGAATTTCGTCATGTTGTTTATGAGCTTGAAATACAATTTAAACCAAATAAATTTGGATATCTTTCATCGGAGAATATTGATTGAGCAGAGATAAATTTTGTGCTGTGAATTGGAAGAAATATTCAAGCAATTACAAACGAGTTGCAATTGTGGAATTGTATTTAAAAATTTTACAAATCAATTATGAACTTTTTATTGCGACTGACTTTAAATGAAATGCAATACACTCACAGCAACAATATGATTGGTGGCAAGTTCAAAGTTGCAATGCCAGACACAAGAAGTAGAACAACAACAACAACAGGAATTTTATTTAAATGAAAATTTGCAGAAAAGCTGTCAGGCAACGTGCAGCCTGCCTCACTATATTCAAGTGTCACTTACAACCTGCCTGCTTGCGGTTTCGGTTTTTCCTAGTCTCCTGTCTCCCTCTTCCTCCTCCTCCTCCTCCCAGAGAAACTTTTCTCTAGCAACAAGAAAAGAAAAACTGCAGTTGGGCAACACGTTGACATTGACTGCAAAATCAAATCAATTTTGCAGCAGTCGAGTGCTGGTCCGAGGTAACCCGCCCACTTTTCCACTTCCACCTGCACTCCTTGTGGGCGGCAGCTGCGTTGTAATGCTGTAAATTGAACTCAATTAATACGTTTGTATGTGTCATCCGAGAATGCCGCTCGGCTGCTGGTCCGAGCTGAGCATTTGTATTGTGAAATGCCATTTGGATTGCTTTGCAATCCACTGAGACCTGTCAACTCTTGTCTATCAGCTAGAAAATCTGAATTTTCCCTCAAAATATAACAGTATTGAGTTATGCAATGCTTAACACAGTTTGAACTCTGACATTTAGCAATAAGAATTGAGAATTCAAATTGGACTAAACAGGTAAGCTAAGAGCTCTATAGGCAGAATTTGAATAGAGCTTATTACAGAGATCAATCAGAGCGCAGCTTGAGCCTTGACACTCCGCTGACAGATAAGGACATATTCAGTCTGGCGCATAGCTGCTAATAAGCTCCTGTTGACTCACAGATGTCGCATAGTTCACTTTGAACGGACAATGCTTTGTGCCAAATGATGTGGACTTGCGGTCATCGAACACAGACACATTGAGATCCCAAGGCAAATAACTCATGTGCAGCGATTGGATATGTCTGCACTCGACTTTGCAGTGGTTTCTCTGTTCTAAGGTAAATAGTTATAGATTAATTAGAGACAGCACACTATGCGATAGATAAGACACTAAGTACTATCCTTTTCCAGTATCTTTCTAGAGACTTTATCATTAGTTCCCACAATTATATCTTTCGCGTTCTATTTCCAACTTAAATTGTTGAAAATATCATTCTCTAATTGATTTCTCACGATTTGAGATCCCATTTGGGCTTAATTGAATTCTATTCCCATGCGGTAATTCAGTTCTCCTGCCCAAAAATTGAGATTATTTGACCAAGCAAATCGAATGGAGCCACTAAAAGCCAACAAACTGTGTGGTTGCAATTAATTTTTCGTGCAAATTTAACGCGCAAATCGTGTAAATAATCAAAAATTAGATCACAACAGCTGCTGCACATTCCTCTCATCCTGCCGCACCCCAAACTCCCTCTCTCTCTCTCTCTCTAACTTTTGGCCAAATGGTTGGCAGTGTTTGCGGCCAGTCGTGGGGCTTTGCTTAGGCCTCGTTCTCGGCCTGGTCGCAGTCATGAAACAATAATGTCCACAAATTGACGCCACAAGCTGTTGGTTCAATGAGAGCACATATAGCCACACACACACACACACACATATGTATATATACTCACACACATAGAGACGCAAACTGGCTGCGTCTGTGGCACTTCCTCTATGGCGCCATATTGAATTTGTGCCTAGTGCCTGGTCCTCTGAGCTTGGGGGCCTCCACTCAATCCTTGCCGGCTCTGTTTTTATTTGCCTGCTTGTTTTCTGCTGGTTAGCTGGCTGATTTTCCAACTGGAGCCTCCAACTGGATCCAACTGGAGACCCGTTGCCGCGCGTGTTGCCAACCAAAATACAAGCAAACATATTTTGCCTGCCTCTTCAGTTATTGTTGTTTTAGTCGCTGGGCCAGAGCCGGCAACTTGTTGTTTTAAAATGCATTGTGGCAACATTCCCAGCATAGATTTCTACTCTACGGCTACTCGCAGCCGTATACGGTAATGTCGTGCCACATTTCGATGCATTTTTAACTCGCATGTGCTCCAGATTAATTATGGCCTTGTCGAATCTGTAACTTCGTTAATTCTTAACTGCTCGTTGTTTTCAGTTCTCGACTACCTCCGACCAAATGGGGCGTATACGTGTTATTAGTGTCAACAAACTCAATTATTGCTGAAAAAAACTACAGTTGTTATTATTTCTGTGCTGAAGAGAATTTCCTTTTTTTGATTAAATTTCGGATTCTTTAACAGCAGCAAAGTTCAGCAAGTACTTTTGATACATCGTTGAAGTAAAGTAATATATGTAAGTACTATTTATTTGTAAATAATATATATAATAATAATAATATATAACTTATAGAGAACAAATCACAGTGTCAATTAAAAACGCATGAAACTTATACAAAAAACTGCAAAGCTTGTTAGCAACAGATCGCCGCAAAGAGAGCGAGCATCTAATTAAAGCGAATTCAAGAGCGAGCAACTGGTCAATAAAAGCGATTTCAAGGGAGAGCGAAGAGAGAGCAATGCGACGAACGGAATATAGCCGCCATATTGAAATGAAATCGTACTAGCTGAGGTACAGCAGTGAAGAGCTTAAGGATAAGCAGATGCTTAGGCTTAAGTACACAGCTGAAGAGAACAGGTAAATGAAGAGAGAGAAAACAGGTTGAAGATCAAGAGAGGCATCGGTTCCATACAAACTTATGAATTTCAGTTATTTCAGCTTACAGCTTAAAACAAAGCATGTAGCATTGATATAAGCGTCCCGTGAGGCTACTAAAACTCTCCAAACTCTCCAAAATCCATGTTATTCCAGCTCTACACTTACTTTTTGTGAAGCTAAATTCTTTACTTAGTCTCCAAGTCTAGCTTCTACTCTACACTGACCCAAGCCCTAAGCACTCTCTTAACACACTGACTTACTCTCCAAGCCTTATCGTGAAACATCTACTTGCGCTACTCTAACTCTCGCTCCCTTTACCCTACCTCTGCTCTACTCTAACACACATATACACATCATCCACAACACGACCATAATTTTCGCCCAATTAACTCAAACAGCTACAAAGCCTAACCCAATCTATAAAAATTGCATGTGCGACTATAAATAACAATTAAAATTTTATCCACAAATGCAAAGCACAATAAAACAATTTGCGGTTTGTTGCAAACAAAAAAAATAAAAACAATAAAAATGTGGATATATATTTATATATATCACAATGTGGTTAAACACTCAACAACAACAAAAAAAAAGAGATAGAAAAACAATTAGGCAATAAAGTCAAATAAAAAAAGTCCAACAAAATAGATAGAAGCCAAAAATGTTGCAATATATAGCAATTCCACACATATTGTAACTTTTGCAAATGAAAACGAAGCACAACGTGAAAAAGGAGAAGAAAATTTTGACTCAGGATGAGCCCGACCCCAACTTAAACCGTCCGGAAACCAATCTCAGCAGCACACACACGCACTCTTTACACTAGCACTGGTTACTACACCCTTGAAAACGGGTAGAGTAGGGTGTATAGCAGTTGGACAGGGGTATACAACAGTTGACCTGCTCGAGCTTAGAAGGAGTATACATAAATGTTCCTAATCAGCATCAAAGAAGAGCAAAGATTAACAGAGTTTGAATTAAGTTTTCTTTATTTCAATTTGTATAACAATTTACCATAAAGCAGCATAGGGGTCGTCAGCAACAAGGACAAGCATAAAATTGATTGTATCCTGAGTGTGTTTCAATGTGTGTGTGTGGTATTCCTGATCTAAATCAAGGATATCTGCCAGTCCAGCCCATTCGATTGCGGCTTTTTTCCTTGCTTTTTTTAGATTTCTTTGCTAGTCCTTTTTCGGGTTGTTTTTATTGTATGCTCGTGTTTTTGTTGTCACGTTGTTTTCCAGTTGTTGTTGTTGTCATTGTTGTGCGTGTGTTCTTTTTGTTGTTGGTGTTGTTGTTGTGCTAACCGTGTAATCGAGTCAATTGTTTCCGCTTCGACGATGAGGCAATCGACTGCATCTGTTTTTATGGGTTTGAGTTTGGTTTGGATTTGGGTTTGTCTTTCGTGTTCTTGTTGTTATTTTATGGTGTTGCCTGTTTTCTGTTGATATTGGCAACATCCGTTTAGGGCAAAACTTTTTCTGTCTCTCTCTGTATGTGTGTGTGTACGTGTGTGTGTGTGTGTGAAGGGGCGTTTTCTGACATGGGGCTAATAAGCTTGTTGTTTTGAGCTGTCATTTTTGACAGCGATGCGAAACACTCACTTATTTTGTCGGATTGCTCATTAAATGGACTTTTATTTGCTTGCAAATAAAAAAGGGTTTGGGAAAATTGAAAATTTAGTTGAAATATAGTTGAAATATATTTGATTAGTTTTTCTTTCTATGGTTAAGTGTCAGGTAAATGATATTGATGGGCTTTCTACACAGCTGAGCTACAGTTTGCTTTTGATTCGATCTCTAACTTCCTTCGACTTCTCAACATTTGTTTCTTTCTTCTCAAGTTTTCGATATATATTCAGATATCAAATCAGGCAAATCTTGTTAGATTTCCCATATTGTAAATTAAATATGACTCCGATTTCTCCCCCTTTTTGTCTACCCCTTCAGACACAACAGAATTTATTCATTGGGGCAGTCTCATTAACATTCCCATTTGCGGCAATTGCCACTTACAATTTTTGGCATCTTTTGTTTGGGCTCTTGGCTGTTTGCTCCTGCCATTTGCCACTTGCCACTTGCCACTTGCCACTTGCCACTTGGCACATCAAGAGCAAGACATAATTAACCCTTATTTGTACATTTTATGGCCTGCAGCGTAAAATGTTCATTTAAATTGCAGGAAACAACACAAGCCTTGGCCATTTTTAAGTACTCAACAATTTGTTGATGGCCATAAAAGGCGCCAAATTGGTGGCAAAAGGTGAGAGACTCGTCGAGCATCGGCTTTAATGGTTAAATTCCAGTCTGTGGCCTTTAAAGCCGCTTACAATTTGGCCGCACTGCGAGGAAGCCGCTTAAATTGCATAATCCAAATATCTGGCCAGAACGCACTGCAGACTCTTGACCCTTTTTTTCCCCTTTTTTTGGGTCAGTTTGGGCCATCAAAGTTGAATGGGGTGTGCGTGTGTGCCATCATCGTGTGGGTTACTCCAAGAATTGCTTGCTAACTCGTAAAAATTCAATAGTTTGGGGTTCAAGTGTGGCCAATCCTCCAGCTTTAAATCTTAAATGCGACCAGGGTGCAGTGACATTGTCTAGCATTGATGCAACTGGATTGAAACTGGTTCTGGGACTTTGTCGGTTAAACTGGTTAGGCTTTTATGATCATTGCTTGGGGTTGCTTTTAGGATGATGATGATTGAGTTCTTACAACCCTCAAGCTTAGGTTTTAAACTTTTCTCAGCAATAATTCGCAAACTGTTAAAGCAATTGCCTTGGACATATAGTTGGGCAAATCCTGTGATCAGAACACAACCTTGTGCAGTGGCGATATCACAAACAATGAGGTGTTAACCGAGTTGTGATTATTGCTAGTTGAAAACTTTAACCAATAACTCGCCCAATGTGAGCTCTGCTTACGCTGAGGCAATTTTTTGAGGCTCGCAAGGGCCAATCTAAAATACATTTCAAACAAAACTAGAACCGAAAAGAGTAACTACAAATGGCACTCAAATACAGATAGATATCGCACAAGCTTGACTGTATTGTCATACATATCGAATATCTACTGTAGAGAGCTCGGCTAAGACTTAAAGCCAAGAATATCCCATCGAGGGTATCTTCATTATGGATAAAAGTACATGCTTTATCCTGAGTTGCTGCTCTCGTAGAGTACTTCGAAAGAAGAGTGCTAAAGCTTCACTGTACATTGTATCTAAGCAGCTTGTCATGCATATCGGGTATCTACTGTGCTTCCAAGAGAATCCCATATTCTATATTAGATACCTACTGTACTTCTTAGAGAAGCCCATCGAGGGTATCTTCATTATGGATAAAAGTACATGCTTTATCCTGAGTTGCTGTTCTCGTTAAGTATCGCATCAACAGTAGAGGCTTCACTGTACTTTATATCTAACCAGCTCGTCATACATATCGGATATCTACTGTACTTCCAAGAGAATCCCATATTCGATATATACTTTATTTCTATTTAAGATTTGCATATTAAGTATAACAGCACACACTTTATCGTAAGCTTTTACTCTTATACAGTACCATATCGTCCCTAGAGGCTTCACTGTATATTGTATCTAAGCAGCTAGTCATGTATATCGGATATCTGCTGTGCTTCCAAGAGAATCCCATGTTCTATATCAGATATCTACTGTATTTCTTAGAGAATCTCATCGAGGATATCTTCATTAAGGATAATAGCACACACTTTATCCTAAGCTTTTACTCTTATACAGTACCATATCGTCCCTAGAGGCTTCACTGTACTTTTTAAAATTAGTTTATTATAGATAAATAATTAAAAATGCCATTAAAATGAATGAGGCAAGCGTTCGTTGTGCTTTACAGGAATCTCTGCTTATCTTTTTTTCTTCCTTCTCTTCGCACTGGATGTGGCAGAGACTGGACTCTGGTTACTCCCAGCAGCCGAGGAGCAGCTCGTCGTCGCAGAGGCACTACACTCAGGACTCTCATGAGCCTCAGGAGTCACAGTAATCTCACGATAGGTACGCAAAGGTTTCTGTTTGCGCCAGAAATGGAAACAAAACTTTAGCTCTGCTTTCAGTACGACCATGGGCCTAATCTGTGGGATAAGGATCTATATATAATAAGGATATATAAAGGATATATAAAGCTCTGTTACCCTTTCTCTCAAGGCAATGGTATGCACATGCCAGCCAAATTCGACGATCCCAATGACTATAGAGAGAAGCACACCCGCAATCAGAATCTCAAAGAGTCCTTCAGCTGCTCTTATATCCACCTGTGACTCTGAATTGGCAGCTGCTGTGCTCTCGCAGTCTGACTTGATATTGATGTATTGGTTATATATATTTTGTAGCTTACCCTTCTCTTTCAGCTTTAAGATACACACGTTGAGATCGGTGCGATAGTCCGCATCTAAAAACATAAAACAAAAAAATAAATCTTATAGGAAAGAATCTTATGCCCGGGATAACTTACTTAATGGCACTGCTATTCCGTAATGTTTTTCTCCAAAGGGTTCACCAACTTGGGTTAGACTGCAATTCTTTTTCATATAATACTGCAGATTTGTGGTTTCCATTAGAAAATCATAAGTTCCACGACCTTTCAGGACACGTTCCACGCCCTCCTCATTGTTTGCTGTGAATGCGGTAGTCATTTCCTTCATTTTGTGCCAGGCCCGCCGATTGTCGGTGTCAGTCGACTCGGAAAAGTAAAAGGATGTGGCACCCCCCTCAATGGTACCGAACTTTACCTTATTCTGTTCCACAAGATCGTGCAAGTTGGATATAACTCCAATTCTTTTGATATTCGTGATAAATGCCGCCATTTGAGCAATAAAAGTTTGTGAGACGATCAGCACAAATATCCACCAGAAGGCGGTCAACAGGCGCATTGCATGACCCCTAAAAGAGGAGAGTTAAAAGTGTTTACAGACCCAAACTCGGACTCATACCTGGGCAGCAGATCACAGCCCTGATTAAGTAAAGATCCAATGACCAGCCACATGCTATTATGCAAGTGCCAGGTATTCTCCTGCACCAGAACGTTATCCTCGTTCAGGACAGGTGGCTCCCACTCGAAGGAGTCCATGCGTCCGATAAATATCAGAGCCAGCGCTGTGACAAGTATCGCAACAATAATATGCAGCCAGACATTCGTATCATACGGCATAAGCAGACGCCATTTGTTTACTGTAAAGCCATTATCCTTGTACGCCAGGATACCTATGCCCAGGCCCATAAAGGGCACCGTGAAATCCACAACTTCCTTGCGTGCCTGGGTAATGGTCAAGTCGCAGACGCCAATATGTGCGTTCTACATTAAAAAAGGGATGGGGGATATTTTATATATTATAATGCACATAATGCAATTACAAGGACTCACATTATCGATCAACTGTCTGATGATGCCATCCCACTCATCCGTAACCGCGTCATAGCTGCCGTACTTATTATCCGCAACTGGCTCAAAAGTGAAATCAAACTTACATTCCCCGGATAGTGCAAAGAGCAATTCTACGGCATATCCTTTGAAGCGAGCATTGCCAAGTAAATGCACTCCTTCTGGTGGAATTCTTGACATTCAATATATAATAGTTAGCTATTAGTTACTATTATTATTAACTACGCGACTTACTTCCATTCAAAGTAGGGTGCACCCACGCGTGTTGCAACTTTGTAATGAGGACGTATCGCTGAGAAATCCTCTTTGGCTTGTAACTTTTTATTCTTTCCAAATTTCGTATTATTCTCATATTGGTGGAGCTTAAACTCCTTGTTCCACTTGTGTGTGACGTGATCAATGATGGGATTATATATCATTAAATTGAAGTCCTCGCGTTGTCCTTCCGCTGTTATTTGCAGACGCTGCGTCTTATACGGTGGCTTCACTTGATCCGATGGCAGCTGCAAGACAGTTAATAAAAGCAACCTATATCCTTTATCACTATGCCTCAAAGCCTCCTTGGCTTGTGTATCCGATTATATCTACTCCTACCTGCTTCATCTGCTCTATCAACTGCGGTCCTAGCCGCCAGTAGCCACGCCCACAGCTAAACTGAGGCGTATAGAATCCAGGTTTTTGCTTCAGCTTCTGCATGGCATTGTAGAAGAGTACAACCGCATCGTAAATCAGCTGTGAGCTCAATGTCTGAAACTGTAATGGAATCACTTAGTTAACATTATCCTTCCTCCCTTCTAGCTACAAGCTCACCTTTTCCACCGGGTCCGGCGCAAAGGTATCCACCTCGTCATTTACTGGCGGTGGCAAATAGGTGCGTATCTTTATAGCAAAAATCTGAACTGTAAATGTTCTGGAATAAAATTGGTCCACGCCACCGATATGTGTGTCCAGATTGGTCAGAAATAGTTTCTATATAGAAGAAAGTGTTAGAGAAGCTTTTCAGCTCAATGCTGCTGCTGCTGCTACTCACATTAAAAGATTCTGTCATATTGAAAGTCTTTGCGGATTTGATCACGTCCGTCAATATATCCGGCGGACAGTCAAGCACCACGCGCCTCTCACGTGAATTTGCTATCTTCTTCCACAGTATATTATAATCATCGCCCCGTTTGAATTCCATTATCCTAATCCCTGTCTTGGACATCTTTTTCCATGAAAGCAAATGATGATATCGGGCGAGATCTAAAGAAAGGAAATATATAGAATAGTTAGTCTAGATTCTATATACAGTTGAGTCGGAAACAATATAGTTTAGGTCTTCTGATCTGCGTATTAAACTCCAAATTGGTTTCATTAGTTGCTAGAGTCTCTAACATCAGCCAGACTTTGCTGCTGATCAGGAATCTATATACTATATAGGCTTATAATTGCTGCCTGCTGTTTTTATTATACTTCTGCTTAGCTTTAATTTATGCTTTCTATGTATAGATATAGTAGTATATCTTATATATATATATATCTAATGATAGTTCAAGGTATAAGAACTAAACATGGCACGCGATAGTCAGGGGTGGGCAGCATCTTTTCGTAAAAGTATTTACTCGATTTACTTGGACCTGGAGCACTCTTTTGTTCAGCTACTTACGCGCTTCCTTTTCATAGACAATTGTGAATGATTTCCATGCGAAGAAATGACTGCGCAGAATATCGTATAGAGCTGTGGATAATACTTGATCCGAGGGAGCCACATTGACAGTCATCTGATGATGGCGACCCTCCCGGGGCGCATGAATTAGATCCCAGTCGAACTGCAGATGAGGTATGCCCGTCATATTGCAGATCACCTCGACAATGTCTATAATAACAAATATATATAGTATATAGTATATAGTATATATAGTATACAAATCTGATGTGTGTTTATGTTTAGAATAACTCGGTGAACTAACAAAACAGATAACGAAACTGACGAGCAAAACAACGCAATGCACACACACTAGAATACATACATATATATATGTTTATACATAAAACTGCTTATCTGTATGTTAGTATATAGATGGATAGATTTCTGGCAAGAGGCCAAGAAAATCGTGCACAAGTGTCTCATCTTTTGGGGCTCGTCGCACGTTTGTTAACTGCGAAAAACTATTTGGATTAAAATATTTTGTTTGGCTAATTTAATGGGAAACATCAAGTATCATTAGGAAACACACATATCTCTCTTTCTCTCTCTCTCACTCTCTCTTACTCTCTCTTTGTAATGCTCTCCTGAAGAATTTCATTTATGAACTTAGATTGAGAATCTAACATTGAACTCAGATGAAAAACATGACACCCACTCTCCATTTCTTGCTCTTTCACTCATTATCTCTTTGTCTCTTCTCTCTCCTGTCTCTTTTCTCCCTCTTCCCTCCTTACACATATATCATTCAGTTCGTCTGTCATAGCTTGAGAATCTATCAGACAATCAACCTCTCAACTCTAGGAAATAAACAACGTACGACATCCTCTTAGCTACGCTCTTTCTCCCTTTCTTCGTCTCTCTCTCTCTCTCTCTGTTTTAGTCTATATCTTTACTCTCACTTTTTTATAGACACGTGCTTTGTCTGGACCCGAAAGCTAAAATAGCCAGACGACAGCAACAATGGCCCTACATATAATTTAATGACGCTGAGTTTGTTTAAAAATAATCTAAGAAGCATAAGTAGAGGGGAGGGGGAGAAGAGTATATAAAATGAACAAAATACCGAAGATTTAATACCCTTGCAGATATATCTAGGAAGTAGATACTATAATCGAAAATATGATAAACATCGGAGAGCGATTGAAACGAATTTTGTTTACTTTTCAGATTGCGAATTGAAAAGACGTTCAATTTATGGATATATATACTATATAAATATCTCTATATACACACTATATAGTCTTTGTCTGACTAGGAACATATATGTTCTTTATAAGTTTACTATTTCAAGGGTATAAAGATTAAACTTACCGCTGGTCGTCTTTGAACTTGGTCCCAAAATAGCAGCGACACCATTTTCAATCATCTCACAAGCTACAAAAGAAAATATATAAATATATAAATATATATATATACATGTTCGATATATAATTATTGATACCTAAGTCCTGTAGTGTAATGCTATCATCCAAAGTTATATAGTGCTTGATAGGCTTCAGCGTTAGATCTTCACTTAGTTGATTCACTTCCTCTATAACGGTATCAAAATCCTCGGCGAGTTGCATTTCGCTATCAAAGAAAATGGCGCCTGAGAGGGAGAGTTCGATTAATTTATCGATAACTTATCGATTTGTTATGTGTGTTTACCGATTTTAATCTCATTGTCATCTATAGGAGCGACGCTGGATACCAGCAATGCAATCAAGACGAAAACATTTAGCTTAAACATGATTTCAATCAGCTTCCAAGGACTGTCTTAAGATCCTTTGTATATATATTCATAATTATCAGATACAGCTATATATCGCTTATATAATTAAGTACACAAAAGACAACACTTCGCAGACACTCGTATATGTAAAAACAAAAAAGAATATAAAAAAATATCTCAATCGAGCATAAAAAATATTCCGTGACAGAAAACGAATTGCGTCAACAGACGCCAACGCGGGGGATCTGACCAGGAAGACTGCTCATGAGACACTGAGCTACTAGAGATATGATTTTGGAACGGAAGCCATTGGCAGTATTGATATCTCTGCTTATTTTAGCAACAGTTTCATAGGTCTCTGCCAGCGGAGACAAAGAGCATTTTGTTCTATGGAAAAAGACAAATAGATAAAAATAAGAACTTTCGGCTCTAACGACTCTGCCCTGACCTACAGCCAAGTGACAGCCTATATAAATGTTTAACAAATAGCCGATATCAAAACCCCACACACAGTTATTTATAGGGTACATAAAGAACATATTTAATGTATACATTTAGCTTTTGGCTTGGTAGAAAGTTTTCTACAGAAAATATATCTAAAATCTGTTGTTAATTTCATAAAAATTTCATTTCGAAACATAAATTTCTAGCTGCTCGTCTTGCTGCGACTCTTCTCCTTGGAGCTGCGCCTGGACATCGAGGAGCGTCTGGAGGATTTGTCGCCAACGCTGCTGCTACTACTGGATATTCTCATGGGTTTCTTGCGCACCCAAAACATAAGAGCAAACACGAGTTCGGCCTTCAGAGCCTGCCAGGGTGTCACCCGCTCCTCCACGGCCACATTCTGGACATTCCAGAGGAACTCTATGATGCCCAGTACGATGCCAGTGATGACGCCACCCAGGAGTACCTTGAAGACGCCGCCGAGTTCCACAATGGACAACTCATCTCCATCCACCTCATGCTGTTCCTCGCAGGTTGTATTATGGTTCTTCCACCATTTGTTCTTCAGCTTGTAGAGCTCCCCCTTCTCGCTCAGCTGGAGTATGGAAACACTCAAATTGTAGCGATAATCAGCGCCTGAAAAGGATATAGAAATATAGGATATATAAGGCAATATTTAGGGAGTTCAATGAAAGCTACCTAAGGGCACAGCTAATCCGTAATGCTTTTCACCAATCTGTTCGCCAATCTGACGCAAGCAGCAGCTGCGTTCGATATTGTAGGTCAAGCTGGTGGTTTCCATGAGGAAAGCGTATTTTCCCTCCTCCTTTTTCACACGGTCGACACCCTCTCGATTGTTGCTAGTGAGTGCGGTGGGATTGAAGCTCTTCATTTGGTTCCAGGCACGCTGATAGTCGGTGTCATTGGACTCCGAGAAGAACGACGAGGTGCTGCCACCCTCCATGCTGCCAAACTTTACCTCATCCTGGTCGATCAGATCGTGCAGATTCTTGATGTTACTCTGGTATTTGCTGCTCGTCAGAAAGGCAGCCATGTTCGCCGTGTACGTGCTGAGCATCATCAGAGCAAAGAACCACCACATGCCCGTTAGGATGCGCATGTGAGGACCCCTGGAATATGGATAGATAGATCTTAGCGATCTCATAGATATCTTCTGGTAAGATCTGGAACAAACCTCGGCAAGATGTCGCAACCCTGCTGCATTATGGAGCCCACCATTAGCCAGCAACTGTTGCTCACATTCCAAATGTTCTCCAGCTCATCGGGATCAACAATCGCCGGATTCGGTGGCATCCACTCCCGATACGACAATCTAAAATGGGAGTTTTTTATATCACTTGATGCATATGTATATTCCAATCCTTACCTGGCGATCAGCACAAAGGCCAAAGTCATCACGAGCTGTGCGAATATCATATAGTTCCAGACCTCAACCGCAAAGGGATCCAGAAAGGCGAACTGGTTCTTCGGCTCCGGCTTCTTCTTATAATGCAATATGCTAATGCCCAGCTGCATGAATGGAACCGTAAAGTCCACGACCGATCGCCGGAGCTGAGTGATCGTCAGATCACAGACACCGATCTGCGCATGCTGCAAGTGCATCAAGCAGATGAAAGGATGTACTTCCAGGATCTAGAGGACAACTTACATGGTCTATGAGCTTGCGTATGATGCCATCCCATTGTTTCGTCACGGGATCGTATTTTCCATTGCCATTGACAATCATAAACTCGAAATTGAATTCCATAATATCGGAGAGTTTTCTAATGAGATCCACAGCGTAGCCCTCGTACTTCTCCTGACCCCTATAGCTCTCGTGATCTTCCCTGGAATTATGAGATGTATAAAGGATCTTCATCAATTGGAATATGGTAAGTCACCTCATCATGAAGTAGGGCTCCTCGAAGTGTGTGACGACGGTGTAAGTGACGCGTTGTGCTGAAAAATCAGTTGCACTTGAGGAACTCTCGAGCTCCACAGCGACACGTCGCTCTCGGACGCCCTCATCTGGTGTCCAGATCATCAGTGGCTCATTAACCGTTGGCTTATAGATTTGCAGATTGAACTTCTCACGCTGTCCAAACTGGGTGAGTTGCATGTTCTCCGTCTTGAAGTTTGGCACAACATCATCCTCCGATATGCTCTTCATCTCATTCACAATATAGTGACCCATTGTCCAGGGAGTGATATAGCCCTCACCACACTGACTGGTCGGACGATAAAACTGCTCCATGGAAGCGATCACATTCCGGGCTGAGTTGGCGTAGAGCACCACAGCATCATAGATGAGTATGGGCAGCATCATTTGACTGGCAAATATTTGCTACAAGGGATTCAATAACTGATTAATCGGGCTATATTATTCTATATAGAATTACTTACATCCACCTTGGTAATACGCGTCTTCTTGCGCTCATAGGGATTAATATCCACCAGCTTCAAGCGAACCGAAGTTATGTTCGCCTGGAAGTCGTCGTTATAGATGTCCCTCAGACCCGAACTGTGTGTGTCCAGGTGAGTGAGGAACCAGTTCTAAACAGGCCCAAGATATGACTATAAAGTTATAGATAGATAAATTGGATAGATCCTACCTTAAATGGACCTTGCATCTTGAAGTCTACAGATATTTTCATAAGATCCTTCAATAAATTTGGACTACAGTCAAAGATGATGTGTTGCTCGTTTAAAATTTCATCTATCTCCTTCCAGAGAATGCGATAATCCTCAGCATAATCGGCCAAGTCGAGCAGCTTTATATAGTCGCTATTCAGAGTCTGGATATACATAAGATCTTGCAGGCGAGCGAGTGCTGTAAATATCAAAGCAGATATCTTACTCTACGAAGATCATAAATAAATTTTATGTTAACTCACCCTCTGGCGTCTCATAGACTATAGCAAACTTGTCCCATTTATAGTTATCTTTTATGATATCGAAATATGCACGGGATAAAGCTGACATTGAGGGAGCTACATTGATCGTCATTTGATGGTTCAAATGTTCCTGGCGCGTAGCTTCGTACTTCCAATCGTATTCTATATGTGGAATGCCGGTCGTGTTTGCTATTTGCGCTACAATATCTGAGGGAAAGAAATAAAGCATTAAGAATAGAGAGGGAGAGAGAGAGGAATCAGAGAGGAATATGTCTTGAACATATGCTGTTCAGTAATCAACGAACCACTAGCTGCCTTTGAACTTGGTCCGAAAATAGCCGCAACGCCACTAGAAATCAGTTCACATGCTATAAGAAAGATTTATAAACACTCTGAACTACAAGTATATAGAATTGAATTGAGTACACTTACTGATCTGTTGCAGAATGAAACTGTCACTGGTTGGCATATAACGTTTAATTGTTCTGAACTGAACCTCGGAGAACTTAACATTGTTGATCTCCCGGAAGGCCTGATCGAAACTGAGTTCGATTTCCTTTTCATTTTCATAGAAAATGGCACCTGAAAAATGTGATTTATATTATATGGGTTTCAGTATGGTTGATAGGGATGAGATTATCTGCCATACCAACTGTCACTGTGGTGGTGCTGTCGGTGCCCAGGGCGACGGCAGATTGTAAAAATAAAACTACATAAATGTGAACTGGATACAAATGCATTTTTTCCAAAAATTTCTACTTCAACAAGTCACTTTAATGAAATTTTCTAAATGCAGACGCCATTTCATCTTTTTCTTTCCAATATTTAGCTATGCACATATACATATATATAAATATATATATACACACACAAAAATTACGTAAAATTGAAGAATTTTTCTGTATTTTTCTTAGTTTTATTTTATTTTCCTTTTAGTTCTTGCTCCAAGCGACCGCAACATCCAGTCTTGGAGCGCTTAGCACGCACACTGACCATCCGGCTGGCTGCTCTCCAACTGGCATCCCACTCTGCTCCGGCGAGATCTCTACTCTGCTGAGTTGTCGGAGATCGAGCGTGTGCTCTTCGAGGAAATGCCATTTGCCATGTGCGATGTGCCAGAACTTGGCATTATTTATGGTGCTTGTCGATGACGTAGGCGGCATCCAGTCTACTATATTCATTCTTAATTCAGTTGCTCTCTTTTTCATTCTATTTTCCTAGCGTTTTCCGAGCGTGCATACAAACACACACAAACACGCTCCCACACACACACATTGTGATGCTTCTCAAGGGGCTGTGTTCCAAATTTTATGATGAATTTCTTGCTTTTGTTTGGTTTCTGTCAGCTTTTTGATCTCAAAAGTGCTCGATCAAGTTTATTGAATGTTTGTACTTTCCGTCAGATGAAATTAGCTAATAAACTGCATAAAATTTTCAATGTACGATCATGTCAAGTATAAGGAAATTCTCATAGATTAATCAGATTTGAAAGCCAAACAAACCTTGAGAAAGATTATGACTTGATGCGATGCATAAGACATTAAGTTCTGTCATATAAATATTTATTATTTTCCATTGAAGCATGGAAAACTTTAGAAGATATTTCAATGGGTCTTGTTTTACTTGTCAGTTACTTTACGAACACAAACAACACAAGTTATGTAAAGCTACTCTAAGAAAATAATATAAAAAAAAGGAAAAAATACAAAATATAATATACAAAATATAAAAACAAGAAAGGTAATATAATTATTAATTGATTATATAATTGATTGATTGATAAATATAAATTAACTAATCCATGTCTTAGTACAAAAAGAGAGCAGAAAGATGGGAGACAAAGTAGTAGATCTGAGTGTTGTGGGCTTTAAGACATATGCCGAATATCTGAACTCGTTCATATCGAAGAAGGATCTGCGATATTTGGGGGACCTTCGTACGGCGGCCAGTCTGGTCCAGTTGGGATATCGCTCCACGAATCTGCCGTACGAGGAAACCGAATTTGTCAAGCGACTCGATATCGCCATGCATGCGTTACGACCCAAAATTACGGGATTGCAACCGTTTAGTATCTTTATGCCACCGGGAACTAAGGATCCGGTTCTGCTTGAGTTCAAGCGACGTGAGATCCCAATTTTGAATAAGGTTCTAGCGGTAAGAGGAGGGTTACATATATCTATTATCCGACTAATTGATCTATTCCTAGACCATAGTTTTTACCTCTTATATAAATATCGATAGCTCGGAGATATCGGGCTATTTAGATCTGGGCATGAGCTGGATGAATGCCATGCGTAACGCGGATAAGCACACAGACTGGAAGGGCGTCTACGAGGGTCGAGCCCGTCTCCTGCCGATGGCACATGATCTGAGCTACTATAATCCACGATTCAATACGGTCAGCTATACGGACAGCGATAACTTTCTAATCATACACGATAGTACCTTGGGTCTGATATTCATGCACAAAGGCGATCAACGATATATCATAGTGGGAGGTCAGGTCAATATGTTCTCAAAGAATGCGACGCGATCGATGATAACATCGCCAAAGTACGGAACAGTCGTATTCTACGATCACATTGTGCGTAAGAAGGTATAAACATATATATATGGAATATATATAGAGACTAAATTCAATGTAAATAGTGTAAATGTCGTGTAATGTGAATAAATGAAATTACTCAATTCTCTGGCGAAAGTCCAAGAAAGAATTGCGCCGACTCTCTTGGGTTTTGCTTCTGTTTAGAATACGTTTAGCACAACAAACCACAGAGGGCGCTCTCTTGAGCGCTTTTCCTTTGATCGGAAAAGCACTCGGACTTGTGCTCAGATATTTTCTTTTAAAATTAGCATATATATATATATATGGCCGACATATCTCATTGTGTTCTGTGCCTCTGAACCTTGCAGTTGCATTTCTTTAGCAGCAATTTTTACATCATCAGCGCAATAAAAAACTTAAATTAAGCACTTAAAATGCAAAAATTTCTATAAAATGTGGCTAAAACATTATATATCCATAATATTACTGCTGGTGCAGCGCCTGGTTACAGCCAGGGAGCAGTTTATGGTGGGTAAGTGCTCTGGGTGAAAAACTGGGTCAGCCGAATTGAGGCTTTCTATAATTGGACATGTATTTATCTTTAGGCAGCATCTTCACATCGGACAAGGATGAGGCGGAAATAGCATTCCGCACTGCGGTCGATCGTGCAAATATCTTGGAACGGAATATAGAACTGGTGCCAGTGGTCGTCTATGCCAACACAGAGGATAGTTTCATAGTCGAGAAAGCGGGTAAGTTTCAGTAAGGAAACCAAATTGAAAACCAATGAAAACTTTTCTTGGCAGTTTGTAACCTCATTTCGCAGGGCGTTATAGCCATCTTCGGTCCCAGCTCTGGCAGCAGTTCAGGTAAGTTTCGTTGCCAAACATGAAACAGTTAAGAAAACATATCTTATAGATATTGTTGCTGCCATATGCAATACCTTGGACATACCAAATATTGTGTATGACTGGCGGCCAGACAATCGACAACATGAACACTCCACAATGACCCTCAATATGCATCCCGATCATCTGCTGCTCATTCAAGGATATGCTGAGATTGTGCAGAGTTTCGGCTGGCGCAGCTTTACGGTTATCTACGAATCAGAAAGAGGTGAGAATTATTGCTTTCTATATAGAATATATATACTAAACCCATATTGTCCCCTTCCAGAGCTGCAACAATTGCAGGATATCTTACAAATCGGAGATCCTTCAAGCAATCCGACTACTATACGACAGCTGGGTCCAGACGAGGATCAAAGACCCTTCCTAAAGGAGATCAAACTTTCCACCGATAACTGCCTCATTTTACACTGTTCTCCAGAGAATCTGGTGAGCATTTTGCAGCAGGCCAATGAGCTGAAGATGTTGGGTGAATACCAGGTGAGAATTATCCAACTCAATTTAAGTTCCCTTTTAGACTCTTTCCCTTCGCAGAGTGTTTTCATACCTTTACTGGACACACACACATTGGAGCTGGGTGACCTATTCAACGTGGACGCCAACATTACCACAGTACGCATGATGGATCCCACGGACTATCATATAAAGAACGTGGTGCACGATTGGGAAGAGCATGAGAAGCGTGAGGGACGTTACTATAAGGTGCTGCCCACACAGGTCAAGACTCAGATGATACTGCTCAACGATGCAGTGTGGCTCTTCTCCAAAGGACTCACTGAGCTGGGGATTCTCGAAGAGCTGAAAGCGCCAGAAGTTGAATGCAAGCGCAAGAAACCCTGGCCACATGGCAGACGCATCATCGAGTTCATGAAGGCGGTACGAGCCGTTGGAATGCCTGAAAGGGAATAGAATGTATTTAATAAGAAATCTTCTAGCGCTCCGAGGAGGTAGCCACAGGACGTGTGGACTTCAATGAGTATGGACAGCGCAGCTTCTTTAGTTTGCGCTTCATGGAAATAGATGCAGGTGGATTCTTGGATCTGGCCACCTGGGATCCGGTCAATGGCTTGGATGTGCTCAACGATGAGGAGGAGAGCGACAAACGGGTGGGTCAAAAGTTGGCCAACAAAACCTTTATAATATCCTCGCGCATTGGAGCACCCTTTCTGACGCTACGCGAACCCGAAGAGGGGGAGGTGCTACAAGGAAATGCCCGCTACGAAGGATACTCCATAGATCTGATCGATAATATCGCAAAGATGTTGAACTTTAAATATGAGTTCCGAATGTCGCCAGATGGCAAATATGGTAGCTATAACAAGCTCACCCAATCCTGGGATGGCATAGTCAAGCAGCTCATCGATGGGGTGAGTTCTCAGCATTGTCCTTAAGCTGAACTGAAAATTAAAGCTTCCTTTACAGAATGCTGATCTGGGCATATGCGATCTGACCATGACTTCATCCAGACGTCAGGCGGTGGACTTTACGCCTCCATTTATGAATCTGGGCATAAGTATTCTGTTCTCGAAGCCACCCATACCACCCACAGATCTGTTCTCCTTTCTATCGCCCTTCTCGCTGGATGTCTGGATATACATGGGTTCCGCCTATCTGCTTATATCCTTGCTGCTCTTTGCCTTGGCTCGCATGGCGCCCGATGACTGGGAGAATCCGCATCCCTGCAAGGAAGCAGAAGAAATTGAGAACATCTGGTTCCTGCATAATACCATGTGGCTCTCCATAGGTTCCCTTATGGGTCAAGGCTGCGATATATTGCCCAAGTAAGCAAAGTGAAGTATTCCATTAATAAAGCTCTAAAGTGATTCTCTTGTAGAGCTGCCTCCACGCGTCTGGTAACCGGCATGTGGTGGTTCTTTGCCCTCATGATGCTGAACTCCTACACGGCCAATTTGGCGGCCTTTTTGACCAACTCCCGCCAGGCTAGTTCCATAAGCAATGCCGAGGATCTGGCTGCCCAGACTAAGATCAAATATGGTGTCCTACAGGGTGGTTCCACAATGGGGTTCTTCAGAGACTCCAATTTCAGCACATATCAGCGCATGTGGACGGCCATGGACAGCGCGAGGCCATCTGTCTTCACCAAGACCAACGACGAGGGCGTGGAGCGTGTTCAAGTAAGTTTTACAGTCCTGGAATATAAAAAGCAGGTTAAAGATTATTCATAAGATTCATTATACTCACCGTTTATCCTTTCCTTTGGCAGAAAGGCAAGAACCTGTATGCCTTCCTCATGGAGTCCACCACTTTGGAGTACAATGTGGAGCGGAAATGTGACCTAATGCAGATTGGCGGCTGGCTGGATTACAAGAGCTATGGCATAGCTATGCCATTTAGTAAGTTCATAACTTGGATACAACCCAGATCATAATTACACGTGATTCTTGACCAGATTCACCATACCGCAAGCAGATCAGTGGAGCTGTACTTAAGCTGGGGGAGCTGGGTATGTTGTCGGAGCTGAAGCGCAAGTGGTGGAAGGAGATGTATGGTGGTGGCAGCTGTGAGGGCGACGAGGAGGGTGATGCCGACACCCCCGAGTTGGGTCTGGAGAATGTGGGCGGTGTGTTTCTGGTCCTGGGCTTGGGCCTGATGTCGGCCATGGTGCTGGGCTGCACAGAGTTTCTTTGGAATGTCAAATCCGTGGCCATTGAGAATAAGGTAAGCTCTTGGTGTAATTGATCATCCAAGCTCTGATATTGTGCCCTCAATAGATTTCGCTCAAGGAAGCACTCAAGGCAGAGGTTATGTTTGCCTTATGCGTTTGGATAACGACCAAGCCGGTGCATACAAGCGTCGGCTCGAGCAGCTCCTCCTCGTCATCTTCTTCATCGAGCTCTTCATCCAAATCGAAGGCTTCCAAGTCGCATTCGACGCGTTCCAAGCATTCGTCCAAGTCTTTAGGCGTATCCAGTAGGAGTCTAAAGAGCTCCGGTGATCCTGATGTTGAGGCTTCGGTGCACAGCAAGCTGAAGAAGATTGGCTCCATGTTTTCACTTAAGTCCCAAAAGGCGGCCACTCCTCCGGCTGAAGCTGGTTGGAAGTTGGACAAATCTACGCAAATGAGCAATGAACCCACACCGGAAGTGGAGGAGGAAACACCAGCACAGGTAGTCCAAAGGCGACACCATCATCATCACCACCACCATCATCATCATCATGACGTCCATGAGTCTGAACCAGAGGATCAAAGAGCTAGCAAATTGAGCAATGGTGTTTAAACTTGACCCATTGAAAAGAGTTACTAGCCCAGTTTAGGCCGAGGCTAATGGAGATTATCTTTATCATACGAATATATATACTTATATATATATATATATATATATGTTATATACTGAAACATCGTATTTAAATTCGAAATTTGCAAAATTTTTACTCAGAATACGAAAAATGCATTTACATAAATTCGTTTAAGTTTTTAAAGGCAAGAAAACTCCATTAGGAAAAGCTCTGAGAAACTGGGTAAAAACTCTTTTCTTTTAAACGTTTATCAGAAATGGAACTTAACTTTCTTTCCACAATGTTAACTAATAAGGATAACAAGTCAAGTGTCAAATTTCTCTTCCTATTACCAGGACTTCTTTGTACCGAAAGCCTCTCATGAACATGCATAGATTGTGGATCACATCAGATCCTACAAAAGATATACATATATATATATATATATATCATAAATCATATCATATATATATCAACTACTTGGTTTCTTAGTTACTCAGTCAATCAGTCATCATCTATGGATAAAGAAAGCAACTTGACTTGTGCCTTGGACTTAACCAGTTGTTCTATATCTTTATATAAATTCTGTTTTTTGATAAATCCTATCTTAAAAAGTATTATCCCCTATTAAAAACTCCATTTACATATTTCGGTTTTTGTAGTTTTTCTTATATTTTTTTTTTGTATTTTATAAGTTTTGGGCAAATTGACATTATATTTTTGTTGTTCTTTAGAAGTTTAATGGAATATCTAAAATAGTAAGTTAAGCTTACGCCTTTATAATTATAAATTCTAAATGGTTCGATATTAATTATCTAGATATACACTTTCTGTTTAATACTTAGTTTTTTTAATTTCATATCTGAAATGTTTTTTGCTTTCTGTTTTTATTATTACACATCTAATATTTACTTGCAAAGCTAGTTGAATACGTTTCTTGTTGCTCATTTTTAAGGTACATTTTTTCTTTATATATCTCCTTTTTCTCTCTCTCTTTCTTTGATAGCTTCCATTACAATATATATGTATATAAAGTTAATTTTTTTTTGGATTTTTGAGCTTCTTTAGAGTAATTGCCTATAATATAGATAATATTGTGGGTTTCCACCTATGAATAAATACAATAATATACAAAGTACGCGGAGTTTCAATAAGTTGAGAAGTCGCTTAAAGAAATAAAATCAGGCCAGGATCTAAACGGAAGTTCTGGACATAATCATTGTTACAACGATATCGACATTATCTTTAGATATATACAGGACCAAATATGAAAGAACATACATTTAGCTTAACATCAAAATTAAATACATTAACTAAAATACTTCTTTTTTTACTTTTTTCGAGTATTCTTTTTTTTTTTTTTTGTCTTTAACTTAAATTTTATATTTAGCTAATTTGTTATTTTTTTCTTGTTTTGTTTTTTAATTGGTTTTTTTTTCGTGCATTTTTCATCATGTTTCATTCTTTTGGGTCTTCGAAATGCAGAGAGCAGTTTTAATCACACTTTGATTTGTCAACGAATACCATATCCTTTTTGCCGTGCTGTCGCTGTCAGTCCTTTGCTGCTATGGCCACGGGGGGGAACTGGCGCTCATCGTACAGCTTTGTGGGCGTGTCGATGGCATCGCAGAGCTTGCGAAACTTGGCGGAATCTATGGGAGATACTTTAATATATCATTAAGAGGACTATTCGCTTGTGGTCTACTCATACCTGACATAGCATCCGCCTGATCTCCGCGCAATATGCCCGCATAGCTGTTGTCTGGTGTTGGCTCCGGATTCTCAATGAGCACACTGGCCGCACAGCTCTTCAACATGGTCAGCGATTGCTGTGGCAAGGCGGCTGGCAGCGGCTTTGACTGCGCTTTCAGCACACTTTCGCTCAGCTGCAGCTCAATCACATCCTCGAGAGCACCGCGCAGATCATGCACTGCCAGCAGCTTGCATGCTCCTCCACGCTCCGCATTGAAATCGTGCAGATAGAAGAATCCATCCTCGCAGGCAATCAACAGTCGCATCTCCTTTTGTACCCGTGTCAGTGCACATATGTTCTTAAGGCCCGACTGCGGCAGCACCACCGTAGCAAAGGCACGATCCTGAGCCAGAACATCGCTTACCTGAGCAGGTAGCAGCAGCGATGACACCGCCTTGGTGAACATGCCACCCCAGCCAGCCGATGCGGGCGCAGTTGCTGCTTCAGTGGCCTCCTCAGCAGTCGATGTTGCATCCTTAGTCATCGCTTCCTTGACGACTTCCTTGGCTGCCGTCTCAGCTGCAAGATAAGATATGCATTATTAACTGTTAGTTCTGGGTGTCAATTTGGGATATGGAAAACCGATGATTGAATTTGAAGAGAAGGAGGGAAATAACCAAAAATAGTCGATTCATCTATAACAAACATTTTCAATTCACCAAATAACAAATCGTATCTTGTCACAGCATTACGCAAACAACTAACCTTGTGTCTCATTGGAGACACAAACCTGACCCCTCCCTTGCTTAATCCTACATCAAGCTTTAAAGGTCATTATTGACGTCAATAAATAAAACGCAAAAGAAATAATCAAACATAACCTAAAAAATTCATGCATAATCATAAACCCAGGGGTATACAAATAAGTAAATAAATCAGGAATTAATTTGAGTTAAAGAATTAATTAAGTTAATTTAATTAAGAAGTTAATAAAAAATTTGCAAATCCATTGTTCATAGTCTTTTGACCAAAATTCATTCGAACGTTAATGATGACTCGTGCTCTCAAGGTATTTTCGGTATTTAAATTGGTATTTTTGTCGAAAAAAACTGCGGTCACATTCCGTTCGACTGGCGCTTATATTTAAAACAGCAATTAAATGCAATAAAAATTAACTAAACAATTTGTTTAATATTACATTTAATTATATAGAAAATAAAATTTAGTTTATAATTACGCCCGATTCATATATTCCGATATTTTGTATATATATTAAATAAATCTGAGCTGCTTTGCGTGTGTGCTGGCGCACATTGCGCAGGCGAACAGCTGATTTTGTTTGTGGCTTGACTGATGAAATTTCATCAAGTCACCAAGTATTTTTATGGGAAAAGGGTGCGGTCACACTGCGCTCTTTATGTATAAAAAGTTTGTCATACTTTAATCCGTATAACAAGTAAGTAAAAGTCAATAAAAATGAAATAAAAAAATCAATTCAACAAATTTATCTCTTCTTTTGTTAGTGAGTCGACGGGCAACGATGAAGCGCGAGCTGAAGAGATGGTCGGATGAGGAGACGAAGGATGTTTTAACCTACATGGAAATCAACAACAACCTTGAAGTATGAGACGCCTGTGATTTTCATTCTTATTTGTTTTTGTTGTATTTACTTTTTTCCCTAACAGAAACCTACGGCGCAGGTTTACTACAGTAACCTTGTAAGGGATCTGGATATGGACTGCTCATGGAATGCGGTAAAGTGTAAGATGAGGTACCTGAAAAAATTGCTGGAGAAGGCAAATGCCTTTTGCAAGGAGAACGGTATTGGAGAGGAGGATGAAGATGTGCGAATGAGAGGTAACAAAAACAATGTTCAAGTATATAAAATGATATTTATACATGTATATTTTGATTATTCAGAAAAGTTAAACAAAATGTGTCCGTACTATGACCAGCTAATGCGTTTGTTCGGTTCAGAAAAGAAATACTTCCGGAGCCCATTAAAGATGAAATTATCAGTGATACTGGCGATAATGGCGAGGAATCAAATGATAGCGATGCATTCCTCAACGCGACGGCCACCAGTCCACCGCCTTATGTCGAAGAAGAAGATTGCGCGGAAACAATAGATTCCACAAAGAAGTTTAAATATTCCAATGTCGATCCAAGGGAATACGAGATTCGAGAAAAGCAGCTCAAGTTGGATATAGAGAAGTTCGAATGGACAAAGTTTATAGAGTTGAAGAGATTAGAAGCTCTCAGGGAGATGGAAAGAGAGAAGATTGAATGGAACAGAGATATGGATGCCAAAAAATTGAAAGTTGAGGAAAAGCGATTGGAACTGGAGCAGATACGATTACAGCATGAGTTTAAGATAAAGGAACAGAGAGTTAAGTGTGATCATGAGTTACGTGTAATAGAGTTAAAATATAGGTACGACAAATAAAATGGTATTATTCAGCAGCAAAATGAGTGCCCGTATAGTTTTTTCACCAGGAAAGATAAAATCTTATTGTTTTGACTTACCAATGGCCTTCAGTTCCGCCACTTCCACAGCCCGTGCATCGATCTTAAACACATGTACAGTTTCCGTGTTTGAGGAAGCACAGAGGAAGTCACCGCCTGCTCCGAATACCAGAGAGGCGATTCTCACACAACGTTTCACGCCCCGCCTGAACTCCTGCACCCGCTGGCCATTCTTCACGCAGAAAACGCGTATCACAGTGCCACGCTCGGAGGCGGTGGCGATAAGTGCACCGCTGGGCGAGAAGGTCAGCGCGGAAAGGGGCGTGTCATGTGCTTTAATCGTCATGCCCGTTCGCAGTTTGTTGGCATTGAAGATGCGCAGCTCACCGCTGGTCTGGCAGACGGGAAATGCCAGATGCGAGTTGAGGGAGAGCGCACAGAGACCCAGCTCATTTGGCGCTATATTCTCAATGGAGTGCAGGATTTTCATGTCGCGTATGTCATGTATGTGTATGCTCTCGGCCAGGCAGACGATCAGACGCTGTCGATTCATGCGGACGCACAGAATCTCCGAGGGATAGAAGCAGTTGCAGATGTCCTGTTGCTTCTTAAAATGCAGCATCTTTAGGCAGTTGGGCTTCTGTGAGGTGACCAGCACCACCAGCGAACTGTTAAAGAGCCGCTCCACAATACGTATCTGCTCCGTATTATCCTTGGCAAAAATCTCCTCAACTTTATCCTGGCTGGCAATGGAGTACAGCCGCAGGCCACTGGTGCTCAGTACAGACAGGGAACTGAAGTGGCAAGATATGGAAAGTAATTATATATAGCTGTCTGTCTATTTAATAATCAATAATATAATTCCTACTGGGTGGGCAACAACCACCAGACACTGTCACCACATGGAAACATTTCTATACACATCAATTGTGCACAAACGTCACATAAGACGACAATGCTACGTAGTAAAATCATCAGACAATGACTGACCACATGTCTCTATGTGGGTGGGGTGGGACTTGCGTCTGAAATAGCATTTCACCATTGCAAACAAGACAATGAATTTCGCACACATGCAAATCCACATCTACTGTTATATTACTCTCTCATATTTATTATTGAATTAGCCCTCTCGGGCTTCCAAAAATTGCCGTAGTGGACGGTATTTCACGTCCCCATGGCGGGGTATTGGTTAAAGTTTTCAACTAGCAATAATCGCACCTCAGTAGAACTTCATTGGTTACGATATCGCCTCTGCGCAAAGATAACCTCTACGTCCCAAACATCAACTACTCCATGCACTCAATGCCAGAACCAGTTGAGAATTCTAAGCAATACGCACACAAAAACAACAAACAGTTAAACGTTTACCTCCCTCAAAAACTGCAGCCTGCTTTTGTGCTTCGTCTGCTGTTGTTGTTATTGTGTGTTTTTCGTTCTTGGAAAATAATGCAATAAATGCATACCTTTTAATCCTTATTAAGTAACTGGACTGGGCAGGGAGAGTTAAATGCAATATGCAAGGGATGATTGATTGATTCAGAGGCAGCTGCTTGCAATTAATATTTTGTACAGCGTTAATAAAATTATGAAAAAATAGTGTACATTACAGATTTTAAATATGTTTTAAAATATATATATGTATGTTGTGGGACATAACAGAAAAAAAAATAAAATACATTTTTTTTGTTTTTCCAGCCGTGGAATTTGAACCCAGGGCCTAGTCGTTATATGGGCAGATTGTTGTTTAGCTCAGCAAGCAAAAAAAATTGACTTGTTGCAGCCTGAAACCAGCAGTTAAATAACAATAATTTGCTGTTTCAATAAATGTCAAAATAAACAAAATAAAACAAAACATTTATAATTTTGCTTATCAATATTCATGTTAGAACTGTAGTAAATGAGCGCTCAACAAGTTACAGCCCAGGTTTGTATTGTATGTGCAAGAGCGAGACAACTATATGCGTAGCTGTGTATTTGACGAAAATACCAAAATCCAAAAATACCAAAGCTGTTAAATTTAGGTTATTTTTAAATTAGTTTTATTTTGTTTATTTTCTAATTGTTTTTACACATTTTTAAATGAGATCCAGCTAATATATATTTAATATTTTGGCTTTCGCTTGTACTTTGTACTTAGTATTGCTTGTATAATTTATGCTGATATTTGTACTGACGGCTTCTAAATTAAATCACTGGGCGACAATTGGGATTCTCCCTCGGCCAAGTAAATGTGCATAGCCTTGTGAAGCAGTGCAATGCCCAGTTGCTTCTTATGCTTCATGGTCCAGATCTGTGCCGGTCCATAGTAGTCCCCGCGCTTCAAATTTGTCAAATGTGCTAGGCCCAGCGCATCAATAATAGATGCCTCGCGCGTATACGCATCTGTGGGTAGAATATTGTGAAAGACATGCAAACAAACGACGCCACTTCCATGTTGCCATATGTCCAGGATGCGTTGTAGTTTCTTGCTGCCAGCTGGGGCATTACCCGGCGGCGGGGACTTGAACAGCTCTGGCATCAGCAGACAGCGTTTAGCTCCACGCTTCCCACTTGGCTGCTGCTGTTGCTGCTGGGAATGGGCGCGCGTGTGTTGTCGCATTGCATCATAGAGATGAGCATAGGGTCTAGAGCATTTGCCCTTACCCACATAGAAAACAGCATCCAGAAAACGTGACCAAATTGTGAGTGGATCCAAAAAGGCACGCTCGCCCGGCAAATTACGTGAGATTCGCGGATCAATTAACATGTAAATAAAACTTTGCTTCAGGTGACCCTCACGCAGTTGACGACCAGATGCACCAGCGGTAGCAAAATGCGCAGAAGAGGAGCTTTCGTATGTCATATACTGATTAATGTTGTCGTAATCCGCCTGGGAACGAAGCGTATGATGCAGCTCCACGGAGTACTTGATCTGTGCCGCCTTTGCATGCTGCTGTGCCACCAACAGAGCCGCTGTGTTCCTTTTGTACTTGATGAGCTGCTTGATGTAAAGTCGCTTGGTTGTGCGTGTGATGGGCCCTACGGATGCACCCATCTGTGTCAATTCCGCTCGCAAGGCATCCGTCTCATAGTCGAGCGGCACTGAGAAATGTGTGCTTGCACTGCTGTCTAATTGCTGTGGAGTGGGCACCGCCAGCTGCTGCTGTTGCTGCTTCCGTTTCGCTGGAACCTTTTTGGCCGTGTTTTGGAGCAATTTGGTCTCGTAGAAAACGAGTCCATTCTCATCATCTGTGTGAACATAGGCTTCGGTCATTTGCAGATAGTATTCCTCCTTTTTGGGCGTCTGCAATTCATCTTTTGCCGTGTGATAGCTCTGCTCTAACACGCAGGCCTGAGCCACTTGCTCCACCAACTCTCCAAAGGCAGCTCTGCCGGGATCAGCAACTGCAAGTTGCGCCGTCTGTTCTTGCTCCTCGGCCTGGCGAAGCGTCTGTTGCACATGCTGCTCATAGCAAAAGTCATCCCGGGCCATAGCCTGGTCTACGAGCGCCTCAACGTGCTCCTCCTGCAGCAACGTTTTGCGCACTCGTGACCGCTCCACTTTATCACGCCAGCTCTCAATCATAGTGCGTCGGCCACATGTTTCTTTCGTGTTGTTCGTCAGTTCCGCTAGATGGTCCCGCGTAAGCGTAAACAAATTTACGGATTGTTCTTGCGCCGGCTCCAGGTGCACAGATTCAGCAGCATCTGGAAAACTGGGCTGCGGCTTGTGCCGTCTGTGTGTTATATTAATATAATAGGGTGATGTGACATCATGGTTATACTTTAAGCCTGACTTGGGTGTCAACAGTTTCTTTTTCTCCCTTAATATATGATCTCGCAGCAGTTGCAACACCTCGAAATGGCACTCCTCAATGGCATAGTGCACGGCCAGTTTGCGTTCGTCGTCAAGAAGATCTGGACGTGCACCATGCCTCAGGAGCAGACGCACCAGCTCCACTCGTCCATAAATCGCAGCTACATGCAGCGCCGTCATATTCCCATCGCAGCGCACATTCACATCAACATGATCACTGGCTAGGAATCGTTCCAGCACTCGGACAGCTAGCTGTTCGTTCTGCATCCCACACACATAGTGCAAGGGAGAAAGTCCACGCTCGCAGGGCACAATTCCAGCATTGATGGTGTTCCTGTCCAGCATTGCGAATATATCCGTTTCATTTTCATCCTCCAGTGCATCGAGCAGTGTTAATGCCAAGAAATTAGCACGCTGCTCCATTGCGTGAAATGTGCAATCGATTTTTCACACTTACTCAATTCAATATATTCAAATTAGCATTCAATTATGCTCCAATTCTCGTCTTTTCAATGTCAAAATGCAAGCGCCTTGTTGTTGTTTATATTTGCGTGCACTTTGCTTTAATTTGGTATTTTTTGGGATTGTTCGTGCAATGCTGCCAGACCGCGCCATTGTGTCAGTGTTGTAAAACGAGTGCGAGAGCGCCTAATTTAAATTCAGCAAAAAGCTTCGCCTTCTGTTTTGGCATTTTACGCATTTACACTTGAAATTATGCAAACCTATTTGGCCATGGCAAAACTTATAGCTTTGTGTTTTGTGCCAAATCGAATTTTAAGCACGTTTGGCCATATAACCAAATACGATTAGCTAAAAAACGGCAACAAATCTCATTCTGAGCGCAACACGTGTCTGCCCGGCGATTTGTTTATCTGTATTGTTTTCATGGAATCAAAACTAGTTTCCTCCGCATAGGCGTAACCAGAAAAAAAGAGGCTCAAGGTCAATTTGCCTGGTATGACTCCCAGATCCCCATGAAAACCGATAGCACGACGGCCTTGTTTGCGGTTTGTTTTCAACTCGTATTTCTATTATTGTTTTGTTTTGTTTTTTTGTTTTTCTTTTTTTTTTATCTGTTTTGCGCGCGCAGCTTATGAGTTGTTTACTAAAAACTTACAAAGTCCTACTTTTACATGCAATTAACAATAATAATTGTCTGTGTCGAGTTCGTAAGAAAATTTTTAAATTGACGCATTTCAACCACAGCTGTAAATAACATGATCGAAATCGTAATAAGCCCATAAACCTCTGACTCTCTGACAAGTTCATTTACTTATAAAAAAAAAATCAGCAAAAAAGAGCTTTCCTCCACATGAAGAAGCATACATATACTTTACTTACAGAAGAACGTGAATGAATGTACTGTATATAGTATATATGTATATAAACATACATATTTACGCTTTATATAATAACGAATCCCAATTACTTTTTGTTCTCTTAAAGCTCAAAATTTACGCAACAAAATAAAATGCCGATTGTTACAATACGACTGTAAATAAGCACTAATTAAAAATTGATAGAATTAAATGCATACAATTAAAATGTTCTTGAATACGAAGTACAAAAGTTATATAGAAAATAAATGACTAAGCGAATTTTGAATGGGGTACAACAAGCTTCCAGACAAACTTGTACAACTTTATGAAAGGGCATACAAAGGCAATAATGCAAAAACAACGATGACAAACAGACGCTGATGTAAACAAAACAAAAAGTAAACTGCAAAAACGAGAAATTATGAAATGCATTAACTGCACTTTTCGCTGCAGGTGGACAACACGCCTGGCAACACGTGCTTTTAGTGCCTTATCATTATCTGTGTTGCCCTGCGCCTGTGACCTTGAGCTTGACAGTTTATTCAAACGCTATGGAAATGTCTAATTGAAATACATTTGCAGGTTGTAGGTGCATTCACCCTCCTGGTGCTTTTAAAGCTAATTGATTTGTTCTGATTAGAAAGCGTTTCATGCTATCTCTTTTTTACTTTGATTCTTTGTTCTCGCTTGTGCCTTTTGTTATTGCGTTTGTTTATGTATTTATGTATATACTATATACATGCACATATATTGCTTTAAGTGTTTTCTTATAAGTATTTTCACCATAAAGAGCAATATTGATTTGAATTATTTTTCTTTATTTTTTTTTGTGTGACGCACACACAATTGCACTTTGACTAGAAAATCGCAATGAAATTGGGAGAGAGAAGCGTAGAAAGAGAGAGAGGGTATGGGAGAGCTTCTTTAGAAGTAACGGTTCTCTTGCTAGTAAGCTAACCTAAATATGACATCAGCTGAGCAAAAATAAACAAGCTTTGAAAACAACAATCTTTAAACAAATAAAACAAGTTTATTCAGTTTGCAAACACAAAGACAGCATTGAAAAAAAATCTGCATCAGCTGTTGCGCACTTACACTGTATGTATGTGTATTTGTACGTGTGGGTGTGCTAGTGCTTGCAAACTAAATACACTGAGCAGCAAAGCACACATTTTAATGTTATAATGAGATTAGAAAAGCTTTGTTAGGGAAAAATTAATATTTTGTATAGAAGGGTGGTCAAACATTGTCACTGTACGGTGTACATCGGATGTGGTATATATTGAAACGTACTGTAATTTACTTGTTTGCTATTACACGCTCATCCTCCCCTCATCGCTCGTAAACTATATTTCATAATCATTGTATGCATGTCATTCTTATTAGAACTGCTTGTTTGCATGTTCTAATAAACAAACGACGCCAATACACGCTCGCACATACGCACTAACAGATATACATGCACAAATACATACGTACTAATAGGCAATGTTACAGTTCAGCTATTAGCAGCCATTGTACCCACCCGCCCCCGCCCAGCAGCTGTTTTCTTGTTTACTTGACTCGTTTGTCGTTAGTTGTATCTGATTTTTTTTGTTTTATTTTTTTGTTTGCCACAATGACCTTCTTTATGTCGATGCAAGGCTTTTGACAATGTTCACCTAAGTTTATGGGGAGAGACGAAAGGTTTAATTTGACATAACTTACGTAAAATCCTGGTTAAAATTCATCTGATATGCTGCCATTTTAGCAATCTGTTTCAGCTGAGTTTTTATCTATGTACACTGTATCTATTAATCCACACACTTTCACTGAATGCCTTTGTTGGGGCTTGGGGGCTTTTTTTGATTTAGTGACTTATATTTAATGCACTTTTCACAGCAAAAAACACAAAAATACACTAGGAGATTACACTGCGTGCTTTTCGTAAAATTGTTTTTATAAAGAAATTTTATTATTGACGTTGTTTTTGTCCGACGTCGTTGTTTTCCTTCTCTCTTCTTATTTGCTTCTGTTCTGTGTACGCTCTTCTGATTTGCTTGTATTACATTTTCAAACAAATGTTAATGCTCAGATGAACTGTTAAGACATATGTTAATAAATTGTTTAGCCTGTCGAGACAAATAATGTAAAGTGGGCTGTATTTTTTGCTTCTATTATTCTAACCGAAGCAAAATAATGTGATCAATCAAAAACAAATTTCGTCAGCTTTCTTCATTCAATAAGAAAAATATTAATTATAACTTAACCGAGTCACCCGCTTAATTTTTCAAATTGTTCTGTTAGAAATAAATGTTAATGTTAAAGCTTACATTGCCTGTTAAGTTTGCAACGAGTAATTTTCGTCGAGTGACTTTCGTTAAGTCTAATCGGTCTCATTATTATCGGACCATCGTAAACTATCGTGTATCTGCCGACCATCACTATTAATCAGTCGCCTATCGGTTCTCATGCGTCGAAGTAAAAAATAAAAATAAAAGCAATACTAGTATAAAAGTGATTCAAACTATGAATAATTCGTGGAATATAGATGTGTGTATAAAGTGTATATAAAGGTTACTCAAATGCAGTGCGTTCTTTGTGCTTTAATTGCTGTTTTGCGTGTGTAGTTTAAAAGTTTTCGTGGGCCTTACACATTTTTTTCATCAGACGCATGAAAAATGGCGGCGTCTTCAGCTACGGCTGAATGTAAAGAAGAATGTAAAGAAGAAAAAGATGACGATGCATTAACAAATACACTTCATACATGTGCAAACGATCCTGATTTTGGAATTATATGTGCGTTTATGCAAAAATTTGCTAAAGATTTGGGCTTGGTGTTGCCAAACTTTAAGCATTTGCAGGAGTGGTTGACAAAAAACGACGAAGGTACGTACGTGTGTATGTATGTGCTTGCATATGCATGCAACTGTGTGCGTGTTTATGTGTATGTGTGTGTGTGTTTGACAAAAAGAGAGTGACAGAGAGAGCGTTCGTTTGTTTGTATTATTGTTTGGTATTGGAGTAAAGCGGACACCGTAAAAATTTTGCTTGAAAAAGAAAACAAAAACAATCGTAACATTCAGATAACATTACTGACACACAACTTTTACAGTTGCTGAGCTGCGCGATCTGCACATTAAACTGTTGCGCAAGACTCGAAAGACGGTGCATGAGAAAAGCTGGGAATCGGCGCTGAGCAAATTCTGTTTCGGCTACTCAGTGCAGGATGCCTGGGAGATAGAACGCTTTGGTTACCGCAACTCTAGCTTGAAGGTCAAACTTCGCATTTTACGTGTAAGTATATCTAGTTGCAGCGAGCAACAATTAAAAAAGAAATAACTTTAAATTGAATAATTTAATAATAGAATAATTTCTTATTTATTTGTATTTAAATTTCACCTATTTAAGGAACTACTTGAGAGTCAGTTTGAGCGTAATGCCAAATTTCGTGCGCACATTCTGACGCTGAATGCAGCTGCATTACGTACACAGCCCATTGGACGCGATCGTTTGGGCCACGCCTACTGGTTGACACAGGACAACGACTGCAATTTGCGCATATATCAAGAACATTTGGATGAGGAGATATGGCAAGTGGTGGCCACAAATCGCGATGAATTCGTCAATCTTATTGCTCGCCTGCGGGGAAATGAGGTGGTCCTGCCCTCAAAGGACATCGGTGAGGCGGATGAAGACACCACAAGCAGCAGCAGCAGCAGTAACAATGCAGGACCCCTACCACCTCCAGAAGAAGAACAGCAGGAGCTTGATGAGGACTCCCACGAGGCAAAGGTACCCAATTTAAAGATCAAATTGCGTACACCCGACCACCAACCTGAACAACAGCAAGAACAGGAGACTAAACAAAAGAAGGTCAAGGTGAGTATTCTGTTTTACAAATGCAAAACAATGTAATTATCTAAATTCAATTGTAGCCACTGCTGATCACTCAAGCCAAACTGGGAGTTTCACCGGCACCAGCTAAAAAACGGCCCCTAGAGGAAGTGGATAGTAGTCCGACAGCGCTGGCCACAGAGGAACAGCTGAAGAAGCATCGCCCAACGCTGTTGGACACAAAGCGCATTAAGAAGCCCAGCCGCTATGAGAGCACCAAGTCAGAAGATGATAATGAAGTAGATTCAGAGGATTCAGAAATGGATGATGGCGAGGAGGAGGAGGAAGAAGAATCGCTTGATGGTGACGAAGAATCACTAGATAGCGCTGCTGCCGATGAAGGTGAAAATAAGGAAAAATTTAACGAAGAGGACGATGAGGACGAGGACGATGATGACGATGATGATGATGAAGATGAAGATGATGTGGGTGATGCCATCGAAGAGCCAACACTAATAGTTCGCGGACAGGGATCTGGTCGTGACTGTCAGGGTGTACCTGAGGAATTCCTTGCCTCATTTATAGACGTTGAGAAATTGGATGTGCCCGTAGGTGAAACCATTGTCGAACCAGTATTGTTTGTTTTTGGCTTCGGCAGTGGTAACGACTGCCTAGTGGGCAATGGCAAGACCGAAACAAGCGAAGACGAGACTCCTTCAAAGCCGGAGCCCAAGGCAACGTTCTTCTTTGGCGAGCCCGGCTGTCTAAAACTGAGTCCCATCAAACAAACACCAAAGCAAGAGACTAAACGTAGCATATTCGGTGGCATGAGTGAGTCGGAACCAGAGAAAACCAATGGGGACAGTCTTATGCAGAACGAAAGAGTTCCGCAAAGTGAGGAAAAACAGGCGAATATGATGAACGGAACTGCGTCAGCGGAGGAGGCACCCCAACCCACAAGTGAAAGTGCCGAAACTGGTGTTGAAGCTGCAGAGACATCTGCGACTGTAACAAAAAGTGAAATATCCAAAGAAACAACAGAAATCTTGGATAAACAAGTAAAAGAAGAGGGAAAGCCTGAAAAATCTGAAGAAAGCGTAGAACAAGTGTACCAAGTGAAAGTGATAGAAACTACAAATGAAAGTGCAAAAGCTGAAACAGGCAAAGCTGAACCAAGTGAATCGGCTGCTGCTCCTTTGGCTGAAAGCCTTCAAAATATTAAAGAACTTGCCCAAAAACCCTCTGAAAATGAAAGCAACAAAGAGGATTCAAATAAACCCGCTGTGGAGACGATCGAAACTAAAAACAGTGTACAAAATGAACTTAAACCAGTGGAGAGTGATGAAAAACCGGTTAAAGAAAGTTCCCAATCGGTTGAAAGTGAGAAACCTTTGACACAAAATCCTCCAGCAACTGCAATTGCTAGTAAATCTCCAAGTTTAGATGACAAAGCGACCACAAATGGCGCCGAACCAATTGTAAACATCGACAAAGGCGGCATTGATCACAGGGACGAAACGGTTACCACCGTTGATGAACATCCAACAGGCAATAATGACGAGGTTAAAGGCAATAATGGCAACCTGAACAATACAGAAGAATTACCGAGCACCTCCAAGGTAATAAACTTAATAGATAATGAAAAGATCACGCCTGAAACGCTTAAGGAAAAGGACTCTGAGAAACAGTCCTATGAAACGATTCAACCAAAAGTAATCAACCCAGAAACATTGGTGTCTAGTGTTGTACTCAAGCCTCAGGTGACGACTGAGGACAATAGCAAAAAGGGAAATGTGTTACCGAATCGGAAACGCCGCATGGCTGATTTTACTCCGCCGAATCCGCGTCACTCCACATCCGAAAGCGATGGTGATGCACATGCAGAGCTTCTGCCGGAAGACTACAGTCAGCAGCAAGAGGAGGATAATGAAGATGATTTGGATGTGGGCGGCAAACGTATAAAAATGCGTCCAAAGATAACCAATGTGGACGTGCGACGTAAAGTTGAGGCACAGAAAACCCAGATCGAGGAAACAACCTCCTCGAGCAGCGAGGAAGATGCACACATTCGTCGTAAGGTCGTAGTCCCCAAACGGCACCTGGAAAAGCCCACTATGGTTAAACAAAAGCCCACGCTGGCCGAAATCATTGAGAAGAAACTTAAAAAGACACCAGAAAAACCAAATGAACAGTTCCCAACCCAACCTGTCAGCATGATCACACCACCACAACAATCAGCGTCTGAACGAGTTGAGCCTTTGCCTTTTACCCCGCCCAAAAAATCGCCCATTACAAAGCCTCTGAAAAAGAATCTACTCACACAAATTCGCCAGGAGGAGAGCGACGAAGAAGCTACACCCAGAAAACGTACCAACAGTGAAACGGGCGTTGTGCCACCTCCAGCTCAAGCTCCAGCAATACAAACCCAACGCAAGCGACGCAGCAGCGAAGAAGCATATGAGTCTAAGGAAGCGTCCGGAAACGAGGAACCGCCTGTAGTCTGTGAGAAACAGAAACGCAACAATGATCAGCAAATTTTGGAGGAATCTTCATCAGAAACTTCAGAGTCAGAGGATGAGAAACATGTAAAGCCAGTCAAGTCAGATACACTTCCAGTCAATCGTCCGCCTCCAGTCAAACAGGAGTCACAAGAAGTCAAAGGGGGAATAGGGATACCGACAAAGGAAGAAACACCAACACCACCGACTACACAGGAAACGCTATTATCCCCAACTAAGGAGGAGACAAAAGAAAAAGTTTCGTCTCCACCAAGAAAGGAGGAGCCGCCATTGCCACCAACAAAGGCAGAAACGCCATCTCCACCATGTGAGGAGGAGACTCCATCGCCACTAAGTAAGGAGGATACGCTATCCTCAGTAAGTAAGGAAGCGATGGCATCGCCACTGGAGGAGACCCCGTCACCACTAAGCAATGAGTGTATGCCATCGCCACTATGTAAGGATGACTCTCCATCGCCACTTAGCAATGAGTGTATGCCATCGCCACAAAGTAAGCGGGAGACTCCATCGCCACTAAGTAAGGAGGAGATTCCATCACCAATAACTAAGAAGCAATCGGCAACACCTTCAAGTAAAGCGGAAACGCTATCACCACCTAAAGAGGAAACGCCATCGCCACCAACTACGGAGGAAACTCCGCCGCCAGCTGAAACATTGGGGCGTCGTTCTGGACGTCGTGGAGGTGCTGCTGTACTTTACACCGAACTACCGCAGCCCAAGCGCACCAGAGGTGGCGCTAAAGAAAAGGCCAGCGTAGAAAACAAAGTGATTAAAGAAGATCCACTTAAAATCAATGAAGATGCACACGAGGCAGAGGAGGAACAGCCGGTAAAAGTGATCAAACTTGCAGTTAAAACAAAGACACCAGTCAAGAATGAGTCTAAGGAGGTCAAACAACAGGCAATGCTGGCCGAAAAGAGCTTGGAGGTCAAGGAAGAGGACGAAAAGCCAGTATCAAGTGCAGTTGCTGCAACGCCTGGTGTTGGGCGTGGACGTGGTCCACGCAAGAAACGTGACGTAGACACCACCAACATCATAGAGTCAAATGATTCGGAGACGCCAGTGCGTCAGTCGCGTCGCATAGCGCAACAAAAGATCAAAGAGGAGGCAGAGCGACGCAAGCTGGAGGAGGTGGCTTTGCGTACAATGAAACAGCAGTTAAAGATTAAGAAAAAAGCTGAAATGGAATCAGATCCCACGGTGCTGGAGCCATCAGGTGAATCTGAGTCCGGTGAGTCGGCCAGCGAGGCCGAAGAGGCAAAGAAAAAGATCAAGAAGAAATGTCCTGGCAAAGATGGCTGGTCGTCAGATTCAGAGGAGCAGGCTGAAAGCGAGGAGGAGGAAGAGGAGCCACCGCATTACGAAACAGATCCCGGCTCACCGCTTTTCAAGTCCGATCATGAATTCTCACCCGAATCGGAGCTGGAAGATGATTCCCAGATTGTGCCGATGAAACGTGCTCGCACTCTGCGCAAGGAAAATGCCGATGATAGTGAGGGTTACGAGGAGGATGCGGACGAGTCATGCCAAAAGTGCGGCAAGTCCGATCATCCCGAATGGATACTTCTCTGCGATACGCCCGACTGTAATAAGGGCTACCATTGCTCCTGTCTCAGTCCCGTGCTCTTTTACATACCCGAGGGCGATTGGCATTGTCCACCTTGTCAGCAGGAGCAGCTCATCATTGCCCTGGAGCAGGAACTGCTGAGATTTGATGATCTGGTTACTCGCAAGCAAGAGGAGAAAGTTATAGCCGATGAGGCGAAGGTTTGTCAACAAAAATATCTTTATTCGTCACCTTTTATTACATAAATTATTATTTTTCAGCGTCAAGCGGATGCCGCAGAAGCTGCACGCAACGCCAGCGAGTTGGAGGAGCGCTCGAATAACAATGCCCGTAAAAAGGATGACGAGGATGGCGAAGATGATGAGGATGACGAAGATGATGACGATGACGATGCATCTAATAAGCGCGTCAAGGTGGACAAAACGAAGCGACGTCGCGGAGATGGACGCAGTAATCGACGTGCGGCGAAGCGAGGCACACGCCGGCGACGCGGTGGCAAAAATGATGAATCGGACAGTGGCAGCAGCGGAACAAAGAGTGGCAAACAAACAGGTGGAGGAGCCGGCGCACGTTCACGTAGTTCCAGTAGTAGCGACAGCAGCAGCAGTGCCTATTCCGATTCGGATGATGAACCCATTTACAAGCTACGCAAACGGCGACAGATCAATGTGAGCTATCGCTTAAACGAATACGATGATCTGATAAACTCGGCGCTAAAGAAGGAAATGGATGAGGTGGCTGGTGCTGGGAACCTGGGTAGAGGCAAAGACATAAGCACAATCATCGAAGCGGATAAGGTCAAGATCATACGCGAGGATGGCGATGAGTCAGATGAGGAGGAGGAGGAGCAACTGGCACAGGCCAAGGCAGCAAAGGTTGCGCAAGTGAAGCAGAACAAATCAAGCAATGAAGAAGACAGCAACGACGATGACGATGATGAGCAGCCGCTCAAGACTATCAGCAAATCAAAAGCGAAAATGGCACCGCCAGCCAAGAAAAAGGCTCGCAAACTAACCACACTGGATGTCAGCTCTGAGGAGGATCATGGCAGCGATGAGGACTTCAAGACATCCAGCTTCTCCGATGAAGATACCTCACAGTCAGCCTCGGAAGACTCGGATTCCAGTCTCGAGGTTTATCGTCGCGGCCGCGGAAAGAAGCAGCGTAAGGCAGCTAGACGCGCTGCACGGGAACGTCGCAAGGATCGTAAATTTGTGGTGGAGGAGAGCGACGAAAGCGACGATGAGGAGCAGCGGCGCGCCAAAGCCGCCAAATCCAAAAAGAAGAAGAAGGAAGATTCAGACTATACGGAAACTGAAACGGATGACGATGATATCGGCTCCGAGTTGTCCGAGAATTTAGATAGTGCAGATCTGTGCGATGATACCACCAGCGAAAGTGGCGATGATGGTGCCTGGCATCCATCAAAGCGCAAGAAGGCAGCGGCCAAGAAATCCTCAGTGGCCATTGCACGTAAATCTCCCAAGTTAAAGAAGCCCGTAATCAAGAAGCCTAAACGACTTGAGTACTCAGACGATGATATCAGCGAAAGTGAGGAGGATGAGGAAGAAGAGGATGACGATGAAGTGCAGCTGGGCTCCAATGGTGCCCCCATGTCTGGCAAGGGATCAGGCAAGCAGCCACGCTCTCAGCCATTAAAAAAGATGACGACAACGACAGGAACGTCGGCGCAGGCGCAGTCGCAGTCTGGTAAGGGCAAGGGCAAAGGCAAGGCTGGCCCCACGAACAGTAAGAAGAAGAAGAAGCCACCATCCTCGGACGAAAGTGATGGTGGCGGTGGCGCCTCTGATGAGCGGACGCGCACACGGGGTAGGCGTTATGCCTACATCGAAGACTTTGACGATGACAGTTCCGATGGTGGCATTAAACCGGGTGTACATCGACCCGATACACCGCCCGAGGAGCGTCAGAAGTTCATACAGAAGCAGGAGGAAATTAAACGAATGCTGGCGGAGAAGAACGCCGAAGGTGCCAAGCTAGCTGCAACACCGCGTCTGACTCCCATCAAGGGCGCTGCTGCCCAGGAGAAACGCACGCCCAGCAAATCCAGTGCGGCAGCTGGTCCAGTCGATTCGTTGTCTACGGTGCCATTGTCCGTGATACGTCAGGCTAAGGTGCTGGACATTGATTACTTGCAGCGCAAGGGTGAAGCCATTGATGATCTAGACGATGTGGACGAATCGGAACTGGATGACGCGGAACTGCCTGATGATTTGCCTGATGACATGGAGGATGCTATTGCACGCATGGTCGAGGAGGAGGAGCAATTCTCTGCAGCGGCTGCAGCACGTGAGCTGCCAGCACCGGATGAGGTGTTGCGTACAACGCCCTCCAAGTCCAAAGCAGCCAAACACCCCACACCAGCTCCACCGGAGCAACAGCCAAGCGCCTCGGGACTACAGGAGCCACTACGCAAGCGTTTGCCCATGCCCACAATGCATCCACCACTGTTGCGTCACCAGTTTCCACCCCATGGTCCAGGCGAAAGGCTTCCACCATGGGCACTGCTACCTCCGCAACATGGTCAACCACAACAGCAGCATCAGCCACCACCGGGAATGCATCCCATGCTGCAGCGCCACCTGGCACCACAGCCTCCACAGGCCATGCAGCTACTCCAGAACGCGCTCTCAGCACCGCTGGGTCAACCACTGAGTCGTGCTAACTATCCACCACCACAGCAGCAACAGCTGCCCGCCATGCAGCGACTGCCCCTGGGTATGTCTATGCCGGCTGCAGCTGCGCATCTCATGCAGGCAGCCGCTGCAGCTGCTGCAGTGCGTGCACCGGCTCCAGCGCATGTGCCCGAACCGAAACCGCGAGGTCGGCGAAAAAAGGTTACTCCTCTCCGGGATCAGCTGCAGAAACAGCAAGCGGCTGCTGCTGTTACCGCGGCTACCTCGACCACAGTTATCCCCGAAAAGCCAACGCCTCCTACCAAAGCCCCGCCTGCGCAACTCTTTAAACCACACGACGATCCACCAACCATCGTCTCCCAGCCTTCAGTCATCACGCGGATGCCCATGCCCTCGTTGCTGCCTCCTGCACACGCACGCAGTCCACCAGCACCACCTAGCGCTGGCATGTATCCCAGCAGCGCGGAACTAGCCCGTTATTATGGCCAGCCGCTGCCGCCTAGCTCTGCGTTGCGACCCACCTACGGCGCTCCACCGCCGCTGCGTGGCGCACCACCTACGTCAACTGCAGTCCCTGGCAGTGCGCCCAATTCGCGTCCACCGCCCTATATGCACGGTCCGGAGCATCATGGTGGCCCACCACCGCCTGGCTCAATGGCTGGCGTTTATGGCGCTGGACCGCCACCAGCTCGGCATGCCTCTCCGCATCTTAATCCCTACAGGTGAGCAATAATCAATTGAAGTTTTTATAAAATGTTTATTTTAATTGAAATTTCTGTGTTAGAGCACCGCCCATTTATGGGAATCCCAACTATCCCCCGCGAGTGGCACCACCCGGCGCACCCAATATGCGACCCGGCGCCGTGGATTATGCAGCCAGCTCACGTGAGTAACAATTGGACTAACCCTGATCATAGAAACTGATTAACTTTGAATTTTTTGTATATTTAGGCGGATATCCTCCGTATGGCTATTATCCACCACCGCTTACAACACCACCCGCGCATACAGCTGCACCTAGTTCAGTGATTGTCAGTGCACCACCAGCGCCACCGCCTGCCACGCCGACAAATCATTCTGTTTCCGCTTTGACGCGTGGCAAATCTCCAGCACCAGCGCCAACTCTGCTGTCAGCTGCTGTGCCACTGGTCACAGCCACTGCGCCACCACCACCAGCCGCAGTCACAGCGGAACTGCACAAATCATCGGTTATAACCAGCAAGAAGCTCATCACACTGGAGGCCTACTCCAATACGAAATCACCGCTGGGTGTTGTCAACGATTCGACGGCCGATTCACCCACAGTCATTGCCGAAGAGGATTCTAGTTCAGCCCACGGCATCAGCAACACAATTGCGGGAACGAACAGCGTCGGTGGCGGTGTTGGTGAATTTAGTGGCCTGGTGAGCTACTTCAGCTCCCAGCAGGACGATTACGACACATAACAAACGCCGCTAACCGCCCAAGCTTGTATATAATCTAGTTGATCTTTTTGTGTAGAGTATATATGTATGTGTATAGATTTGTCCTGAAACAAAAGCAAAAGCGGAGGACTTGGCTGGCCCCTCGCTTTAGGCCACATATTGAAAATTTATAGTCCACACACACGCAATCACACACTCAATCAGAAGCACACACAAACATTCGACACACACAAGGCAACTAAAAAAAGTGCATATAAAATAGGGTAACGATCATATTTTGTGTTAACCTTGCAAATGTTTCGCGTATATTTTAAAGTTTTGTTTAAATTATTTTAAGTTTAGGTCCAAAATGTTCTTGACTATTCATATGTATATATCTGAGTATATATATGAATTCTTTATGTGCTCCTGGAGTCGCTTCAATAGCAACGACAACAATTTAAGTATTTTAGTTTAATTGTATAATAGAACGATGATAATAAAAATGATTTGTTTTATGTGTGTGCCCGATATCAGTCGGGTTGCATATATCAGTTAGAAGCATTGCATAATAATCATAATGATAATAATTTATATATACTAAAACAATACCCTATATGATATACATACATATATATATATATATAGAGTGAACTAATCTAAAAAACAGCATATTAAAATTAATTACCTACACATAAAAAATAACTATACAAATGACGTATACTACAAAAGGAAATTAAACAAACGAAATACATCAAATAAAAACTATTTAATATTAAATAAATTAATATCAAAATCTCTGTGTTTATTAGGTGAAACATATATATTTATATATTTTGTTTATCTTAAAAACGAAACAGTAAAAATTCCCTTGGCCGCAGGCTCACAGTTTCTTTAGTTCTTATCGAGAATGTAAGACATTAACCTTGAGACTAGGTAGCTTCCGGCCATACAAGTTTTTCGTCTAAGAGTAGCTTTGTAATCGAAATATAATCAGATTTCTGAATATATTAGATTGTAACTTAATAATATATTTTATAATTATAACACACTATTAAATCTACATTAAGTTGAAATATAATACAAATTTGAATAATTTCCTTTCCCAGTCAGAAATTTATTAAGCAATTTTGTAAGTTTCCGCATTAGTTTAAATTATTTATTGCTATTTAAAGGCTTGCAAATTTTCACATATCTTAGAAATAATATTAACTACAATTGGGGGAAATCTCTATATATATTTTCTTTCGTAATGCGACTATTTTATGAATTGAAACAATTATCCTAATTCTTACTTTAAAATAGTTTGTATTATAAGTAATGACTTCTTGGTCTTCACCAGACTAAACGCCATTAAAAACCTATTAGCTGTTTATTCTATACTAAAGTTTTCACATGAATTAATTAAGTTTTTTTTTTGACTTACAGAAAACTTTTGAATATTTAAATTAAGTCGTAAAATTTATGTGGTGGCATTGAATTATATGTTTCAAGGTTGAAAAAAACGTGCCTATTACAGGCAATCTATTACATACATGTATATATATTATGTGGTGGATACGTACCTGTATTTATTTTATGTGAGTACGTGAGACAGTTTAAGATGAGGATATATTTGTATCAGTTGCTTACTGAAACTCATATACCATCACCGTAAAAGGGGTCATCAACCGGTTAGCAATCTTTTATCTGGGAGTACAAAGCAAAGATAGTTAAGATTGTGATAAGAAATTGTTATTTTCTGGTTTGCCCTTGATTAAATTGCCAAATAACCCAAATATGTTTGCCAAAATACAACTTTTCCCAGATAATCTTTTGTATACCAAAATACATAGAGTAAAAGGTAACATGGTTAGTTAAATAACTGTATGCAAAACGCTGTCATTTATGTAAGGTATATAAAAGATTCGCTTTATATTTTACTTAAAGGTTTGAATGCAATCGATTTGCATGAATGGTTAACATGCATTGCATTGGTTAACATATGCAAATACCCTTATCCGTATATAAATCAGTGAAACTTTCCTAAGCTACCGACCGAATGAATATATATATTTTGCGATAAACTGAACGAGTTTAGCATAAAAGTAAAGGGATCTACCGTATTTAAGGTGTAAAATCAGATATTAACTATCTTAGGTAACAAATAATATCAATTATATTTGTTTGTAATGAGGTTAGATGATATCTGAATGTTATTTATGATTTATGATAGGATTTTAAAGTTGTGCAAATATATATTGAATATTATAGTATATCTCGATCTAGAATTGAACTGATATTTATATTGTATATCTTTATGGCTATGAGAGTGAGGACAGAGTCTATTTGAGTAAGAAATATCTGTAGTTTTAGGCCTCTGCTTAAGCCATGTCTATTTGTATTTATGAATCTATGAATAGTTATACCAGAGGACTAACTAAGGACCATACTAGGTGTCCTAACTGAAGATTAGTGTTAGATTAGTGTAAAATGGATAAATTAAAGCAACTTTTATCCGTTGAAGGCAGAGCTCTGATAATTTATCCCCACAAAATGGGAACTGAGGCAATGGAAACAAATTACTCAAAAATTATATTGAACAACTTATAAATTGGATATTTAGGCGGATATCCTGCCTATATATATCTAAAAAGTATTGTCCAGCGTAACCTGTATATCGATAGATGAGTATGTGATATATAATTGATCTGTCTTTCCTCATGGAGAATTATTTAGAGTATTCCATAGTTTCCTCAAGTAAATGTTATATATAATATATAGACACAATACCCTTCTGAGCTCATCTTCAACTCTTTTCAGAGCTGATCCATTCCAGTTTAATTATCTACATAATTTTAATTTAACATGTTTTGCATTGTATCGGGTATTATTACATTTCTTTTGATAGTCTTCATTTGCGAAGTTGTTAAAGCAAAAGATTTGCATAACTTATCGCAGATTTTAATGGCACTTGATCTTAATGGCACTTCATTTAAATATCAATATATATATTATATATATATATTTATATAAAAAATGGTTACGTCCAATCCAATAAAGGGCAGCCCGAAACAATGGCAATTGAGAGACTTTTTGATTATTTGGTAATTTTTTATTTATATAAATTTATTAGCTAAAATCTCAACGAAACTTTGCATTTTACAACAAATATCAACAACAAAGAGGCGGCGGCCACTTGTTAATTTAACAAATGGCAGTCCAATGATGGTAATGATGGGGATGAGACCGGCTCTTAGAAACGGAAACGCTTGGCTGGCACGTTGTATTCGTATCCGCTGGACTCGCCAGCAGGGGCGGAGTAGCTTGGACCAGGTGCGGGTGCGGAGTAGCTGGGACCGGGTGCGGGTGCGGAGTAGCTTGGGCCGGGTGCGGGTGCAGACTGAACCTGAATTTCAGCGTGGACGGGAATGTCCTGTACAGGTGGCAGATACTCAGGAGCTGGAGCAGGAGCTGAGTACTGGGGAACTGGAGCTGGGGCGGGGGCTGAGTAGTGTGGGACTGGTGCGGGAGCGGGGGCTGAGTAGTGTGGAGCTGGTGCTGGAGCAGGAATATCATGCACAGGAGGCAGATACTCAGGAGCAGGCTGAACTGGAGCTGGAGCGTGGTATTCGGGAGCTGGAGCCGAGTAAATTGGAGCTGGGGCTGGAGCGTGGTATTCGGGTGCTGGAGCCGAGTAAATTGGAGCTGGAGCAGGAGAGTGGTACTCGGGAGCTGGAGCTGGAGCTGAGTAGTGTGGTGCTGGTGCTGGGGCAGGGATGTCATGTACAGGGGGCAGATACTCAGGAGCAGGCTGCACTGGAGCTGGTGCGTGGTATTCCGGAGCTGGAGCGGAGTAGACTGGAGCTGGGGCGTGATACTCAGGAACTGGTGCTGGGGCAGGTGCGTGGTACTCTGGGACAGGTGCGTGGTACTCTGGAACTGGTGCTGGAGCAGGAATATCGTGCACAGGGGGCAGGTACTCAGGTGCTGGCTGAACTGGAGCAGGAGCGTGGTATTCGGGTGCCGGAGCGTGGTATTCGGGAGCTGGTGCGTGGTATTCGGGAGCTGGTGCGTGGTATTCGGGCACTGGAGCAGGAGCAGAGTAGGATGGACCTGGTGCTGGTGCTGCGGAACGGATATCAATATCGAAAGATGGCGTTGGCCTATCGTATGAGTAACCGTTGCCTCCACCCAGATTCAGATGCGAGACATCAGCCGAAACCAGGGCAATGGCGCACACAGCCAAAACGAAGAATTTCTGTAAGAAACGAAATCGATTAAAACCAAATCCATAAGCCGATGATCCAAGTGCGGATGTGCGACTAGTCCAGTGACAGGTCAATGTCAAAGGCGATTGTATCTAAGGTCAATTCCAACCAGTCGCCTATCTTGATGGATGCGATGATGATCTTGTCCGGGACAAGTACGTGTACTCGTGCCTCGTGCTCACCATTGTTGTTGATGTTGTTATGGATACGTTGTGTAAAGTTCGTTGGATTTGGTTTTGGTTGACCAAAAGGCAGACGCTGAATGATGACAACCTGCAGATGCGCGCTCGTTTTTATACCCACAAAAATTTAACACACTCAAAGATGGTTTTTTTCTTCTTTTGATATTTATTTTCTTCTCTGCTGCGGCGGCTGCTGCTGCTGGTGGAGCTGCTGCTGGTGTCTTGGCTTTTGATGTTGCCCAAGTGAGCGCTTAAAGATTGCGATCTTACTCTCTATCTGCGGCTCTCAATAACATCTCAGTTGCTGGGGTCGCCCCATGAAGGTTTTGCAATGTCAATAGGGCGTCAGGCTAGATGTAAAAGCAGTAGCTGACAGGCCAACGCATTTGCATACACACAAAGCGAACTCACACCCAGACACACACACACGCTAGTATATTACCTAAGTTAAGGGCCTTAAAACAAGGGTCAAAAAAAGACGTTAGCAAGAGAAGATTTCACGCATATCAAGCATATGGTCAAATGTTCATTGGACAGTAATTTGTTTTATTAACTCGGTTTGCTAATGGATATGCTCCATGCTTGGATTGTCCAGCTCAAGGATAACTCAAGCTGTGTGTATTTAGGTCTTTAGCTGGTTTGTAACTCATCATAATAGGCATTGCCTGTTTGCAGAGACCATAATTAAATTAATTTTTATATATGTGTCTGCAAGAGGCTACAATAAAGACATCAACTTCTTTTTTTTCATGGAATTTAAATTATTATTTTAAATCATTTACAAGTTTCATTTGTTTTGTGATTTTTTTTGGCAAGAGATTATTTTTAGGCAGACTCTTTTAGCCAATCGCTGCATTAGTTGGCAATTTTATTTTGAATTTTGAATTTTGAATTTTTCTTTTCTTTTACTCTCGCATGGATACAACGCCTTTTTCTTTTTATCGGGTCTGGTTTGGGTGCATAGTAACCGATTGTTGGTGCGGCGACCTTCAGACGGCGGACAAAACCTGATTAATTTGCTTTGGATTTAAGGCAGCGCCAATCAATGCATATTGGTTAATGTTTAATACATGCAATTTGCATGGCATGTTTCACTTAAAACTTATAACTTAAAACTTAAAACAAAACCACATCGCCCCAACACGCATTTGGTTAGCCTAGTTTGATGCCCTCAAGTGTTGACCTGGCCAGTAGTGGCTCATCAGCATCTTTTGGCCACGCATGGGGCGTCTGTTTTAAAGCTATTTTAATTATGACAATCTACACGCCAGACACAAAAATAAAAACAAAAACAAAATATATAATTATCAAAATGAAGAGAAAAAAACCAATCTGTCTGCCAAGCTTAGAAATTTATGTTTGACTAATTATCATTTAAGGAAAAGAAACTAATCAACCTTTAACTTTGAGGTAGGCTTAACGATTTGCAGCCAATTATAACAGGTTTCTATGAACTACTGCCCCTTAAGTTATATCAGAATGATCTATTGAATATTATATGCCATAATCTCTGTTTATGAACACACAAACTTTTATACTTTTATAGTTAATGTTTTATATCCATTGTTAAAATCTCGCAATATGTTTGCCTGAGTGGAGCGGCAACATTAAAGCAAATTAATTGATTTAACTGATACTAATTAGTGAGTATTACTAAGCTAAAATCCCATAAAACTTATTTATGGCTATGTAAAAAGCTTCCATAGACAAATGATGGTCAGTAAGTATTAAAGCTCTTGAGCTTTTCTTACCAAGTTTAAGCCCAAGTTTATGCAATAAATTGAATTCCATATAATGAATACTTGAGATGGGGTAACACTTAATATACAAGCAGGGCAACACTGTTTTCGAAAGATGTTTTAAATTATATTTTTGTGAAATTAGAAGTTAGAAAAAGATTCAGGCAACTCTTTCCAACGAGGAAAACATTTCCTTGAAGCTTCAGCTTAAATCAGAATTCCATCATAAATTTCAAAGTAAAAAAAAACAGAATTATTTTGAAATTATGTAAATTCTATTAATTCGTTCTCAATAAAATATATATATTTAAACTGATGTGTAAAATAATCACACAATATATTAAATAATTACATTTTTGCACGACAGATGACATAATATTATTGATTTCCTTTTGAGGATTGCACCAAACATTGTAGCCAAAGAATATAGTTCTGAACGTTTTTTCTGGTTTTGAAAACAATGCGAAATACTTAAAAACTTTTTTGATTGTTGTACCAATAATTTTTCCAATACCAATACCAACTATGAACCGGAGGCTTCGAGCAGGTTTGGACGACATCTAAAGCTGGTTAGTATTGATTTCGGAGTCGATCAGCCCAAATTGCAAAACTAATCAGTCTTTTGATTCCCCCTTCTCACTTATCGATGACGATCGGCACAAGCTCAATTTATAATTTGCAATTTATATAAAGCTTTTTAGGGCAGTTACAAGACAGTGGATCCGACACACAACATCCACAGACAGTCACTTCACATTTTCAATCATCGTAGTCATCAAATTCTCCGGGAGAAAACAAATCATTCGCTTCCAGAAAAGAAGCCAAATACTTAGCCATGAATCCGCCAAACAATATTCCTGGCAAAATCGTAACGGCTAGACCCATTATATAATACTTATTGCGAGGAGGCTTCTCATTGAACCCCCCTGAAGAATTATATGTACACCACGATTTCGACAATCCCGGAATACGTTGGTTCAAGCGATTTCTGTGCATTTATTACTTTTTTGATTTCGCATCTTTCAAAAAATTTCAAATTTACAACACTTCAAATTTTTATTTTACATGAAGTATACATCAAAACTTTCTCCATACCAAAACTTTTTCGAACACACTCACACACACACACTCAAATTCAGAACTAATTACGCATGCGTGTGTTGTTCCTCGAAGCTGCTTTATATGGCGCTTCCGTTCTGTTCTGCAATATTTGTGAGCTGTCACTCTAACGGGATAATTGTCTGACAATCATTTCTACGGTCTACAAACAACCACTCTCCCCCCTCTCCTCCTCACCCCTCCAGTATCTGTGCCAAATGCACTTCGTCTGTACTTTATATATACAATACTTGCAGCACATCAAAATACTTAATAAACCCAGATATTTTTGGGCATGTGACTGCTTAACGGAGCGTAAACGGGTGCTTCACATGTTCTTTGGGTAACTTAACATAGATCTTAGCTCTGTAATTACGATTAATTGAAGGTTATGTAAATTGTAAATACATTTAAACTATGACAATAACACATTTGCAGACATCATTAGCATTAATGCTCAGATCTACATACACAATCTATATCTCTTTATCTATATCTATAGCTCTATGACACAGCAAAAGATTGAAATGAACTGTGGGAGTATATCGCCTTATCAAGCCTTATCAATTGTCCAGTATTAAAAAACTATATACATAATATATTTAATATATGTCTTTCTTCCCTTTGTATAAAGAAAAATTCAAAGAAATATCTCAAATAGTTCAGATTTTACCTTTTTGTCCTGTCTTAAGAACTTAAAAAAATAAGATTAATTGTTTTTATTGTTGCCTACTGCGTTATTAACTTGTCTCATTCATGATCATAGGATCTAGAATCATTAACGAATACTATAAAAAAAGATTTTTGAGACGTCTGATGTCTTCTTACAAACACTTAGAAAAATTTATGGAATGATTTCGTCTGCTTTTTTTATAATACATCTTTAAGGAGAAGATAATATTTCCGCATAGAGCACTATTTGTTATATATATTTTCGATCGCCAGATCGATACAACTCTCCGTTAGATATAGCCATATTCATATCCATATACCAAACTCCTTATATACATTACAAAAAGTAACATAAACATACAAAAAGTGAAGCTAAAAGCATTGGGCTAACAGATTTATCTTCTTGAAGGTTTCTGTTATTGTCGAAACCAATAAATAAATAAACATTTTTTCCCTAAGTGTATACATAGTTTCTTGAATTTGCAACCCTCAAGTGTACCCTGTTTGTTGAGCAACCACTTTAAGCCTGTTTCGCTGTTGGCCCTTTTAGCAATCGGGTTTGTTTACTTGCACATTTGGCATTTCCCTTGGGCAAGTTCGTTGCCTAAGTCTTTCGTTATGCTCAATTGCCACAATAAAAGGCACAACAACTGCTGCATATAAGTAGATTCCGCTTCCGTTTGCCATTTCGCACGTACAGGACCCGATCGCACATTTACCGATCCCTAGGACCAAGTCCCAGCCCAGACTTGTAAATATTTGAAAACAGTCGCCCGATGAAAAAAACCCAACATAAAAGGCACATGTCGGTAATTAGTGAGTTTTTCCAGGGAAGCAACGGCAAGCTGCCAGCTAATCTCCACGTCTTGGCCAAGCTCACGCAGTGTCTGGGCCATAAACAGATCAGGTAACAATCGTTGAATTCGCCGCAAGTTTCGCGGCCCAACGAAGCCGCCATTAAAAACACAAGTCAACGGCGTTGCGCCCATTCGCTGTGCCGGCTACTGATATCAGATGAAGCTTTCAGTATGTGTTCAACTGTGGCGCGTTGTGGACGTTGAGAAGCTGCCACGAGAGCTAGATAGGTGTGTGTACAGTGGTATAGGTGCATGTGTGTGTGTGTGAAAGCCGTTAAGAAGTGTGGCACTGGCACTGAGTAAGCCAAGAAACGAACGAAGGCAAGAGACAAGACTGGAAAAATAAATCTGTAAAACGAGCACGTCGCGCTATTTTATTTTCATCTCTTCATCGTACTTTTCTACCTATCTACGTGTTTCTATGTATTGGCTGCTTTGCGGCTCTCTACCTTCTTTCTGCCTGCGTTTTGCCTTCTTCTGCTGGCGTGTCTTGTGGTCTATCTGTGTGTTTCTCTGTGTGTGTTTGCGGTGCGGACTCAAACTTCAGGTGCAGTCGCGTTGAGTTTCTTGAACAAGTTTTAGTCAGAGTTTGGCCTTCGTCTGGCATGGTACAGTAAACGCATTTTGGCTCCGGCGCAACGATATTCGATCAGACCCTAAAAATAATAAGTGCTGGTGATTGTGAATATGTGTGTATAAAGCGGCTCAAACTGGATTTTTTCAATTGTTTTGCGCACTATCTGCAATTGTGTGTGTGTGTGTGTGTGTCTCTTTGCCAAAGGATTTGTGTATAAAGTTTCTTTTGCCAATCAAAGCGCGTGCGCCTTGGCGAAAAACTTGCCTTTTCAGGCATTTATTGAGATTCAAAGTGAATTTTTCAGTGCTAACAAAAAATTTGATATATTATAATCCAGCCAATAGGAACAGCAAGTGCAAAGTTGAAACAACAAACTATAAATCAAAATCCAACAACATTTACTTAAATAATTCTTTAACGAAATCAAATACAAAAAGTTTGTTTAAGAAATTCAAGAAAAATATAGCTAAAAGTGTTGTTCAGTCGATTGCTTAGTATATATATTTATTGTTGGAGTGAACGGTTCTTAGCGTAGCTGTTTATAGCTTAAGTCTAGCTCTATCTATATATAAACTAGCTGAACTTAAGCCAAACAGTAAGCTCTTGCAACTGGCTTAAAAGTTTTTTCGTACCACTCCATTAACTTGTCTCTGCCTTTTGTACTTTACTTTACTTTAACTGACATTAGAATACGTATGAGTTTGTTACCAACTTCGCATGCCAGCTGCGCATTTACGCTCCCATTAACCAGGTAAAAATTACACAGCAATAAGGGAAACGGGGAAACCGACAGAAGAACAACCACAACAGCAACTGGGCAACAAGTATTTTGCGCAATGACCAAAGAAATTGAACTAAAAAACTACGAATAAAATTACCTGGAAAAGTTGAAAAAAAATTGCAGTTTGTGGTTACTGTTTTTAGGATAGACGAAACCGTTTTACTATCTGGAACTAAGTTGCCAAAAGAGAGTTTTTTTTTCATAGAATCCAAGTTTGTTGGCTAAGTCTTTTGTTTGATTAGTTCCAGTAAAAGGTAAAAATAAAAAATTCTCAGATAGAAAACAACATTTAGTAAGCAACTCGACCCCAAACAATATTTCACTTAATTATCATAAATATTTTTCTTTGATTTCTTTTACAAACTGTTCCCAAAGCATTTAAAAACGTGCTTAGCCTGCCAAAGAGTCAACAAAGCTATATTAAGAATTCTTTGCATGCATAATTAATAGACCCCATAGACCAATAGCCATTAAGATACCAGAAGAACACTGCATAGACATGTCGCGTTGAAAGTGTTTTTTTGGGTTTTGAAACGCCTTTTAACCTGTAACCCAACCTCAACTATCTCTCTGTAGCATTGGCCTTGTGCATTAAAAGCGACGAGCATATAAAATTATAATTAATAAATGAAAAAGTAAAACAAAAGTTGCCATAAACAAACGAAGGGAGAAGGAGAGCGAAGGAGTGGAAGATCGAAACAACATATTTAGCTATAAGAAGACTGTGTTGCATACGTAAACGGGAATATTCAAGGATAACCAGCTGACATGCCACATAAATTGGATTATTAAAAAGCGTTTCGCGATACAAAACAAAAATCGAAAATATTCCGCGTAAAGGCTGCATATTAAAAGAGGTAAGTTGAGAAATTAAACAAGGCATAGCTATAAGTATATAGACTTTATATATCGAAGAAACCTACTCACAACTTTTTCCATTAAATGACTTTCAACTATCTTCTATGATAATTGTTGCTAATCTTCATCGATTCTTTATTTTTATATTTCAACTTAGTTGAGCTCATAGAACGAGCTGACATCATACACCAAACCACGAACTCTACAGCTTCATCGAAAAAAAACCCATTTTATTGCCACGCCTTAAACCACAATCATTGCACAAATATGCGATTATGTATTGTTATCGTTATCGATAAACAATGGATATATTCATACGCAAATGGCACGCTTTCGTTTCGTTAAGCGACTGGCAAATGATTGTGTATTAGTTGCCATATGAATTGCGTTTAGATAATTGATTGATCGATTGAGGCAGACAATCTGGCTCTAAGTATGGTAAAAAGATATAGAAGATGACGAGCTTTGACCATATATATATGGCACAGCGGCAATTATGTTAAGAGAGTGAGAGAACAATTTCTTTTACTTTCTATAAGAGGAGACAAAAGCGCCGACTGTTAGCCGGCTTGAGAGTGTGTGTCAGTCTGTCAGTCTGTCAGTTTGTCAATCTGGCATTCTTTTGTCACATTTATTCAATAAAGGCCAAGTCAGCTTCCAAGTTGAGAGTCAAAAAGCGAGAGCGGCTCAGCACAAAGAGTTAACCTCAATATCTCAAGACGCACTCACCGCGTTTTGTTGCTTAACACCAACAACAATAAAATATAACAATAACAAATTGTTTGTTGCTGTTATTGTTGTTGTTGCTGAGGTAGAAAAATTTCACTAACTGGAAGTGAAAAGCAGAACAAATGTTAACTATACGCTCCTACACTCCAAATGAGAACTGTAAACAAAATATAGTGTATATTTTTTTGGCAAAACATTTTTATTTGCTGAGTTCATTTTTGCCTTTGGCAAATAAAACTCGTTTCTTGGCTGGAAATTTAGTACAGCATTTTATGGTTGTATTTATTTTAAGATGAGTTCTGCTTAATAATTTAGATAAATGAAATTTTTGTGCTGTGGTCTGCTGGCAAACCTGTGTAACTTGTTTCAGTGTGAATCCAATGATTAGTCATTATTTATATATTGGCATGCGAATGAAACGGAAGTTAGCAGTCCGCCAAGAGACAAGCTTTATACTAGATACATAGAATAGTTCAATCTTCTCATACTACTCATACTTTTTCTCATCAATTTTTAAGTAACTTTTCGCTTGAACTAACCTATTGATCAATTGTCACAGATTCCCTTGTCCAATGATCTAATCCACATTCTTTCGTCCTCGCCTATTCCAAGAAATTCAATCTAATCCGATACATAAAGAATACAGCAACAAGTCACAGATATAAGCCTGTTATTATGTTCCCTCTTCTATCAATGGTAATGGCAGGTGACGCCTGCATGGCGGCAGATAGACCTCGAGCAACCCTAAAAGAATTCGAATCCGAATTCAATTTCGATTCACAAATCCCAAGTCATTCGCAGGTAATCAAATAGTAGCCCAAAACAATGGAAAGTAACTCAGCAATTTGTTTACCTGCTTTAAGGTGCAAGAAGTCAGTCGAGTCCCAGATGAAACTAGACACATTTTGATTGCCATGGGAGAAGAGTACCCCTGGATACCCTTCATAGAAGCCGCTTGGTTGTAGAAAAAATGACAAACAGCTCACAATACATCAAGTGGCAGTTAGCCCATAAAAGGGGCGTGGCATGTACGCATGAGTCATAGTACAAGAAGAATCCATTAAAAGTGATTAGAGCTAAATGAGTATTACATTGATGTTGCTGATTCGTTTTTAGATCTTGACTTGTTTTGCCGCTCAGTTCGTGTCTTAAGTCTTTTGTTTTAGTCAGACATGCGAGTTGGTTATTATGTTTAAGGCAGAATCTTCATGTTTACAGCGCACAATCATTAAATAATTATATGTTAGCTGCCAATAATTTTGATTTCAATCAACATCATTTTCAAATCAACAACTTTTACCCAACAATGAAAGTTTGCCGCCTTCTTCCCGCTTCCGTCTTTCGGCAGTGAAAGTGCTCTCAGTTTCAGGCTGATTCTAAAAGCGAATTAATGCTGCCCTTAAGTACCTTTTGTGCGAGTGAAATACATAAATAGAAAGAAAATGCGCTTAATCATCATCGCTCGAGCAGAGCAGTTGACAATCCTATTCCAGTTTGTCTAAGTTTCATAAGTTTTCCGAGGCGTTTCCATTAGGTGGGCGCTTTCACGGCGACGGCGTCGATTAGTTGCAATTGACACAAAAACTTTTTCTCTTTTCTTTTGTTGTTTTCATAAAATTTTATATTAGTGTCTCCCTCGCACTCTAACTCTATCTCTCTCAGTTATTTTTAATTGTGAGAATTATGTGTGTACGTGCACATAATGAAACAAGAAAGTGGATCTCGGCTGCGTCCGGCAAACCGTTTTGGCGCTGTCATTGTCGGCAATTGTTAAAAAATGATTAAACATTGTCTGCCGGAGGTTGTAGCGGGGTGGGGGTAAGAGCATTTCTTCCAAACTTATTAAAATCTAATCACTAAAAAAAAGTCTGAGACGAAAAACATTAAGTAAGATCTTTTAAGTCCCGATTTCGTTATGTTTGTAGGAAAGTTTTGTGTAGGAAAGTTTGTTTAGTTTTTGTTTTTCTACTTTCAAAAAGGTTTCTAAGCCAAAAACTTATATAAGCTATCAACTTCTGTTGGAGTCAGCCTTAACTTCACTTCATTTTATTCAGTCAAGCCTTAAAATTAAATCAATTATATGGCAACAGTTTGATAAGACTTTTATGATAAGTTTCAACAACCTTTTGGAATCTACTCTTTATATTATATTATATATTATCTTTATAGTATATAGTATATATTATAGTATATATGATTCTCACAACAATTTACAGCATTTAAAACTTATTTTATGTATCTTTTGCTGCAACGCTTCCTATATCCTTTTCTGCTGTTGCTGTCAAAACAAAAGACTTAGACAACAAACTTGCGCATTCCTTTGGCAACGCTCACTTTCAGGTTACACGCAAACACATACCCATCACATTCACATGACTGCTTCACACAACATATGTACACACACACACACACAGGCTCACACTTTTGCACACCCTGGCACACACACACATGTGCAGTCACCCACAAGCAGACACACTCCCGCTGCTGGTTTGACTCTTGACTTGCCTGCCTGCATATTTATTTTCAAGTTGGCTTTAACCTGTTTGCGCTGCATTCTCGTGGCCATCTTTGCAGCTTGAAGTGGCAGCCGCGCTGCGTCTTGAATTTCAAAAAAGTCTCAAAAATTGAAAATGAAGAAAAAAACTCTTTTTTTAATGCCGCTGACTTCGGCATGGATGTGTTGAATGGAGTATTCATAACAGGCGCTATAGCATGATATCATGGCTGCGTTTGCCTCACTGACTTCACTCGCAATGCGCGGGTGTGTGCGTGCCGTGTGTGTGTGTGTGTGTGTCTGATTAGGTGCGGCCCATTGCATATTTAGCATTTATAAACTTCGTTTTTGCCAGTTTGCTCGCTTTGTTGATTTTCCTCTTCGTTTTTTTTGGTTATGAACAAGTTTTTCACTTCACTTTTCATAAAACGAAGCAAAACTTTTTCTTGTCTTTGACTATTTACAAATTAAACATTAATTGCGCCTTCAGACTACGCCCCGTCCCCTCCAACTGTGTGTCTCCTAAGTGTGTGTGTGTGTGTGTGTGTGTGTATTTCATTGTGAAAGCGTCGGACAGTAGAAATCATTTGACCATTTGTGTGTTGTGTGTGTGTAGTTTGTTGTGCTCTCTGCTCAGCTTTCGTCAGCTTCAACATGTAAACAAAAACATTGTTTTTATGGCTAAACATACTTGTTGTTAGTTGCTGTTGCAGCTGCTGGCGACACGTAGCGTCGGTGGCAACTTGTCCAAAAGGTAAACACAAAAAATGCTTTGAAGTTGCAGAGAGTGAAAAGTGAATTGATTGATAACTGTGTTAGCTTTTTGTTTTCTCAATGAATGAAACCAGTTAACGGCAGACCAAGTCTAGTAATTGGTATCAACTGCTATTAACCTCGAGTTCTTTTGGGTTTAGCTGTGGCTCTGTTCAGCTGAACACTAATTGTAATTGCCAACTCTTGAATTGCTCTCAAACCCACACTGACCACAAATCGTATGCACACCACAACCTTCACAGCTCATTGGACCCTTTAAAGCAATATCTCAGCAAAATAAAATAACAAAACAACCTCTGAAACTTTTCTACATTATTTATGGCAACCCAAATACCAAAACTTCAAAATGCTACAAGCCACAAGCCGAAACTAGTTCAATGGGGCTGCCCAGCTGGTTTCCATGAGCTGTGAGTGGTTGCAAGCTGACCAGTTGCTGCTTGCTCGCTGGCTGCTACCTGCGAGCCCAAAAATTAAACACAAACAAATTTGTGCTAAGGCAAAAGATCAATAGCACACACACACACAAACACACACAGCCGCAAGTATTAAAAGAAATTTAAATAAAAATCTGGTTTCTGCGATTGTAGAACATTCATACGGAATGATTCGATTCGTTGCGCTGCAGTCACTGAGTCTGCCCAGAGTTCAAAATGGGGAAAGGAAATCGAAATCCAAATGGAGTTCCTGTGCGCATATTGAAATATTTGTGCAATAAATCGCAAATGAGAGGGAGACTGGTGAAGAAATAGTTAAGAAAAGGCAACTGGGGTGCAGTATATGGACTAATAATATTATATTTTTTATTATATTCAATTATAGTATACTGTAAAAGTTGCCTGTAAAAGTTTTGCGCTTGAGATCTCTGATTTATCTCTTGATCACCTACTGCTCCTTTGCGCAATCAAACAACTTGCATGTGCCAATCTTTTATTTCTTTTGTATAATTTGCACTGTCAGAAAACCAATTGACCTTCAAGCCATATATAATTTACAAAGTTGTAAAAATCATAAAAGCTGAGACTAATAAATTTGAAGCTATTTGGTCGAGCAGAGGCTCGGAACGAGTTTGGCACAGTCTGTGCGCAATTTTCGGGCTATGTGGTCAATATTGGCTGACCAGGCGCCAGACAAGTGCGCAAGTGAAAGTTTAAGTGTAAAAGCCAAGAGTCTGAAAAACTGGTAGACACTCGCATCTATACGGTTAGCTGCCAATGTGAAATGGAAAACTAAATGCGGCCCATAAATGGCAAGCCGGCAGCTGGCTGCAAAAAGTTCACAAAAATTATTTACCAGTTGACTTTTACCATTTGTCTCATGGCATGGCGGGTATATATACAGTTGTATATAGTCTTAGGCATAGACCACTGTAGTCACATTTATTCATCGTCATCGTTTTGTTAGCTGCGCTTAAATGTCGAAGGTGTCATCAATAATGGGGGCCCCGGCCTCCAGAGATCCTAAGACCGGTTTGGCCAGAGATTTCAGCTGCTGCTTCTATTGTTGCTCTTTCGACTGTTTACTTTGTTGCTGTGTGTGTTTGTGTGTGTTTGGCTTTTCATTTGATAGCTTTGCATACGAGTACGCTGCAGAAATTTGAATTTTGATTGACGTTCATGAGTTTCGGCGTTTTCCGTCTTGCCGTCTCTCTTGCAATTGCGAAACGGCTTTGCAAACATGTTTGCTAAAAAGGCTACTTATTTCATTCGGCGAGTTGCTCAACTCTTTTTTGTTCTCTGCGGTTGGTGCTAATGATAATGATGAGGCTGATGATGACAATAATGATGATGAGCATCTTTTGCTATTGTTGTTGCTTTCAACTGTTCTGTACCTGTCTGCCACTGGCTGTCAGCAGCTTGAGTTTGTGAGTAGATGCTGACAAGTTCGTTGCCTAAGTCTTTTGTTTTCTTCTCACTGACGCAAAAAGGGATGAGAAAGCACTTTATTATATGATTTGATTAAACATATTGATAGGAAAACTGGTTTCAAATCGTTGGATATCATATCATCTGTCGCAATAGCTTATGATAAGCATCCCAGTCCGTGAAGTAAGACTATAGCTCCGTATAACTAAATACCCGTATAGGTGAGATGCATGCTGATTATGAAAATGCGAACGTATTGAACAACTTCAACTGCCCATTATAATGTAAATTTGTGTGTGAATCTTGCGAAATGAATGTAAACATTGGCGCATAATCAATAATACTATGTTACATATGGATACATAATCGAAGCCATAAACTAAGTATACAAAACCTTTCACTCTCGTCTGGCTGGTTTATTAACATGCTAAATACGTATTACATTTTTATTATTATTTATTTTAACTCCTCTACGACAATTTGCAATTTGCATATTGCACATTGGCGCACATCGAAGACTGCAGTTTGGTAAGCGATATTAAAAATGCACATTGAGTCAGAGTCAGAGTCAGAGAGTGGATGATGCGATCGTCAGTCAGTCTGTTATTTTTAGGCTATTCGTTGTGGTAATACACGTTGTAGTCCGTCGTCTTTGGCTGGCTGTTTATCCAGAGAGGTTTTTGATTTTTTGGCTAAGAGTATGCCTGTTGGCATAGTTCGTGCTTTGGATCGGTTCGTGTTCATGGAATTTGTTCATTAGCTGTGATTATATAAGCAAAATATTTGCCGGGGTGTTGACTTCTAACAGACTGCTAATTGTATGGCCTAAAGGCAGACGAATGTCTCGAGGAGATGCGGACTATAATAATTCAATTAGTCATCGAAATGGAATGAGATTAACGGAACTAAACAGTTACTTAAACAGTTACTAGGTAATGAAAAGGATTTAATAAATCATTCAGAGCATGAACATCAAGTATTATTATCAATTAAAGTAATTAATGAAGTAAGTTTTTAATTAAGCATAAAATCAACACGCAAATTGCCAGCTGCTGCCTTTGACTTTGACTCATCGCCAGCAAATTAATGTCAATGTTGAAAGACCTCCAATTTAATCACTTTAGTTTAGCTAATGACAATGCTGTTTTTGGCCACGCCCACACAGCCCACGTCCCAAATAGTTAACTCTGTCTGATCTCAAATACACGCGTAACTTTAAATCCAATCTATTGGGGCTCAGCATACAAAATTTTGGCGCCTTTCCGCACAACCAAACAATGGCAGCCGTCACCCACACACAAATATTTGTGTGTGTTTTCTACTAAATAAATAACATACAACATAAAAAACACAGCAATAATTTTGCATAGGTATGAAGCCAGTTTGTTGGCAACAAATGTGTTTTTTTTTGGCTGCAAGTTGCTTTCTGGGCCAAGCCGCATAGCCAATTAATTGCCACATTGGCAACAGCTGCCGGCTGCTGGTGGCTAACAAAAATGCGGTTTGGGTGGCTCAACAGCTGCAGCATATCGAATAAGTAGTTAAACTTAAGCAAAAAAATAAACACTTAATGCTCTGTCATGAATCGCGGAAAGGGTAGATTTGTTTTTGTTGAAAACTTCGCAAAAATCTTCAAAAATTCATATGAAAAATTGATGTGTATTTCTTCCTTCCTTATTATACCTCTCTCTTTCTCTTACACCTACTCTTTCTCTGTTTAATGAGAAATGTATTCATAGAGATTGAGACATCAGCACGAATATCCTTAAAGCAGATTGTCTTGTTTTGAGTTGTAAAATTGTGAAAATTAAAATAAAAATTCGCTCAAGAAAAATTTATGTGCATTGCATAATTAAGTCAATTAAGAAGCAGCAGCCGCCCTGCTGCTTATTTTTCTGAATATTATTATTATATTGCGGCTTGAGACGAGAAAATGTTGACTTTTGTTAACTTTAATTAACGCTGGGAGGTGTTGCTTGTTGCCAGTTGTCTGGAGTCGCGTGGAGTGCGTGTGGAGTTAACTTCGGTTAGTTGCAAATTAATTTGGCTTTCAATAAAGAAAAAAGGCAGCGGCGCTGTAAGCCGCTTTGAATGGCTCTCGGCTTAAGTTTCAGCCTTTCGCATGAATTAATCAAAGTTATCTAATAGATGTTGTATGTGTGTCTGTGTGTGAGTGTGTGTGTGTCTCTCCAGTTGCAAATGAAACATGTGCAAGGTGCTGAGCTGTACAACCTTCGCGTTTGACTAAATTTTAAGCTGAGATTTCAGATTGTTAGCAACTATCTCTGTGTGTGTGTATGTGTGTGTGTGTGTTGGTCAGTGTTGTTTGTGTTGAGATATTGTTTGCGGAAACTGTTAATGGTCTGCGGCTAGGGAGTATCACGTATACGTCAGGCTTTACAGCTGAAACAAACATTTCAAACAAAAGCAAACAAATGACTTAAGCAACAAACTTGATTCGACTGCAATTTCAACAACAGTTGGAAACTTTTATTATTTGATATGAATAATTTGATAATACTCAAAAGGCGCATGTAACCGAATAACTTGTTTACTCAATCAGCTATGACAATACTTTTATAGCTGCAATCAAAACTTTTCAATTTTCCTGCTGCATTTTCTTCTCACACTCGCAATCAAATTTTTCTTCCCTGAAACCTTTAGGTAAACATTTGTAAGCACCCAAAAAAAAACAAGTTTAGCTGTAGTAAAAACAAAAAACAACAACAGCAACAACAACATGTGTGTGCACAATGTGTTAGTTAGTTATAATTACTTGACAATAACGGCAACCTTGCACCTCGATCTCAGGTTACTCGTGGAGTGCGACAACAGGCAGCCAGACGGGTTGAGCTATTTTGCATGAGATATGAATGAAAAGGCACACACAAAGTCATACACAACACACACACACACACTTCAACACACAATGTCTGGGCATTTAACAATGAGACAAAAGTGAACCTCAGAGTTCAGACAGACACGCACTCGTGATTTATGACAACAATGAGAAAAGAGCCTTAAACTTTGCATATGAAATGGTATTAGAGTCAGACATTATAATGATTATCTAGTGCTATATGATATCAAGCCAAGTGCGCTTGACTTTTCAAATTTGTGAATATATTAAGTGTTAATTGAAATAAGGCATTGAAATTTTAAGTGAATTTAGTTGGAGATAGGTAAATCTTAGAAGCTAAAGGAAGTTCAGACTTAAAGACTCTAAAAATACTTAAAATATCTCAGCATGAAGATAAAATATAACTAAAATATATAACAATATATGATATATATACTTCTATTGCTATTCGGAACAGATTTTTGATTACTAATTTCGAATTATAAATGAAATGTAATTAAATAGTTTCTCCATAAGCTGTTGCCGCTTTCTGACACACTTGCAATAATTTCTCAGAGAACATTAAAAAACGCAGCTACAAAGTGTAAAATATCCAATTCCTCATTTCACACAATCAAAACATACTATTATTAAACCCGCATTAGTTGTATTTATTGCATTTCATCAGAGCTGATGGAAATATATGCAAATCTCGTCTGGGACCTGAGCTGTGTGCGGTTTATGGGGAAAACTTTCTAACCGCATTCACAAAGTCTTCAAGCCACAAAACACGTGCTACGCTTCGAGAAAAATTGCTTATCTGTTGTTTATAATAAAAGTTGGCTAAAAAAAACCAGAAACGATGTCATGTGGAATTCTTTCGGGTGTGAATAATCCAACCAGTTTGGACAGATTTTTATTTAACTTATTTGGGCGAGGCAGTTTTTGGTAATACTCTTAACACAAGTTTCTTGGTAAATTTTTTATTACATTTTTAAGAGAAATAAAAAGACAAACAAATTGAACGATTATTTTTGATTATTTTTTCTTTCATTCCAGGCTGCCCCATTCAACTTTAATTGGCATTAAATCGGCAAAATGGCCAAAACGACGGCAGCCAATTCGCATTGGCTGGCCGCTTTGCTGTCGCTGGTGTTGGTGGTGCTGCTGCACCACACAGCCACAGCGGATGAGGCGTTTTCGTGTCCAAATGGTAAGTCTCGCATTCAACTTGAAATTCGTATTTCAACTGCACCTAATTCACACACACACACACACACAACAGACAATTGAAAGAGCACGTGCGTGGTGTGCCGGCAGCAGGTGTGGCTCCATAAGTTGCGCATAAATCAAAGCGAATATAATTGTAGATATCGTATATATATACTCTTATATATATCTGGCCAAAACGGATGCTAGAATGGGCCCGGCAGCTTGACTTTGATAGCTTTAATTGCTTTGTTTCTTGAGCGTTCTCTTAAACTGCAATTAAAGTGCCAATAGCTGAAAATCCCAAAAGATCTAATTATGCATTTAACTAAACTATTTGGAAGCTGTGTTCAAGCATTTCCTGTTAGAGATTCGACTAAGAACCATTCATACTCGAAGTAAATCTATCGAGAGCTACCATTTTATACAGCATCATTCTAGATCAATAAATCGGAAAAACTTCAATGAAAAGTCTTCTTTCAAATAATTAACTTGTTTTTCTTAATAATTACAAAAAGCTTACAAAATAATAATTTCCTGCTGTTTTGTATGCAAAACATATGAAGCTTGTCTGGAAGCTGGCAGATCAACAAAAGTAATAATGATTTTCAGTTTTTCCCTGGCTCAGAACATAATGATAGGCGATGATCTTTCGTTTTGTTTTGTTTAGGCTACAGTTCTTAAGTCTCATGAGCTAATGATCTATTATTACGTAACGCATTCAGCTGTTTCGCCCTAGGATACGTTATCTTTTCATCTTTAAGCTTGATTCTTTGACTTTGTGTTTGAGCTACCATTAGGCCAGCATTCTAAGCTCCTTTAGCCATGAAAATGTTATCGTTAATGACAAATCTACACAAAAAGTTGGCAACTTGTTAAACGAGTTGTGCGATATCTGAAATCTGCAGAACAAGACGAAAAGATTTAAAGAACTCGCAACTGTCGGAAACTCTGGACTGGCTAATCAATCAATATGTATGCCTAAAGTAATGCAGTCAACACTTGGCAGTTGGGGCCTTTCACTCGATGCCCACCTACAACCTGGCAGCGGTAACAATAACCGTTATTACATATGCCAAAACTGGTTGCTGTTGCTGTGTATGTGCCCCACTGGGCGGTAGTGCCAAGAATGCCCGCCATGAGGCGGGCTATGACAGCACGAAATAACACCGCAAGAACCCTGACAAAGAGAATACTATGTACTCACCTGTATACCCATACTCATACCCATAGCCATAGGCAGTGCTAAGTATGAGTACATGTATTCGCCATCGACAAGACTAAGACGGAGCTCCACATATGTGCGGCGAGACAAGTTTCGAGCGTAGAAATAAAAGAAAAATATATATATAAAAAAAAACGTTAACGCGCTTCGAAACAAGATTTCTTAACGGTTGTTTAATGCCAAGCCAAGTTTGCCTGACTGACTGACTAACTTGGCGATTGGTTCGCCAGCTCCACCAGCTCCTACATCTCCTCCTGTTTCCCAGCCAACCTGCATGCCACTTCATTTAGTGGTTGTTGCTGGAATAGCTGTTGCTGCCTTGTTTTAACTATCTGCAGTTGCTGCTGTGCTTATTAACACTTTTATATGCACACACACACACACACAAGCACCTGCCAACTGCATGGCATGGCAGCCAAAACAAGTTCGTTGCCTAAGTCTTTTGATATTTTTATGTTACGTTTCTTGTTTTTGATTCATATGCAAGGCAGCCACTGCAGGTGTATGTGTGTGTCTCTGTGTGTGTGTGTGTGTGTATGACTTGTTTTAGGTGCAGTTTGGTGCATAAATAGGCCAAACTGTTGGCGGCAGTTGCAGTTGCAATTATTGCTGTTATTATTCAGCCTAAGCATTACCATTATAGACGTGATCCGATTTGGAGAGAAAGATGGGCGTTTGACTGATAGGTCTTAAAGCACTTTTCAATATCTACTTGAATGATAGACATATACTTATTTACAAGAAGGATTTCTTTGAGTGATTCATCAATTGAAGCTGGAAATGATAAAATGAATATGCATTTACTTAAGTAGAGTTAAAAGCAGGTTTGAAATACTTGGCGCTTCCTTTGATGATAGTCCAAAGATTGAAAACGTTTTAAGCACCTCAATAAAGGTATATCGTATCGTATCGTATCTGCTTTGCGTCAGCGTCATAAAATCTAAGCGAGACCCAACCAACATGGCTTCAATCAAGTGTAAACTGTATGAGTACGTGGGGCCACACCAAAGTTTACCTTCATTATAGATCAGTCAAGCATCGCGTCTAACTGTAAATGCCTTTAAATTGATGAACTGACAGAGTGGCAAAGCAAACAACCAACAAACTTACCTAGAAAATAAACCAAACGCATAAGTAGAACTATATATACGCTTCAGCAAATACCAAGAGCAACAGCTCTAGAAGCTAATTAAATTAACTCGGTTTTTATATTGGGCCGAATGAAAAATGCATCACTTTTGAGTGAATTTCTGGGTCAGCACGCACAGGCCAAGTGATATATGAGACACGTTTAAGTGTCGGTCCTATAACACAGTTTATTTGGAGTATAATCCATTAGATTTTGAAAATTTTAAACATTTTGAAAATCACAAAGCGTAAAATGCGCGTGTGCTTAGACAAATTTGTTGGTGGTTTATGGAAGTCAACGCTTTTCCAGTTGACTGACTGCTGTGTGAACTGTGCGAGTGGCAAAAGAATGGGTAAAAGAAAGAGATAATGCTAAAGATGGGTAGGGGTATTACTGCGACGCAAAAAGTGTGAAAAGTTAAACGAACTTTGCGTTAGACATCAAGTTTAATGAACGTTTAGGGCCGCGCTCATTGGCAGGTAGCAAAATCAAAGCAGCGCCAGGTAATCCAGGTAAACCCAAATAAAACAGCTAGATTTACAAGATAAATATATATTGTATATATATATATATATATATGCGTATTACCGCTTTCTACGCAATGAAGATCTCTTCTTTTGCTTTGTGTAGATTTTATGCTTAAGATTAACCCAAGAAATGCATAAAAAATGAGGTTAATGAAGGGAGTACAAGAAGATTTATTGCACTTGTGAAACCTATACGTGCCCGCAACTTGATTTTCACTTTCTTGTTTCGCCACAAAACATTAAAAACAAACAGAGAAAAGAACTTAAATATACTATGCAGGTAATTAAATTACTGAAGTGTCTTGCCAAATTCCACAAAATAGGACAAAAGGCATGGATAGGGATGGGTTTAATGGGTTAATATATGTATCTAGTGGGTTAAAGTACTATAAGTTGCATCGAAAAGAAGTCTGTGATCAATGTGTATAAAATTTGATAGAAGGTTAATTGATCTGTGACCAAAAGAAGTTAGAAAAAGGTTCATATAAAAATTGAGAGAAAATATAACTTAAAGATTAACAGAAGTTAAAAAGTTGAAAAAAGTCTATGATTTGGTAGAAGATTAATTAATTGCTGAACGAAAGAAGCTAGGAAATAGTTCGTATAAATATTGAGAGAATATTTAACTCAAAGCTTGTAAAACTGTTTCAAATTTAGCATTAGCTGAAGCAGGTTAAAGTTCTATATACTATTCTATAAATGTGAATAAAATGTGATAGAATATTAATTAATTTGTAAGGAAAAAGTTAGTTAGAAAAAGTTCATATAAAAATTGAGAAAAAATATGAAAATTTAAGCTAAACTAAAACAGTTTCTTCCACAAGCTCCAATCATATCCAAAGTATTCCCAAACTTGGCTTCAATCTATGCTCTCAAGGTCTTTTAATTGTTTTAATAACCAACTTTATATCCAAAGAACAAACTAACGTTCTCACGTTTTAAGTACTACAGAACCAGAAACTGGTGCAGGTGTCACAGCTGTTACTTTAAAGAGCTATTTGCTGTCAGAGAGTTATATCTATGTATAACATATGAGCATAAGTCGTATCTATAAAGCATTAGTTTTGACGTAAGAAATTCTCACGTTAATAATTCGTATTGTATATTGTTCACAAGATTTCGTCAGAGTCGAGAGTTGAGTTTGTTCGCTGAGTGTTGACTATGTATATATATATATAGACAATGATCAGCTTGGATCTGAGTGGTTTGGCAATTAGAGCAGAGCTAAAAAATGCAGTCTCAGTCTATAGCATATATGAGACATAAGAGCAGTCTTTATGTGGAGCAAGAAACAGCATCAAGTCACGCAGCAAATTTGCATAGTCAATGGCTTACAAAACTTCCTAGCCAACTACCAAGAACTGCCCGAGTACATGTGGCACATTTCAATAAAACAACAGTCAACAGTCATGCAAATAAATATACACACACAGAGACAGAGACAGCGACTCAACTATGAAAATTAAAAGAACTGACAAACCGGCTAACCTTGTCGAGAAGTTGGCTGCACCTTGTCCAAGAGCAAAGGAATTTCAGTAGCCATTGCAAGTTACGTGGCTTAAATTTCTTATAGAGAAACTCGCAACTGTCAGCGGTGACACACACACACACACACGTATAGTGGGAGTAGAGGGAAAGACAGAGAGAGAGAGAGAGAGAAATAGCTGATCATTAAAAACAATTACATGAGGTTTGTTACTCCGCTTCGAAGTCTCTTTTTGCCGTTCGACTGATTTCAATTGAAGCGTATTAAAGAACCGAGAAATCCAAATGTATTCTCCGGCTCTAGAGTTCTTAAAGTAGAACAACGTACGGTTATGTTTAGTGTATTTACTTGGTAGATATATAAAAATAGCTACGGTAAATAGGCAACAAATAAATAAATTGAAATTGTGGCCAATAGTTAGCGGTTAACAGTTAAATAAGCAAATACACAGGAAGAGAGCCAAAAGAATAAACGGTAATTGGCCAAGAATTTCTATTCTTTGCTAGAGCTGAGTGCAATGAGGTAGAAGAATTCTACAATTGGCCAAGAATTCCAAGTAATTTTTACTGGTCTGCTCAAATATAGATTACCAAAGTGGTAAAAGGGTCTACAAAAGATTTGAACTGTTGAAGAAAATTACTTGTAGAATTGCTTTTTGAATACTTTGGTTGCATCTCGCGAAAAGCTGTCATAGTTATGTGAGGTTATTGTGGGGTTAAAGGCATTAAATTTTAGGCATTGCGTTCAAGTTAACCCCAAGTCAGAGATCATAACTAAGATGCAGGTAAGGCAGTAATAATAATAATAATATTTGTGGCAAAGGTTAAGGATTTAAAAATGATTTACAACAACTTGTTGAGAGATATATGTATATACCATAACAAAACCTACTTTAACTGGTAGATAGACAGCTGAGATTTTCCTACTTACGATGTTTTTTGGGTGGAAATTCCACTTCCTTTTGCAGTTTATATACTACACGTTCTTTAATTGCTATCAATGCCGCTGCTATCAGCTGCATCGGAACACGTAAATCGTGAAAGTCCATTCCAAATAGTAGTAGTAGCTACTCCTATGCACAACATACTTAGTCCAAGTCTGGCTTTGGCTCCATGGAAAACTATAACAACTTTCAGTGTTTCCGCCAAAGAGATCAGAGCACCAAAGGCAAAGCCGACATCGTCGAGGGGGAAAACTTTTGTTGACTCTTTTCGAACACATCAAAATTGTTGAAATACTTTTGCTTTTTTTCTGTATTTGTTTGTTTTTTTTTTAGAAAAGTATTACTATAAACATTGCGCACGCTTTGCAGCATATTTTAGTCGATTTGATTTTAAATGAAAGCTGTCAATCAGGCTGAAGACAGAAGTGGCCAATTGTCCAAGTGGCAGCAACTTTCCCATTTTTACCAGGAAAAACGCAACGCATTTAGATTGAGGAAAATGAAAGCGCCACGAGCCAAATAACAGCCTAATTGTAATTAGCTGAAAAAGCAAACAACTGAACGACTTTATCTTCTACTTGCTGAATAACTCAATTAAGTTCTAGCTATTAAGTCTTCATAGCTCAAAAGAAATGCTCGTATGTCATTCAATGGCATAGAAAGCCAAATCTGTTGAAACTGACTAAAATATATATGCAAAACAAGTCTCTAAGATTGGGGTCACGGTTGGGATCTCAGCGGGAAACCAGCTGCAGCTGAATTAAATGTCAAGAACTGGCTGGAAGAACTTGATGTTGAGTAGAGTTAGAGTTAGGGGTGGGGTAGGGAGGAGTGGGGGGTTCGGTTATGGGAAGTAATTTTCTTATATCAAGCAGGGAAAATTAAGTGGTTTTACGGGTATGTGTGAGGTTTTTCAATAGACAAACTTCTTGTGTGCTCCTTAAGAGGCAATCAAAGAGAAATTATATCTTTTTCGGAGATAATATATTACTTCAGAACCTGAGATAAAACCTGTTGAGCCAGAGATACTCTGCTCCAGTTTTTCAACCACTTAAAATTAATTATTCAATTAACACAACTCAACATAAGTTTGATTTGTATCTGAAGGATAGAAGTGAAATTTAGCATTCATTATGCAATTTCTTAATAATATTTTTTGACCTTGTCTAATCCAAAAATTATTTATTATCTTTTTATTTGCAGGCTGGGAACTGCGCGGCTTAAATTGTTATAAATATTTTAATATCAAACATTCGTGGGAGAAAAGCGCCGAGCTGTGTCGAAGGTGAGTAAAAATCACAAGCATAACCATAATCAGATGTTAATTTGAATATATCTACTATATATATATGTATATATATGTATATATATGTGTGTATCTGTCTATATAGAGGAAGTTGTGGATTCGAACTTCTGAATTAGACAAGCACTGAACTAGCACGGCACTTGGCTACGCTTCAATACATACAGCTACCTGTTCTTCTTGATAGAAAAGATACATATAGTAGATTGATAGATACACAGATTGATAGATAGATAGATTGACAGATACTAGTTGGTTTGTATATATGTACTCGTACCTGTTGGATCAGTTGCCGTTACAGCACCGCATTGCATTTCCGCTGTTGCCGCCACGGCTGACAGTTAACTGTCAATGCCAAAGTGGGCTTTTTGCCACACCAAAAGCTGGCAACAGGTAGTAAAATTGCAGCGCTGTTGACCATGTTGGAAATTGTTTTTTTCAGGCCTGACTGGGCAGGTCGTAGTCGTCGTCGATAAGCCAAATCGACGGGCGATGATTCATAATAAGCATAAGTTGGTTATATTTCCACTTCAAGCGAAAAGAAAGTCGTCATCGGAGCCCAAAATGCTTCCGGCGCTTGGCCCCAAAACATTCCAGAAACGCTTTTTGGGTGTTAACCCGCTGCTGACCCAAATACTTGGCCAACGTCTCTCTGGTAGACCTGCACCTGCTATGCAACCTGAAGCTCTTTTTGGGCTCGGCTCGAAAACTGAGAGTGATTCGATTTGATTGGAGCTCCGACTCCAGCATATCGATTATTCCATTTCTACCCGATTTTAATGAGCGTGTGAATCGCAGGCTTCGGTTTGACCGCGGGGCAAGTTGGGGTGAAAGTTATACGGAATCACTTTTTGAGTTATGTTTTGGATAAACTTATCGACTCAGCTACAGTAACAAATCTCCCGTGTCAATGGCCTACGCAATTTCTCTTCGCAGTCAAGTGTTAAATGGCAATTACATATGCCTGGCACAAGCTATCTATATATATTAGTTGACAATAGTCGTACGAGTACTTGTAGCAGCCACTGTACTCGGCATTTACATGCCATAGACCTCGCCCCAGTCCAATGGCAATTAAAATGCGGCTGGCGTTTTATCATAATATTATTTTTATTTTTTTCCTCCGAAAGTTCAATAAACGACAAACAACTGAGCCGAAGCTTCACTTTGTTAAACTAATAGTTTTGCCAAAAAAGAAACAGAGATATAGAGATATATATATATATATATATATATGCTGTCAGGTATCTTCTCCAGCAAATGTGAAGTATTTGTTTGGGTGAAATTTTCTTTTCTTTGTTGTTTTACGATTTTGCGTGTGCAGCATGCGAAATGCGTAGAATGAAGGAAAGTACGGATAAGGCGTTAACATTACAAGCTAACGGAGCTGTGACCAAAAAAAATAACTACACTGGGATTTTGGGAATTGTATTTTTTTGGGCGTAACCAACAAGTCGCTATGAAAACTTATTGAATGAAGTTTTGGCAGTTGCTTCTTAAGGCGCAACATATTTGCTTAACCCATTGGAAAAGAGGTGCGGAAACACGTCTCAATCGCTTCTAGAAGTTATATAAAAGACTCGGTAATAATTCAGCAAATAGAAAATAAATTATCTATGGATATTTGAGAACATAGAAAAGTAAAGTACAGTCAGCCATATGTTACTTAATATTATTGTATAACAACAATTTTCTTTTGTCAAAGAAGTTTTTTAGTTTTCACTCGACTTAACACAGTCCATATACGACTTATGCCTGGGCGGGCTGCAACATTAGCTGAGTGCAACATGCATAATTTTTGGCATGCAACCAAGCTGCAGCTGCTGCAAGAAATGACAGAGGCGTTGCCCGAAAAGCTGACAGCCCTAAGGCCCACACTGCGTATGTGTAATATTTCATTCGAGGCGTGAGTCAGTCTGAAACCCGTTTGAATACCCTTTCCTAGGGCATGATAACTATGCTGCAGCTTGTGTAGATAAAGTTTCATTTAATCTATCTATAGTTAAAACTATTTGTTAGGGTATTTAAGCTTCGGCTGAACTTATTTCTATTGTTTCGCAGCTGTCGCAGAACCACGTCAAGCTGTGAGATTTGAAAAATGAAAAGAGTTTTGCGATTGGAAACGAAAGTTTTCTTTTGTGTTTGTGTGTGTGTGTGGCTGGGCTTTAGCCTAATGTTGCCTCATATTTGGGGCAGCATAATTAAGGCAGCGGCAGAAAATAGAAAGTAAAGCGTATTATAAGAATGCAGCTGCCTCCGATAAAAGCGACCAGAATCGAGTTCAATAATCATTGGAATCCATTTTTAACTGCAGATACGGCGCTGAGTTGGTGGCCATCGATACCTATGCGGAGAACAATGAGACTCTGGCGATAGCACGTGCCAGTGATCCCAATCAGCGTGCCTCGGACAAGTACTGGCTGGGATTGGCCTCATTGGACGATCTGCGCACGAATACCCTAGAGTCTGCATCGGGTGCATTGATCTCACAGTACTCGGGCTTCTGGTCGCTGCAGCAGCCGAATGCCAATTCTGGTGAGTGCGTCGCAGCCAGTTTTGCCAGCAAGGCACAGAGCTGGGATCTGGGCACCTGTGAGTCGCTGTTGCCCTTTATGTGCCGTGCCCCGGCCTGTCCCCAGGGTGCATTGCATTGCGCCAATGGACGTTGCATCAATCAGGCCTTCAAATGCGATGGCAGCGATGATTGTGGAGATGGCACCGATGAGCTGGACTGTCCAGCTCAGTGTCACTACCACATGCAATCTGGTGGCGATGTCATCGAAACCCCCAACTATCCCCATAAGTACGGAGCGCTGAGCAAGTGCAAATGGACGCTGGAGGGTCCGCTGGGTAGCAACATTATACTGCAGTTCCAGGACTTCGAGACGGAGAAGACATTCGACACTGTCCAAGTGCTGGTCGGAGGACGCACTGAGGACAAGTCTGTATCCCTAGCCACACTCAGTGGCAAACAGGATCTGACCACTCAGCCCTTTGTCTCCGCATCCAACTTTATGATCGTCAAATTCACCACCGATGGCAGCGTGGAGCGCAAAGGTTTCCGTGCCACATGGAAGACGGAGGCAAAGAGCTGCGGCGGCACCTTGACGGCAACACTGCAGCGCCAGATCCTCACCAGCCCCAACTACCCTAAGCAGTATCCCGGTGGTCTGGAGTGCCTCTATGTGATCAAGGCACAGCCAGGTCGCATCATCTCCATCGAAGTTGACGATCTGGATCTGGCCAAGGGCCGCGATACGCTGACCATCCGAGACGGCGAGTCGCCCATGAGCCGCACCATTGCGGAGCTGAGCGGCAAGACGACCCAGAACGAGCGTGTCATCATCTCCACCGGCAACTCTCTCTACCTCTACTTCAAGTCCAGCCTGGGAGAAGCCGGCAAGGGCTTCAGCCTGCGCTATATTCAGGGCTGCAAGGCTACGATCACTGCCAGAAACGGAACTGTTACCTCGCCAGCCTTTGGCCTAGCTGATTACCCAAAGAACCAGGAGTGCTTCTTTACCATAAGGAATGGTGCACGTGCTCCACTTTCGCTCAAGTTCGAGAAGTTCACCGTGCACAAGAGCGACAATGTGCAGGTCTTCGATGGCTCCTCCACATCCGGACTGCGCCTCCACTCCGGCAATGGCTTCACAGGCACCGCAGCACCAAAGCTAACCCTAACTGCCTCCTCTGGAGAGATGCTCATTAAGTTCACCTCTGATGCCCTACACAATGCTGCTGGGTAAGTCTCCATAATCCTAGTCTAAACTGGACAAATCTCTGATGCTTTGCATATTGCAGCTGGTCGGCTACCTTCTCCGCCGACTGCCCGGAGCTGCAGCCCGGCATTGGGGCCTTGGCCTCCAGTCGCGATACGGCCTTCGGCACGCTGGTCAGCTTCACATGTCCCATTGGACAGGAGTTTGCCACCGGCAAGACGCGTCTGGTAACTGAATGTTTGCCCGGTGGCAACTGGAGTGTCTCCTACATACCAAAGTGTCAGGGTGAGTAACCTAGACAGAGCTCCTCGTTCCGGCTAGCTTCTACTCTAAATCTCTTTCCACAGAGGTCTACTGCGGTCCTGTGCCACAAATCGACAACGGCTTCTCCATTGGCTCCTCGAATGTGACCTACCGCGGCATCGCCATGTACCAGTGCTACGCCGGCTTCGCCTTTGCCTCCAACGAGCCCATCGAGAAGATCTCCTGCCTGCCCGACGGACGCTGGGAGCGTCAGCCCCATTGCATGGCCTCTCAATGTGCGCCCCTACCAGAGGTGCCACATGCCAATATGACCCTGCTGAACGGCGGCGGACGCAGCTACGGCACAATCGTCCAATACGAATGCGAACCAGGATACGAGCGCAATGGACATCCCGTCCTCACGTGCATGTCCAATGGCACCTGGAGCGGCGATGTGCCGCGTTGCACGCGCAAACGCTGCTACGAGTTCCCGACTATCGATAATGGCTTTGTTGTGGATGCAGCGCGTCCGTATCACTTTGGAGATGAGGCCAGGGTGCAGTGCTTCAAGGGCTACAAGCTGATCGGCAGCAATATAATGCGCTGCAGCGAGGGACAACGCTTCGAGCAGCCGCCCACCTGCGAGGACATCAACGAGTGCAGCTCCTCCCAGTGCGATCTGACCACCACCGAGTGCATGAACACCAACGGCTCCTTCCACTGCCAGTGTCGTTCCGGATTCACTGCCACCACCGAGTGCAGACCCGTTGGGGATCTGGGATTAGGCAACGGCGGCATTCCGGACGACAGCATCAGCACCTCTGGAAGTGAGAATGGCTACAGCAAGAATCAGCTGCGTCTCAATTTGAATGGCTGGTGTGGCGCCTCTGCGGATCCAGGCATGAACTGGGTGCTGGTTGATCTTAAGGCTCCGACAGTACTGCGTGGCTTCCGCACGATGTCCGTGCAGCGTCCAGATGGCAACGTGGCCTTCAGCTCCGCTGTGCGTCTGCAGTACAGCAACGATTTGACCGACGTCTTCAAGGATTATGCTAATCCCGATGGAACTGCCGTGGAGTTCAGAATCCTGGAGCCAACCCTCTCCATATTGAATCTGCCTGTGGCTATTGAGGCACGTTACGTGCGCTTCCGCATCCAGGATTATGTGGGTGCTCCTTGTCTGCGCATGGAAATGATGGGCTGCACCCGCCTGGACTGCGTGGACATCAATGAGTGCAGCAAGAACAACGGTGGCTGCGATCAGAGATGCATCAACTCACCCGGAGGCTACGCCTGCGCCTGCAACACAGGCTATCAGCTCTACACATCCAACGGCACTGCGGGCTTCCACATTGAGCGCTCCGAGTCCGGTGAACGCGATGGAGACAGCTACCAGCGGAACAAGACCTGTGTGCCTGTCATGTGTCCCGAGCTGGAAGCACCAGAGAATGGTCAGCTCCTCAGCGAACGCAACGACTACCACTTCGGGGATGTGGTGCGTTTCCAGTGTCACTTCGGCTACATCATGAGCGGCAGCTCCGTGGCCCTCTGCCTGTCCAGCGGTCAGTGGAATGCCAGCGTACCAGAGTGCAACTGTAAGTACCTAATCTCTACACATCCTGGTGTAATCCTTGACTAACTTGGTTCCTCATATCTTTCCTCAGATGCCAAGTGCGTTTCCCTGCCCGATGACAAGCTGGAAGGCTTGACAGTCGCGCGACCCGATCCTGAATCCGTTTTGGTGCCCTTCCGTGATAATGTGACCATCAGCTGCGGCTCATCCGGTCGCCAGCTGCGCGCCACTGCCTCCGCTGACTTCAGACAGTGCGTCTATGATCCCAAGCCGGGTCTACCCGACTACTGGCTCTCCGGCATGCAGCCTTCCTGTCCACGTGTGGACTGCTATGCGCCTATGCCCACACCTGGAGCGGAATACGGACAATTTGTGGACACACGTTACCAGAGCAGCTTCTTCTTTGGCTGCCAGAACACCTTCAAGCTGGCTGGACAGACCCAGCGCCACGACAACGTGGTGCGTTGTGGAGCCGAAGGCATTTGGGACTTTGGAGATTTGCGCTGCGAGGGACCTGTCTGCGAGGATCCGGGCAGACCAGCCGATGGCCGCCAGTTGGCGCGCAGCTACGAGCAAAGCTCTGAGGTTTACTTTGGCTGCAATCGTCCTGGCTACATTCTCATCAATCCCAGACCCATTACCTGCATACGCGAGCCGGAGTGCAAGGTCATCAAGCCTCTGGGTCTGAGCTCGGGCAAGATACCCGACTCGGCCATCAATGCCACCTCCCAGCGACCCAACTACGAGGCCAAGAACATCCGCCTGAACTCCGCCACGGGCTGGTGCGGCAAGCAGGAAGCGTTCACCTACGTCAGCGTGGATCTGGGTCAGATCTATCGGGTCAAGGCCATTCTAGTCAAGGGAGTTGTCACCAACGACATCGTCGGACGTCCCACTGAGATACGTTTCTTCTACAAGCAGGCGGAGTCCGAGAACTACGTCGTCTACTTCCCCAACTTTAACCTCACCATGAGAGATCCTGGCAACTACGGCGAGCTGGCCATGATCACCCTGCCCAAGTATGTCCAGGCACGCTTTGTCATCCTGGGCATCGTCAGCTATATGGATAATGCCTGTCTGAAGTTCGAGCTGATGGGCTGCGAGGAACCGGAGCAGGAACCACTCTTGGGCTACGACTATGGCTACTCACCCTGCGTGGACAATGAGCCACCCGTCTTCCAGAACTGTCCCCAACAACCGATCGTGGTGCGTCGCGATGAGAATGGAGGTGTCCTGCCCGTTAACTTTACGGAGCCCACCGCCGTGGACAACTCTGGTTCGATTGCCCGCTTGGAGATCAAGCCACAGAGCTTCCACTCGCCCAGCCACATCTTCAAGGATACGGTCGTCAAGTACGTGGCCTTCGATTACGACGGCAACGTGGCCATCTGCGAGATCAACATAACCGTTCCAGATGTCACTCCACCACTGCTGCAGTGTCCCCAGAGCTATGTGATCGAGCTGGTGGACCGCCAGGACAGCTACAATGTCAACTTCAACGATACACGCAAGCGCATCAAGACCTCCGATGAGACGGGTGAAGTGCGTCTACAGTTCACACCGGATCGTGCCACCATTAAGATCGGCAACTTCGAGAATGTCACCGTGACAGCCACGGATAAGTTCAACAATCGCGCCAGCTGCCACTTCCAGGTCTCTGTGCAGGCGTCGCCTTGCGTCGACTGGGAGCTGCAGCCGCCGGCGAATGGTGCCATCAATTGTCTACCTGGAGATCGGGGCATTGAGTGCATTGCCACCTGCAAGCCTGGATTCCGCTTCACAGACGGCGAGCCCCTGAAGACCTTCTCCTGTGAGACTTCCCGTCTCTGGCGTCCCACGTCCGTGGTGCCCGACTGCGTCTCCGAGAACACGGAGCAGGCTGCGTACCATGTGACTGCCACAATTACCTACCGCGCCAATGGTGCAGTGGCTGAGTCCTGTCTGGGTCAGTACCAGGAGGTCCTGTCTCATCATTATGCCGGACTCAACCAGCTGCTCTCCCAGCGCTGCTCCGCTGTCAATGTCAACATGAACGTGACCTTTGTCAAGTCGATGCCATCGCTCCTGGAGGAGAACGTGGTCAAGATGGACTTTATACTCTCCGTGCTGCCAGCTGTGCGTCAGCCACAGCTCTACGATCTCTGCGGCTCCACCCTGAATCTGATCTTCGACCTAAGCGTGCCCTATGCCAGCGCCGTCATCGATTCCCTGCTGAACATCTCCAACATTGGCAACCAGTGTCCTCCACTCCGTGCTCTCAAATCCCAGATCATGCGCGGATTCAACTGCAACGTGGGCGAGGTACTCAACATGGACACCAGCGATGTGCCACGTTGTCTGCACTGTCCGGCGGGCACCTACGTCTCCGAGGGACAGAGCAGCTGCACCAACTGCCCACGTGGCTACTACCAGAACAGAGATCGCCAGGGCACCTGTCTGCGTTGCCCCGCCGGCACCTATACCAAGGAGGAGGGCTCCAAGTCGCTGGGCGACTGCATCCCCGTCTGCGGCTATGGCACCTACTCCCCAACGGGTCTGGTGCCCTGCCTGGAATGTCCACGCAACTCGTTCAGCGCGGAGCCACCCACCGGTGGCTTCAAGGATTGCCAGGCCTGTCCAGCCCAGAGCTTCACCTATCAGCCAGCTGCATCCAACAAGGCGCTGTGCCGCGCCAAGTGCGCTCCAGGCACCTACTCGGCCACAGGTCTAGCTCCCTGCTCCGCCTGCCCGCTGCACCACTACCAGAGCGCCGCAGGAGCACAGAACTGCAACGAGTGCCCCAGCAACATGCGCACGGACAACGCCGGCGCCAAGGGACGCGAGCAGTGCAAGCCTGTCGTCTGCGGCGATGGCGCCTGCCATCACGGAGGACTCTGCGTGCCCATGGGCCACGATGTGCAGTGCTTCTGTCCCGCTGGATTCTCCGGACGTCGCTGCGAACAGGATATAGACGAGTGCGCATCGCAGCCCTGCTACAATGGTGGCCAGTGCAAGGATCTGCCGCAAGGCTATCGCTGCGAGTGTCCCCGCGGCTATACGGGCATCAACTGCCAGGAGGAGGCCAGCGATTGCGGCAACGACACCTGCCCCGCCAGGGCCATGTGCAAGAACGAGCCGGGCTACAAGAATGTGACCTGCCTCTGCCGCAGCGGCTACACCGGCGACCAGTGCGACGTGACCATCGATCCCTGCACGGCGAATGGCAATCCCTGCACCAATGGCGCCAGCTGTCTGGCTCTGCAGCAGGGTCGGTACAAGTGCGAGTGTCTGCCCGGCTGGGAGGGACTTCACTGCGAGAAGAACATCAATGACTGCGAGGAGAATCCCTGCCTGCTGGGCTCCGCCTGTACGGATCTGGTCAACGACTTCCAGTGCACCTGCCCGCCTGGCTTCACCGGCAAACGTTGCGAGCAGAAGATCGATCTCTGCCTCTCCGAACCCTGCAAACATGGCACCTGTGTGGATCGTCTCTTTGCCCACGAATGCGTCTGCCATCCCGGCTGGACAGGACCCGCCTGCGACGTCAACATTGATGACTGCGAGAATCGACCATGTTCCAATGAAGGCATCTGCGTGGATCTGGTGAATGGCTACAGCTGCAACTGCGAGCCTGGTTACACGGGCAAGAATTGCCAGCACACGATCGACGACTGCGCCTCCAATCCCTGCCAGCATGGCGCCACCTGCGTGGACCAGCTGGATGGCTTCAGCTGCAAGTGTCGTCCAGGCTTTGTGGGCCTCTCCTGTGAGGCGGAAATCGATGAGTGCCTGAACGATCCTTGCCATCCCGTGGGCACCGAACGCTGCCTGGATCTGGACAACAAGTTCGAGTGCGTCTGCCGCGATGGCTTCCAGGGCGCCCTCTGCGAGACGGACATTGATGACTGCGAGGCACAGCCCTGCCTCAACAATGGCGTCTGTCGGGATCGTGTGGGTGGCTTCGAGTGCGGCTGTGAGCCTGGCTGGAGCGGCATGCGCTGCGAGCACCAGGTGACCAGCTGCAACCTGCAGGCGCCTTGCCAGAACGACGCCAAGTGCATCGATCTCTTCCAGGACTATTTCTGCGTCTGCCCCAGCGGCACCGATGGCAAGAACTGTGAGACTGCTCCGGAACGCTGCATCGGCAATCCCTGCATGCATGGCGGCAAGTGCCAGGACTTTGGCTCCGGCCTCAACTGCAGCTGTCCGGCGGATTACGCCGGCATCGGCTGCCAGTACGAGTACGATGCCTGCGAGGAGCATGTCTGCCAGAATGGCGCCACCTGCCTGGACAATGGTGCAGGATACAGCTGTCGCTGCCCGCCTGGTTTCACGGGCAAGAACTGCGAACAGGACATTGTGGACTGCAAGGACAACTCGTGTCCACCTGGTGCCAGCTGTGTGGACCTAACCAATGGCTTCTACTGCCAGTGCCCCTTCAACATGACTGGCGACGATTGCCGCAAGGCCATCCAAGTGGACTACGATCTGTACTTCAGTGATCCCTCGCGCTCAACGGCCGCCCAGGTGGTGCCCTTCCCCACGGGCGAGGCCAACAGCCTGACCGTTGCCATGTGGGTGCAGTTCGCCCAGAAGGACGACACCGGCATCTTCTTTACCTTGTACGGCGTGGACTCTGCACGCATGACCCAGCGCCGTCGTCTGCTGCTGCAGGCACACTCCAGCGGTGTCCAGGTCTCGCTCTTCGAGGATCTGCCCGATGTGTTCCTCAGCTTTGGCGAATACACTTCTGTCAACGATGGACAGTGGCATCATGTGGCTGTCGTCTGGGATGGCATCAGTGGTCAGCTCCAACTGATCACGGAGGGTCTGATCGCCAGCAAGCTGGAATACGGTTCTGGTGGTGCTCTGCCCGCCTACCTCTGGTCCGTGCTGGGTCGCCCACAACCGGATGGCGTTAAGCATGAGCTGGCCTACACGGATGCCGGCTTCCAGGGCACCGTGACCAAGGCACAGGTCTGGGCACGTGCTCTGGATATTACCTCTGAGATACAGAAGCAAGTGCGCGATTGCCGCTCCGAGCCAGTGCTCTATCCTGGTCTGATCCTTAACTGGGCCGGCTATGAGATGACCTCGGGTGGCGTGGAACGCAATGTACCCTCCATGTGTGGCCAGCGCAGGTGCCAAGTGGGCTACACTGGCGCCAACTGCCAGCAGCTGGTGGTCGACAAGGAGCCGCCAGTGGTGGAACATTGTCCCGGCGATCTGTGGGTCATTGCCAAGAACGGCTCAGCCGTCGTTACCTGGGACGAGCCCCACTTCAGCGACAACATCGGTGTCACCAAGATCTATGAACGCAACGGCCATCGCTCCGGCACCACACTGCTCTGGGGCACCTATGACATCACCTACATCGCATCCGATGCCGCTGGCAACACAGCCTCCTGCAGCTTCAAGGTTTCTTTATTGAGTAAGTTCCAAATGAGTTCAGTTTGGTTTCCAGCTAACGTTTCTCTTAATCCTCTCCAGCTGAATTCTGTCCACCATTGGCAGATCCTGTCGGCGGCTCTCAGGTCTGCAAGGACTGGGGCGCAGGTGGTCAGTTCAAGGTCTGTGAGATCGCCTGTAACAATGGACTACGCTTCTCCGAACAGGTGCCCGAGTTCTACACCTGCGGCGCCGAGGGCTTCTGGCGTCCCACACGCGAACCCTCCATGCCACTCGTCTATCCATCCTGTTCACCAGCCAAGCCAGCCCAGCGTGTGTTCCGCATCAAGATGCTCTTCCCCTCGGATGTGCTCTGCAACAAGGCCGGACAGGCTGTGCTGCGACAGAAGGTAACCAACTCGGTGAATGCCTTGAACAGAGACTGGAACTTCTGCTCCTATTCCATTGAAGGCACAAGGTGAGTCCTAGGATAAACCCACCCAGTTGAGGTGTATTCATTGGTTTCCTATTCCACAGGGAGTGCAAGGATATTCAGATCGATGTCAAGTGCGATCACTATCGCGCTGCCCAGAACAATCGCGTGCGCCGCCAGGTCAAGGATGGTGGTGTCTATGTCATGGAAGCGGAGCTTCCAGTTGTCAAGTAAGTCCAGGGTTATATTTCTATTAGATCGGTTCGGCATGTTTGTCTATATATATATATATATGTGTCTATATGTCTTTATGTGTTGTGTCTTTGTGTTATATGTTTGTGTTCGTTAACCCAATTTCTAGCGAGGATGAGGAGCTGGCACTGACCGGTCGTCAGGGACGCCAACAAACTGGCGGTGATACATACACCCTGGAAATAGCCTTCCCGGCTGTTAAGTATGTCCATCTATAATTCGATCAATTGCACCCGATCTCCAGCATTATGCACCCAGTACTATCAACTGCCTCAGACTAATCCTCACATCTATCAACCAATCAACCAATCAACCAACCAATCAATCAATCAATCATCTTGTCCAATGCTTCAAGCTAACCCCACATGTCATATGTGTTTTGCGTGCTAACCCAACTGAATTTTAATACACAAATCGCCTGATCCCATGATGAGCCCAAGCTAATCCCTGATCTTGTTTCCTTCTGTAGCGATCCTGTGGTGCACACGTCGACGGGTGAGCGCTCGAATGTGAAGCAGCTGCTGGAGAAGCTGATTCTGGAGGATGATCAATTTGCTGTGCAGGAAATTCTGCCAAATACCGTGCCCGATCCGGCATCGCTGGAGCTGGGCTCCGAGTATGCCTGTCCCGCGGGTCAGGTGGTCATGATACCCGACTGTGTGCCCTGTGCCATTGGTACCTTCTACGACAGCGCCAATAAGACGTGCATTGCCTGCGCCCGCGGCAGCTACCAGTCGGAGGCGGGTCAGCTGCAGTGCAGCAAGTGTCCGGTCATAGCAGGACGTCCAGGTGTGACCTCTGGTCCTGGTGCGCGCTCCGCCGCCGACTGCAAGGAACGTTGTCCAGCTGGCAAATACTTTGATGCCGAGACAGGCCTGTGCCGCTCCTGCGGCCATGGCTTCTATCAGCCCAATGAAGGCGCCTTCAGCTGCGAGCTCTGCGGCCTGGGCCAGACCACACGCTCCACAGAAGCCACCACACGCAAGGATTGCCGCGATGAGTGCAGCTCTGGCCAGCAACTGGGCGCCGATGGACGTTGCGAGCCTTGTCCACGCGGCACCTATCGCCTCCAGGGCGTGCAGCCCTCTTGCGCCGCCTGTCCACTGGGACGCACCACACCCAAGGTGGGTGCCAGCTCAGTGGAGGAGTGCACACTGCCAGTCTGCTCGCCCGGCACCTACCTGAATGCCACACTCAACATGTGCATCGAGTGCAGAAAGGGCTTCTACCAGTCGGAGTCACAGCAAACCAGCTGCATTCAGTGTCCGCCCAACCACAGCACAAAGATCTCTGGCGCCACCTCGAAGAGCGAGTGCACCAATCCCTGCGAGCATATTGCCGAGGGTAAGCCCCATTGCGATGTCAATGCCTATTGTATTATGGTGCCGGAGACATCCGACTTCAAGTGCGAGTGCAAGCCTGGCTTCAATGGAACCGGCATGGCCTGTACGGATGTCTGCGATGGCTACTGCGAAAACTCTGGCGCCTGTGTCAAGGATCTGAAGGGTACACCTTCCTGCCGCTGTGTGGGCTCATTCACGGGACCACATTGCGCCGAGCGGTCGGAGTTCGCCTACATTGCCGGTGGCATTGCCGGAACTGTGATCTTTATCATAATCATTGTGCTGCTCATCTGGATGATTTGTGTGCGTTCCACCAAGCGCAGGGATCCAAAGAAGATGCTGACGCCAGCCATCGACCAGACGGGCTCCCAGGTGAACTTCTACTATGGTGCACACACGCCATATGCGGAGTCCATAGCGCCCTCGCATCACAGCACCTATGCGCACTACTACGATGACGAGGAGGACGGCTGGGAGATGCCCAACTTCTACAACGAAACCTACATGAAAGACGGTAAGCAGCTAAAACCTATCCAGATATAACTGGTGTGCTAATCTGTGTCCCTTCAGGTCTACATGGTGGCAAGATGAGCACATTGGCCAGGTCCAATGCGTCGCTCTACGGAACTAAAGAAGACTTATACGATCGACTGAAACGTCACGCTTACACGGGCAAGAAAGGTAGGCAAAATCTTTCACTTTCTTAACTTTTATTCTCTAATCCCTCATTCTATCTTCTCTCTCTCTTTCTCCTATAGAAAAGAGTGACAGTGATAGCGAAGTGCAGTAAAACAACAACGAAAAACAAAAATACAAATACTTAACTTAAAAAGAAACAAAAACAAACATATAAATTTAAATGTTGCTTTAATGTAAAATGTGGTCATAAACATATGAACAGCACTGTAGAGGCAAAAGTTCGAAATGAAGCGAAAACAAATACTCATTGAAAGCGAACAATTTGTTGGAACATTTGAAAGCTTTGCATTGAATCGCAGTAATCGAAAGCTTTTACTTTAATCCAAACTTCCAAAAGCTTTTTCAATTACTTGGCTTAATGCAAAGCTTGGAAAGCTGCTTAAAGTATAAAAAAAAGTAAAAGTTGTGCTCCTTGAATATGAAAAAACTTTAACTGAAATTAAGTCGAACTTATGCATATGATACGAATATAATAATAATAATAATAATAATAATGAAATGAAATTAAATTGTTTTAATTTTAAGTATTATTTACCTATACACGCCCCATACAAGAAATAACTGTAAATTAATTACCTTCCTATCGAAAGGTATTAAATGAGTGCGTTTAATTGCAATATGATTTCCAAACTTGTTGAACAAATTCGCGAGTGCTGTTAAAAAGCAAATCAAATATAGTCGTTATTTTGTAATTTAAATAAAATAAAACAAATTATGTACGATACACACATATAATTTAATTAATTCTTTTGTATAACTGTAAAAAAAAGAAAGGACGAACTAATTAAAAGAAGAGCTTATGTTTATATTTAAAAATTGAGTTATATAAATAAATATACTCGTATACATAAAACATTATTAATAATAGCTCTACATATTATTCTCCAAGTACGAATCCCAATCAAAGCCATAAGTGCCGCCTCTTTTAACATCATAATATTTTTCCATTGCCCTTCTTATCCTTCTCTGCCTGTGGCCGTGCGTATGATCCAGGAACCGCATGGTGTTATCCATGTGTAGTTCCACCTGAGATTCGCACGATAGAAAATGTCGCACCATTTGGCGCAACTTCTTTGTGGCCACTTCAGTCATGGCCAGAATCATCAGAGATAATGGCACGGTTATCGCTCCGATTATAAGCGTCTCGTTCCTATAATACGTATCGCTAGCTATCATATGCAGGTTCAGCAGCATTGTCTTCGATAACAAATAGACGGAGTACTCGAACGAGTGCCACACTATGAGTACGCCCACCTCCAGTATCAGGATTGCCACCAGACATTCGCAGATATACTTTATGCCCAGGCACATGCGATGCCACTTAATCGGAACAAGTCGGATGTCAGCGATCGCCTCCAGTATCGCCAGACAGACGATGTACATGGGCAGCGAGGGCCCAGGCGTTTTTAGCTTCTGGTTTGGCCTTATATACAGGGTAAGACGCAGCAGGAGATGCACCAAGCCAGCTGCTATGACGGATTCAATGGATGCCATATCCAAATAAGAGACTCTGGGTATTGATAGAGGAGCGTTGTCGTTGGATGAATAAGTTACTTTTCGCGGTTAAAACTAACACAAAAGAAATTTAAAAAATTTTGATTTTTTTTAAAATTGTTTAAAACATTATATACAAATTTTTTCTCTGATATATTTCAAACATATAAAATCTTGGCTAATGTGTTGCCTCATTTTGCATTTAATTTGTTTTTATTAATTTTTGAATAAATTTGAATTCTTCTCCATTTTCACTATATGATATGATCTTCTTGTTAATTTATACCTTAATTATATCAATTAAAACTATATTTCTCTTGTCTTTCCCTTTTTTTTACTTTGTTTTAAAGCGAGGATATATATTTTATGCTTCTGACAGTATTAAAAAAAGAGTTAAATGGGAAATGGAAAGAACTGGGAAATTATTAAAAAGCGTTATATGTATTCAATGTAATTAAGGTAAAAATTAAAATTATCACATTGTCCATTTAAATAGCCAACCGGGTGCGCACCGTCTGATACCGATCAGTGAGTTTTTCAGCGAAGGCTAGAATCACAAGAGAGAGTGGTAAAGTGAAGGATCCCACTATAAGGTTCTCATTCTTATAGTAAGTTTCCTTGGTCACAACACGCAGTCCGAGTAGCGATGCCTTGGCAAATAAATATATGGAATGTTCTATAGATTGCCAGAATATCAGCATGCCCACTTCCAATAATAGGATTGCCGTCGCCGACTCATAAACATATTTATAGCCCGGCGACATATCTTGGAAGCGAATTGGGACTATTCGATTATCATAGATTATATCCAATAGTGCCATACAGACAATCACCGTGGGCAGCACGGGACCGGGCGTCCTTAACTTTGTTTGTGGCGTGATATACAGAGAGTAGCGAAAGATGAGATGAACCAAACCGGCCACAAAAACGGATTCAATCGAGGCCATTTGGCGTATAAATGGTAAATTTTATTTAAAACAAAATTTTTAATGCTTGTCAAAAATGTAAAATTTTAACGCTTGTCAAAAAAAAAATGTCGATTTTCAAATTTTCAATCTATCAGCTTAAACTTAATCTAGACAAAATTTGCTGCTTTCACAATACTTTTTATGAAGGTATACGGCAAAATATGGTCTTATATCCGTGTTTTATATTCTATTATATTTTATTTTCGTATCCTATTATGCTATAGACCAGTTCCTGTGGCGCTCCAGCCTTGAGTTACACCACCTCGAGTGGAATTCACTATACTAAGTAGAAACAAACTCCAACCAAATCGGTTAATAAACTGTATAAAGTAGCTTAATCAAAATATAAAAAAATGTTGCATACTCTCAGGGGCATATTTTAGTGTGCTTGAGCAGTGACTCTCAAACTGTGATTCTATTGAATAAATGTTTTGCAAAATATAAGATTATTGTCCGTTTAAGGATTGGATTTACTATAATTAGATTTCTCAGCATTGACTTTGGTTGATTCCGGAATACTACATAACTTTTATATATAATAAATATTTAATAAATATAAAATATACAATTATAATAAATCGGCAAATGATTTGTCATTGACTCGATTTTTCTTATATTTGTAAATAATAACTTAATCACACAAAACATAATTAAAAAAAAAATTTAAAATCGTTTTAACCCTGTCTTTATTTATAGCTAAATTGGTAGAAATTTATCATAATTTATCGAAAGTATAAAAGACGTTTGCAATTTGAAAATCATTTTATGTAAAAGAGCTGTGATCGAGCAGTGTGATTAGATTTTCATTCGTTATTTAATTAAAAAGATTTCCAGGATTTACTTGTGATTCATTTGGTTGACAATTACAAAGGTTCAGTATTATTAGGTATTAATAGGCATTGTGGGCTTTGAGTATAGGGGATTTGCTTGATTAGTTCAGAGTCCCAGGTTTTCTAGGTCCGTAGCATTTGGTTTTGTTATTATTATTGCTCTGTTGCATAGGCGATTTATTTAATTTACAAAATAAATGTAATTTTGAGAACTCAATTTTGAATTCGATTTTGTTGCGTTGTTCGCGCATATTACAAAGTTCAATAATATATATACTATATATATATACACCATATATGTATGTATTGTGTAGAATAATTTTTTTAATTCTGCTAACCCTACAAAGCCCTAGTCCTTACGAAAGTAATAAATCAAACCGACAGCCATGCCACAGAATAGTATGGGATAGCTTAATTTGCGGACGCTTTCCCCGCAGATGATATGCAGCAGAGAGTAAAGGAAACCCACTCGCTTTCTTGACCGCTCTGCATAATCCTCACCGAACTTTTCCATGTCTGCCAATGCAATGTCCGTTTCTGCGTTCTCCTCAGACGGGGACAGCTCTTCAAAGGACTGTGGTAGAACAACCGCGTCACTATTGGCCAGTTCGCTGTCCGTATGAAGGAGCTTCTGGAGCAGCTCAATGTCGTGCTCCGCCTCTAAGAGCTGCTCCACCCGCACATGCTTACGCTCGCGTTGACCAGCTTTGACGGAGTAGTTCTCAGTCAGTTCAAGTGGTTCATTCTCATCCAGTTTATCCTGCTGCACTGTGCTCTCAAGCTCCCGTTGCATTTGTTCATCTAATTGCTGCTTAAACTGTTTCTCAATCTCGAGCTGCATCTCCTTCTCTAGCATATGGCCTTGCAACTCTACTTCCGCCTCCATTTCTGCAACGGCAAGTTGCAGTACTTTCAGCGTCTCTCGTTCGGCTACCTCATAGCTTTGGAGACTTCCACTAGTCGCAATGGTCTCCGTACTAAATTGATACCGTGGCAATGAATCAATCATCGGAAGGAACTCCATATCAGGATTGGAATTATCGTCAACAGTGGAACAGTCCATCTGCACACCCGAGTCATCAGATACGTTCACCACAGCGCCAATACTGGTGAAACTGTCCTCCTCCTCCTCCTGGGCTTTAGTGTCCATTATTTTCAGCAAGCTTGTGCCTGCAACGTCGGACATGTTCACCAGAGTACTGGTACTACTAAAATTTTCGTCCTGTTTATTTGACGTCTCCATGGAACTCATGAGACTGGTATACTTTCTGTTGCTGGTATGAATGATACTGCCGCTATTATCCAAGCGTACCGGTCCAGGAATCCTGGTAGGTTGTAGCAGAGAACCATTTTTATTGATTATATTATTTACTGTTGTTTCATCATTGTTATCTTCTTGGGTCGTTCCTTCGTCTTGGTCCGTGGCCCCGGTCTCCTCCGAACTCTCATTTTTCGATTGAGTGGCTTGCACATCGCAACTGGCCATTATTTCTATCTGATACGGCAAACCCTTTTTGTTTTTTTTTTGCTTTACTCAACATTTCATAATAGAAAGCTTACCCTGAACTATTTCTTGCAAGACTGACAGAATTTCCGACTGGTTTGGTTAGGTATCAAGACTATTTTTTTTTATATTATTATTTTGTCGAAAATTACTGAGGGGAGTTTTAAATTTGGGTCTGCACTGCTTCTATGATGACAGATAGTAAATAATTTTGCGACAAGACTGAAGTTTCAGACCTAAGCTCACTTCGATACCTCCTATTCTATATAGACACAGTGCTGCAAAATGTTTTCGTACTCCCATATCAAACTGTTTAACTTAAACTTAAACTATATTTTAGCTTCTCTTATGTTCATCATATATTTATCAGACCCCAGCTGGAAACTAATCTAACAATTAATTATATTACTATAAATAGTTTCAGTGTTGACAAATTGTTTTTGACAAATATTTGTGTGAGGTTTTAAATATTTATTTAATTTAAGAAAAGTATTTTTAGCGCACAGAATATATATGTGAGTACTTAGTTAATTTGGTTAAGATTTATGGCAGCTTCATTTTGTTGCTTGGTAACCAGAAACGACAACAACAGCAACTGCACCTGGCAATCCTCTCAGTTCTCCAGTTCCACTTTTTGCTTCAGATGTGTGGGCAGTTCGTTGTAGATGAGGGGCGTGACACGTGCTAGAGAAGATGATGATGATGAGAGAGGGAAATGAGACAAGGGCCGAAGGGCTACTCACTGTTGCACTTGTACACCAGATCCGACCATATAATCATCTCCTGTGAAAAGCAAAACACGCCCAGGCGTCCGCCCTTCAGGGTGAGGTTCGCATCGTAGACGTTGTGCGAGTCCAGAATCAAACGTTCGCCCTCAAAGATCCTAAAATACAATTATTAGTTTCTTATTGGTTGGACAAATGAATGCCAGAACTTACCGTAATCTGATGAGTCCAATGGCAGGTCGATGCACCAGAGACCAGCGGTATGAGGTCTTCTCCTTCCAGCCCGCATTCAAAGGATCCTTCCAAAGAAGTCTGGCCTGTCCCGGCGTATCGCCGGCATGCCACAAGCTGTTACGCAACATGGAACCAGGTCCCGTGGTACTATCGATTAGCTTAATCTGCACTCCGGGCTCAGCAGATGCACGGAATGGCGATGAATGCCAATAGGTCTGAGTGCCCTTCTTCCACTGCACCACATAGAACTTGCGATTGCTTTGGTAGCTGAAGATGAAGCCCACATAGTCATCGTCCGTATCATCGTTGATGTAGAAAGTGCCTTCGAAGTCTACTCCTCCAAAGGAATCAGTGCCCACCACCAGACCCGGATCGGAGTTTAAGGTTTGTGTTATCTCTGAACCATTTGCATGCACTTCCCAGTTGGGATCCAGCTGTGCATCGCCCTCGGGATCCAGAATAACCGAATGTATGGTGCGGAAATCAGTGCGATGGATCATTGAATTGTTTGGGCAATTGTCGATAATGTTGGGCGTGCCATCCTCATCCTCGTCGTCCTCGCACACATCACCCTTTCCATTGCGATTGGCATCTTTTTGTTCCGGGTTCTTGGCCAGCGGGCAATTGTCTCTATAATTGGGCACGCCATCGCCATCCATATCGTCGTCACAGGCATCACCTTTGCCATCGGAGTCCGTGTCCAATTGATCAGAATTGCTGACCATTGGGCAATTGTCCTCGGAGTCCTGTATGCCATCATCATCGCCATCAATGTCACTGTCGCAGGCGTCTCCCACCAAATCCATGTCACGATCCTCCTGCGTCGGATTCGGAATTGTCGGACAATTGTCGCAGACATCGCCCACACCATCATTGTCCACATCGGATTGGCTTGGATTGCGAATCAAAGGGCAATTGTCGTACTGATTCAGCACTGAATCATTATCAATGTCTCCGTCGCACTCATTGCCCATGCCATCCTCATCCGTGTCCAGCTGCCTGCGGTTGGAAATAAATGCACAGTTGTCGCAGGCATCGCCTACGCCGTCGTGATCCGAGTCCAATTGGTCGCTGTTATAGGCGAATGGACAGTTGTCTTTGCTATTCAGGACCTGATCGCTGTCCGCATCTTCGTCACAGCCATCGCCAATGCCATCCAAGTCGGCGTCCTCCTGCCCAGAGTTTGGCAAATCTAAACAGTTATCCCGCCGGCAGTGCGGCTCTGCGCAGTTCAGCGACTCATCTGGCCAACCATCCAAGTCACGATCCCGTCCACAGATCTTCCCGTTGCCCGCCCAGCCGACGCTGCAGCGGCACTGGTAATGATAGTTATCTGTGGGCAAGCACTCTGCATTTTTGGCACAGATGCTGCCATCTGGACAAATATCAGCTGCGGACAGGCAGCTAAAGGTTCCATTGGCCACATAACCATCGTGACACTGACATCTGTAGGAACCCTAAAAGCTCAAGATTAATAACATACGCGATATGAAGCTAGCCCGCGGGGGATTCACTCACAATGCTGTTATGACATGCAGCATGATCCGGACATCTATAGAATCCCATTTTGCATTCGTCTATGTCCAGGCAGGTTTGCTTTTGAAATCCCACGCCTAGAAAATCAGCTGAGTAGCCTTATAAAGGAAAAACACAACCAGTTATAAGAATCTTCCATCCAACTCAAATCCATACCATGAGCATGGATGCCATCGAAGCCAGGTGGACAGGCCTCACAGCGAAAGCCCGGATTGAGATTGATACAGGTAACACTGTCATCGCAGGGCTGATAGATCGCACACTCATCCACATCGTGACAGTTGGTTCCATTCATTTTGTGGCCACGCGGACAGGAGATGCACTGGAAGTAGGGTGGGAAGCCCAGCTGAAGGCACTCGACACCTGGTTAAAAAGTTGAAAAACAATTAAAATCTTTCTTTAGTTTTTGTTGCTGATAAAAAGGAAAGCAAAAGAAAGTAATTTGATGCAAAAGTGAGGTTAGGTTAGTAGAAAGCAAGGTTATGTTTGGAATCAATCTCTGATTGTTCCGATAATACTCTACAAGATCTTTGAAAGGTTAGCTTATATTATATATATTATTATTATATATATGACCAGAAAATGATAGTGAATAAACATGAGGTGCAATGGAATTGAACTGTAGAGTTATAGAAGCATATGGAAAGATGATTTGGAAAGAGATAGAAATAGAAGAGAAATTAGGAAATTTATTTACCAAAATATATCCAAAACGCAGCCCGGTTATTGCTCAAAATAAAACAACTGTAGTTTAATTAATTTTTGTTTTTCATTTTTGAAAAATATCGTTTAATTTTTATTCACGTTTCATTTTAGGCATTACAGAGAGAGGGGGGAGGGGGGGTTACACGCTTATAAACTCCACTTTCTGGACATTTTAATGGTATGTACTTAAAATTTGGATGGACAAAGTATTATTAAAACATTATTTCTTTTATTGTTTATTGTTTAGTTTTAAGTATAAAGTTTTATTTTTTTATTTGATTTTATTTTTTGTAAGTTTTGTGCGAAAAGTTGCTAATACTTTGCATTATTTTCTGTTGGCCAATCAGATAGCTTAGAACTTATGACTATATTTATAAGTGATTTATTGTTTCATCTCTCTAAGACATATATATAGAATTTATAATTAAATTATATAGTGCTGTGATCTGATTCTCTGCTCTCTATTCAGTTCGTTACAACCGAGTATTTGCGTGCTGTATACTGGCTCTGCCTCTGATAGTGTTGCACATTATGTGTGGGCACTATAATGTTGCCTAATAACGAGAATTGTGAATTAATATACTTGTAATACATATAGATATATAAATAATTTATATTTTGCTAAGCAAATCCCATCCACCCACTGGAAATCACTTTGTTCTTTTGCCGTATTCAATTAGCCAAACCCGACCTAAAAGGGGCAACAACATTCCAACGGCTGACGACTAGCCTCGAACTGTCGAACTGGGCTCTAATTAGCAGCCTTGTTTCACACATTCAATGAAAATTGCTCTGGTACCCTATAATTTTCGAGAGATTTTCAATCAAAGGGTTCAAGCGTTGCCCTTGCGTCTTCTCAGCTGCACATTAATAAATCAAACAGTCGTGTGAATCGTGCACACTACAAATCGGTTGGTAGGGCATTTCAATTCGTCACAAACTGAATTCGGTACTTCAAGAAGATTTCTTTTAGGTTTTTGCATTCTTCTAAATTTGATGCGGCAGCTATTCATATACTATATGTGTGTCTTTCCGGAGAAAGTGCATCTGCGGAGCAGCTCTGCTTTTTCTTCTTCTACTTCTGATTTAAGTTAAAGTTAAGTCTTAAAATATTTGACTCATTTCTCAGCAATTTGCTTAACTATCTTGACAACCCACTTGGTTAACTGTAGCTCGTGCACGACAAACTCAAATTAGCCATAAAAGAGCTGAAAACAAAACCTAGAACCCAAAATCTACACTTGAACCCAAAACTAATCGAAAACTCAAACAGACCGCAAAGAAGAAACACACACACAATCCAATATAAACACACTCACACACACACGCTGCTGGTCGCTGTTGTTGTGTTTGCTCACTTACCTGAGGGGCATGGTGCGTCCAGACAAGGATTACGTATCGAACATGTGCGTCCATCACCTTCATAGCCAACCGGACAGGAGTCACACTGGGCACCGTTCACGGTATCGTGACACTGAACGCCTCTGCAAAACGGGGGGTAAACCAAAGAGTAGAAAGATTATATATGTATATATATATAGGTGTAGGTATAGTTAAATGTTGATGGGATGTTTTTGTTTGTGTCCACATATTGTTTATTATTATTAATACTGACAGGCAGGAACAAATACGAGTACACAACAAAAGATTGTAGAAAAGCGAAAGAAACCCATACAAAGTCAAATTTATTAATGATCTTCAGTGCATGGGGGATACACAAAAGGCAACCAAAGAGACAGAAAGGTTACAGTTGAGAACCCTCCTCGGACCCTCCTTGGACGCTCTTTGGGACACAAAAGCACCGACAAAGCGCACATACGATTATGTGAGCTGTTCGGGGTTTAAGTTTTTGGGATATGCACAGGAAGAAACTGAGGAAGAAAACAAATTACAATTACAAGAAAATGTTATTAAAAGACGTCGAGGTAAAATAAATAAAAGGAAGGCACCACCATGTGCATGTCTGTTGTTCGAGTAGGATGATGTCCAAGTCCAAATGGCCCATGGCCAAAACAAAAAGGCCAAAAAGAGCAGTTACAAGCTGGATGGCATGTAAATTTCTCTTTATGTGGGATTCGCTTATGGCTTCCACAGATATTTTGAGTAACATTTACATATCATGACATGGACATTAGTTCGTATTTGGGTTACGTTTAATTTACAACAACAGCTGCGTAACGTTCGGAAACTCTCCCAGGACATAACTTATTGCAATCGCCGCTCCACGCAAATTCAAATTTTCCAAAGAAGAATCCATCACTCCAGCAGACATCCAACTACTGTGCCCAACTGACCCAGAAGCCATTCGTTGCCATTTTTTATGGCCAAAAACCCACAAAGCGGAAAGCCACTACAATCATGTGGGCAGACCCAGGGCCAGCTCCAAGCCCTTGCTAGCCAGGTTCCAAATGAAAGCCACAAGTATCCAATCATAAAAAGAGTCTGAGTTGTAGTCATCAGGCTTATGCTTATTTTTATACTCTTCCTGGTAGCTGGTAGATTGAGTCAAGGTTAGGGCATTTCATAGGCCGATGTCTTAAGGAAGCTTGTAACTCGATCTAGAAACAGTCAAAGGTTCTTGGTAAATTGTGAGCCTAACATAAAAAACTTAAGTGTTTTCGTTTAAGCCAGAAACTATTGTTCAATAACCTTCAATAGAGCAAGCCACTTGTGGCTTAAAGTTCAAGGATGGGTTTAAGCTGGAGTCATATATTATATACTTATAATCTACCCTATATAGTTACGATAGATATCATATTGAACCCCATATGATTATTATCATCTAGAGTTCAATTACCCTTTGAATGACGTCACTTTCTATAACCACAAAGCTCTGCAACTAGCCTAAACTTCAGTTCCCTAAAAGTACAATGATTAGGCCAAAAATCGAAATTGTCAGAGCCCACGTTAAATCAAATGTACTCTTTGTTGTAGGGTGTTCGGCTATGGCGCATCTGGATAGAACTGAGGCGCAAAAATAAGTGTTCGAGTGTTGTGTTGTTTTAGTCATGGTCGGAGGAGGAGGGGAAGACTTGGAAGAGTTGGAAGAGCTGTCAGTGTGTGTCGGTGGATACATCAGGTTGAGCGGCAGCCTGTCCGTTGGTGGGCAACAACACTTGTCAAAAGTGTGTGCGATCGTCAATATTTTTGGTAGAAGCATTTGGCGGCAACGCGCAATTAGCAAAAAGTGTTAAGTACTTAAGTGGCAAGAGGCCTAAGATGAGGCGGCGCTGTTGCTTTCCATGTTCGCGTCCATGTCCATGTTCCATGTTCCAACTCGCAGTCGAAGTCCAAGAGAGAGATCGCTACATGGTATAAAAAAATGTTGCGTAGGGGTTTTCGCTTTCTGGCTAAGATGTTCGCGCAGTCAGCGTCAGCATCAGCGTCAGCGTTAGCCACTTTGCGCTTCTCTGCTTTGTTTCAGTTCAGTCGACCATATTGTTTTGGGATCCCGACATCGCCATCGCCATCGACTTCGACTTCGGCATCGTTTGAGTGCTGGGAAAATAGTTAGCCAAGCGCATCGAGGAACGCATTAGCATTTCTGCTACTGCCCCCGCCTGTCCCTGTCCCTGTCCCTGCTGCTGCTGCAACCACATCCCACATCCCACACCACTCCAGCAGTTAGCATGACGAACCCACTTGCCGTATGCTGTTGTAGCTCGTTCCTTTTATTAACCACGCATTCATAATTCATAATTCCAATTTGCTGCCTGGAACAGCCGAAAGGCTGCCTCTGTCAGTTGTTGGACAGCGCTGCGTTCCTTGCCTCCACGGGCTCAAGTCCAGTTCAAACACTTTGCCAGGCACCACCCAAAAGACACAAAACCTTTAGACACGGACCTAAACCTGCGGACTCCGACCTGAGTAATGTGTGAACATGGCTTTGACGCTGGCAAAAACCTTTTAGACCCTTCTTCTATATGGCAACTCGAAATGGGCAAGACAGAGGATGCTCTTCACGTGAATTTAAGTGGAAAACAGACTACTGAAAATACACTTGGAAAATAATATCTATATTCTGAATATGAGATGGATCTTTAGATAAACTTAAACTTAACTTGGAAGTAGATGTATTATCTCTTTCTCACTTTACAATCTTCTTTCGCAGATCTTTGCCAGCCATTCTTCAAATGCTGTTGATAGATTCCATATCGATTTGGAGATCATGATGAACCCATTTCTATACGAAATCACTTTTCCATTGTGTCCATAAGTCTCTGTCATTAGTTCCAAGTGCGCAAATCCTATCTACAATATTATTGGAGCTCAGATCGCTCTGCCCGCATTTATCCCACCCAAATTGCTTCTAATGGTAGCGCATGCCATGCAAATGCATAGCACTTACTCCTAACAACAGCAACACTTGGCTTCGTTTTGCTCTCGGTACTCTTCCTTCCCTTAAAGGAGCTGCAGCTGGAGCTGGAGCAGTTGGTGCATCCACAACAACAACAACCATGTGGCGCACGCTTTGGACAAACTACAGCTAACTGCCATAAAGCGGCGTTTATTTTGCCACAGGCCACTTATCTGTGAGGTTGGCAGTAGGTTGGCTGCTGGCTCCAGCTTAAGCAACAACTCCAGCTTCAGCTTCAGATCGGAGTCTCGGGCTTGGTCTCGTCTTGCTCTTGACTTGGCTTGTTTTTGTTTTCATTGCTGCGCCTGCACACAGCACACGGTGGACGGGCAACGAACCAAGCCAGAGCCAGAGTCAGAGCCAGAGAGCCAGAGCCAGTTGGCTATTAATTTGAATTCAAGCAGTCAAACGCTGCCTCAGTCCCGGCGACACAGTCAACACAGGCAACAACAATACCAACACCAGCAACAACAACAACAACAACAACAAAGACGACAACGTCGACTTGGAATCAATGGCTCCACTTTTGCGGCGCGGCTGTTGCTTTTTTGGTGCGTAGGCGAACTCGATTCGCGGCTGAGATATGCGTTCCACCGAACTTTGATGTTGCTGTGAACCAGCCAACACTACCTCTCTCTCTCTCTCTCTCTCTTACACTCTCTCTGTCTATCTCTCTTATGAAGCTGCTTTTACCAGTCAATGTTTGCTGTAAACGTTTTGTTTTGGCCAGGCCTAAGAATCTGTGGGAAAGTTGCTATAATCAAATGGAATTCTGTTTTCAAATTGTTCACAACATGTGTATACACATGTTGCGCCTGGTATCGGAATCTGATTCCGAATCTCAATCTCTATCTAAATCTCAATCTTGAACTTAACCCGGTAATATAATCTCTATCCCTCTCCCTCTCTCTCTGTCTCTTTCTTAGACTGCAGTTTGATTGCATTGCTGATTATTTCATCATACGCATAATTTAAATTGTTGAAAGCCAGTGAAATCTTTTGACAGCCAACCTCGAGGCTAAACTATGATTAGTCTTTTAACTTAGGGTCTGGCTAGAGTTTTCCTTGAAAATGGAAAGTGCAGCTCAAAGGGCAAGACTTAAATATGGAAGCTGAAGGCAATTCAAAGGAATCTACTAGGTGGCAGTTATAATTGAGCTTTAATGGAGATGTCTACTTGTAGTCCTCAATCAGACTTTATTTTTACCTCAGAGCAAACATTTATAGTACCTGAATTCCATATCCTGACATCCTATCTATATCTTTATCTATATCTATATCTATGCTATACCAAGTAAACTTCAAATACATTCCGAAAATCTTTCCAATCAAATGTAACTCTAGCAGCATACAGAAAGCAATGTCTAGTATTTCTTTAGAAGCAGCCAAGCCCATGATCGGACTGGTCAACAAAGGATCAACAGGTGTGCATGTCATTAGCTGAAGTTTTATGGTATTTTAATAGAATTGATCTTAGCATTCAAACTCTACTCGAAAGTTGAGCAAACAAAGCGCTGACCATGTTTAACTATGACGCCGCTACAAACAACATTTCGTGGGTTCTAAATTAAAATGATGCTCCACAGTTGTGTGTACATTGTGTGTGTGTGTGATCGTGTGTGCATGTGCGTGTGTATGCTTTGGGATCTATGAGCGTGAGGTTACCACACGCATTGGCCACATTTCATCGATAATGAAAGATGACAGTAACGAGTCGCCGGCGGCGGCTGTCGACGATGCTGACAACATTTAAAACAATTTTATGCAAATTAAAAATACGGTCAGAAAAAAAGGGGCGCACCTTCCACACACACGAAAACGAACCCTGAGCCTAGACACCTACTACATAGGAGGAGGAGTACAATACAAGAGTTTTATTTTTTTTTGTCTCTGTTGGCCTGTTTCCAATAATTTACACAAATTTATGGCCGGAGCTGCTTCCTCCACGCGTGGCCAGGCGCTCGCTCGACCTGCTCCCTGCTCCACTCGAGGGTCTCACATTTCACAGAGAGACCAAAGACCGAAATCACTTTAAGTGTTTTGACACAATGAAGTCAGTCAGTGCTCAGCTCTCAGTTCTCAATTCTCAGTTGTCTCCTCTCGGGGTATCATCTGTGCGGGTTCTCTACACATTTAACTAATTTATGCGACTATTTCAAGTGCCATTTGTGGTCCAGACCTCACAACTAACCGATCCCCTGCTACTCCTCGCTTGAGGTTACCTCTCGTCTTCTATTATTGCAAAGGTTTTGTTGCATTTTGTTCAACATTTTCTACAAAGAATAAACATAACATAGAAGTATATATAGTATATTCTCTTCTATGTCCGTTATATGGCATGTTATAGTTTTGTTTAACATATTTATGACATGTCTATTTCGATTCTGGAACTGCCACAATTTATGTTTTTATTAGTCAATATACTTTGACATTGCTGTGGGTCTTATGCATAATTAGTTGATAGACTCTGACACAAATAGAGACGAACCCAATTTGGATTTCCCTTTGGCGTTCCGTGTGGCGTTTTCTTCCGGTCACCTGATCCGACTGTAGGTGGTTTTTATGGAGTAACTGACTAACACTTCCTGCTGTGCCTGAAAGTCTTCATTATGTCAGCAGGTGATTTAAGGGATTGTGTTTGGACATATGATACATAAAGTATCTTTCAATGATTGGACTTTCTTTTAGAAAACTTAAATTACATTTTTATATTCTTGGTTTCTTATTAAAGAAAAGCTGTCGTAGTTTTGCTATTTTCGTACCTTAAATGGCTTTTATAGGCTTAAGACTATTAATCTGACAAGAGATTAGCCATTCTGCACATAAAGACTATGATTGACATATCAAGACGCTGCAGATCTAGCAACTTGTCCAATGAATGGATAACTAATGGTTTTAGAACTATGAATATGATAAAAACTGTTGATATTCATGCGCTTTTTTATTAAGTGGAAGATGCAACTTTGGCTACTCAATGGACAGGGAACTTGCAGATTTGAAATGTGAGTGGAAAACACTTATCAATCAAAGCCTTTGGGTGTCTGAAGTGGCAGGCCAGAGGGTCGCTTGACTGCATCATTAAACCATAAACAACATCAAATTGCCATTAAGGCCATATGCAAATAATTGCAGACTCAGTGAGAGAAACGCAAGACCCTTGAACGAGATCTTGCAGCGGCACCTTTAAAGCGTCGGGCGGGACGACGTCCATCTGCGTGAGGAGGAGAACAGCATGACAAATACAATTAACATGGATGCAATGGCCACGCCCTTGACGCCATTAACGGTGAGTGGATATGCGACTTACTTGTGTGTAAAATAAAGGGCACAAAAAAAGCAGATTATGTTGAACATTTTCTCACAAGCGACTTACATGAAGCAGGGTCTCTCCGCACAGCTGACACCCGGTTTGCAGACTTTACCATCGCCAATGAAGCTCGCAGGACAACGGCCGCACCTTGGTCCCGAGGCGGTCTCATGGCATTCAACGCCTGTGGGCAGTAAGAGTTGAGAGGTGTGTTCCCTGTGTAATGTGAGTCATGGGAGGGATATGGATGTGGCACTTACCAGGATAACAAGGATTCGCTGTGCGACAGTTGGGCTCAAGGCGTATGTGATTATCTCCGCTGGGCTCCTTGCAGCCCGCACAGTTCTCCAGCAACATGCGCAAGTAGGCAATCTCCTGACGCTGGTGGGCGACGTCTTCTCGGAGCAGCTTAACCAATGCCAGAAGATCACTGAGTGATCGTGCGAGGGCGTCTGGAACAATGAGCACAAAGCGCAAAAAACCGTACAAAATAAGACTTTAAATAAAGCAACAATAATTCAGGCGTGCACATGTGTGTGTGTGTTTGTGTGTGTGTGTGTGTGTGGGAAGCGTTCAGGCGTCTGACAAGATTAAGGCCTAACCAATGCTTAAATCGCACTCATTTTGAGCACTCACATCCCCACATCCACTTTCCTGATTGCAACCTAATCCGCTTTGTCGCTTGAACGGGTCTAAGCCCGGACCTGGCATAGACCCGGCACAGACCTGGCACAGACCTGGTACAGACCTGGCCCTCAATATCTCCAGCTGCTAATGCTCTGCGTTTTAGCACAGTTTAATGCAATGCGACAACAGAGTTGAGCATCCAATTCGATCTTTGTGCAACTAGAGATGGTTCATTCACAATAAGTCACAGTGAAGCTAAGAATATGGTGACTCGATTTGAAAGAAACAAATGATATTATGAATAGGAAATGATATTTTGATCACTTTCCGGGCACAGCGAGTTCTCCTACGATCATTTGTCAGATTTGTATCTTATCCTCTATTAAACTGACCCTAATAAGCTTGTAGTAACTCATCTCTATATCTCTCGTGCAAGTATGTTGTATGACGCCATGTTAGACACAAGGCAACAACTGAACTAGTCCAACGTTTCAACGGTTCCAACTGCGTCCGTCTGTCCGTCTGCTTGAGTGAGTTTTGTCAACATTGAAAAAACGCCGCCGCCGCCGCCTTAACGCCCAAACGCATCCGTTCAGGCCAAGATTGGAGGGGTACCGAGGACCGAGGAGGGGGGGATCGGGTTTGCTCGCGTACTCGATCTCTGATCTTGTTTTGGTAACGTTTGGGTTTTGGTGTGCAACCTTCGTTTGTATCTCGTCGGCGTCATTCATTACATTTGCTTTTGCGATTTATATGCCGCCTGGTTGCCTCTTGTCTGTGTGTGTATGTGTGTGTTTTTCTATTAATGTACGTATGTGTGTGTGTGTGTGAGTGTGGGTACAGAGCGTGCTACCAATTTGGAGTTTTGCACTGAGCTAGATAAATAATAATTATGCTGGGTCGACATCGGCCAAACACACATATTACACACTAAACACTGCACTCAACAAACCCAAACCCAACCTCAGATACAAATCCGAATCCAAACTGAAACCAAGAGCCAAACGAGTGCACAAGTTATGCAGGGGCTTTGAATCGGATCTGGCATATCTCTGGGTTCATTAGTGTTGTCTTTTCAGTGGGCGCTCCTCGCTTGTTTCCCTCCGATTCTCTGGCACTTGGCGGCGACTTATTGGCAGATCTCTGTACTCCAATGTGGGTACTTACATACACTTATATACCAATACCAGGTTGAAGTATTGTAATTAATTGGCTGCAGATTTGTAAGGCATTATCGCATTAAGTAAAGACAGTTATTGCTCTCGGATATGGAGACGATATGAGCTTCAGAGAAGTTACCATAAGGAGGCTTAGCTTTAAACTTGTTCACAAACAGCGCTTACAGCTGGATTAAGCTTCAACGGAACCTATCAATGTTATTGGTGTCTTATGGAATCCAAAAATCCTGTTTTCACTTCTCAGAATCCCAGACTGCTTTTACAATCTTCCCATATCACAATACCCCATGACATTGTCAGCTCATACAGACTCAAAGGCGTTTTACTTCTGAGATACACAAAAGTTGCGTCCCACAAAGAGTTTTAATTGAATTATGTACCTTGACTGACATAAACGCCAACTGTTCCAGGCTAATAATTTCATCAAAGTCAACATCTATGCAAAACTAGCCAAGTTAAAGTCCCACCCAAAAATGGTTAGGAAAACCTACAGAGATTCTGTGACAAGGTGAACCACGCCTCAAATGACGAGTGTCATCGTCTTGTTTTATGACTACTGTGATTACTAGGGAAAGATAGAGACAGAAAGAGAGAGAGAGATGTGATGAGGTGTTACCTACCTTCACAATCGCCATGCATGATGGGTATATCACCACGCTCAACGTCCGTAGGTATTTCTTGCTGCCGCTGATCGACGCCTTCCCGGGCCAGAGTTGGCTCATGGAACCAATTGCTGCGCACGTCGCGTTTCTTGTTCTTCTCTGAAAGATTACGGAGAGCAGAAGGCGTTTGGCTATAGATCAATGCACTGGGCAGCAGCATCTAAGCCGATAGCTTACCACGTTCGGTGATCTTGTTCCGCAGCAGACGTCGATTGCCTCGACGATGTAAACCCTTCTGACAGTTGGCACGCTGCAGTGAGTGTTCCATGTCCGCATCAAAGTGCAATGGATATTTGCGTTCCCTGAACTGAAGAATAATCCTACTCATAAGCATATATTGTAGGAAGAATAAGATCAAACACTTACCAGCTTGATCACTGGATCATCCATCTGGGTATACAGCTTGGACAGACTCATGTCAATATCATGGAAGGTGCTCACTTTGCAGTCCACAAAGAGTGTGATACGATTCTTGGTGAATTGTAGAGCCAGAGATCGTATGGTGCTCGTCTCATTTATGTTGGGTATCTCGAAGTTCCTCGACTCTGTCGCTCCATTGGCGCTTATGTCAAGGGTCACACGCTGCTGCTTGCGGTCCAGGAAGAAGGACATTTTGTGCTTAAGCATCGGGAAATCAATCATGAACAGAGCCTCAATGGAAATATGCAACTTGCGGCGAGGTCTGGCAGGAAAAACATCGAGAGAGGAATGTGAATGAGGTGTGGAACTGATAAGATAGTAACTCACCTTATGTGTCGTGTAGATATGACGACATCACCTTTCCTGATGTGCTGTTCCAGCTCCGAAGAAGCCACTGGAAAGGAATAAGGCAAGAGATAAGAGGAATGGAATACATATATTATATTTGAATCTTATTTTATTAAATATTATATCAGCAATCGATCATTACACACGGATTATGTACGAAGTTTATCAGTTGGTCTCAGCCTGGACAAACTTCCGTTATGCGTCCGATAGTATCGATTACAAAATCAACAGAAAATGTAAATCAACCTGCAATAGCAAAGCAAACAATGGCCCGAACATGTTTGCTAATCCTCACCACAACTGCGGCACTTGCTCCATTTGTCAGTTTTCGCGCCTGGCAGAGATTACAACACTTGGCACTGTTTATTTTGGTCACTAATCCCGCTACATGTTCACCCAGATAAAAGTAGAAGAAAACGTCATGGAAGACTAGAAAGATCTACGTATTTGCACAATCCAAATCCAAAATATGTAAAACCGCCAAAGGAATACGAAAAAGAGACGACTTTTCCGAATCATATGTAGAATTTCACGCACATTTGTGCAGTTATTTGTCATGTGTGGGGGGAGGGTGGAGGAATGGTTTGACAGGCGCATGTGAAGTGACCTTCACGATATCGTGTGCCACACTTTTAAGTCGACTCCAACTGAACAAGGCAATTGCAATTGGAATTGCAACTTGGTCAGTTCGTGATCGGGCAACGCCAACGCCATTTATGGTACTGGGAGGTCGACCACGTTGATGTTTACTTGGGACTTTTGTGATTTACATAAATCGCAGTTGCTTTTTGGGCGATGCCAACTGTCCGGCAAATATTTACTTGCGACTATCTCATGTATGTGTGTTTACCCATAAATACAACGGTAAACAACATGGCCACGGCACCTACCTGGATCCAGTGAGAGTGATGCAACCTCCACAAGTGCCAGGCCCAGGGCGGCCAGGCCGATTAGCAACACGCGCGTCCAATTCATCGTCTTCTCTTCGATCTGATTTGTGCGTCCGTCCGCTGTAATATAAATAAAGTGCATAAGAAAACATCAAGGAACAGCTATACACAATAAAACGAAGCTATACCAATACCCTTTAAGATATATAAATTAAACTTATTCTTGCTAATATATCTCTCAGATATACAAAATGTATCTTAACTAAAAGCTGACAGCACCTGGGGCTGTGATAAGTAAACAGAAGGAAGGATCGCTCATATTATTCATATATTGGATATAAGTTTAACCAAAACTATATACATAATATTTGGTAGATACAGATATAGACAGTTAGTAGATAGATACTAGATAGATATAGATATAAACTATCTACAACAAATACTAAGTATCAATCGCATAATAAACACAAAGTTAGAGTACATAATATTCGATCGAAATATGCCTCCTGCAGTGCTTTACACATTTCATAAGAAAATTATAAGATCATCTCTGCGGAAAGGGTATAAAACGAATACACGAATACAGAATACACTCAGTCGGTGGTTGTTTATTTACGTTTAAAAATAAATTCCCATAAAATGCATTGCGGCTGCCCCATAAAATCTCATAAAAATGATAAATAAAATTCAAATTAAATTGTTTAAATCGAGTAAAAAAATAAAGGCAAAAATTATTTGAAAGAAATGTTTTGCGGCATTTTCTAAATTCTCTACATGAATATTTTCTTTAAATATGCCACGCCGTGCTCTGATTTCATGCCGGAAGTGTTGCTCCGGTATCACCTAACCACACACACACACAAACACACACACAAACACATGGTATATATCTATGTACATAAATATATATAGGAGTATCTCCCGATCTATAAGTACCTTTCATCTGTGCGGCCATCTGTGGGCGTAATAAAGCATTTGCAGCTTAAGTTTTTTTATATATTTTTTCCCACTTTTGTTGGTTTTGAGTTGCCTGAGATTTATGTTGGATTTTTGCAATCATTCTTTCGTCGGATCGTGTTAGTTAAATAAATGTTCAGTTGATCTTTTCCTGGCACTTTACTGCGTGTTCTCAGTCTTTTTTATGTCTGCTTTTTCAGGTGTGTGCCAAGCGGAAATTTAGTGGAAAACTTGATAGGAAAAAGAAGGCAGTCCGATTCATGTAGCTTTTGTGTTTTTTAAATAATTTTTTATTTAAATCTTATATGATATATCGTTCTTATTTTAAATATCAAAAACATATGTACGAGTATATAAAAAAACTGCTTTTGCTGCAGCTGCAGAACATAAAACAAAACTATCAAAAAACTATACAGAAAAATAATGAAATAATAACGAGTTAATTATTGATTATTATTGATTGAGGTCATACACAAATACAATACTTATATATATAAATATCTATCTATATATATATATATATATAATTTAAAAAATTCTTAAAATAACCTATCATTAATCTGGCTTAATTAATGAGCCCACCTACAGACCAGCCTCAGTCAAATCTCTTCAATTCTCATGTTTTTATATACTCGTATTTACGAGTTGGGTCAATGTTAGTTGAACTCTCACATTGCCATCACATTTGAAATACAATCCATAAATCCTGCAACTAACTAGTCAACTGTTTATCTTATTGCTCCATTACCATATTCCCTCCACTTGGATCACACTCTTCTATTCCTCTGGCCAATAAATTAAGCCGTTGGCCAACAAGCGCTACCGTCAATTGAAGTAATTTGTTATCGAGCACTTAAATCTTTGGATGTTCAAAGGATCCAGACCAACTCAACCATATACAACTCTATAGCTCTTAGAGTCGAGCTATGATTTCACTCACTAATAAATTGTCGAAAAACACAAAACTTAACGACCAATGAAATAAACTAAACAACTAAGAAAGATCCGACAGTCTGACCTGACTAGAAGATATTCTGTAGGCAAATCGGAAAGTAAATAACACAATTTTCAACCTTTGGTGGTTCTAGAGAATAAGAATATATTTATTCAATAACCGATATACGTGTATATCCCGTAAATATCGACTACTGCCCATCTCAGACTACGACTCCAGCTTGTCCACTCAGAGATCGCTACTGCCCACTTTATACACCCAGAGACTCTCCCATGTGTGTGGCACTTACGAAAGGAGAACTTTATTATATCCTTCCTCGATTTTATGGGTACAGGGTATAATGAGTACGCATTAATTGGCATTAAACAAGCAACAGGCAATCGTAAAAAATGAAGTTGCATTTAAGCATTTGGTTCATCACTTGAGCAGCCACAAAGACGTCGAAAAGTGTTATAAACCACGTCTGGGAACGACGACGAGTCGTACAACAAATATACCTAATCCTATGGAAACATCTTTAGTCTCCATCCGCAGTGGCCATAAGAAAATGTTCATGGTGAAATAAACTCAAGAAATGTGGCCAAGTTGCTGCTGGCTGGGCGATCTTCACAGCTTCACAACGTGGCTCAAAGGTGCTCGAGGAATGTGGTAACGGTTGAGGCTACAGCAATGTCGTCTTGGCCTTACATGACAACGCCACGAACGACAAGAACTTCTGCCAATACTGGTCCAAAAAAGTTGAGTGACAGTTATGGATTTATAGTGGCAGTTAGACTGTTGCTCTCCGGCTTCAGGCCAGTTTTAGACACGCTCGATACAATGTCACTGAGTCAAAGGCGCACAACTTGTGCCATTTATGGTCCAGATCGCAATTGCCAGAGTTACAACAGACTCAACTAGTTACCATAGGTGTAGTAAAAGTAGCTGTCACTTTAACTGAGAGCTTTTTAAAGTAGTCTAAGGTTTTTATGTGGCATATGACAGAGTTTATTGGGATTTTGGATTATGTACGCAACGTTCTTAAAAACTTGTGCGGGAAGGTTATCTCTATCTCTACTTGAGATCAACATTCAGTCGATTGGAATATTCTTCGACTTTGGAGGTTAAATTCCTTGAAAGTAAGTTATTGTAAGATCTTTTGGTATTATATGATATTTGAAAAATAATCAGCTTGACATCACACGGATCATTGCCGTTAGCTACTCTTATATGACAGGATTAGATCTTCTAAGTTTTTTTTAAGATTCTACAGAATTCAGGTAAGCTTCTCAAGTGCTCATTGAAACGTATAAATAGACAGTTAAGGTTGCTACTGGATATCAGCCTCACTGCAAAGAACATTTCCCACCAAATGTCAGCCAAATAATCTTCACAGACTTTGGGAAACGGCAGAAAAAACCAAAAGGTAGCAACTCGAAACGAGCACTAAACTCATAATCCTCAGGCCAAAATTTATTAAATACTTTTTAATTCCATCGTACATATACATATATATAGATAGATCTCTGTCCAGCGCCCACGCAGTCAGCATAAGTCCAAAATGTCTTCAATGGATGACAGCGTGTCGCCATAGAGACGCCGCCACATCAAGTTAATAAAGCGCACAAATCAAAAACAAAGATGCCTCCGACTATACAGCCACATGTCTCTATGCATTGATTGACATTTAATTAAGCAAAGGCAAATGTACACGGAAGCCACAAAGACGGCGACCACAACACAAAGTGTCACCCTCAAGCAGCCGGGTTAGAGACTTTACTGATTTAAGTCGATCGAACAAGTTGAGCGGCATCATGACATAAGGCGTTGCCAGTTTATCATCTCTGGAAATTTGATGCTTATCGGGAAAGTTATTCTATCAGATTGAATGCAAGCTGGCAGGCACCCTAGACAAACCTCAAGCAAACACACACGCCACACGCGGGTTGCTTCTAAAGTTACTCAATAAACGTAACGTGACTAGTTGACGTTACGTTTCCGGTTGGCAAATATGGCGGAGAAAAGGAAAATGGAGGAGGATTGTTGAATTGCTGATTGCTGATTGGAGAGCGAACAAATATATGTCGAAATAGTAAAGGATCTGGGATCTGTTGGTCACAGAAGAGACTTATCATTGAAAGATGTGTTAGAGTCTAAGATGAACTTGATAGAAATTTCAGCTTAAGATGTGGAGTTAATCTTTATTCTCTAACTGAAAAGAACCTATGGAAAGTGACAAAGTTTGGTCAACCCTCGTATGGCATTAGAAATTTAAATATTTTGACTGTTGCATCGCTGGCTGGCATGCAACGCGCCCCATGCCCCAGGGCGATGAAAACAGCGCAAAAAAACGCGATCGCTGCTACTGCGCATGCGCTGCTGCTCGCTGCTGCTGCTGCTGCTGCTGCTTCTGCAACTCAGACGCTGTCTCGTGTGGGTAGGACAAGTTTCGCGCTCGGCGTCGTCATCGTCGTCGTCGTCGTCGCCGCAGGCGTCGTGTCACTGAAATCAAATCAGCCGCGTTTAAATGCTCAACCAAAAACTGAATCTCAGCTGCGGCTACAGCTCCCAACTTGAAGTCGAACTCCAACTTCAGTTCGAAGCACTGGCAAACCTGCTGTCAGTTGCTGGTTTTGACACGGGGGAAAAAAAAAACAACAAAATAAACGACGTCGGCGCCTACGCATCTGGAGACCCGGCCCCAGACTCCGTTGAAAGAGAGACCCAACTAAGCTGTGCTTAGGGAAATTCTTCAACGGATTTTCATTTGCAGCACAACTTTCTTTGGTCTTTTGTTTAATAATTTTCATTTTTTGAGAGCTCGTTCGCTTTTCGTGCACTTTAATTGAAAAGCTGAGCCGATTTTCTGTCGCCTGCGACTGATAAATTGGTTTCATTATGGCACGAGTATAATAGATTTTTGTATAACTTCCGGCGCAATTCGAGTGGAATTTGTTTTATGTAAAAGTGACAAGATCCCGACGAGTTCAATAGCACTTGACTTCGACATTTTTTGATATTTCTTCGAGTTACGAGTATTTCCATATTGATGTCTGTACATACGAACGTATCTACGTATCTATTTAAATTTCGGCTTTTCATTAAAAATGCAGTAGTTGACAGCTGAAAAGTTGGCCATTCAAGCATTCAGCTATTACACAAACGAATTTCACGCTCTTTTTTAGTCTCATTTCATAATATTGAAAGGTCTGTCAATTATTTATGTGCTGAGTGCTGATTTCTGGTATGGTAATTGCTGCCTGCCAAGCGGCTCCAACAAACAACCAACAGATATTTAAGAAGAGAAGAAAAAAACCTCATAAACTGTCTGTGTAATTGGGGCAGAAGGTGTTGGAGAATATATAAAATATCTTAACTATAAATATAAAAAAAGATATTATTTATTTTCGTTCCTCATAAAACATAACCCAATCCGATTGTGGCAGAAGAAAAAATAATAATAAGCTTATTAAGGGATGTCAAAACCAGAGTAGTAATTTATCATTTACTGTTTGAGATATACAGTAGAAGTCCGGTTTAACGAACCATTAAATGCAAGCCCTGTACGTTAAATCGAATAGTTCGTTATTTCGAGTACTCAACTGGGGACTTGACTTGAATATCATTATTAAATACATATAATTATTAGTTATATAAAGTATATGGAACATATCTGAAGTTGTTATTTATTCAAAATTATCTTTTACACAACAGAAGTGCGTTTTTTCTTCAATTTTATCTAGTACAACTATTTTTTTCGACATCACAAACAATCCTAAAAATTACCCGTTTTAAGTGGGTCAACTGCCCTTCTCCTCGATTCTCAAATGTAGTACTTAAGCTCATGTAAGACAATGCTTTTTTGGTGTCTTCTTGTGTGAATATGTGTGTGTATAATGAAGTGTGGGTGATGTATGTGTGTATAATGAAGTGTGGGTGATGCATGTATGTATGTATGTATGTATGTATGTATCTATCTATGTATCTATGTATCGATACACTTATAATTGTTTAAAGTGATCCTAAAAGTATGCTACACCTACATCAACGGCCTTCCTCGTCGATTCTCAAATGTAGTACTTAAGCTCATGTAAGACAATGCTTTTTTGCTGTCTTCTTGTGTGAATATGTGTGTGTATAATGAAGTGTGGGTGATGTATGTGTGTAGAATGAAGTGTGGGTGATGCATGTATGTATGTATGTATGTATGTATGTATGTATGTATACATACATGTGTCCATAGCTATCGATACACTTATAATTGTTTAAAGTGATCCTAAAAGTATGCTACACCTACATCAACGGCCTTCCTCGTCGATTCTCAAATGTTGTACTTAAGCTCATGTAAGGCCATGCTTTTTTGGTGTCTTCTTGTGTGAATGTGTGTGTAAGTGTATGTATATGTATGTAAGTGTATGTAAGTGTATGTATGTATGTATGTATGTATGTATGTATGTATGTATCGATATACTTATAATTGTTAAAAGTGATCCTAAAAGTATGCTACCTACATCAACGGCCTTTCTCGTCGATTCTCAAATGTAGTACTTAAGCTCCTGTAAGGCCATGCTTTTTGGTGCCTTTTTGTGTGAATGTGTATGTGTATATGTAAATGTGGGTGATGTAAGTGTGGGTTATGTAAGTGTGGGTGATGTAAGTGTGGGTGATGTATGTATGTATGTATGTATCGATAGCTATCGATACACTTATAATTGTTAAAAGTGATCCTAAAAGTATGCTACACCTACATCAACGGCCTTTCTCGTCGATTCTCAAATGTTGTACTTAAGCTCATGTAAGGCCATGCTTTTTTGGTGTCTTCTTGTGTGAATATGTGTGTGTATAATGAAGTGTGGGTGATGTATGTGTGTATAATGAAGTGTGGGTGATGCATGTATGTATGTATGTATGTATGTATGTATGTATGTATGTATGTATGTATGTATGTATGTATGTATGTATGTATGTATGTATGCATGTATGTATGTATGTATGTATGTATGTATGTATGTATGTATGTATGTACGTATGTATGTACGTATGTATGTACGTATGTATGTACGTATGTATGTACGTATGTATGTATGTATGTATGCCTGCGGTGCTTTTATGTTATGTTCACATACATTTCCCTTTTCGTTCGTTAAATGGAGTATAAGAGTTTGTTATATAAGGTACTCAATGTAAAAATTTGACAAGTACGAACGCGTTGAACCGAGAGTATGATACGTTTAACCGGACCTCTACTGTATTATAAGTATATATGGTATTATATATTTGGTAAGCTTTAAGCTGATTTATAAAACAAATGAGGGTGAATCACGTTTCTAAGATCTTTTAAGCAGCAAGAAACAAACGCTCATTATATTATAATGCCATAAATAACAATATAAGATGTCACAGATATGGCTGCTATATAATCAAGAGATAATCTCAGCTTCCTAAGCATCAATACAGCACTCCTAAAATTTTCTAAGCTAAATCTGTATTTGCATATAATATCAAATAATAATTTAGTTAACACTAAACTGAAAAATCAACAGGCAGCAAATTTTGGATTTTATGTTTAATTTTTAGTTTTTGGAGTCAATCAACTGACTATAAATGATATTTTAAGTGTTTCTTGAACAGACTGATTTGGCGCCATGTTTCTGTATATTGTAAGAGATGTATTTTGAAAACCTGTCAAAACTGTTTAGAATATGTTTAAGATGTAATTAAGCCAAAATACGAAATGATATTAGCTTATTTTGATGAACCATTAAAATGAAGTTTCATTTCTGCCGAACTTGAATCACTTTTGACGCTGTTTGTATAAACACAAAGAAAATATAAAAACCTTAGATTTTATTATAGATTTGAAGTCAATTTGAATTGCAAATTTGACCTGGTGCCGAAATGCAGTCAATACAAAGCATATAAATTTGTAAACCTAATTCAAAGCAAAGTCTGAATCAGCCACCAAATTGCTTATGGCCTTTTCCTCAGACGATGCGCTAATTTGTTGCCACAATTTTCCACATGATTTGCATTTGTTTATGAACTCATAACTTGAACAAATGCTGGCAAGCGGAAATTTCATTAAAAGCAATATTATTTATGTTTTAATAATGCCTCAGGCCATACCATATATGGCCAGATCTATCATTGTAGTCAAAGAGCCAACCACAATGTCTAATATATTCAAAATAATAAAATAAGCAGCTAACCGCACTCTGAGCCATCGTCGAGGCAGTTATAAATTGTTATGGTAATGTTTTCAGTGGGCGTTTTTTAATTGAATAGGTTGAAGCAGCAGCAACAGTCAGCAGCAAATGCTGAAATCAAATACTATATACTCGCATCAGAAAAACAATCCAAATATACCATATATATACATATATACATATATAAAATAAAGGCTTGGAACATAGTCGCTTTTGGTCAGATTATGTTTAACAATCAAGCGAACAAAATCTTCAAGCCAAAAGTAATTTGTTGCAGCTGTTTAAATAATAAAATAATTAAATTTCAACTGACAATTATTTTTATTCTTTTCGGAATTTTATGATACGAGTAGCTGGTTACCAATTGTTCTTAGCCTTTTTCATTTGCCTTAATATACGGCTCATAAACATCAACCTGCTTTTAATACGTGTGGAAAGTCTGGTAATTAATAGATTATGGCTTGACTTTGGTATTTATGGCGCCAATGCAGATAAGGCTGGAGATCTGTAGATTAATCTATGGGTATACACGTTATATACAGACAGCAGCCTGTAGGCAAACTGGGTGTGTCCTAATTAATATGTATCGATCGATAGTATTTGAATTACAACAATAATTATCATGATTTATAATCAGATAAAAAAGGCGGTGAAATGAAGTTTTCTTGTGGCGCATAAATATATTCAGAGATTGGTCAATTAATATGGCTAAAATTACAGCAATTTGAGAGCTGAAAAAATATGATGATTATGCGTCTAGAGAATGCGGATATATGCAAATATATATAGTATTTCTCTGGGAGACTTGCTTAGAAACGCCCTTCATTTGTCTATCCTTGCCATACAACAGCTTCATTAATCATATTAATATATTCTAGAAATAAGAAAACAATTTAAAAGAGAATTTTATGTGCCTTAAGCTCAATGTGTACAACAGTAGTGAAACTATTTTCAAAACTTTAAATATTCTAATTTTCAGGTTCTTTCCTAGAGTTATTTTATATCCTTTGTTTCACTTTTCTTTGGCTGTCCAACAACTTTTACAGCCATTTGGAACTTGACTTGTCTAACCTAGTTTAATACGCTTTATAGCCTTCACACTCACCTCTTTGTCAAGGACGTTGCACGCCAACGCTTCCGTTGTTTGCTATGGGGCACTTGGGCTTTCAACAGCTCTGTGGTAGCTTCTTAGGCGTACTTATTTTAGACAGCTTCTTGAGCTTCTGCCACTTATTGCTGTCAACGTGATTGTATTTAGAATAGCAACAAGTTAAGTTATTTTTATGGATGTTGCCACACTTAATTTCCTGTGTATTATTTTCTATGTATTTTACTTTAGGTATTTATGCACTGGTGCAAGATCAAACAAATCGCATCGAAGGCTTCTTCAAACTATACGAAACGATAATAAAACGGATGCATTAAAAATTTAAAACCCTTTTCAAGAGACGACAAGCATAAACATCGAAATACACGAAGGCACACACATAATACACCCGTACAACAACACACGCGAAGATCTTTTGGACTGATTTTATTAGAACGAACGGCACACGCGACGCCAAGCACAAGCACAACGACAAATACAGCGACGATCCGATTCGATACGTTGCGATCCTCCAGCGATGGCAACGGCTATACAACTGAACGGACCTGTGAATGTTGCTGTCGTGTAGGCAGTCAGAGGCAGGTCGTCCGGCGTTCGTGCTAATAAAAATTAAAACACTTTTATGCCATTAACAACAAGAACGCGAACCGAAGGCGAAGCCACCTTGACAGCGAAATAGAAATAAAAATGATGCTTTTGGGGCTGGAGAGGCGTCTGTCAAAATGCGACGCGGTGACAATTTAACAGGCGGCCAACTCCAACTCGTCCTCCTCCTTCTTTGTTGACTGTGTTATTTGTGTAATAATGATGCTTATAAACAACAACAAACGAGCGGTGCTAAAAGCTGTCATAGATCACAAGCAAACAACAGCAAGAAAAGACGCGCGCTCGATTTATCGATAGTCGCGTTCGATTATCGTTTACCGTTTACCTCTGCTACATGTAACGTCTTGTTCAACGTGCAAACGCACACTGAAGGGTACCAGCCGCGACAAAAACATCAAAAGCAGCAGTAGCAGCAGCAGCAGCAGCAGCAGCAGCAGCAGCAGCGGCAGCAGAAACTGTTGTTGTAGTCGTCGTCGCCTGATTGCAGTTTGTTTTGTTCTCAGCTGATGCTGGCGAGAAGTTGTTGCTAACTTGTTGCTGCTTGTATATGTGTTTGTGTGTGGATGTGTGTTGTTGTTGTGTTTGGGAGAAACGCGTTCAGCGCTGTTGCCGCAGCATTTTGTCTTCGTTTGTTTTTCTTTTGACGCGTGAGTAAGCTAAGACGCCCACGTGCGAATTTGCGTAAGCGAGAGGAGAGTTGCCAGACTGTTTGTTGCTGGCTTGTCTTATGTGGTATATACATATGTATGTATGTATGTATGTGTACATAGTAGGATTAGCGGATAAGTTGGTATAGGAAATCAAATGGCAGCTAATGAAGTTGATCGATGACTAATTGACTAATTGCTAGATTTGATTAATTAAAAACTATCGAAAAATAAGTTGAGATGTACAGAAGCAGTTGGCCAGGACCATACTTAAGGATTCATTGCTTATGGACAGCTTAGCTAATTTTATTGCAGATCATTAAGTGATACCATAACCTAGCATCAGCTATCAATTAAGCTTGATGATAGGCAACAAAGTGTGATCTTATTTTGAAATCGAAACTCAGTTAAGCAACATTGTTGCCCTTGCTCATAAACCACATTTACTCTAAAAACACTCTGAACCCTTTGTATGGAGTCAGCCTTGCCGCATGCCCAGCACATCCCATCCCAGGCAACTTAGGAGATGGGCACTTTAAAAATGCCCAGAAAAGAGTCTCATAAAACCGGCACGCTCTGCACTCATTAAAGAAAACAACCAAAATACTCGTAAAAAACTAGCCCCCAAATATGCGATATTTCATGGCACCTATTAATGGCTACTTATGCTGTACAAGTGTTGTTCCATGCTCTCCAGCCCCCAAACCCTGGCACCTCCCCATCAAAGTGACAACAGACTGATGCGTAAGACGTCAGTCGTAGTGCGGATAGTAGTGGAAGGCAGCTTCAGATCTTTGAGCGGTACGACCAGTTTATCATTATGTCGCCAGCATGTCAAGCCTCTGACCGTGCAATATACATATATCTGTCTTGGCGCTTTAGAGCACACCCAGATCCAGGCAGCAGATTCACATCATCATCATCATCATCATCATCGCTGCATATTTTGCTTGTTTGCCTGCTGCATTTTTGGACGCGGCGACCACTTGCTGAAAATTTCATTATGTGCGTGATTTATAAATAAGCGGCCTGTTGTGCGGCTCGTTCGGGTCTCTAGATGTGGATGTGGATGATGTTGTTGCTGTTGTTGTTGTTGTTGTTGCTTTTGTTCCCAGCAACATCACCCGGGGACGACCCACGCACTTTGACGGCGCTACAACGCAGCTTGCATGTTGACTGCAGCTCATTTCGTATTAATCATAAAATTGTATTATTAACATGTTTATTTTTCGGTGCTCAAGATTCGATTACAAGCATTCCTCTGTTTATTGTGCCTCTCTCTGTGTGTGTGTGTGTGTATGATTGTGTATAGAGTGTACCTTGTGAACGTCACTTTGTTGTGCAGTATAACGAAAGTGAGCCACTTTCTAACACTGTGAGCAAACGATGGAAAATTGCCTCTACGCCTTTTGGCCATTAATTGGGTTAGCCACAATCTCGCAGTTGCCACAGTTAAAACTGTCGCATAGGCTATGTGTGGGTGTCCAAACGATACGAGTACCAACAATAAGCCGGGTGCGTTATGACAGTTGTAAATATTATGACTACCAAGTTAAGGAAAAGAGAAGGTCTTGGAAAGTACGAGAAATAACCTTACGGCTTATAATAAATAATAATTACGTAGAAAGGTAATTAAAAAAAAGGTAAAGTACCAACAGGATTGAAAGTTCGGACAGATTGCCACCGGAAGTGCAAGTAACTTGGCATAAACAAGCTTTAGAGTAGGACTTCCCTTTGTGGAATAAATTCGAATTCAAACTTCGGTAATTTAGATCGGTAGAAGACTCTATATTCTGCGTTTTATACTATCTATAAGGATTTTCAATGGTTCAGTTTAAAACAACCTGAACAGTTGCTCAGGTTTCCAATACAAGTCAAAGGTCATTCGTCAGCCCCAGAGGGCCCTCAAACGGAACGAGTTTTATACACATATATCGTACATCTATCTATCTATCTAACTATCTAATAAATATTTAAATGTGCGCACACACACATGACCACGGCTATATAATTAAAGTCATCTGGGGCTATAAAGCGAATGATTAACGTCGTCTTAACAAAAGATCCAATGCAAATAAAGCTGGGAGGGCTATGGTTACAGGTAGGGTGTAGCTAGAGGTGACCATTAATTCCACATGTTAGATTCTTGTTGTTCGCTATTTTCTATGATTTTACATTTGATATTCTGTTGTATGAATAAATTAATTTAAATTAAGCAATAAGCCAACTAACTAGAGTATCTAATATTACGCGATATGACGTCTTAAGCGTATTTTATGATAGCTTTTAAGCATTTAACGGCCTAGACCAAAATATTTCGATCTGCCCTGGCATATATATATATATATGTTTTCGTTAACATTTCAACATTTAACATTTTAATCTGTAACTTAAATGCAAAACTTCGCAAAGCAAATGAAAAAAAGCCTTTTGTTCCAAGCCGCCCTTTTAAACGGTAGCAGCTCTTAATTATGTTGTTGTTTTCATTGAAACTGGAGAGAAGACACCCATCCGATTAGGTTTTCTTATCCATATCGATGCTAGACACTTCCGTGGAGTCGCCACAACTGAAAGTACATACAGAAAACTGTTTACTCTGACAAATTTCAAGTGTTTCAAGTGTTGTTTATGTGTGGAGACAAAATGATATATGGGCTTTCACAGTGCTCAGTTGGATGTTTCTAAGGCTTAAAGTATCCATATATTCAAGGTCGTCTACATAATGGAAGATGCGTATTCTAGATAGTCGAGAGACAACAAAAATTGCATCCCAAACTAAAAGGGAATCCTCCTTCTCCTAAGGGAATCTATTTCTAAAGTGTATACGAAAAAGGCGTTCCGACTAACAATTTCAACTGATCATTCTATATTGAAGGACTCCCACTGTGAGATTCTATTAGTTCCACTTTCGTTTTATAATTGCAACACAGCTCCTGCCTAAAGATGCTTTGTAGCCCATTAACCTCACGCCTGGCATCGACTGGCAACCTGCCAACCACAGACTTTAGTATAAACTAACCACAAATTCACTTTCCTATTGTGGTAAAATTAAGCAGACATAAAACGCTGGAATTTATGCTGACACGAGTGCGAAATCCTAAATGAAAAGTGAAGTTGATGATGGGGCGTCATAAAAAAGGGAAATGGCAGTGGGACGACATTACTTTCGGCAGATGATGGGCGTCTTGGGCGGCTTGGGTGTCGAAGGTTTCTGCTCCTGGCACCTGACGGTGACAACAGTGACGTTGACGTCGTCGTTAAGATCCAGCTCCGTTGTGAGTGGTGTGTTGAGAACTGGATAAACTGGATGAGCATTAGCGGCGGCAGTGGCAGTGCCATTTGTCTTAAGGTGCACCACATGCGCCAAATTTGTGGTGGCCTCCATTGCAACGGCCATCACGTTGCCATTGCCATTGCCATTGGTTAATGTGTTGATGGGTTTCTTTAGCAGCTGATTGGAGGAGTCCAGCCGATTCGTGATCGACGTGTGGCGAGTGTTAACCGACTGTAAAGAAAAGAGTAAAAGTTTAGAAAGAAACTCTCGTTAAAGCAACAACTACAAGTATGTGGGGCAGCAACAGGGCAATAATATATTGGCCCGTAGTATACTCACCAGATTGTTGTTGTTATTCATTCGACCACGTATATTGTATAAGCCGTAGACCAAGGGATTCATGCAGGAATTGGTTGAGGCGAATATGAATAGAACCTTGCGCACCATCGAGTTAACCTCGCGCACTGATGTTTTGTCTAGGAAATACCACATACAGATGAAATAGTAGGGAGTCCAACAGATGATGAACACAATCACAATGGTTATGGTCATTTTGAGTGTGCGTTTCTTGGCTCGACTTAGGACATCGTCGTTGGAGCGACGAAAGCGCTCTGCCATTACATCCTTGTGCACACGCTGGTTTTTGCGATAGATTTCCAGATAGATGGCTCCATAGCAGTAGATGAAAGCGATCAAAGGAAATGCGTACATGGCACACATAGTGGCGATCTGATATACCGAGTTATCGAAATCGCTCATAAACGAATGAAAGTTGACGCATTGAAAGTAGCCTGTAACGATCGGGTGCTCCTCAAGATGGAAGAGAAAGGCCTGAGATAAAGATTAAATGACATTAATTGCTTGACTACTGTGCAACTGGACAACTGAGCAACTAGGTAACCCACCTGTGGGATGCTACATATGACGGAGCCCAGCCAGGCACAGGCTAGCATAATACGTCCACGGTTATAGGAGCGCTTTAGAGGCTTCAGGATCGCAAAATACCTTAAATATAGAAGCAAAACAGAAAAACATGTTAGACAAACGATTGACGCTTTGTATGTCGCCTTATCTGGAGATATCAATGAGTTTCCATTAGAGACAGTCTCTAGAGCAGGATGCAAATGTCGACTCACCTGTCCAGCGATATACACACCATGACAAAACTGGACAAGTACAGTCCAAACACACGAAAGAAACTCATGAGACGGCACATTAGATCCGTGGAACGCCACTGCACTGTCCAGGCCCACGTAATCTCCAGCGGCATCAGCAGCAACGTCACCATTAGATCGGCAATGGCCAAATGCATTAGCATGATGTCAATACGCAAGGGACCCCGCAATCGACGCTTGGTCAGCAGATAGAGCACTGTGCTATTCCCAATTGTTGAGATCACAAAGAGTATGCTGCGAATGGAAAAAAGGTCGCCTGTCGATTAATCGGTGAGCTGCAGCAACGATGTCGTTGTGTTTATTTGCTTGGGATAAGGCAGCCAAGTGGGTGACGCTGTACTCCGACTTTGAGGCAAAGCGTGGGTGCTCCGTTCGGTTTGTTAAGTGGGTCATGGAATTGAACGGATCATTAAATGGAATTGTGATTGAAGAAGTTTTCGAAACGTTAATGCGATTAAAATAAATAAAAGAATTAAGGAGCGCCAGGACTATGATAATGGTATAATGCATAATGGATAATAGCAGGTTTGTCTTTATATACATATATATTCTTAATAAACATAATCAATATCCACCTGTACCTAGAAATTAATAATATTATAGTATAGTAATTCCAGCTCATATATTTTCGAACTTAATTTCTCATATAAAAGATATGTAAAGAAAAAAATATAAAATACCTTCACTTTAAATGTTAAAAGTCTATTAGTTTCTTTTTTATAGAGTATATAGAGAAATAAGCACAAAAGAGTAATATATTCTTTTGATATATATAGACCGCGATTAATGTTAATTGAATGTATTATAATTTATTATATACTGCTGAGTATAAGGATAAGAAATTTCAAGCAAATAATATTCCCTTTTCATTTGTCTTTCAACAGGCTCATTAATATGAAATGGTTTACTTCAAAAAGTATTCAATCAGTCATAAACACGTTCTGTGTATGAATCCAATTAATAGATACAGGTGAGTGGGTCAAGGGTAATTATAAGGAACTGGCTTCTATTAATCACTCAATTACTACCAGTGGGCTTTATGGACATATTATAGTATATTCATTTGCAAGTAATGACTGTATAGCTTTAATTAAATTACCTATTAAGCATGAACTTATCTTAAAAATGAACTCTTTTCAATTTAATATCTATGTAAGTATAATATATGGCGTATGGCGTATATTCCGCTTACATCATTATCATATCTACACAATTCAAAACTTATAGCTATAAACAAGATTAGAAAGAACTGAAAACCCCATTACTTAATTAGTAATCCGAAATATTAAGTGCAATCTACGGGTTTCTTAGTCAGTTTCGTATGCTGCAATCGGTAAAAATAATCTCTGTAAATTTCGAATCACTCTATTAAGGTGAACCCTACGCTGATCCACTGCGTTCAAATTCCAAATGAAAATTATTAAATCTTAGACAGATAGACATGAACATGACTTATACCATACATACATACTTATACACAAGTGTGTATACATATGTTTATATATATATATATATATATATATATACATCTACACCTACACAACGACTGATAAGTTGTTAGAAAAGTCGCCGCTTATCAGCCTGTCTCTGAGGCTGAACACCAAAGTATGAGTACAACAATGCAGGCGGAGAAATGTGTGGGTGATCTCAGTTCATATAGTGGGTAGGTGTTGGGATCGCTTTTATATATATTTTATATATACTCATATATATCTTACTCACCTATAGACTGTGATGGAGAGACGGTGGCCATCATTGAATATCATATCCTTTGACAAATGCATTGTGCCATTGGTATTATTCACATTTGACCAATCACTCAATATTCGGTGATCATAGACAACCTCATTCACTTCGCCGGACTGGGACATTTTTACAGGTAACTATACAGTTACATTTAGTAACCACAACAAATCAACTTTCAATTTTACAGAATTGTTTATCCTATGAAAAAAAAACTCTTTATTAGTTTTGTTTTTCGATATGTTAATTATAATAGATTGTTAAGTTTTTCTTGAACTTAATTATACTCTTTTTATTATGAACTTAATTACACTCTTTTTATGTAAGAAAATTCAGCTATAGGTTTTCATTTATTGTTTATACATTTATACATATTTATTTCACGATTAGCAACGGAAATTATCAATAAACCGCTTGAACTATACAAAATAAATAAAATCGTGGATGTACATACATATATTTATAGGAAATTAAACGTGTATTATATACAATCATTTAAACTTTAATATAAATTAATATAACTGTAAATACAAATAGTTTTTATTTATTTATGTTTATAAAAAAAAAGCAGCATTCAAGCATCGCATTAAACGCAAATATTTGTATACCTTTTTTATATAATTAACCACTAAAAAGGGTATATTAAATCAATGCAAAAGTATGTAACAGTCAGAGGAAAGTATCACCGATATAAAGTATATATATTCTTGATCAAAATCAGTAGCCGAATCGTCAGTCCATATGCCAACATCGATATCAGACACTAACAGAACTGAAAACACCAACAATTTCTGTATGTATTTAGTATATGATACCTGACCTAAGGGTATCTGGCAGTTGTTGCCTCTCCACTGGAGCATTCTACCTTGTTCTACGTATTTTTAAGGGCCTGTCAATAGAGCCACATACGAAACACTCGTAGAAAAAAAAGTCTCTTACACTTGATTGAAAGCGATTATTTGGTACCGTAAGCTTTAAACCCGTAATTATACTTGTATGATCGTTAATACGGGCTTACATATGTATGTTATTATTATTGTCTTGTTTATTATTTGCATTCCATTGATTTTTCTCTGTTTTTCATAACGCTTGACTGACAGCAATGTGAGATAATCACAAAAAAATAAAAAAAACAACTGAAACACACTCAAAAGATGCTGAGATATTTCTACTCTTTGCTATAAACTCCTGGCAGTCTAGTAAAGAAAGGGTCTGACAATTGTATTACGAGTATATCGACTCACTCAACCGTATTCAATTCAAGTTAATTAATTAATTTCACTCATTTGTCAGACATGTTTGCGCGCTATTTAATAAGTTCAAGAACATTTTTGTTATTGTTTTTAATTTTCGGTTGCTATTTTTTTTTATGTTTTTCATGTTTAGCACTCTGACCTTGAACTAATTCATACTCTCCCATCCTCCCATCGTATTAAATTGATATTTTATTTTAAAGTGATAATAAATAAGTTCCACTTATGCTCTACTCCATGTCTTTCACAATGAATAATACTCGCTTGTTGTCAATAGCCGCCGTGTGGCTTATTAATCTGTTAATCAATTGCGCTCAATGGGACAGACGCTCACTCAATTAAATAGCAAAAACAAATACCATAGAGATAATCAACAACAATGCCTCTCTCTCAGTGCATTAATCCTTGAACATTCTCATTGTACGAGTCAAATAAAAATTAAATGTTTCATTTCTATAATCACATGGTGTTTGCTGACTCTAGAACTTTTATATGTGTTTCCTCAAAGAGAACAAATAATGAGATATAAATAAAAATTTGAATGGGGGAAACTTAAAGGGGCTCGCCGATCAAAATTGTATAATTAGCGGATAAATAAACTAAAACTATTTCTTTTCGAATGTGTTTATCTTAAAAACGTTGTATTAAAAGAAATTTTAATATAATCAGATGGTATCATGCAAAAGGTATTTTTACTATTTCAATTAATATATATTTTTTGGTATATATTTCGATAGTTTCTTAACAGGTAAACCAAGTAATCTACGAGTATATAATTGATTACGTCCGCACTTTAATTTGTTGCATTTGTTTTTCTATTTGTTTTTTATATTGATTGTTGTTGAGGTTTTTTAATTTACGTTTTGTGTTGCGTTTTCTAAACACGCGCGCACACCGTGTACAAGAATATATTGTGTGTGTATGTGTGTGTATATACTTGGTGTGGTCTCTATTATATACACACACACACTCATTTACAAAATCTAATAATTGGCATGATTCTGCTACACCTCACGCACCAACACCAACAGCTACCAGCACATGCAGAACGGACACCAGACCGCGATCGGCTTACACCACTGGAACCGCCCACAACCCACAGAAAAAGGGGCTTGTTATCGATATTGCATACGGTGTGGCGATAGCTATAATTACCGGCACTCGAACTCGATCTGAATCTTGTGCGTGTATTAGCACCGTGTGGCGAACAGGAACTGACTGAAATGGCAAGGCGGCTGCTGGAGCTGCTGGGGCTGTTGGGGCAGCCGTTGCTGCCGTGAAATCGAAATCTCGACAACAACTGATAATCTTATTAATAAAATGCGACGCAGTCGGCGCTCCCGTTGCTCTTGTACTTGTGCTTGTATTGTGCCACTAGTTGGCAACGCCGACGGGCCATTTGCACTGATAACAGCGGACGGGACGACCCCAAAACTGGCCCATGTGTTCGTAAAGCCCGCCCGCATAAAATCTAACGTTTATCAATGCGTACGATGCTGTCTGTGTGAAATCCGAGTTCACCGCTGTCTGTCTATCAGTTTGTTTGACTCCTGATCGCCAAAAACGTTTCTTTACCGCTTATCAACATGAAGTACTACCGTGTCTCAAAAAAATACATATATATACATATATTATTTAAAAAACCTATTACGTTATCAGCCGGTTGGTTACTGTGTCTGATGGCGACTTTGCCTCCTACTTGTTGCGAACAAATATATATAGTATGTTTAAGACTAGAACTTCTGGTCAAAGTTTGATCACTGCACAATTTATCTTTATTCCGGAAACACTTGTGCTACCTATGACCATTCGTTTGCGTCTGTTTTCAAGAGTAGTTCTGCAATTTTCAAGGTCCATCATTTTGCCATTTACAATGTCAAGTCGCAATTTGCAAACGGTTCATTAATCTAATGAGCACCATTGGGTTGGTATCAACAAAAGAATTTGAAGTTCACGTTCATGACAGGCTACAGCCCTCTATTGTATGCTATGAATGTGTATGTAAGTGTGTCCAGCTGCGTATAGCTGTTTATAGGTGTGTGTGTGTGCGTGACCCGTTATCAAGATGCATCTGTGCTGATACGACACCGTTTTGTCGGTTCTAATGAGACAGCGTGTGGCAAAACAGGCTGTGGATTAAAGAATATTAAATCAACCTCTAAATTGACATGAAAAAAAACCGAACTAGAAGTAAAATAAATAGTGAAATTATGTAATATTTTCCTCAGTTTAACTATAAAGTTACAAATGAATGTGTCGAATTCTCGTTTATAAAATAAATCAATATACAATTGATCGTAGAATTAACCATTTTCCGTAAAGGATAATTGTTTTTGATCATTTGCAACGCTTGAAAGTATGCAATAGAATTTTGACCAATAATAACGGAAATCCGCTGAAAAGTTAATACAGGTGAAGCTTTTGAATAACAAGTGCAAGGATATTCTACCTATTACAAATCGCCTCCGGTACTTACAAGGAACTTCTTTAGAAGGAACTTTCCTCCTCCTTTTCTAACTAACAGTAGTCCTGAAGGACTCTTTCTGCCTCTCGACATTTGACTCGTAAATAAAATGGTAATTTATAAAGGAAACTATAGTTTTATAAATATTAAAATGAAAAAAAATACATAACCCTCCAAAAACCACACCTGCTCCAACCAACACTGCCCCATATGTACATTTTATACTATACTAAATACATATACAGATAGAACATATATGTGTAAACATAAATAAAAGTGTTAAACTAAAAGTAGGCAACAATCTTTTTTATTTTTGAATCGGTAATGACAATCGATAGTTGGCGGCACTGTTAATAATTGATAAATAGTTTGTTATCGATTCAGTAAAATGAACGAAATGTCAATCGAATCTGTTCAGAACTGAACTATAGAAGTCAACTTTTCACGTGTTGCGGCTAAACGACGGTGTTGTTATTTTTATGGAAGATAAATAAAAAACCGCAAAGATGCTACGTAAATTAAAAAAGCAACCTGAAACCGTAGCCGATAAAGTGAGCAAACTGCTGGCGCATCCCAACGAAAGCGACAGTGAAGATGCTTCCGATGTTGATGTGGCTACTGGAGCTCGCGTTGTAGACTTCGAGGATGAATACGATTTGCCTGATGCGCGTAGCACAGATTTCCGGAAACGCAATGTAAAGCTACTGTCGGAACAGAGTGAACGATACAAAGGCAAAATCACAAGCCGTAAAGAATTTGAGCAGGAGGATGACAGTGACGAAGAGGAGGATGCTGAACTGGCATATGAAGAGAGTGACAGCGACGAGGACGAAGTTTCTAACTTGGAGGCCTTTAACAAGAGGTTAAGGGCGACAAATCAAGTAGAAAATGGTAAACAAAGTGACAGCGACAATAACAGCGAAGCAAATGGCGGTCAGGAGAACAACGAGGATGATGATGAGGACGATGATGATGACGACGATGATGATGACGACGATGATGATGACGATGACGATGATGATTCCGACGATGATGAGGATGATGAAAATGCTATCGAGGCTAACGAAATTATGGTTAAAACAAACCAGCAAGCCGAAGTACAGAAGGGAATCTGCGTTCAGAATCAGCTACGCATTTGGGAGCGCCTCCTGGAGCTGCGCATCAATACACAAAAATTTACCAGCAAAGCAAACCAACTGCCTTCGCCCGAGACGTTAAAATCACTCAGCAATAATAACGAGGAACTTAAATCAGAATTAAACGAAGCGCAAGAGCGAAGTTTTAAACTACTGCAACAACTGTTTGCCCTGCAATCGGCGTTTACGGAGCAGCACAGTGAGCTGCGGGAGTCTGTAAAACGTAAACAGCCGTCAGAGGAGAGCACAGAGCCGTCCAGCAAGAGGTATGCAAATGCGCTGCAAAGTAATTTCCAAAATATGCGCAGCTATCGCAACGAGGTGCTGCTTAAATGGGACGATCGCACCAAGCTGCTAACGCCTGGAGCTAGTGGTAAGCGCAAGTCTACGCAGGAGGATTATGACATCATCAAGAAGATTGACAATGCGCTGGCCAATCGTGAGGCTCTTGTGGAAAAATCGCAAACAGTAAAAAACAATCAGCAGAAACCAGAGCCACAGCAGGATAATAATGATGATACAGAGTCGAAGAGCACAAGCCAACGGCAACCGAACATTTACGACGACAGCGATTTCTATCACCAGCAGCTGCGGGAACTCATCGAGTACAAGGCCAGCACAACGTCCAACATGAGTGAAATTACCAAACAGTTTGTGGAGCTGCAGAAGCTGCGGCAGAAAATGAAAAAGAAGGTGGACACAAGAGCCAGCAAGGGCAGAAAGTTACGGTAAGTTTCTATATGGAATATGTCAATGGAATTACTTATCAAAATCTTTTTCTTTCTCGTGCAGTTACGTGGTGCATAACAAACTAATGAATTTTATGGCACCAAACGAAGCCTGCGATTGGACGGAGGAGTCCAAGACGGAGCTGTATAAATCATTATTTGTTTAGAATACATTAAAAGCTGTAAACTGTTATTAAGAGCTACGAACTGCATTAACTTATAGCGAATTCTTGGTTAATTATACGTTTATAAAAAGAAAACCCCAATTTATGATTGAATTCGGTAATCTTCAGATCCATAAGCGAAACATGAACGTGGTGATACACCGAAAGGATTCTCACGTCTCTTTCTTTGACTGTTATATGTTATATGGAACATTTCACTTAAGGAACTGCTGTGAAGGGCTATGGGTTTTCCAATTTCCAATGCTCTCGGGCTGTGCTAAATATAGGAGATAATCTTTTCAGATATGGCTAGGAATAAAAACATATATGTATATATAAATTTTTGTAATAATATCGAATTTTATATTTATTTATTTCATATGTTCGTTTACTTTTTAACTGCTAAATTTGTATGTTCAACATTTTATTCGTTTATTATTTGATTTATTTATTATTATATTAATAACTGGTTAATTAATGCAAACAAACGATCGGTTAAATTGCATAACAATATGGCATCAAAATAACCGTTTTGCAATTACCATCTCGTTATTGGGTGACAACTTGTGTATGTGTGAGAGTGTGTGTATTTAGTTGTGGAGGAGGGGAGATTGCGTATTGCATTATTTATATAAATATTATTTGCTTGCGTTAATTCAAGTTTGTTCCTGTTCATTAGATACATAAGTATATATGTATATCAATATATATATATATCTATAATTTGTTAATATATTAAACTAGATTTTTTTCACTGATGCACGTACATGACTCGGTATTTGTTTAATTTACTTTGCTAGTTTCGTATTTAAATATTTTCATTTATAAAATTATTATTCTTTATGTGATGTAGTATGCTTCGTCGTCTAAGTCATTGTTAGTTAAAGTTTGATTGCAATAAATAAGATATAATTAAAAGTATGTGTATATATTTGCTAATGGAGCTTTGGAAGTACCAAAAAATATAAAATACAAAATTCCATTCAAATTTCAATTAAATACAAAAATAAATACAAACAAGTTATATTGCTAAGAAAATACCAAAAGTTACATCTTTAAATTACTATAAAAAGTTTCGAGCATTTTTTTTTTTTTTAAATAAATTAAAATTTCATTCGCAAAGATTTCAATCCGGTGATTGGGTACTGGGATAGGGAGTATTCATTGTCAAGCTCTTATTAAAAATTAATTAACAATTAGCAGAAAATATAAGAGTATATAATATCAATTAATTGTTGTTTTTAATATATATTGCACATAAATGCACACGGGAATTAAGAATTTGCTTTCGGCTTAAGTGCCTATAGAAGTACCACGACACAGACATATGGTTAAAATTTTGAAAATGATTTCAAATAAATACTGGGCGATTTTGACTCAAATATAATACCGAAAGTACGTTTAAAAAATATACATATAAACCTTAAAAAAGTGTTAGCTGTGTGTGTGTATACATATTTGTTTATGTTTGTCCGTCTGGTGTGTGTGGAGCGCGTGAGTTAATGTTTATGGTTCAGTTTTAGCTCTTTCGTTTTTGTATACAAACTACCAATTACAAAGATTACAAAAGTGCAATGCGTTGTCTGTCTTCAATTGATTTGCCTAATTGTTTATGGAGTTCTTCAGCAACAGGGGCAGCCCAGTTTTAGTTTTTGATTTGGATACAAGTATGGTGGCAGTTTTGGTGCCAGCAGCAGTGGTTGCAGCAGCAGCGGAAGCAGAAGCGGCAACAGCAGCGCCACTAGAGGCAGCAACATCAGTAACAGTGGAAGTGGGTCGGTGCACAGCCTGCCACTGTCTCTGATGCAACTCCTGTAGCAGAGCTGAATGTTTATCCAGCGCCTTCAGCTGTGCCGTGTTTTGTGTCTCGTAAAGCGACGACTGCAGCTGCGTGTGTATGGAAGTAACATTGGAGAGCGTGCTCTCGGCGTCGGCAGTTAGAAAATTGCTTAAATAACGTTTGCTAGATGTAGTTGTCGATGATGTCGTTGTAGTGGTTGCCGTTGTAGTCTGTTCCTGCTCTGAAACCTATAAAAACCAAATTGAATTATAAGCATACTTCAAGCTGCATGCAAATATGATTTTAACCTTTCTGGGAGCACCAAACTCTTCGTCTCAAGTACACTTGGCGGGATGTATAACGTTTTCCATATCTTTTTGCACCGCGTACAGCTCAGACAGACTTTTGGCAAACATCACATTCAGTTCACTCATCTTGGCCAGCTGTAAAGATAGTTTTTTATTGTGTATGTTCAAATTGAATCCTATAATACTCACAGTTTGATCGTTGCACTTTTCACGTAAATTCATATTAGCCGTTTTAAGCTCTATTTCGTGTTGAAGCAGCTCCGCCTGCAACGTCTCCGTGCGCGCCTTAAGCGTAGTCACTTCTCGCCGTAACTCATCCTCAGTAGCACCACTAGCAGCGGAGGCTCCGGTAACGCCTACCCGCAGCAGATCCATTTCACGCTTAAGGCGAATGTTTTCTTCCTTATAGGTGTGTAGCTGCCGTTTCCATTCGTCCACATTGGCTGTGGATTCCTAGTAAAAGAACGTGATATTTAAGTAATAATCTTAATAAATTATAAAAGAGACTCACCTGCAAGGCGCTGGTCAGGCGCACGTTATTGTTCTTCAAAGTGGCCAACTCAATTTCCCATTTCTTGGCATTGGCGCAGCTGCAAATTATCAAATTTTAATATTAAGGTCACATCTCAGTTAGCTTTGGAAAGGATTTCTCTCGAATTTTGGATTAAAAATGGTCTGAACCATATGGGAAAATAATACCTTTGCGCCAGTGCCATTTTCAGGCGTTCGTTTTCATATTTGAGCTGTTGCTCTGCCGTAGCGTTAGCACCTGGTCCGGTATGCATGCCCACAACGCTGCCACCAGAAGATACTGTAACTGCAGCATTACCTCCACCACCACCAGTAACACTGGTGGCAGTTGGCGTTCCAGTGCCCGTAACCAACGTTGGTTGTGGCGAGGGCGTGGCCGAAATAATTTCCTGTTTTCCATCGTTTAACAACTTATGTGAGGGACTATCTGGATTGGCGTTCTGTGTGTTCGTATTGTTTAAATTCGGCGGCTCAACAGTGTGGGGATCTATGTTGGTGTTATCATTTTGCAAGGCACCCACAGCACGTCCTGAAACAGGTGAGGTATTTGCCGATGTGGTTGGCGTTACCGCATTGGAACCATTCGCGGATTTCATTGCATTTTTGGTGGCCTCCTTGACCTCCTGGAATTTTTCCACAAACTAAAAGGAATATACGGTAATATTAGAAATATATTGATATCAATACTACCATTAATTATGTACACACCTTGGTCAGCTCTGCCTCGGAGGAGAAGCCCAGTCCATAAACAGTATTAGCTCGTACGTCGCTCCATTGTCCAAACTTTTGTGAGGTCTGCGTAAATGTCATGCTGGGGGTAATTGTCGAATTTATGACTGCCTTGGTGCCCTCTACGCTGATGATGCGGTATAGATTTCTGGAGCTATCGTAAAAGAAGCTCACATTGACCGCCTTCATACTAGCTGTGATCCATGTTCGTTTCGTCTTCGGGTCAATATGGAACACATGCGCCTGGCAAGTAAAAATCGGTTGTTCCCTATTGTGCGAGATGAACAGAGAAAAAGGAAGGTTAAACAGCCGCAGCACCCACAGGTAATTAATTAAAAATTCCATTAAAATTCCTGCACGTCGGCTTAATATTTAATTTGTATACGGTTTCCGAATTGTTAGAAGGAACAGTGAGGGGGTACAAGAAATGTGTGGCCAAATGTCTAATGGCATCCTTACATCAGCATAGTAGTACATTAGCTCCTTATTCAAATGGTAATCGTGTTTTCAATCGATCGGATATATAAAATGAGAAACTATAAAAGTTTAAACATACTTTGCACGTTTGTCTAAAATGTTTGCCAATTTGTATGAAATTATATTTTATAGTAAATATTCGATATAAGAAACTATAAACCATTTTTTAATATTCGAAGTTAATGATTATAAAATAGTATAATCATCTAACTCTATTGATATCAATAACAATAAGAACAATATAAGGCAATACCAGCTGTTCCACATAGCGAAACTGAAATGTAATTTAATAATTTGAAAATGTTTCACGTGAGAGTCTTGTATAAGTTCTAGTACTCAATTTAATTAAAGTATTTAACATAGCAAATGGCATAGTTAGATAGTCGTAATGTGTTTTACACTGAAGTTAAATAATAGCGTCACTTTATCATTATTGCTGCCATGGAAATAACAACAAATTTTGTTAAGGGATTAAGAGCTTGAAAGAATATTTTTTTCCCCTGTTGTTGCTATTGATATTGTCGGCACCGTGTCATTGGCATTGTTGTTCTTGATGGTGCCGCTGGTAATTGTGGTTGTGGTGGTGGTGGGGCGGGTGCTGCCTTGGCGACCAAATTGCATTATGCGCTTAAGTGTTTTGTAGCCTCGTTTTGATTTTGCTCAAGTTTACTGTACACACACATTTACACACATGCACACACAAACGCACACTCCCATCCGCACACACATATGTATATGTATATAATTTGTATCGACGGGCGGCGTTTGACAGCCTACACCTACGTGTAGCATCAATTCAGATTGTATATAGCACATTTTTACACCTCCGACGCCGACCGCAGCGCACAAGAAACAGGAACAAGAACAACAACAACGACAACAACAACAACAACAACAATGGCAATAGCAGGAGCAGTAGAGGCTGAAGTAAGGAAAACGTCGGCGTCGATTTTTCACACAACTTACAACATTTGTAGTCGCAATAGCTTAGTATGCGCACTTACCCCATTTTGCTGGTTCGCTGCAGAGCTTAATTGGATTTTATGGCAATGCGTTTACCTATTCTAATTGTTTATTCGTGTTAATTAATTACACTTAAAAAAAAAACAAACGAATAGTGTAAAAACCGTACGCAATGCGACCAAAACTGTGAGTGATGTTACTAAAACTGTAAGGAATGTTATGCGCAATAACAGCGAAATGTTGGCCGAAACTACTGTTCTGCCCGATAACATTCTGTAATGTATATGTTATCTCTCGTATGGTGACAGATATATCGATTTTTAAACTAGAGTTGTACTGATAAAATTTATCTTGAATTTACACTGTTGAAATTAATGGGTTTTTAGAAAAATTATATTTCATTCACACATTCATTCAAAATAAAAGTGTATGCTGGTAATTAAATAATTCTGCGATATATCGATTAACAAATATGTTCGTTAACATAGGCGGTACGTCGTTGCCACACTGTAAGAAATGTACAACCTGGTGGCAGCACATAGTTTTTTCATCTAAGTGGCAACCAACAAAGAAACTAGAGCTGCGTTTTTTCGCACATAAAAATCAATCGGAAATAAATAAAACTTGCTACAATTGCAATAATTAAATAGATATATATGCAAAAGCTGAACAGCAACAAAAGTTGTTGTTGCTGCTGCTGCGCTGTCGCCGTGCGATCGATCCTTGTTGGCTACGGGGTACGTGTTTGCGCCAGGGAGGAAGGGAGTTTTTTTTTGCTCTTTTTGCATAAAAGCCGTCCTCTATGTTCAGGAAAAGGCGTTTTACGAATCATTAAACGAGTCAGGTGCAGCAGCTGTTAGTCTGCAGTTCTGTATTTTAATGTATTTGGCTTAATTAGTGTTAAAATCGTGTGAGAAACATTAGTTTTGAATAAAATAATTGAAATTCAAATGAAAAAACTCTTCATATGTGTGCGTACTGGCATGCGTGTATGTATATATATGTGCTCCGTACGTGTTTAAGTGAGTGTGTATGTGTTGGTGTACAAAAACTTGTTATCAATGCGGCGCCTATGATAAAACTCTTATTAGACATGTTTTCTGTGCTTGTCCAATTGGAATTTCTTAACCCATTGCGTTGGCGTTGCAAGACTCGACGGGGAAAATGTCGAATATAAACAAAAACTGCAGCCGCTGCGTGGGAAAAGCGTTGGCTGATTAAGCTCTATAAACAGCAAATTACGCCCAATTTTCTATTAACAACGCTCATGTTTTTATAAATTTCGATTAACGGTATCATACCGGTTAACCTTTTTTGGAAATATCGCTTTTGAAACGGTTCACCCAGGAAGGAAATCATTATACCGGTATTAACTTATATCGGAGTTTTTACAATTAAACTGCACATTAAAATTCAAGACAGAAATGTTTTTCTTTTGCCTTTATTATTTCCTGGCTTTTACCGGTTAAAAATAAACGTTTCAAAATTATAGATAATAAGCAATTTCAATATAATGAGGCTTGATTGATTATACGGTGACCATTATTCGATTTAATCAGAAAAATTATGTTAAAAATATTAGTTTTACCTTATTTTGTAGCTCACATTTGAATCGGTTTTGTTATTGAGAAATGGCTTTGATAAGCACGTTAATCCTCTTCATTTTTAATATAGTCTTGCACGCGTGCCTGTGCTTTGGCGGCCAACTAAATAATGTGGAATATGATGTGCGACGTGATGCCCACAATATCCGAAGACAGCATATCGCAGCGTTCTTCGCAATTCAGCGGTGAAGATGCCAACTTTGAGCAGCTTATGGTGTCCATGCTCGATGAGCGGGACAAACTTATGGACAGCCTCCGGGAGGCACAGGAGAGATTGGGTGAAACGGAGGTTAAGCTGCATGATGTCGAAAAAGAACGCGACAGCTTGCAGCGACAGATCAATGCTAATTTGCCACAGGTACGTTTAGCCCATAAAAATATCGAACAGCTACAAATGATTATTCATTGAATATTTTTAGGAATTTGCCACACTGACCAAGGAGCTGACACAAGCACGTGAGACGCTTCTGGAACGCGATGAGGAGATTGGAGAGCTTAAGGCGGAACGTAATAATACCCGAGTAAGTTGTTTAACAAAACAATTAACATATTCAACTATATTTAAACTCAATTTTACAGCTATTGTTGGAGCATTTAGAATGCCTGGTTTCCCGGCATGAGCGTTCCCTGCGGATGACCGTCGTTAAGCGGCAAGCCGCTGCTCAGAGTGGCGTTTCCAGTGAGGTGGAGGTGCTTAAAGCGCTTAAATCCCTGTTCGAGCATCACAAAGCCCTAGACGAGAAAGTGCGCGAGCGGCTGCGTCTCTCCATTGAAAAGAACAATATGCTCGAGGAGGAGCTGACCACAACCAAAGATGAGCTAACTCAATACAAAACGGGCGCATTGCCAGGCAGCGGCAATGGCCCCACGGCTAATGCCAGTGGCGAAAATGGCATTAAAGAGAAGGTGGGTGTGTGTATCAGTTTGTGTACTCATGTGTGCATATGTATATTTGCCCAATCAAGCGTGTATTCTATATGCTATACCTTTTATTGTTACAGCTGGCAAGTGGAGGGGCTGGCGGCGTCAGCACGGGCATCAACGGTGATGCTACTGAACTTAATGAATATGCGGCCAAAACGCACGAGCTTCAAACGATCATCGAGAAGCAGGTGAGCAGACGCAGGGGAAGAACATCATCAATGCCAACAGCTCACATTCTACGTTTATACGTTAACACAGCATTCAGTTAACGCACTATGACTCACAACGAGATAGTCCCATGTGCCTTCATTATATGCTGTTTGTTTTATCTGTTTAAATTTCCTTTCTATTGAGATAATTTATTCCGTTCTTTAAATAACGTCGAATATCACTGATCACTGACCAAAGTTCCACTTTATAAAGTTTCTTACTTGTATATAAAATGAGTTCACCATACTATAATATGTATTACAGTATGAGTATCTATACTTATGAGTAGAACAATAGATAACAATTGATGAGTGTAGAGTTTACATTCATACAAAGAAAATCAATTATTGAAAATGCATTAGCAAACGTTAAGAAATCTGTAAAACGTTTCATATACTTTTATTTTATATATTTTTTATTATTTCAGACCTCGGAGTTGTCGCAATGGCAGCGTCGCGTCTCCGATTTGAACAACAAGATTAGTGAAGTGGAGGAGAACATGTCACGTGTGCAAAAAGAGCATTGTAAAGCACAGGATCAGTGCTTAAAGTTACAGCGCGATTTGCGCGAAAACGTTGCACAAAAGGAAGATCAGGTAAGGAACAATAAGACTCTCTCATATTTGAATGAATCTACTAATATTCGTATAATTTGTATCTTAGGAGGAGCGTATAACTACGCTGGAAAAACGTTACTTGAATGCTCAACGCGAGTCCACATCGCTGCACGATCTTAATGAGAAACTAGAACAGGAATTGCGGCACAAGGAAGCGCAGCTAAAGGTTCGTTTATTTTAAATATGATATGATAATTGGTTATGGTTAAAAGGCATGGGCGAATCTCTTATCAAAAACAAGGTATATCATTTGGTTCTCTATTCATCGATTTCCTTTACCATTCTAAAAGGATGTGTTGGACACAGCATGACCAGGCATCAGTCTTTCGCGTGTACTATTTATGTTATTTCTGTTAATTAACATATGTTTGTAACAACCCCACAATCAAATGTTAGTAACAGCACACCTCAAAGGCTTTAAATCCTAGTTTATAGAGAAGTGCCTAAATTAAGTTCAATAACCCGGAAAGACTGATTCCACAGGTCCTTTTGAAACATATTTCGACAAGCAATCACTAAAATGGCCAGTGACTTGTTCGCCCATGCCTGCTTCTCGCTTAAACCGTGACTAATAATACATAATATGTGCCCCATCCAATGCATATAAAACCAAACTAATTAAACTCCCCCTCACACGAAACAAATCCAAAAACAAAAAAAAATACGTCCATAAAACTCTGACAGCTGCACGAAGAGAAAATCAATGCGATCGAAGAGAAACTTGAACTCTCAGAGCAAAAACTAGCGCAACACGCCAAACTCCAACCGGACATGGAGGAGCAGCTGAAGGCGCGCATGGAGGCGTTGACAAAGGTAGGAAATAAGGTATGCACTCGAACTAATATGCGCGCCGACAGGTTCCATAAGTATATAAAATTCAATATTTAAAACTAAATTTTATTCTTTATTTTTTCCCTGTGTAATGTTTTATGCGTATACAACACGTATTCTTCCAATTCCACAAATTAACAACAACAACAAACCAAACTAACAACAAATACCTAGAACATACTTATAACTGTCTCTTTTATCTGTTTTGCACAAGAACCCAGCGCACCGACAGCTAACTACTCTAACCAGAATCCAACAGTATACAAAAAACAATAATCCCTCACAATACTCATTACTCGCACCACAACAAAAACTGCTCCTCACTTTTAGCTTTCATTACTAACACACATTTATTTTTGTTGTCTGTCTCTCTTGGAGAAACATTGAATGTACGTTAGTAAATGATTTTGGCTGAACGCATTACAGGCTCAAGAACGTCATGGTTCGGCGGAGGATCGCATACGGGGCTTGGAAACGAATTTGGACGAGAAGAGCGCCGAGGTGGTAAGACTGAACCAACGTCTCAAGATGAATGAAGATCACAATTTGCGCTTATCCTCGACGGTGGATAAACTGCTGTCCGAGTCGAACGAGCGTCTGGAAGTGCATCTGAAGGAGCGCATGCGTGCGCTGGATGAAAAGAATGCTCTTACACAGGAGCTGGAGAAGGCACGCAAAGTGGCCGAGGAGCTGCATCATGAGAAGAGTGAAATTATGAAGGAGCTGTCGAAGACGCGCCTTGAAATCGAGAATTTCAAGCGTCAGCTGCTTCAGCAGGAGATTGCCTACAATATACAGCAAACGGAGGCACTCACGCGTAGCCTCTCACCCAGCAGCGTTCTGGATGGAGGCAACGCCTTTACGCGTAGTGCATCCCATGCCAGTTTTGAGACGCACTCACTCCGACGTCAGAGTAAGTCGCGAATGTCGGAGGAGAATGCGTTGGCCCGGTCAATGGCCGAACAGGAGTGGGAGAAGATACAGATGCAGCAGGTGGCACACGCCCAGCAGCAGGCCTACGACCTGGTTGCTAGCGTTGCCGACTGCGATGAAAACGATGCGCTGTATGCGGCTGCCACAGCGGATATGATGTCGCCCTCTGGCCATACGGATGCACAAACACTGGCCATGATGCTGCAAGAGCAACTTGATGCCATCAATAATGAGATACGGCTCATACAGGAGGAGAAACAATCAACGGAAGCCCGAGCAGAGGAGTTGGAGTCCCGTGTTGGCAGTCTGGAGCATGTAAATCTACTGGCGCGAGGACGTTCCATGGACAGACAGAGTCCACCCATGAGTGGGCGAAGTACACCCAACAGTCCACAGCGAGATTTCATGCAGAAATATCATACGGTAAGGATCGGGGCATAGCCCAGAGAGTAACGATGCTATTGGAATCCAACTAACTATTTTACTTTCGCTTTACTTTAAGCTTAACTTGCCCGTACTATCCAGTGATGCGTCTCGCGAGGAGCTGCATGGTGGTATGTCCACCACCGGAGACTCAAGTTCGGGTGGCGCTGCCTCTCCTTTGACGGCACGATCAATGCGTTTGGAGCGCGTGGCTCAAGCTCTCGCGCATAGTCAAGAGGAGTTGCGTCGTCGTACGATGGCACCTACTGCGGCACCTAATCTCAACTCTCACATGTCATTGAGCAGTCACAGTTACGGTCTGTCGCCGCTAAGCTCACGGTATGGTAGCCAGGAATCACTGCGTCACTATAACACCATGGGCTCCATGTCCATGCTGCAAACGCCCACATCAGGAGTATCCAGGGAAGCAGCTGCCGCTGCTGCTGTACAGAAAAAGAAGGGAATCAAGTCATCATTGGGACGGTTTTTCAGTAAAAAGGAGAAAGTGAAGGGTGTAAAGGACACATTGCCTGATGGTTCGCCCAGTATGATGTCCATAGGCAATCTGTCGATTGGCCTAAGTGAAGTAGACTCCAACTACGATGCTATGAGCATGACTGGCGGCATGATGCCGCGAATTGCCAGCTCACAGGGCTCCAAAATCAGCAGCGTTGACTATGGCCGGCAAAAGAAGTTAGTGATTCCCCAAATCCTTTTGTTTGTCCCTTACTAATTGTATGTTCCTTGCAGAGAGCACGACTATCGCAATGATTTGCTTGGGGAGGCCATGAAAGCAGGCACGCCATTCGCCCTGTGGAACGGACCCACCATTGTAGCCTGGCTGGAACTGTGGGTGGGCATGCCCACCTGGTATGTAGCCGCCTGCCGCGCCAATGTAAAATCTGGCGCTATTATGAGCGCCTTAAGCGATACAGAAATACAGCGGGAAATAGGTAACATAAGAATCTGGATTATATCTACGATTTACTATAATATATATAAAATTTCTTTGACAGGCATTAGTAATCCTCTTCATAGACTTAAACTACGTCTTGCCATACAAGAAATGGTTTCACTAACCTCACCCTCAGCGCCACAAACATCACGGACCACATTGGCGTTTGGTAAGTACAAGACTATACACTTTTAGATCCCAAACTTATCTCTTCAATAATTGTATTTTACAGGGGACATGAACCACGAGTGGATAGGCAACTATTGGCTTGCTGGGCTGGGACTTCCGCAATATCGCACAACTTTCATGGAGTGTCTAGTCGACGCGCGCATGTTGGACCATTTAACTAAAAAGGACTTGCGCGGCCAACTGAAAATGGTGGACAGTTTTCATCGCACCAGCTTGCAGTTTGCCATCTCTATGCTCAAGCGCTTAAACTATGACCGTGCCGAGCTGGAGCACAGGCGTAAGATGAGCGAAAACGGGCTGTGCGATGTCATTGTGTGGAGCAATGAACGTGTCATACGTTGGGTTAGCAGCATAGGGCTGAAGGTCAGTACAAACGCTGCCACAAACTAGGACTTATATTAAATTCAAAATTTATTTTATAGGAATATGCCAATAACTTGCTCGAATCGGGTGTACATGGCGCGTTAATGGCGCTGGATGAGGGCTTCGATGCCAACGCGATGGGACTGGCACTGCAAATACCCACGCAGAATGCACAGGTGAGTGTTAAGTTTAATTAGCAATTTAGTTGTTTTGCTTAATTCGCTTAATTTAGGCACGCCAAATACTCGACACGGAGTTTAGAAACTTGCTGCAAATTGCCACAGATCGCAGGCCAGACAGCGAACAGCGTAGCGCATCCTGATGCAGCTATAGTCCGCCCACAACATCGGTGGATGAGTAACTAAAACAACAAACAAACAAAACTTAAAAGCCAGAAACAGCAAAGCGTAACGCTAACTTCCTAAGCGCCGCATAGGACAACTAATAACGGAGATAGAAAGAAACAAACAAACTGACAGACAAAAAGAACTAAGCCACAAAATTCTAATAAGAAAGACGCAACGCAAGAGACTCCCAGGCTCAGAACACTATCTGGGCCTTCCTCCCCCACAGCATGATGCACGTCTAATCTATTCACATATATAAATACACACACGCATAGTCATATAATCCATAACAAGACAAGACAATGTATACAAGACATAGCACATACTCTACATAGGAAATATGTACGTACATACAATACATACATATATAGTCGTACATACAATGCGTATGTGCAATCGTATATATCGTGTATGTAAGTAATTTGCATGAGCGCCCTGCTGCTGTAGGCATGTACAAGTTTTAGATGCTAATCATTTTCTAATTGTTTATCTTATGATAATTTTTTTAACAATTAATTCATATTTTTTAACAAAGTGACATATACATGTATACATTTATATAGTTTATATTGTAGTATAATTGTATAATTGGGCTTGCAATAGACTAACAGTATTTTGTTTTAGCTGCAGAACGGACAGAGATGCGTGCTTTGAACCAAATTCGTAACCAAACTTGATTGTTATATAATTTTTTAAAGATTTTTTGTACAGATTATTATTTTGTTTAATTTTTTTATTTTAATTATTATTTTTTTTATATACACAAGCTAACATATTACGCTTTACATATGACATTATTGCATATTTTTGTATATTTTTGTTTTTGTTGATAGTGATGCAAGGCGCTCTGATTGAGTTTAATTCAGAAATGAATGAATGAATGAATAAGAACATGCACAACAATCAGGCATATATAGTAAACAGCTGCATATACATATATAACGTTTCGATATATTTATATATATACGCCTAGTTTAATATACAAACATATAAAGCTCACTTTATACATATATACAGTGAATATATATTTATATATATTGAATGTATACCTAACATTTTCATGCATACGTGTAACTAACAAGAAAGTATTATAGAGCAAAGTGAAACGAAATTATTGGATGAATTTGTATTTGAAGCAGAAGTCGCAAGCGCCCACTTATCTACTATATACATAAATACATGAATATATTGAAAAGGCAAAAAGCTTTAAAGGCAACAAACCCTACAAGAATATATATAGTACTTACTTCCTTAGCCTTTGCTTTTTTGATAAAAAATTATAAACTTTCGGCATGCCACATAAATTGATATATTGAAATAATAATTTGCATCAATTGTAACTAATTGGTAAAACTAGAAGCTCGAATTGCAATCCCAATACCTTGGCTTAAATTTATACATAAATATGAATTAATCACAAAGCATATCCATTGTTTTTTAAAACAAAACATTTCTTAATTTTATGTTCTTTATTTAGTTTATACGTACAAAGACAATGGCGAGCAAGTATCATATAAATGAAATTATTTCGTTTATTAACTTTGTTTATTCATATTAACATTTACACCAGCTACTAATATATACATACAACAATATATATGTATATATATCTGTAAAGCTCTTATGTACTTAATAAGTAAACATGAAATATGTTGAAAGCACACAAACTGCCTGTTTTGCAAACATCATATTAGTTTTATGCAATTATGGGGTATTAAAATTAAGTTTTTATTAATTTGAACAAAACCAAAACAAAAACTGCAACTAACGCTTTGTCTTTAAGTATATAAAAGAAACTATAAAACAAATATATCTTCATTTTCAACTGTATTAGCAAAATTAAAAAGAAATGCTAAGACAATACCCTAAACGTCAACAGGATACATTTGACTATAGGTAAAAACAAAACAAAAAACAAAAAAACACATTCGATGCGTAAAAAACTAAACTATAACTACATCTTCTTCTTCTTCTAGCACTATCTGATATTTAAGTATAATCTTTTTAGTAAAAATGAATGATATGTGCTAGGTTAACCATTTTTACCATATGTTTTTTTAGCATATCCATCAAAATAATAACCTTCGGCAGCTCGTTTCTTTATTGAGTCACTGAAATGTTTTCTGTTGATATTTAGCGTATTTATTAATAATGTACGTAACTTTAGCGTTAACATGAATCCAATGAGAAAGTAACCCAAATTTACGAAATACTAATGCAAATTTAAGTTAATTTTTATCAAAATATTGGTTTTTATTGTTAACTTTTGTTGAAAATACTTGAGAAAAAAACAAACAAATACACTTAACTAAAGTAAAACTAAATACAATATATACAATCTATTATTATACAAGGAAAGAAAACACACAAGAAAGAAAACACACGAATATGTATATATATTTATATAATATTGTGAAGAGAAAACTAACATTTTAGTAAACGCAAAAATTCCGTATAGGAGTTTTTTATGTGTACCATATATATAAATTAAAATTTATTACAAAAAAAATGCTAGTTTGTTTGTAAATATTTGCTTTATGCTTTTCTTTGTATATTTTTAAAATTTCAAACGTTGCGCCATTACCGCTTGTCTGTTAAATAACAGAGGACTGTCATTGTTCTGTTTACTAATAACTTGCAGCCCTGGATTATTCTGTTAAGTAGCAGCTGTAAACAAAACTGCAGCCAGCTTAAACGATAAATTATTGCAAAATATATTTTTCTGTTATATACTTATTATTGCAACCATTTTTTACAAAATTACATTAACAATACAAATTCCTTGTTAATACTGAACACAAATCAAATAATGGCAGACTATCCAAATAAATCGAACCAAATAAACGACAATCGACTGGTTCATTTAGGTGAGTCTTTTAATCGAACTTATTCCGATTGGTCCGATACAACTCATAAAAAGTAAAAGAATATTTTACCAGAGGAAACATTTGTTTACGCCACAGTGTCCGATAAGGCAGTTAAACAAGTAAAACAATTTACATATTCTGCTGTAATGGATGCCACATCAAGCCTAGCCGATAAGATGGCATCAAAAACGGCCAGTACAAATTCACTGGACAGCAGTTCCAAATCAAGTTCACTTGGCTCTAAGCACGGCGCCGAGAATGGTATTTTGCGAGATACGCCCTTTGTCTACTTGGATGGTGAGGAGGACCAGGACCAGAAAAACGATGTGACCTATGTGTGCCCATACCGCGGACCGGTATTTGGGGCCCTGACCATCACCAATTATCGTTTGTATTTTCGTTCCCTCCCACTGCGCGCCCAGGAGCCGCCTGTTGTTGTGGACGTGCCACTGGGAGTAATTGCGAGAGTCGAAAAAATTGGCGGTGCCACGTCACGCGGCGAGAACAGCTATGGCATTGAAATATTTTGCAAGGATATGCGGAACTTACGCTTTGCGCACAAGCAACAGAATCACTCCCGACGCACAGTGTTCGAAAAGCTGCAAACGAACGCCTTTCCGCTCTCCTACAGCGGTAAACTGTTTGCTTTTGCACATGCGGCTGCAGCGCAAGCACCAGCAGCAAATGCGACTGTAACCGCCGGCTGGGATGGCTGGGCTGTGTATGAGCCGTTGGCGGAGTTGCGTCGGCTGGGTGTGCCCAATGACATGTGGCGCGCCACAAAGCTGAACGAGTCTTACGGAGTTTGTGACAGTTATCCAGCAGTGTGGGCCGTACCCAAGGCGGCGTCCGATGAGTTTTTGCGACGGGTTGCGCAATTTCGTTCACGCTGCCGTTTACCTGTTTTGTCCTGGATAAATCCACGTACGCAGGCAACAATTACACGTTGCTCTCAGCCACTGGTGGGCGTGAGCGGCAAACGCAATTTAGATGATGAGGCTTATCTTAACTACATTATGGAGGCCAACGCACAGTCTGACAAGCTCACCATAATGGACGCTCGTCCCAGCGCCAATGCCATAGCCAATAAGGCAAAGGGTGGTGGCTATGAGTCAGAGGATGCCTACAAGATTGTGGAGATTAATTTCCTAGATATTCATAATATTCATGTGATGCGTGAAAGTTTGCGCAAAGTGAAGGAAGCATGTTATCCCACCACCGATGATTCCAAGTGGCAGTCAGCGATTGACAGCACCTTGTGGCTGAAACACATTCGTTGCGTTCTGGCTGGCGCTGTGCGCATTGTGGACAAGGTGGAAACAATGAGTACTTCTGTGGTGGTTCACTGCTCTGATGGCTGGGATCGGACAGCCCAGTTGACTGCGCTCTCGATGTTGTTGCTAGATCCGCACTATCGCACCGTGCGCGGCTTTGAGGTGCTCATTGAAAAGGAGTGGCTATCGTTTGGTCACAAATTCCAGCAGCGTATTGGTCATGGTGATAACAAACATTCGGATGCGGATCGTTCGCCAGTCTTTCTGCAGTTCATTGATAGTGTCTGGCAAGTGAGTCAACAGTTCAGCAACGCATTCGAATTCAATGAGCACTTCCTTATCACAATCGTGGACCATCTATATTCGTGCCGCTTTGGTACTTTCCTGTGCAATACTGAGGCGGAGCGTGTGGCAGAAGGTAAGTTAATTTCCCTTTGCTAATCTTTAGACTCAACCTAATTGTTACACAATCCATTTCAGATCTCAAGCACAAGACCACTTCGCTGTGGACCCACATAAACTCTTCTTTGGATCAGTATCTAAATCCACTGTTTCCATCATTCACTCACGGCGCTGAGCCCGTGCTGCGTCCCATAGCCAGTGTGCGTGTGATTCGACTCTGGAAGGGTCTCTACTGTCGCTGGAATCCAGGCTTATGTGCCCCCCAGCATGGCTGCCAACGCACCCGAGAGCTACTATCCAAACAGGATCAGCTATTTAAACATGTCAACGAGTTGCGTCTAAAGCTAAGCAATCGCAGTAGTAACATGCAGACGACCACAAGACTGGCTTCACCCATGCACTAAGTGTGCCCCAAAGTATTTTCTACTCTTACTAGTTCCATAATATCCATATTGACAAAAACTACTTATACACCTTTACAAAAATTAATCCAAAAATTATTATATATTGAACTAATAAATATGTTTGACAATGTCTTTATAACTATACTTAATATAATATAACCAAAAACATTGTATCATAAATAACAATGTTCAAACACAGAAATTTAAATATTTTAAACAGACTTAGCAATGCTTACATGAGTGAGTTTAATATATTATAATTGAAAATCAATCTGTAGAGAGTATTTTTGGGCTCCCAATGCACCAGGTCCTTAAACAATCTGGAAGGCTTTAGCGCATTTATAGCTTTATTTCTACATACAATAAAAATCGCTCAAAAGTATGCAACAAATTATATTGCACATTGCGCTTTTCAATTGTTTAGAACTGACCTAGGAAATTTTTATTATAACCAGGCGAACAGAATTCGTTCGAGCTAAGGCGGACTGAAAAGAGAGACGTAAAGTATAAAACTTTTATGATCACCCAAAAACATCTGGAGATAAAAAACCTTATGGTGCATTAGCTTGATCGGAACTAGAAATGACCGCTTCAATACCTAATAAAGTTTTTATTCAACTACTTTAATGCATGTCCATTACTTTTTAAATACATTAAAAACTAAAGTACCATTAGAATAAGTTATTAAAAGGTAAGACCTTTGTGCATTACAAAGTAAAGTACAATTTATTTATTTAAAGTCGAAGAAGAACAGTCAAATTCAAGATAAAATTAAATTATAAATTATAAATATATCATAAAAAAAAAGAATTCGTATAAAGTCCAAATAAATATATACAAATATTAAAAAAATAGTAAAATTAAAATTAATCCAACATTTAAACCTTATGAAAATATGAATATAGGTAGTAAAGATAGTATATTCTTTTATATGTTAATATGGAATTATAACTATATATTAATACGGCATTATTATTTATAAAATACGTATTTACACATTATTATGAAACTCTTGGTAGTTTGTAGGAAACATTTAATATTTATTTTCGGCAAGAGCCCGAACATCGAGTGATTATAAATAAAGTAACATCGGATTGGAGCGTGTAATTGAACCCAATTGTACATAAACCCGTTTACACACTTACTCGTACACACAGACAAATTCATTGTCATTGCCATTGTGGGCGTATCCAACTGTTGAACGCATACGATTTTCATTCATAAAATTTTCGGGACTGAGGCGCCTGCGCGTTTACTTTATCCTTGTGAAACTGGCCAAGCCAGCGCGCAATTTGAAGTCCATTTGCGCCAAAATTAGAAACACAATCACAGTGGCCTCAGTACGTTTTCGCACGTTCATTAAGGCAGACGCATTTGGAGTAGGCGCTCCTTATGTTACGCTTAATAGGCAAAGTTAAAATCGGTTAAATTTCAATGTGTTATAAATTAAGTTTTAATATTCTGAATTCAGTGAATCGAAACATAATTTAAATATAAATAAATACGTAAATAATCTCACAATGTAAAAACAACGTGCAATCAATAGAAAAAATGCAGCCTAATCCTGGCTTATATCTGCTGCTGTTTATGCTCAGTCTTGGCCGTGTTTGTAATGGCGGCGAAATCTTGTTTCTTATTTCCTGTCCGCAAAATGGTGGACACAACTGTCAGGCGCTGCGTCAGGACCTGCGGCAGCAGGAGCAAATGCTATGGGATACGATCCCGGCGGATTATGACTATGTCATAAAGGTGCACATAATGCATGAACTATTCAATTACTGGACCCTGCTAGATGCGTTACCTCATCTGCGAGGCAGGACACGTTTGCTAAACACAAACACCGAATGGATTATTTGGTGTCAGCACAACACGCACGTGTCCTCCCTGCGTGGCCTTGTCGACCAACTCCATCGCCAGGATTCGCAAAAGGTGCGTTGCCGTCGCAACAATAAATCTTGGAATTAAATTTCAAATAGGTTTCATATGTGTTGCTCTGTCATAAGTTTATTAAAATGGTTATCAAAAGGTTATCCAAGTCCATCACTATATCAAAAGTGCAGAAAGGGAGCTGAAAGGTGAATTGATGTAATCAATATTTAATCAGACTAGTCTTATTTAACTGATTAATTAGCTCGATCCATGTGCCTAATTTACTTTCAGCTTCAGCTATAGATATACATTACATATACATCATATCTCTTTAGATTCTCTATCATCGTCCACACGTTTGTGTACTTTACAGTTTGCTTATTACGGACACGCTTTATACGATACCGAAGCCACCATTATACATCATTTTGCGCACTACAAGAATCCAACATGGTTTCCATATCCCATGCTAAGCTCCGGTGTTGTTTTCACAGGTGCTCTGCTGCGCAGGTAAGTCGGGCGGAAGAACAACTTTGCATCAGGTGCCCATAACTCATCATGGAACATGCATTTGCAGCCTAGTCGAACTTGTTGCTATTAATGCCCAGAATGCGACACGACACAGTGAATTTGCCATAGATGCAGCCCATGAGCTGGCACGATTCATTTTCGATAATTTAGACCCACCCATGGCAAATGATGATAGCAGCGGGAACAGTAACAACAACAACGACGACGTCAACGTCAACGAAGACCTTGTCGACATGTTACAGCGAAAAATAATTTTGAAAAGTGCTGCCTACATCTGTCCCTCGACGAAGTTGTCGCCAGCCTGGTCCTTGGCATCCTCAGAGACGCCAGCAGACGCGACAAAAACGACTATGAAGGGGCCTTCTAATGTGCCTGAACCTGTGTCTTGTGTGTTGCATACAAAGCCGGAAACAAGCACAGGGAATTGTGTGAGTTGAAATATGAGTGTATTCACATCTATTCATATAAGATTGGATCTATGCTAACATTGATAGGGAGATGTGGGAGCAGCAAAGGTCAACTTTGACTCCAGTTCTATTTTAATTTCCTATAGTTGAATAGCGTTCTGTAAAGTTGGGTATATTTCATATTAGATAGAGTTTAAATCAAGATAATTTTTATTACACGAGATTATTTAAATTTATGTGAGAGATAAATAATTTTGACCAGTTTAATATTCAGCATTTTATTTAAGATATTTTATTTATTTAATTTTGAGTCTATACTTATACATATATACTCCTCTACTCCTTCTACACATACTAATAAGGGGTAGAGGGAGTATAAAAACGTTTTGCAATTGTGTTGAATAGATAGAAGATAGGTAAGGCCTACTCCATACCTAATCAAATTTCACAGTCGAGGCTTTCTATATATATATATTGAGCTTTAAACTTGTTTGTGCTATGTTATGCAATAGATATTCCACGTTGCACCTTAAATCAAAGAGTGTAGCAACCGCACTTTAATGGGCCTGTCAAGGCATTAGCATTCGATATCTGTAGCCATAAATTTTGTGACAACGGTCACCCACAGAACTGAAACTTAAACTACAAGTAATGCCCATCCACCCACAACAGGTACACACAACTGGCGCACACATCTATTTTGCAATCAAAACCTGTGCAAAATTCCATAAGGAGCGAATACCAATCATCGAACGCACCTGGGCGCCTGATGCCATGCAGCGCAAATACTACAGCGATGTGGCAGGTAAAGCGACACAATATCCACAACGATGAGCGCAATTAAAGCAATGAGTGGCTGTGGGGGTTGGGGGCACAGAGCAAATGTATACACACAAACACAAACACACACACACACATAATACACACACGCACTAACAAAAACATGAGGCAAACTAAACACACAAGCAGTTTGAAGCTGTCTGACTCCCTGACCACCGGATCTCCAAACTCCAGCAGCAGCTCCAGGCCCAATAGCAGCTGCCATATTGAATATTCATTGATTTGTCTTTATGATCTTCCTCTACACTCTATACTCTCGTACTACAACTACTCCAATTACTTTAACCACAACAGACGCCGGCATACCAACAATCAGCACCGGCCTACCCAATGTACCAACTGGACATTGTGCCAAAACATTGGCAATTTTGCAATTATCCCTCAAGGATATCAATGAGCTAACGGACATACGCTGGCTGATGCTCGTCGATGATGATACGCTCCTAAGGTATGTGTGTGTAGTTCGGTGTGTATGTGTGTATCTGTGTAAGAGTATGATTTTTATGTAGCTTACACGCCTGATGGCGCATTCAATTAAAATTATCATTGTCGTGTATACCCTGCAATCTATTTAAAGTGCTTAAAAGGGGTAGCTGCAAATCAAAGAGAAACCTTCTCACACCCATCCCACAACCGGATACCCTATAAAGTATATATATATATATCTGATCCGAGTCGAGTAACTGCAGCTGACTCTTTGCCCTACATGCCCAGAGTATATATAAGACTTCTTCAGTCTACAGGGTATATCCAAGTGCACCCCAATTGGTTTGAAGCTCGCGTAACTTGTTTCTATATGTATTGTTATTGATATCAGTGCATGGCATTAATCTCTTCCAGCGTGCCCCGGCTGAGCGCTCTGTTGAGCTGCTACAATCACACCGAGCAAATTTATCTGGGCGAACGCTATGGCTATCGACTGTATGCACCGGATGGCTTCAATTATCACACAGGCGGCGCTGGGATTGTGTTCAGTGTGTCGCTGGTGCGGCTCATTGTGGAGCGATGCAGTTGCCCGAGTGCGAGTGCACCAGATGACATGATACTGGGCTATTGTCTGCAGGCATTGGGCGTTCCGGCGCTTAATGCGCCCGGCTTGCATCAGGCACGACCACAGGACTATGCAGAGGACCTGCTCCAGCTAATTCCGCCCATCTCATTTCACAAATACTGGCACACATCGCCGGAGCACACATACAAACGCTGGCTGGGCGGCACCTTGGGTAATGCCACGGTGCGTCATATAGCTGGTGGTGGCGATCAGCAGGCGATGCCGCTGCAGCTGAATGGACATCGACTGCTGCAGCTATCCAATATGGCAACGGGCTTGGTGGATGGTGCCTCAAAGCATCTAGATCTATAGTTTTGCACAGGTGAGTGGCATCAAAAGAATTTGGAACGTAATTAAAAGCAACAAATTAACCGAATGTCGCTGGCGGTGACAGTTGGACAAATGTTGTCACCACAAAGCCATGGCTTGTCCAAAATTCAATCTACTCCAGTTGCTGTTCGAGCTGGAGCTGGAGCTGGAGCTGGAGCAGGTGCTGGTGCAGCAGCAGCAACCATCAAGCGGCTGCCAGGCACAAATTTTCCATTTTCTACGGGTAAAAACTTTACCAACTTCGCGTGTATGTGTGTGAGTGTGTGTTTGGTGTGTGTGTGAAGGTTTGGTTGTGTATTGTGGCTTTCGTGTCACTTTAATTAGTGAAAATGCTTAAATGTGGTTTCGATTTGCGAGGTAGAAATGTGCCAGAGTTGGGATTATTTAGCATTGGGCTTAGGCAAGGATTAAGTCAACTTTTGAGCCAAGAACTTTATGAAGATGAATTCAACGCAAACAGTTTAAACACAGAAATAAACATGGCTTTACCATAAAATTATTTATTTATTTATTTAATGTCAACTATTAAAAGTTGAGAGCAAAAAGTATAAAGTAGAATTAACAATTAACAGCCTAAGCTCCAGCCAAAGTAACTTAATTTTAATTTGTTTTTTTATAAAAAATAAATTATAAATTAATTCTGTATAAAAATATGCATAGTTTATAGATGATAACATATGCTGAATAGCTTTTATTTAGATAAATAAACTAAATTTAAATAAAATGTAAATAAATACATTAATTGGAGTGCAGTTTTTTCTCTTGAGATGCAAAATTAAACACTAATTGTGAAATGAATTGACTTTTAGCCTAAGCACATATTGATTTAAGCCTTGTGACATATTTTTAATAATTAAATAAAGTATTATTTGGATATAAGCAGTCAAATCACTTTAGAAGATTAAAACTCTAAGCTGAAAATCTAATCTACTTGCCATAAGAGTGATACCTAACATGGAAAGGAAAACAGCTTTTCCGCACTCACTTCTATTTCAACAAATCTATTTACTCAACATAAAATTATCCTTTAAGCTGGCGTAGCGTCAATGACAGCTTTCAGCGGGATTGGGCACAAAATTTACATTTAATTTCAATTGAAGACCACCATCATCATCATCCATAGTCGTATCACTGGGAACTTAAAGCATGGGAGAAAGCATTTCGAATGACTTTTTCGCACCTTACACTTACTTAAACCTCATTAAATGTAAATTTGTGCAAGGACCCACTCGAGGACAGCACCGCTTCATGTTGGTTGGAGAAGGGGCATCAACAGTTAACGCTCCACTGCGTTTTTCGAGTGGTTTATCTATTCGTCGGGTGGTTGCGTTGCTTCGTTCTCAAACTCAACTGAACTCAACGGAATTGCACTGAATTGAAGTATGCATCTTTGAGATATTTCGCTGATAAACAAACAAAGGGATTCGTGGCACACAATATGTGCCCAGTGGGTGCCCAGCGAGGGGCCATGCCACATCATATTGTAGCCGCATGTGGCAAGTGCATCTATTATTCAAATACTAATCAATACTTTTCGCAAGTATCTCACAAGGAGGTCGATGGTATTACCAAATAGGTGAAAACAATGTGTCAGCCTATTTGGACGTCTGTTGACAGTTCTAATTGCCAGTGGTTGTACCCGGAATATATTAAATAATTAAGGACCTAGTGAAAGTTTGCTCCTTCAAAGTAGATTTATAAACAGTTTAAATAGGACATGAAAACTTACAAATAACAAACAGGAAATAGTTTTAAGAGGTGAGTATACCTATGATGTATACCCTGATATTTAACCCTAGCAATACTTAGATAAATTTAAAGTAAAGTCAAACTAGATTCCTAGTTGCTGCTTAATTTATATCTAACAGTTGCTCAAAATTTAAACTCATATTTTTCGAACAGATGAAATCAAATCGGATTATAGCTTCAAGCTGTATATCTAGTATCTAAGTCTCAATCCCAAGGCTGTATATATCTATGTCTCTTTAGTATAACAAGTTGAGCTGTATAAGTATATCATAGTCGTACATCTGTGGGATTCTGCTTGGTGTCTGTGCTATTTATTTTCTCTGTTTGAGCCTTGTCTGGCGAGCAACGCGACACTCGAGTTGCTTACAGTTTTCTTTCTGGGTTGGCGGCTGGCAGAGAGGGGACACACATACTCCACTCCACTCCATGTCTACGTGTACATCCTGGTGCTGCTTCGTGTCCTAATTAGTTGCGGATTTTTCAATGAATGCGAAGCAGCCACCGCATGCCGGCACTGCGACAAGTTGAATTTCAAATAAATTTAATTACCAAGCAACTTGCAGTTAAATAAATGCTACGTTTATATATGTACATATATATATTTACTTTGTGTATACACACATACATACATATATAATCTTTCAGCGCCATTCGTAGTCCTCTTCCTCAGACTCCGCATAGTCTGCAGGAGCCTTCTCATCGTCATAGTCGTCATCATAGTAGCTATCATCGTCATCCTCATCATCCTCTTCCTTCAAGGATGTGGTCGCCTGCCTAGGACCCACAAAATTGATGGTACTCTGTGGCTGAAGTTGTATTTTGGCCGAGTTGCGATGCTTCTGATCCTTGTAGAACTGAAATATCGTTGGTTGCATTGGATCACTGGCGCTCCAAGGAAATGCATTGAGTGTGGTCAGCGAGAGCACTAGAAGATTTAGGAGAAAAAACAGTTTAAAAATTTTATAAAAATTCTTTTAAAGTTTTTCTTTTCAACTCTTTGCTCACCCAAAGAAATCATTACAACTGTCAACTGCATTTTCACAATGGGAACTAAGTCGGAATTTTGAATGTATTTCGGGTTTTATAGTAAAACTTGGGTTGGATATTAACTTTAGTAGTTTTTCATTGTGGTTGATTTTATGAGCATTTGATAGAAAGTAAAAGCTGTTAGCCTTTCTTTTATGGATTGTTAAGTTTCTTTTAGCTTTATTACTGATTTTATTGCTACAGAACTTTAAATAGTTAATTAACTTTGATTTGATATCTGATGACGACTCAAAGATGCATTCAAAAATTGTTATTTTAATCTTTGTTTTGTTTCTTAGTAACTTCTCTTTATCTAAATTTCTTTCACTTTTGCTGCTGTCAAAGTTGAAGCATATTGTTGCTTGGTTCGTTGTGTTTTTTGTAGCTTTCTCGTTTAGAAAACACATAAAAAAAACTTACAGAAAATGTCAAAAATTGTTCACATTATCTTGAGAATTTCATGCAGCATTTTCTTTTGCATAAAATTACAGTTTGTCCCCTTCCAGGACACAAAAGGAAACACCAGTACATGCACACAGTGTGCAGATTACATGGACATGGGTGTTGCTTGTGGCTACTTGAAAGTAGATTAAACGGAACACGCACAATGACACGTCAGAGTCCAGGGTCCAGCTGGAGTGTGGATGCTTGTTGTGTGGAGCTATGTGTGGGTTGGGGGTTCTTGACGTTAATCTTACTCCAAACATCAAAAACTTAAGCTACAAGAAAATTTAAACAACCGCCTCCGACACTCGGAAAACACAAAACGAAATCAAGCAAAAAGAGAGAGAAATTGTTTAAAAAGATTTTCCTTCACACAATGTGTAACAAAATCCTTGGCGATTTGGCAAACTGTTTGTGACTGGGATTGGGAATAGTTGCACTACGTTTGGGACTGTTGTAGCTTGTGCCTTATGAACTTTGTACTTCTTGGGGCAAGTTTCAGCTCAGTTTAGCTTTCAATTCCCATTTGAATTTATTCAATTGTTTTAGTTTCAACGTTTGAATTCAACACAGAATAAGCTGACTTGGTGACATTTTGATTTATTGACTGGACTCTGGTATAGAAGGCAAAATCGAATTTTCGATTGGAGTTTAAAGTTAAAAATGTAAAGGATATTAGTTGAGAATAAAGGCAAGTAACTTTTCAAGACATAAGAAGTAGGAGGCGTAATGGTCTGAGGGAGTCGGAAGGATGGTACCCTGTACTTTTCCTTATAATTATCTATTATATGGATTGTAAAGTGGCTTTGTGAACCGGAGCGTGACTATATCGATATACCCTAGTTTTACTGTCTGAGCAAACCCCTTGATCTGACTATAGAAGGTAGACACACTAAATTGATATAAAATCAACTATAAAAGATTTAGCTGTTTTTCTATATCTGAAAGATAGCTCAGACCCATTTCTTTACAAGCTTAGAGCTAAGTTTAAAACAGAATCAATAACAGAAGGCAGAAGCTGCAGCAAGCTAAAGTTATGATGAAAAGCTCTGTGTTAGTTCAGATATATCTACTTCAAGACATTTCCGGCTCCTATTCAGACCAGAAAACACAATCAAGCTGTCTAAGGAAGCTGGCAGGGAATAGCTTCCTTGGATAATCATACAACATGCAGCAACATCTATTGAAAATTTGCAGCATTAAAAACATATATTCATTCTCTTTCAAACGCAGTCAAGTTCTGGAGTATAACCAGTTACAGGGTATCCACTAGTCGAGCAGTCTTAACTAAAACCCACTTGTTCTTTTTTTACGTGCTTGTCCTGGTAGCTACCATTTGATTCATCAGTCAAAACTTGAACAAATTTACAAATCGCTGCAAGGCATTTGCCAGCCACAAAACACAAACTTCGAGTCCTAAATCCATTTAGATCAAGTTAGGACGCCTCAAAGTAGGCAACTTCATTCAAACAAAACGTAACGTAACGTAACCCAAACGAAATCCTTGCAGTTAACCAGCAATAAATTTTTGTCCATGTCTAAAGTTTAACTGGAGGAAAAAACCAGTTTTGTGTCTATCAGGATGTCTAATCTGCAGTCCGTGCAGCAACGCAACCCAACTGAATAACTGAACCCATCCAACCAACTTACCACGTGCAATAAATTCCAAGGCGCAATGTCTGCACTATTTGTGGTGGGCCTCAAGACTTTGGCGCTCTACTCGAATCCCAAGGTGGGTAAGCTGTGGACAGGGCTGTGGTGTGGCATGGGTAGGTGGGGTGTTGGTTGGGAGTTACTATCACAGCTAAACACGCGCTACGTACGTGATCTGATAGGGAATTGAAGCCGGCAGAGACATGTGTAAAGTTAGCCAAAACGCGTCGCATTCATTTGAGCCCAAATCCCTTTCGGTTCTCCCCCCCCCCCTGCGGTTTTAGCAGCACTGTGTGGCACAGTTTGACAGGCGGCGTCGGCAACATCGTTGCGCTAATTTACTTTAAATTGGTTTTTACGGCAGTCGCTGCTTGTATCTGTGATAAATGACTTGAGGGCGTACTTGGCCCACACACACACACATACACACACATACTCCCCCAGCTACAAATCCTATTCCAAAAATGTCTTTGTTATCGCTAATGGCATCCGTAGCTGGTGTATGTTTTTTTGTGGCCTTATTGCCCCCCTCCGTAGGAGTAGCTTAATAAATTGGTAAATAAAAATTAATGCAGCATAAATTACAAATAGCCAATTCTCGACATTGACGACGCGGCTCTTGACAAATTTCCTTTTGGCCACTTTTGCTTACATTTCGGACCATAATTAACGAGCAAAGTTTTTAACCTTTTGTTCAAGTTTCAAGCAGCCACGTCCAGTCCAAGTATTTTCCACAATATTGGCTACTTATCGTTACATTGCCATCTAACTGAACGCCCATGGGCGTGGCATGTCAACTAATGAGTGTGCGCGACCAGACGAAAACTTTCGTCCCTTTTCCTCTCTGCCCTCTTCTTTGTGGCATTATTAATGAAAGAAACGTTAGTCAAAGTGTTTGGCCGATTAATCAACAAATCAGCTCTGAAAAGCTTAAGAGCCCTTCCTACTTAGTACTTCTACTCTATAGGATTACCGCGACGGTCCACACACAATTCGATACATGCTCCACTAAATCCAATTGGCATATAATTTGGTCTAGCTTGAACTGAATGAGCCATCATCAGCATAAAATGTTAATCCCATTCGATTTTATTTTGGATTTTTTTTATATAATTTCATTTAAAGCAATATCATGAAATTCTCAGAAATATTTATTGCCAATCTAATTGTAAAATTAAATTGCGCATTTGAAATCTAATTTATAAACATATTATATGCAGCAACATAAATTTTGTTGCACGTGACGCCTTAAATGGCCACAGAAATGGATTTTAAAATTGGTAGCATTGGCTTCTGACCTGGCCAAATTGCACAACACATTTGTTGATTCGCTTGTGGCGCAAATTGCGTGCCACAAATGGACGCACATAACTCATGCGTTGCGACAAGAATCGCTTGGCAAGTTTTTACGCACAATTGGCTAAATTCGAGAGCTTAAACCTGGCACAGGTAAGGTGGCTCTCACAGCCCCAAAAATATATCTAATATGGCTTTTTGAACTGAAAACATTTTAAATGGATTAAATCTAAGCTAAATATGTTTGAAATGTTTGCCTTTATCTAATGAAATGTGTAATTATACAACAGAGTTATAGTATGACATAATTAGCAACATGTAACTTCTATACAAATGTTTCTTAATTAGAAATTATGTCAAAATAGTTATTTATGTTATGTTTAAGTCTACAACTAGGACAAAGGCCATAATAGGGAGTGCTTTTAGAATTACTTAGGCTAATAAATTATAGCCTTCAAATTATTCTCAATAGTATTAATACTATAAATATGGATAAAACAAGTAGACTCTCTCTTTTGAATGTAGTATTTCTTGTTATTAACTAAAAAGTTTAAATGATTTTTATATACAAACAAACCCAAATAATTACCATTAAAATCCGTTAAGATCTTTTTTATTCTCTTGGTGAGACTTAGTGAATTTCAATTAAAGGATTTCAACGTACTCCTAGTGCAGCAGTGAATAACTTTTCTAGATTTATTTTAAGTGCGTTTTTACTTTTATAATTCGCATTAATATTTCACAGCTTCGCGTCAGCTAAGCGAACATTTTTAATGAATTTCCAACTTGCAACATTTTTTCTTTTTTCACACACACTCAAAATATAAATATAAACCCAAATGAAAAGAAGCTGCGGGGCTGGCATTTGTTTTTATGTGCGAGATACTTGAAAATTCATAAAAAAAAGATATCTTTTGCTGTGGCTTTGGGGGTTGCCTCCATATTTTAAGCACAACCAGCACTAATTAGTCAAGGATTTGACAGCAGCCCAACCCTCAGTACTCGAACTTGTATATGATATTTAAGGCACGTGCGAGGCGATATTTAAAATATTCAAAATATGTTCTTTTGTGCATATTTTAATGGTGTTTGTAAAAATTTGAACTACCAAATTATGCGCACGTACACAAAAGTTAAACAAATTCTTGTTTATTATTACTGTCCACGACTTTTATGAGTTTGGTCACAAAGTCCTTTGGGTTTAGATGGCATTTTCAAAAGATTGTATTTACTTGTAGTTTATGTCCGTTTAAGGCTAAACAACAACAATGTTGTTTATCAAATTAACTGGCTTATTGGCAGAGCATTTGCAATGCACATTCATTTGCACATTTAATTACACTTGAGACTTGCACAAAATCAAACCACATTCAAATTGCATTATTCAATCAACCGACATGTTTCACCGAGTGTGTGTACGTGTGTGTATCCAAAAACAGAGCTACAATTGCGATTGCAATTAGAGTTGAAATCATTGAATTTTGATTAATGAATTCAAAGTTACGAATATGGCTAAAAATGCCACTGAGAATTCTGCTCTAAATGCATAGTGAATGTATCTTTCAAGTGTTCCAATGATTGCAAAGTAAGTCTAATGGAAATCTTAAATAAGGATTTGTCAAAAACACACACTGCAATTTATGTAACTGTTTGTAGTTCCTATTGAAATTTTTTTTCTGCTGTACATTCAATTAATTAGCATCTATTCACAGGAAACAGGACACGACAGGAGCCAAACGTGCATGACAAACTTCCGCTTTGGGTTTGGTTAAATGAACGCAGGCTGCGGCCAATGGGCGTGGCTTAGCAGTCCTGTTTTTGCGGGGCGGTGGCTTGGTGCATTTGTGGCCTGTGTGCAGTTTTGGTTTTCGGACCATTTCACGGGCACATACGAGTACAAGTATAAAACTGTAGCCGGACAGCAACGCTAAACAAAATCCTACAAAACTAAAATACGTGCAAAGTTTACAAAAAAACATTTGGTTGTGGCTCGGCTACTTCCGTTCCAGCTCCTGTTGAGGTTGTTTAATTATTTGCCATTTAGCTGTGGGTAAACTTTTTTTGCTTTAAAACAAAAAAGCTATAATCTATCAAATGCGATTTACCAAATTTATAAATTCTACTTACAATGTGGATGAAATCTATGCATAAATTTAGATTCAAACAACTTCTGTTAGTGATACGCGCATAAAAAATTGCTTAAACATGAAGAGTTTTTTTAGAGTGATTTACTCCAGAATAACAGAATTTAAATAACGCGCTAATGCTCGTACAGCGTTGCCAGATGTTTAAATAATAGGCACCCATGTACTGTAGTACCAGCTGATTGGTTACACGCGAAGTTGGTTGCGCTGTACAAAACAGCTGAGAGCCAAAATAGTCAGCTCGCATGCACAGTTCAAACAAAACGTGTTTACAATTATTTATACTGTTAAATATCAATTAAAGCTAACAACATGACGGAAATAGAAGGGTACAGAGGTAAGATTTACATCATATTTGATCGATTGAGCTTATAAAACTAATTTAAAATTTCATACGCAGTCGTGCCGCTGCGAATGACACCTGATGCCAAAAACTGTCACAGCATCTACATGCGGGAGCATTTCATACGTTTAATGGATCCTAACAAGCCAAAAGGCCGCACACTGTTTCTCATTAATATCCCACCATATGTAACAGAAGCTAGTCTGACAACATTCTTCAAAAGCATCGGAAGCGTAGAGAGTGTATTGTTTGCCGAAAAACCTGGACGCGATGAAACACTCAAGTGGTACGAGGGATTGGACATGCCCTTTTCAAATGTACAGGCGCCCTTTATGTTCAAGGTGGCTTACGTAGTGTTCCAAAAGAGCAATAGCATTGGCAAGGCCCTGGTCATACAGAGCATTGATCTATATAACAGCAGCGGCGATTGTCTCATTAAAACGGGCATGGAGCTGTGGCACGACGAGTACGAGAAAAATTTCGTACTTAATACGAAAAAAACACAAGGACAGATTGACGCGTACATGGGTGCCTATGATAAACGTGAACGTATCGCACTGGAGGAAGCTAAAAAAAGTGCGGCTGATCCCGACGGTTGGGTCACTGTGGGCAAAGAGGGGCGCAATGCGGGCTTCGAGCAAAAGGAATCTATAATTGGACGCATAGAAACCAAGATGGAGAAGGATAAAAAAACCAAGGAGCTTAAGAACTTTTATACATTTCAAATACGTGAAAACAAAATGCAAAACATTGTTGAGCTGCGCAAGAAATACGAAGAGGACAAGCGTAAAATTGAGCTGCTTAAACAATCACGTCGATTCAGACCTTTTTAGAATAGTTCAGTTAACCAAATTAATAAACCCAATAATTTTACAAATAGAGAAAGGTTTGTTTAAAATGTATGGTATTTAAGAATTGGTCAAAGTCCTAATGGAAAAATAATAATTATGTTCTCAGTTGAATCAGTTAACACATACTTTTGATAAGCAATTTTATAAGCAAGACTTCCAAGCTGAATCTTAAGCCTTAATCGTTCCATGTTCCATATTAGTTGGTTAACTAAGAATCAAACTATTCTATACAAATTCCGGTCCAGTCTAACCAATTCAAATAATCTCCCGAATTGATAAAGATCAATAGGCCTAATAGTTTCATCAGTCTATAAATCTACACCCAGTATGGAAAACTTCGTGTAATATTTTCGAACAGAGGCCAGAGATGAAAATAAGACTCGATTTCAGCAGAGTGTGTAAAGGCACAGTTTAAGAGCTGAAGAAATGCGGCTTGGATCCGGGGAATAAGTGCGCATGTGAATATGAGTTGCATGACATGACCGTTGGCCAAAATCCTCATAAATTTATGGCATTGACACTTTGCCGCGACTAAATCCTGGCCTGGCCTGCCATAATTTCACGGCAATGCCATAACTTATAAGCCAGCCGCAGTTGTGTTCAAGGAGGAGGCCATAAAAGCGTATAAAAAGCAAACAAAAAGCTGGAAGAAAAGCAACAAAAAGAGCAACCACATGAATAAGAAACGCAGCCAGCGCTTATTGTGTGATAATCGCATATGGTTTATGTTAATTTGAGAAATGATAAAAATATTTCGCTTATCAATTTTAATCATCATAATCGTCGCGTTGCCATCGTCGCGACACAGACACAAAAACGCACATCTCTCGCCCAAGCCCCATGCTCAATGGTCAATAGCACAGCACGCGATCCGGATACGTTGCCGCTGCAGCTACCCATGATCAGACCATCAGACCATAGGACTCTTAGGCTTAATGTGGCGCGCGTAAATTTCCAATCCACAATCTACCAACTGGGGGTAATCTGAGAGTTTTGTTCGGAGTGAAATACAAACGAGGTACGCGTTGGATAACGCATATGAGCGAACAACGTAGCCATCGTCAAGATTGTTGTTGTTGCTGTTCTTATACCCTGTATCCAAATAAGGGCTAAAACGGGTATTAGAAACTATATCGAAAGATTGTTGGAGGGCGGATCAGGCATATCTCAATAGCCATATATCTATATCTTGAATCAATTGAGATACTATATATAAAGGCTGTACAGAAATTATTTGCCTAGAATAAAGACCAGAGAAAGGAATATTAATTAATCTTATTACACAGTATCTATTAGTCAGGAACTCTTAAATAGAGTATTCTTACTTGTTATGTTTATTGTTGTTGCTGTTGTTTGCTTGTCATTGGCTGGGGGCCTGGCCTACTGTGGAGCCTTCAGACAGCAACACATTCATAATTTCTTCCGATTTGTATCGTTTTAAACATTTTAAATTGATTAAAATGCGATAAATCATAATCGCCCAGTGTCTGGGATTGGGGCTCGTCGAGTGGAGCGCGTCTGCGACTGCGTCTTGAGCGACTGCGACTGCGTTTGGGACTGGGTGATGGAACGATTTATGAGCCTTGAACATAATAAAGTGTTAACGGAACGAGTTATTAAGGTAATCTGAATGCGCATAAGTTAATAAAAGCTCGTTGCACTTTCGTTATGGCTGCGACGATTTGCATTCGATGGAGACCCAAAGCAGATCCAGACTTGCGTCTAAGGTTCCATAGGCCCCGTTGCGGACACACAAGATGTCGAAAAATATAACATAAAACGACCACACGTACGTCTCCCATGCCGCTCAGCAGGACATCGCCATCAGCATCATGAGAGAGCCAGAGACCAGAGGGAGATTGAGGGAGACCACAAGAAACACTGGAAACGCCGTGTCTTGTGACCAGAACAATCAATAAATTTGAACACGTGAGCGGGACGCGAATGCAGACGGCAACAACAACAACTACAGCAACAACCACAGCAACAACAATGTGTACAACGCGATAAGTGATCGCCGTGTCGACTGATTGGGCACCAACAACTACAAAATTTATTTTTTGGGGGCGGAGGAAATTGGAAAACTGCAGCAGTTTGGGTAAGAAAATTAAATATGCTGAAAATTATTGGTCGCAATGAATAGCTTTGGGTCTTAATTTTGGGCAATCAAACAATGAAGACTAATTCCTCTACTTATGTTTAAATGTATATTAAATTCATTTCAGTAAAATTATTACTTTGCTACTTCAAATAATAAAAATAATAAATATTTTTTTTTTAATACTGTTTTATAAATCTACAATCTATCTTAGCAATAATAAATAATTTAAAAAAAAAATAAAAAATTAAAATAAAAGAAAACATTTATTTCATATTGAAATTATTCGTGTATGTGCCTTTATTTTATATATTATTTTGTGTTTATTTTCATCAGAAATGAATTTTATATTGTATATAATACTATAATACCTATTTCACCCTTTTAGACCAATAAAACCCATATTTATTATAATACATAGTCTACGAAATTATGCAGAGATATTAGGTTAATTGGTTAAGTTCTCATATGTGCCATATTTATTGATTAAACAGCTGAAACTTTAGTTCCATGATAATAAGTTCTTTACCCATATAAACATAACTCTCTTTATACAGAGTTCCATAAAAAATCAACCCAGAAATTGCTGATAAAGAAAACACACAAAAAAAATATATTTTTAGTAAATTTTTTATTAAAAAAGAAGAAAAAACTAGTATGAGATACTCTAAGCCATATTGTCATGAGAAGAACTTATATGATAATTAATAATATATAACATACTTTAAGCTATATTCAATTCTGCTAATAACTAATATTTTTGACCTATATACTAAATTTGATGAATCTAGCTATCATATATTTATATTTAAGATCAGTTTGTAACCTTCGGATTTTTCTACAATTTATTTATTTTAAACATTTTTAATCAGGGTCCAATAAACGGAATAACAGTTATAATAACGATAAGATATAAGGACAATTTCCAAGAGTTTTTCAGTATTTTCATAGAATACTTATAGTAGTAACCAGTACACAGTTCCATGTTTTCAACGTTTGATAAGATTGGATAAATATTTGGAGAGTCAATAGCAATCTCCAATGGTATACCATGATTCGGTATCGACATCGTCGATCATAATCGGCTCTCGGCGAGCCGTCGATGGTCCATATAAATTGTAGCGTCTGGACCCGGCAACTACCTCACGATAGCGACGCACAGGAGTACGTGACATGTGCAGCTCCATTAGATCCCACTCGTTCAGGTCCTGAAAGACTGAGCGCAGCATATGCATCCTGCCCAGAAGTTCCGTCTCGCGTATGCCCTCGTACTTGCGTCCCGTGCGGGATCGAAAAGATGTGTACACCTCGCTCTGCTGCTTTGTCTCAGTGGCTACTTGCAGCTCCTTACGGTACAGAGCCCGGATACCGCGACACAAATGACGTATGTGCTCGAAGTCGCGTATGTTTAGAGCCACCAAAGAGATGGCATCCAGATTGAGCAGCTTGTGCCCATCGATGTAGTTCTCCTTGAAGGTTTGCTATGAGTGAAATTAAATTAAAGGCTATAAATGACCTGGGCCTTACAATGTGAGCCCACCTCGTACTCTGGATAACCGAAATCACGCAGCCAATTGGCGACATCGTTGATGTTCCACTTAAAGACCTCGGTGCGTGCCTGGGCATCCACCACAGCGGCGCACAGGTTAAATAGCGAATCCGGCGTGGCCCTAAAGGACACGGGCACATCATTTCTATCATACTCCACATCCGGATACATATAGCTCGGATAGCGAAAGGTAAAATCCTGCTCATCATCGCAATCACCAGGTTCACTGATGTTAAGACTTTCCATAGCGAAATCGCTGTGTAAGAGCGGCGTTGATACCGACGACGCAGCAGATGATGACGACTCCATTCGAGCGGATGGCACGTACTGTGTCCTGGCCTAACCCAAACTTAGTTACCCCAAGTCATTTTGATTGCGGTTTTTTTCCCCAACCCCAAATAGTATCCTGTTCGTGTTTGTTTACATTGCTTGGTTGCGTTTAACAACGAGTGTACACTATTATATTTGAGGCACTGTGACTGCTACACAATTGATTTGAATAAGGAGGAAAACGAAATTCAAGGAAAGAAGATGAAAAGGCTTTGTAGGTCTGGACATGATATGGTAGAACATGACCTGATTTATCGGATATATAATATGTATATATTTTTTAATATATATAAGATAAAAAATAAATAAATTTTTAATTACATAAAGTATCATTTTATAGCTTTTATATAAATTATTAAAAAAATATATAAATATAAAAAAATAGGTATTAATATTGACATTGCATTTATATCCTGGAAAGGGTATCTAATCGTTTTCATTGTAAGAAACTGTGTCCTTCTTTTGCTTCCTATCCCCATGATTGCATTTGCATATCCGTTATTTATTCGGGGCCAATGGGGCGCTATCGGGGGCGGTGTTAGGCGCCGCAATGTATGCTCCGTAACGTCACGACAGGACTCCTATTACAAAAGAAAACAATTTCTCTCCCCAATCCTTAAATTATAATAATTCTTTTTTCTTCTTCGACTTTAGGTCACAAAGTTTCCTAGTGATTATTTTGTGGCCCACTTTTGTTTTTGTTGTGGTTAGATTTATGACTCTACACTGCGTTCGGCACCGTTACCCACTTTATTAACAGGGCAGCAGTTAAACGACATGGAATTATGTCCTGGCACACAACATTTGCGCAGAGATCACTCAATTCCAGACAATTTACCAGACATTCCCATACCCATGTGCCGGAAAGAGATAAAACATCTTTGTCGATAGCGTCCATAGCTCCGCCCACTTGAATGGATCGCTCGCATTGGCCACCAGCTGCCATGCTGCCTCTCTATACGGTGTAGGCGCTAGGGACCTGTGTGTGCGTGTGTATGTATGCATGTATGTGTGTGTGTGTGTGAGTGGAGTACGGCAGCATATGGAGAAATCAGTAAACAAATCTTAAAAACGATCAACGAACGATCTCTGACTGAGCTAATGACACAGCGTTCCGCTTGTGTATAAACAACCAAACCGTGTAGCAAGTTTCTCATCCACGGGAGCAACAGTGGGTCAAATATTGAATAGATGTCATAAAACTAAAGTCAAACAGAGTTAAGTCCAATTCATTAAGTATGTTATAAGATGAACGGTGGGTCAAATTTTGAATAGATATTATAAAAGTAGATACAAAACGGAGTTAAATCTTAAGTATAAGAATATAGAATCCTACGTTTTTATGATTCAAATAAGATTCATATTTGTTAAGTATATATAAAAAGCAGACTAGTTTTACCTTCTTAACTGAGTTAATATACTTTATGCCAAATCATATAATAATGATCTCGGGAAGATAGATAATTTTTCGTGAATGAAATTTTGTGTGTAAATCTGGTACTACTTTTCTACTATATAGTAAAAAAAAACAAGGGTCAGATTACTATAATCAAAAAAAAAAATATATATATATATATCATATAATAAATACATCCCATAAAACCGATACATCCTTTTTGCAAATCATAATATTAACTGCATCTACACATTTTATCTTCATTTTATCTGAAACTCTCCCACTGTATTCGATCCACACAGAATCACTGAGATTTACTTCACATACTCGTAGTATATGTGCCCAACGGCAATCGACGATCGCTGGTTGGGTCTGCTCCCGGGCCGGTCCATTCAGTTCCGTGTGGGCTGTCTTAGCAAACGGTTTAAAGTTGATGCGCCCCCAACATATTGTGGAAACGTGTCTTAAAGTATATTTTCAGCGACGGTGTTTTGATACGAGTACGAGAGTTCTTCAGTGACATGATCATTTAGTTATTGTAAATCCGTAAACCAGTGTGACCAATTAAGAAAACTGCCATAAAACTGAGCAATGTTACTACAAGAAACTGCCATCATGGAACAGAGTGTGCCCGAAAACCTGAGCACTCATGTCTTTAATGATTGTGAAATAAAGTTGAAGCCACCTCATCACGAACCCATGGATAGTGAGAATGGCTCGCACTCAAACAGTGATCCACCAACCAAAGAATTAGGGTCTAGTCCCAGTCCTGCAACAAGTGCAACCACACCGAACCCATCACCTGCCAGCAGCACCACAACCAAAGTTAAGCTTAGTTTCAGCGTCGATCGCTTGTTAAGCGCCGAGCGCACCGATCCTTCCACATCCTTCACCCCAACCTCCTCAAGACAATGCTGTGATGGTAGTCTCTATGCCTGCTGCACATTTCCAAATTGCTTTGGACAGGCCACAGAAGCTGCTAAGCAGCCCACTGTGTCCATACCACAAGGACTAACAGCTGCACATGCTTATGCCTATGCGGGACTAGATAAGTTCTATCCCGGCTTATATATGGATTACAAGGCGGTCCTGAGACCCACACCTGTACGTGCCGCTGAGCATGGTAAGAGCAATCGCAATTCACTTTATAATCTAACCAAATTAATTGTTTATTAACCAAAAATTAACTAAAAAACTATAATTTTATATATAAGTCATAATATATAATATATATAAACCACTTGTCTATTGTCATAAGACAGTTAACAAATAAAATCTGAATCATAACAAAAAAAATCCATAATCTTAATAGCAAATCTTCAACATTAATAAGGAAACACAAGCTTTCTTAGATATAAAATTGAGGATAACTAATCAAAATCTCTGAAAAGATTATCATATCATCTTTTCTTGTCTTATTTATCTTTATTATCATACCATCAGAATTCCTTAAAGTGTCCTTGTAATAACTTTTAACAAACCTAAGATAATAATAATACAAATAATAATAATAATAAAAAAAGTAATAAAAACAAATAATAATAAACTAAAAGGTTTCCTAAGAATCTTGTCCTTATAAAAAAATTTTTTCTTATTGTATATTCTGATCTACATAAGTGATCATTAAGTTCAACAGCCTCTTAAAGGCTTTGTTGAGGAATTTTTGCGAAAATTCTTTTAATGGTGATCAAAAGATCTGGAAAATACAGTTTTCCCATTTGCCAATCAAATTCTGACATATCTTTGCATTAAGTGTTATAAACTGCATTGCGATCGCATTGTAAATGAAAAAGTAGAGAGAAGAAAACTTGAGTTCCTGGAAAAACTAGAAACACTTTTCGACTCAAGCAAATGGCTGGGGTCATAAATCGTGAGTTTTTATTGGAATTATTAGTTGATCTGTTGCCATATTGTGCAATATTATTGTAGCCAACTGTTTGTGGGCTTGCTTCTTGACGAAAACAATCCGTTTTTGTTGAAATCGACAAATAGATAGATATCTTCTCTATTTACGTTACTTCCTGCTGTTTTGTATATCAGGGGACGAGTCATGAACTGACTGCCAGCCTTCTGCACTTTGATCTTGTTTATATGAAAAATAGTGAGAAATATACGAGTATTCCCATTTTGTATATTGTGTTCGAGTGTACCAATTGAACAAATTATTGTTGTCTGTATGCCACAGGCCTATTCCTTTTCTTTCGGCTGTTTCTTTTGTTTTATATACAATTCTTATCAAGAGGGTGTTAAATAGTTGAGAGCCGCAATTGATTAAAGCGTTGAAGGCTGTGCCCGGAAGTGTGCGTTACACAATGTCATCATATTGCCAAAGATCGTGAAGAAAAAGATGTCTTCAATCGATTTCCCAATGATCACATAAATATAAACCTACGTATTAGATATTCTTGTTTAACTCGATTTCGTTCTTTGACTCTTTACAATAGATACGGAATTTATATGGTAAATTATTGCATATATTTAATATAGATCTATAGATTATAAATTAAATACACATAGATTAGTCTAACTACTTTTTTTTATGAGTCCTGCCAATTCTTTTATCATGCCTCGAGGTGTCTTTGCTCCCAGATGCAAAAGTGATTTAATTCACATTAGGAAAGCAACCCGTCAAAGCTGAACTTTACGATCAGATCAATAAGATCTAATATAAAAACAAACATCAAAAATTATGTTTACATCTTTCCTTAAATTAAACTATATACGAGTGCTACACATACTTCCTCAAGTCCAGCCCTTCCTCTAAAAAATCAATGCAAAACCAGAAATGATATCATTCAACAAGATTTTCATGTTAATTTCCATTTAAAGTGGCAAACAAATTAGCACCACATCAAAATAAATTTGCCAAAACTGCCCATCAATTCCAGTGAACATTTATGAAAATTATTATCAAATTTAAATGATTTTTAAACACATTAGCTTGAGAGGTCGAAAATGAAATGCCAATTAGCACGTGGCATAAAATTCGACATTTCCTCAATCGAAGTAAAAAAAGCAACAGACAAATGTTTGAAGTGTTTCATCAATCCTGTGAAACATTAAATAAACTCAACTCAAAAGAAGAAAAAACCAAATTAAAAACAATTTATGAACAAATTAAGAATCAACCTTTAAAAATAAACTGCCTGCTCAATTGGATTGAATGGATGGAAAACCGATTGATGCAAATTTGTTTATTTGCTTGAGCAATTGCCCCGTCATTCAGGGGCAGAGCCTATCCATCTAAGTACAATATAATGAATTGTTCCGTTTGAATATGGCCAAAAGGAGATGCATGCCTCTCGGATAGATTGGGGCGCCGCTGGGCCCAACTACTGTGGCTAAATGTGGAGGCTGCCGTTTAAGTTAATGACATGACTAAGTGAAGAACTTGACTGACTGAGCAACTGGCTAGCTGACTGATTGAAGCTATGTGGTATTTTTAGGGGCCAGCCGAGGCCAACTATTTACACAGCCACCCACTGTGGTGGCCCAGGCCAGGTAGCTACCTGTGGTGCCGAAGCTATTTAACCAATACCATACAGAACATAAGAGAGAGTGAGAGAGAGAGAAAGCCATGTAAGCTTTCTGTGGATTCATTTGTGATGGATTGATCGCGTCACATCGCACATCATATAAAACCATAGTCCAACCAGTCGAAGCTCCATGCTGCAGCTCCATGTTGCATATTCCTCGAGCTGTTGTGTTGCTGCTTGGGTGTTGAGAAGTTTGTTTTCTGCGATCGATCGATCGATCGATGAATCTTTGAAGATCTCCATTTCTTTGTTTTTTTTCTGTTCTTCATGTTTCTGGGCTTATTTATGTATCGTTTTGAGAATGCTGCGGGTCGGGGCCAATAATTTGGCGCCACTTGCCTAATTAATTTACAATTTATATGTTAATCCAATTGCTTGTGTCTTCCACACTGATGTGATCAATGATATACACAATGAAGTCGTGTTCCTCATTTGTAACCTGCTGCTTTGAGCCCAGTTTAACAGACACTCGTAACGTATAGTTCACATCAGCAGGACCACTTTCACTTTTCATAGCTGACTTTAGTTTCAGTTTGTTTTCAGCACATCATTTTGATCAGCTATCAAACTATTGTTGTTCAGCTCAAATGCAAGTGATCAGGCGGTTGAATCGTTGTATCGATATCGTGATAAGAGAATTTTATGTTGATGAACATCAATTGAATAAAATCTTACAGTTTAAGCATCATTAGAAGTCATTACAGTTGAACAATAGAACATAATACTGATCTTGATAACAATTTATAGAACAATCTACGATCATTTTCTACTAATTTGACAAATTTACATGATTTCAATCGTCGATCGAATCGTTTCATTATTTGTTTCTTAGAGTTAGCTTAAACAATTGCTTATAAGAACTGTAAATATATAGATACATAAAGATAATGTTTCCCAAAGTTCAGTTTGAAAATAGAAGCCAGATATCTTTTTATGGTAATTCCAGTCTAATATTATAAGTTTATTTTAAGCCTTGATGCTATAAAACATCTCTTTTATAGGATTTTTGTATACCTTATATGTATTCTTAATTCCAACGCATATTCATATTTACCGCTTTTAAGATTCTGTTTATGTAATATTCAAATTCTTAATATCATTTGCATCAGGGTCAGGAATCTCTTTATAAGTACTGCACCTGGTATTCAGATGGCCACATGGCTCGTCTGAACAGTCGTAACTCTTATAGTATCGCTCTCCTTTAAGACAATTGTGTGGTATTGCAGTTGAAATGCATTCGAGTGTTTATCGAATATATTCACAAGACCATAAATACAAGCGCAGAGTGCAAATAAATCGATTCCATTGAAGGCAGGGCATAAATTTAATCAGGATCTGGATGCTGACCAGGCCAGGTTAGTCAATGATTTAAGATGCGACCAAAATGATAGCAACTCATTAAGATATTTACCGCATTGTTATTTACAAATGTATCTATATATGTGTACTTATATTTATATAAACGTACATATGTGAGATGCGGCAATTAAGGCTTGCTGAGGTGTTGAAAACCAATGGAAAACTCATTATAACAAACTGGCGACGGTTGACACAAACCAAATGCCGCCAATTAAGATGAAGGCGTGCGCATTATTGCTGTTGCACATGGCAGCCTCAGCCTCAGATACAGATACAGATACAAATACAGTTGCAGATACATTTCCCGTTGCAATGTAAATACACATACGATTGCTATGAGATATCTTGAGTTTTGAGTAAATAAAATGCACCATGGAAAAATAATTAGACGCATGCCGAGCGCACAAACAAATCGGAAATCCATTGCACAGTTTATAAAAAACCAATAAAAATGCATAAACTAGTTTAGGCATTTGCCACCAAGAAAAATAAGTGCTATTATCTTAAAATTGTTGGTGTGTAAAACGCGTATTTAAAAAACATTTAGCAGCACACATATAACACACACACGCACACACACACACATACACCTTATGCCCCATGTCGTGCTCGATTACCCCAAATAATTTTTGAACCGCTAAGAAAATGTTTCTATTGTTGTTGTTGGGTTTTGGCGTTGTGGTGTAAACAATTTGTTTACCCACAACGCTGATTATTTCCAATTAAGTGAAAATTTTATTATAAACAAACTCATTTAAATATTTTCAACGTGCGTTTCATTGAAAATAATTTACTCAAATATTTTCGCGGTCCAAAAATTTTCGTTTTAATATTTTCTTATGTTCAATATATATTCCTGAGTTTAAGCACCCACAGACGATTACGGAAATGCGTAAATTGTATTTGCAGACTTTATATATATATTTTATTTCCCGGCGGATATAAGTTCCTCCATAAATAATATACTTCGATGTATATAGGATATTGGGTGCCAAGTTATAAAAATAAATAAAATACTTTGAAATGGAAGTTGCAAAAAATAAAAGAAAATATTTTTAATGTGCACGGAAACTCAGAAATAAACACAAATTTGGGAGAGAAAATTTAACTGCGGTTAATTTATTAGGCCAAAAAATAATGCTTCAGTTATATATATGTAAATATAGGAATTTAATTGGTAGCCACAATATATATATTAACTTTATAAATAAAATTCGATTTAATATCCCATAAATTGTATTTAAATGATTTACTTATTTAGAATTAAGCACTTTGTAAATATTTAAATATTAATCACAATAAATTTAGCGATTTTCTTCCTTATAAAAGACTTAATAATCATTTTCGCTTATTTATTTCTCCATCCAATAGCAACATCATTTCCCACATTGGCAACAAACGCGCTTCTGCGGTTTCATCAACAACAGCAGCAGCAACATCATCATCAGCAGCAGCATCAGCAACAGCAGCAACATCACCATCACCAGCAGCAACATCTTCACCCGCAACACAAAGCAGCAACATTGTTGCAATGCTCAACATCAGCGGCTGCGCTCAATAGCCTTAAGACATTACAGTTAACACAGCAGCAACGATTTCTGACCAAGTCCGGACAGCAGCAGCTACTGGACATACAGACAACGGCAACAGGTCCTGCAAGCATACCACAGAATGGCCTACACACACACAGTAATTGCCACAACAACAGCAGCAGCAGCCACAGCGGTGGCAGCCACAATGCCAGCGGCGGAGGCAGCAGCAGCAGCAGCAACAACAACAATAATAGTGGCAAGCGAAAGCGTTCCTGGTCCCGGGCTGTCTTCACGAACCTGCAGCGAAAGGGTCTCGAAATACAATTCCAGCAACAAAAGTACATAACCAAGCCGGATAGACGCAAGCTGGCGGCACGTCTTAACCTTACAGATGCTCAGGTGGGTAACGACTATAGATACGATATATAAGAAGTTATGTCTAAAATCTCCCATGATCAGGTTAAGGTATGGTTCCAGAATCGACGCATGAAATGGCGCCACACTCGAGAGAATCTGAAGAGCGGACAGGAGAAGCAACCACAGCCACAATTTGGGCCAGGAGCCAGCGCAGCAAAGCCCTTGATGATACCCACTGGTGTTTCCTCTGCCAGGACACACGAATCCTTGGAATACAGCTCCGACAGCTGCTCCAGTGTGGAACTAAGCGAACGAGCCGACGATGATGATAATATTGAAATTGATGTTGTAGAGTAACTGTCTTATATAAACTATATATAGATTTTATGTAAATTATTAAATTCAGATGTAAAATTGATGTAGACTGTGCTGTAGATGTAGATTGAGTCAAGTAGAAATGAAATTTAGTTTAGTTTTTAAAAACAACGAATTTAAATTATTGTATATTAAAATTAAGTAATTTAATGTATATAAAAATTATATTTAAATAATTAACAATAAAAGTAAGTGAAGTTCTGAAAATAAAATATTTCTGTAAAAAATATTAATAAAAACTCTCAAAACTATTACAAATCTCCTTAAAATACACAAAAACGTCAATCGCTTAGGAGTGATAAGTAAATTTGGAACATTCCTTTCAATTTTCAACCACCAAGCAAACAGCTACTAACAGAAGATGAAAACTTTGAAATCTCTTGATAAAAGTACTGCATACTTCCAGGAGCAAAGTTGTAGGTTGAGTAGTCAAATTACTTATTATTATTATGGCTGATATATACATATGGCCAAAATCAAAGCTATTTACAGTAGAAGTCTGGTTTAACGAACCATTAAATGCACGTTAAATCGAATAGTTCTTTATTTCGAGTACTCAACTGAGGACCCTTGTCGCGAATCCGTTAAACGGAGTGTAGGTTAAACTTGACTTCTATCGTAAATTATTTGCTATAAATATCCTTATTATATACATATATAGTATATGGAACATATCTTGTTGTTCTTTATTCAAAACTATCTTTTACACAGCAGAAGAGCGTTTTGTCTGCAACTTAAAACAGCCCTAAGAATTACCCGTTTTAAGTGGGTCAACCGCCCTTCTCCTCGATTCTCAAATGTAGTACTTAAGCTCATGTAAGGCCATGCTTTTTTTGGTGTTTTGTTGTGTGAATGTGTATCTTGTGGGTGAGTATGTATGTATATAAAAACCATATCAACATCTAATAGTCTCTAAGATCAATGAAATCATACAGACAGAACTAGACTCGATTATTGATAGAAGAGTATAATAGCTATTCTATCTATATATCATGATATGCATACACTTTGAAACCATTTGCAATGAGTGAAGCGTCTAAAAACCATATGTACCCTTAAGATTTACGTAAGATTCTTTAACTACTCCTACATAGGTATATAACAATTAAAGGTAATTTCTCCAAAGAATCTCATCAGATTCTAACAAAAACACTTATCGGTTATAGTATACACAATTCTTCAGATGTTACCAAAGGAAAAGTTGTATAATAAGTTAAGCTAATGAGCAGCCATATTCCATAATTAAAATGATTTGGGTATATAACCCACACAAAGTTATGAAAACATATATTTTTGCTTAAATTGAGCAATTCATAATTGATAAAGCAACACATTAATGCCCCGAAATCATCAAAGTTTCCAAAACCATCTGCACTTAGCACTATCTCATTCCTCTCTCAGTGAGCTCACATAATAAACAGAGACAACAACAACAACAAAAAACACACGCAATGCCATTTTCATATATTTTTCTTCTTCCCATCAAAATAAAGAAAGAAAAAAAACAAAAATTTAATTAAGGGTATACCGCTGCGATCAGCACAATTTGAGACTCCGACGAGACCTTCTAATCTAGACAATGATAAAACCCGATACCGACGGCAGAACGCAAGACGACAACATTTGGTCAAGCGCGGGAGCTGTTGTCAGAGCGGATCAGAGAAAGACAAAGTGAGAGAGAGAGACAATTAGACAAACAGTGAGCGCAAATATTGACGCACAGCATTTAAACATTACTTGAACATCTACCCTTAAATTGGAGTGTTGCAGGCTCAGAACCTTCTTTGTGACTTAATCGTTAATTCAATATAATTAATTGAATTGGACGAAGTTTAACTTGATTAATGTAGATGAATCAACAGAGCTGACAAGTTCAAGGATCACGATAGACTTTCAGATATCAAAGTTTAAGCTAGATTATCTGGAAAGCGTATTCATTAACCGACTGGTTCCATAAAATTTTTTATATGGTTTTTCTAGAACTTCGTTTATTCAGTTTGTTAGCGCAAAGCGCAGCGAGCGGTTGTAATTTCAGTTGCTGCCCGCAAGAGCAATGTGACGACTTAATTATAAAGCCGTAATAGTTTTATTCGATCCCAGTCGGAGCAGAGTGTCAACACACTTCGATTCTAATTGCCGGAATATGGGCAATGTGCAAACGCGTCAACTCGACTCTCGCAATGCGACAAATAGACGCAGCAGTGAGTGAGATTAGAATTTGAAGTGCATCCATGGATAATCTTGTATAACTCTCCTGGCAGGCATCCTGTGGAACTTTCGGTATCCCAATGCCACAAGACGACGCGATGATGTTGCTATTATTGTACACAACTCCAGACTGAGCATTGAGGAGTGGCTGAATCTGCTGGAACTGCAGCAATATGAAGGTCAGTTTGGTCAGCAAATTGAGTCAGAGCCTCATTAACTCCCATGTCACATCCGCTCAAGCAGCCAACCTGAAGATGTACGCCACAGTTGACGATGTCGGAGACCTCACAGACAGAGATCTAAAGCGTCTGGGTATACGCAGTATGACCCATCGCCAAAAAATGCTCAACAGCTTGTTAGGTGTACGTGCCAAGCGCAGGCAGTCCATGAATCTGGAAGGTAAACGGTTTATTCATATCATAATCCAATATCCATAATCTTTCTTTAGCCATGAGAAGTGCTCCCTCTGCGGTGCCGCGGCGCAAGAGCTCTTGTCCGTTGGTTTATCTAGATGCGATATCGGGTGAGAACATAGCTGGAAGCAACGATAGCGGAGGAGGCGCTGTGGTTACCACTAAAAGTGGCAAGGTGCTTAAACAATTGACATTCGATGAGTCAGCAACTATGTAAGTATGTGTATAAAGTTGTAAAACTATCTGGGCTAATATGTGCGATATGAATACTGATTAATAACTATCTTAAATATCTAAATTAATATACTTTTGTGTTCAATTGAATTTTATCTTTCTCTCCCCTAACAAATTATAATTTATCTTATCAAATTAGCCAGAATTTTAGTAGCTACCAAAGGCTAAACAAATATATTTCCATATGTAACATATTTGTAATATCAAAACAATATAAAAATCCTAATATAAAAACTTTTTCCTTTTCATTTTAATATAATTTATTTTGAATGTAACGTCTCTATTTACAAAAACCCTCAATTGAGTTCCACAAAAATAGCATCCACATGCTGCTCCTGACACTGTCCCCGCTCTGCCCGCATATCCATCCATACGTATAGCTCGTAACAACCACTTCCTCACGTCCACTTCATTTACAAATATTTTAATAACAATAACTCTGCGCATGCCCCAGAAGAATTTCCCATAAAAAAGTATAAATCTTTTACAGTTAGGCGGGCGGCATAAAAATCTTGAAACAAAACACAAACAAATTGAGTTGCGTAGAGTAGAGGAAACAACCCCCACAAGGACATTCGACTTGTGCCAGGGTGGGCTAAGACTGAGCATAGCGCAGAGCGAGTTTAGTTCGCATAGAGTGCAGACAGGGACTGCGATAAGGAAAACGAAGGATAGTTACATAGATAAAGGACTACGCAAAAAATGTGTATATAAATATAATAAAAATGTATTCATTATGAATATATTTAAGCAAAAAACAAATATAAATAAATAAGTTATTCAGTGTAAAGTGCAAGCTGTAAACCAGCTTTTGGGGTGTGTCCTGCTTAGGTGCGGTGTAATAAAAAAGAGTTTTATCAAAATGGGCGTAGCAGGTAAGTGATAAGAATTTCTAAAAGAAATGAAATAGATCTTTTACACAAACGCCTTGGGAAATATTTAAATTAACAAATATAACAATAGAATTGATAATTGGTTTTACAATTACAATTACAATTTTACTATAATTGCATTTGCGTATTCCTTTTGCACTTGAACTTCAGACAAAAGTTTGCATATACCAAGGACCAATCCTGTGTGAGAAAATTTCCCATTTCAGTAAAGCCCGGCCATTGGGGCAATGTCCACAAATTTCCCATAATAAGGGAAATTTCATAACATCTCACACAAAATATACTAAGGACCAATTTTGTGGGAGATAATTTCCTTTCTGACTAAAAGCCCGGTTATGGGGGCAATATACAAAAATTACCCAAAATAAGGGAAATTTCGCAATCTCTCTCCCTCTCTCTAATTGAATTTCTGTTTGCAGCTATGAGGAATTAAAACCGCGCTCCAAGTGCAACAGTCCGCATTGGGGCAACCTCACTGACGACATGGAAAGCGGCAACAATAGCAACGTCTCCACACCCATTGCCCCCTCGCCCAATCCCAACGAACAACAGGAGGCCATTGCGCTAAAAAAGGCACTCGAATGGGAGCTAAGTCTCGATGCACGAGAGCTGCGTTCGCATGCCTGGTACCATGGAGCATTGCCACGGCAACGTGCCGAAGAGATTGTGCAGCGAGAGGGCGATTTTCTGGTACGGGATTGCGCCTCTCAGCCGGATAACTATGTGCTCACCTGCCGCAGCAAAGCGGCCGTATTGCACTTTGTGCTCAATAAGGTGAGTCAAAGGGACTTTTCCAAATGAACGAGTTATCATTTCCCTTCATTTTCCAGCTGGTGCTACAGCCTGAGACTGTCTACGAGCGCGTCCAGTATCAGTTCGAGGAGGATGCCTTTGACACTGTTCCAGATCTCATAACCTTCTATGTGGGTTCTGGCAAGCCTATTTCAGCGGCTTCGGGCGCCTTGATACAATATCCATGCAATCGCACGTATCCACTATCCTTCTATGGCCACAAGATTGTGGGCAACCAACTGCATACTCAGATGCTGGCTGGACTGCGTGGACTGAGTCCACTGAACTCACCCATGGGCAACAATTCTATTGGCTCTGGTATCTTCCGCTTTGGTCAGCTGACAAACGATGCTTCAGCACAGCAACAGCCGGTGACACCTTCCAGTCCGCACTGTTCGCCTCCAAGAGCGCGTCGGGAGGTGCCACCTCCACGGCTGCCCTGCAAGAAACAGCAGCGCTCTCAGAGCTTAACGCCCGCTCAGGCAATGGTTGTGTGCAACATCAACAAGCAGCAGGAACAACAGCAGCAGCAGGCGGCAAATGAGGCAACTAATGGTCATGGCCTGGCACGTTTCCAGACTATTGCCCGTTGCAATCCCACCAGCGATTTGCAGCTGCATCCACAGCATCTTGAGAGCAGGTTCAGCACACAATCATTACCACGCCCCAGCACGTCGGCGGCACAAGCGCTACGCCAGCAAGCAGCTGCAAGAATCTATAGCTTGGCGCGCAACTGCAGCCTGGATACGCCGGACAGACCACCAAGTCCGCCACCAAAGCCACGCAAGGAACCCATGGCTGCAGTACTGGCATATCAGGCCAGCGGTTCCGATTCGGGTAATGGTTCCGGCGACTCAGCTCCAGGTGATGTTAGCGAAATGTGCATGCAACGTGGCGGCGTCATCATAAAGAATCCTCGATTCATGACCAGTTCCACATCCAATGGCACACTGAAGAGCTTTACTGAATTCGATGCACTGGCTGCCGAGGAACAACTCTTCTCAATGCCCATTGAGGAGTTCAAGCTGGTAAGGTTTCATCTAAACTGTGTTCCATAATCTCTTGTTTGGGGACTTCTATATATTCTCTATATCCTTTTGGTATTACAGAGCAGCAAATTTGACTTTGAGAACTTTAGCACGTTGCTGCTGCCATCCGTGGAGAACAAGCCGCTGGATGGGGATGCACTGAACACGTTTAAAATGATGCTACTGGAGACTGGTCCTAAGTTGCTGGCAGAGCATATTACGCGGATCGACATTGGATTATTCCTGGATGAGCCAGAGAATGAGGTGGAGTATTACTTGAGCAGTTCAGGTCTGGAGCTTTTGACGTTGCCGCATGGCAAAGTCTTTCGCGAGGACATTATCGAGCGGACGCAGTGCATCAAACTAATGGTGGCAGTTACCATACTCACATGTCAAACGGATCTGGATCGAGCCGAGCTGCTTAGTAAATGGATACAAATTGCGGTGGAAATAAAAACAGCTCTAGGAAATCTCTTTGGATTTTGTGCCATAATGTTGGGCTTATGCATGCAACAGGTGAGTCCTAAGAAGCCCATTTTTAATGGAGCTTTAATAACAGGAATTCCTCTTTACAGATACAAAAACTTGACCAGGCCTGGCACATCCTACGCCAAAAGTATACGGACAGCGCTTTTACCTTCGAAGCCAAGCTGCGTCCCACTTTGAGCAGCATGAATGAAGCCTCCAACCCGCAGGCTCCCAATACAACTGTGCCCCACGTGCTCCTCTATGCTCTGCTTATTGATAGACCCGTAATGGATATAATCAATCATAGTAATATTGAGGAGCGTCCAGCTCTGTATAATACGTGTATTGCGCCTTGGGAATCAAAGGCCGATGATTTTGGAATGTTCATCAACTTTCAGCACTTGGATGCGTCTCGTGGATTCCTCAAGAATTTCGATCTATTTCGAAAGAATGCCAAGATCATATTGGAGGAAGCCAGCTCCAGACTAGATGAGCTCTTGGCGGATGCTTTTCGGTAGGTTTTTTATACAAATCAATTGAGCACTTTGAACATTCTTGAATCCCTTTTAGCACTGAGTTCCACGTAAAGTTTCTATGGGGCAGTGTGGGAGCCACAGCTAAGCCAGAGGATCGACATGGCAAACTTGAGAAGGTGCTAACCCTTATGGCTGATAAGTTCTGCAGTATCAGCGCCTAGTTATGTAAAGATACACAACGATATTATATGGACTCTAGTTTCTAAGCTGATAATACCTATCACAATCAAAATCTTTATATATATATATTTAAGTACTACTCGAACTAGTCCTTTCATCCTTTGCCCAGCTCTCTAACAACTCTTTCCAATCTTCTGTAATTTCGTGCTGTTTCTACCTCAGCCTATCAAAAAAAGAAAATAAATAGAAGCACTTTTGTTACAGTTCAAATAATTTATAAAAAAGAATATTTAGTTAAGCCAAGGCAACTACTTAGTATTGTTATTACTTAAAACACTCCATCAACTAACAATATCAAGCTGGGATTACCAAATCGTACACCTAAAATAGAACTGTTAACTCTCTGAGAATGTTGGCAGTACCCAGTACCCAATATATAGAAGCACACTACCAAAGGCATTTATAGTCTAGTACTTAAAGCATATTCAACTAAATAATCTATTACACTATATACTATATACTATAGATCGGACAATATAAACACACATAATCAAATGCATAATAATATTTATATACTATAATATAGTCACATACAACCAGTATACACCACATACTTTAATGGCATTAATTTTTGCAATTTTATAAGTGATATAAGTGCATCAAACTATAATAAAGAAAATAAAGGAAAAATCAAAATTTTATAAGATTAAATATAAATATTTAAACTAAATTAAATATTTTATTAAATATATATATTAAATCTTGCGTTGGCTGATTTAATGTGGTAGCTACAAAAAAGTAATTTTTTTCATATTTGTATATTTTCAAGCTATACATTATTTTAATTATTTTATATATTTATATATTTTGTATATATTAATATATTTTTAATATTTGTATATTTTCATATTTATATATTTTTTATATTTTTAATTATTTGTCAAGTGAGAAGAAGTACTTGTACTAATTGTATGCTTAAATTTAAAAATTTAAAAAAAAATAATAACAAGCATTTACAATTTATTAAAATAAAACAAAAATAGATGAGAACTGCTCTTAAAGAATTTGAACTAAGCAAATTACGATAAAGCAGTTCTATACTTATAGACTTGATTAATCAACTTGACATATATCAAAATATTTTATTTAGAAGCTGATTTTATATAAATGATAAATATATGATTATTTTAAACTACTTCAGCTAATCCTAAACTAATGATAATACCAATCAACTTGCATAGTGCAAAAAATATAAAAATATATATAAATAATGATTGTTGTTTAAAAACAATTACGATGTGCAGGCAGCTTTATCAGGCACTCAATACGCACTTATCACTATATATATATATTTATAATAGTATATATAATATATGAAGTGCGCGATCAAAGTGTCAACCCGACCTTAGTATAAACTTCAACTTAAACCCATTTGACATTATGCTCCGGGACGTGCTGGCGAGCAGTTGCAACTGAGTCGAACTTTTCAAACTTTAAAGCTGCACTTAATCTTAAGCTTTAAAGCTACAGTCTAAATAAAGCTTAACAACTGGGAATGACTAATCCGACCGGCAGCGGCGGGTTTCGTTGCACTCGCAAATTAACAATGGCCATGAGCGGATGTTTAATAATTCTGGTGATCGCATTGACTGTGGGCCTTTGTGTAGGCCTCAGCGGTGACGATGGGGGAACTGAGGTAAGCTTTTAAAGTGGATAAACAAGGTGATTCGCATATTTGCTGGGCTTACTCTGATTTTTATTTTGTGACCAGGAGGCACCCATCTTCAGCATTGATCACAAGGCCAACACGTTTATGTTGAATGGACAACCGTTTCGATATGTCGCCGGTTCGTTTCATTATTTTCGTGCTCTGCCGGGTGCCTGGCGGAATCGATTGCGCACTATGCGAGCTGCCGGACTCAATGCATTGGATACGTGAGTAACAGGAACTCCAGACTAATTGATTGATAATGACAGCTAGGACGTGACATTAACTGAACTATAATTTTGCAAATCTAGAACTGTGACTTATAGTATGTGCTTTTTTCTAGAACAGACACTATCTTTCATACTATATAGTATATACGAGTATCTAAAGATATAGTAAGACCCATTAACTGTGAGTCTCCATATTATACTCTAATCTTATATATATGTATAACCCGATCCAAAGGTACGTTGAGTGGTCCCTGCACAATCCTCATGATGGTGAATACAATTGGGAAGGCATTGCCGATGTTGTTAAATTTTTAGAGATTGCTCAAGAAGAGGACTTCTATATCATTCTCCGACCCGGACCCTATATCTGTGCCGAGCGTGATAATGTAAGTGAAACTCAAACAAATCCACTTCAAACCTCTGACAACAATTACTTGATTACTTTTAATAGGGAGGACTACCCCACTGGCTCTTCACAAAGTATCCGAACATTAAAGTGCGCACCAGCGATCCAAACTACATTAAGGAGGTGGCCAAGTGGTATGCAGAGCTGATGCCACGTTTGAAGCACTTGCTGATTGGAAATGGTGGCAAGATCATAATGGTGCAGGTTGAGAATGAATACGCTGCCTATTATGCCTGTGATCGTGATTATTTGAACTGGCTGCGGGATGAGACCGATAAGTTTGTGGGTAACAAGGCGCTGCTATTTACTGTGGATATACCAAATGAGGGGATGCACTGTGGCAAGATTGACAATGTCTTTGCAACCACAGACTTTGGCATTGATCGCAGTAAGTAGAAGAGGAACTATACAACCAAGGAACTATATTCATTCTTTACCATCAAATATCAGTAAATGAAATAGACAAGATTTGGGAATTTCTGCGTGACGTTCAGCCCACGGGTCCGCTGGTCAACTCGGAGTTCTATCCTGGCTGGTTGACACACTGGCAAGAGATGAACCAGCGACGCGATCCCCAGAAAGTCGCCGCTGCCTTAAAGTACTTATATACATATCGAAAGCTGTACAAATCTAACTCCTCCTCAATCCTTTCAGGACCATCCTAAGCTATAATGCCAGCGTTAATCTTTACATGTTCTTTGGAGGCACCAATTTTGGCTTTACTGCTGGAGCCAATTATGATCTGGATGGCGGCATTGGCTATGCGGCGGACGTAACCAGCTATGATTACGATGCAGTAATGGACGAGGCCGGTGGAGTAACCAAGAAGTATGACCTGGTAAAGCAGGTGATCGGCGAGTATTTGAAACTGCCTGAAATAGAACTTACTCCTGCCAAGCGTTTGGCCTACGGAAAAGTGGAGATGACTCCAGCGCTAGAGTTGCTATCACCAGAAGGACGTGCTGCCTTGTCCAAGGGCACACCAGTGAAATCCGATAAGCCCAAATCATTTGAGGAACTTGACCAATACTCAGGACTTGTGTTATATGAGACACCACTTCCCAGCATGGATTTGGACCCAACACTTCTCCAGGTAGAGCAGCTGCGCGATCGTGCTCATGTTTTCGTGGATCAGCAGCTGGTCGGTACACTGTCCAGGGAAGCGCGTATCTATGCGTTGCCATTAAGCAAGGGCTGGGGCAGCACGCTGCAATTGCTTGTGGAGAACCAGGGACGCATCAACTATGATCGGGCCAATGATACCAAAGGCATCTTTGGCCAGATAACAATGCAGCTCCACAATGGCGGCGCCTTGCCCTTAGACAAATGGACAACCACTGCCTATCCGCTCGAAGCAGCCTCTGTAGAAACGTGGCTAAAGCAACAGCAAACTCCTGGAGCAAAAGCTCTGGAGCCAGCCATTGCCAAGCAGCGCATTCTGCGCTCAGGACCTATTGCCTATACGGGTACATTTAAGGTGAGTGAAGTGGGAGATACCTATCTCAATGTCGCCGGCTGGGGCAAGGGTGTGGCCTATGTGAATGGCTTCAATCTGGGACGCTACTGGCCACTGGGTGGACCACAAATTACGCTCTATGTGCCCAACGAGCTGCTCAAAATTGGCCAAAACTCTTTGGTGCTGCTCGAGTATCAACGCGCCAACAAAAGCGTAAATGGTGCGGAACTTCCGGTCGTACAATTCGATGCAGTGGCTCAGCTGGACGGACAGTCCAGTGAGGCAAACAAGGTGGGAAATAAGTAACCAACGGTATATATTAAAATTTACAAGCGTTTCTTTATTTTATTAAAAGCAGTTTTGAATTTGCTGTCGCAACAACAACCTTGACAAGCTTTAATACAATATTTTAATATTTGCTAATTTTACTTAAGCTGCTTTCATTAAGTATACAATAAACATTGCTTAACTTATTTTAATTGTTAATTTCTTTTATTGACTGGCATTTTATTTAATTATTAATTATTTATCATAATTTAGCTCGGTTACAATTGACTTCTTCGTGGTATTCGGTAGCGTTTCATAAAATTTCAGGCATTTAGGGTTTTATTGCACAAATTTACTTTTTTGATTATTATTATTTTTTTATTAATTCGAACTAATATTTTTTAATTTAATTTTGCTTAAGTTTTAATTATTTTCTCAATTTTTTTTACTTTTTTTTATTGGCAAACGGAGATTCAGTTTTACTTAAAATATTTTTCAATTAAACAAATTATTCAAACATTTTTTTTTGTAAAGAGTATTAAGTACATTCAGTGGCTGATTTTCTCAAAAGTATTTTCCTTTATTGTTAATTATTTTACTTTTTTTTGTTGGGCAGTGTTGCGTAGGAAGTAGTTACAAGAAAACATATTGTAATAGTAGATGTGTGTCAAGAAAACTTAACTCAGACGTACGCTCATAATATTTCACCTATTTCTGAGTTAATTCACAGTTTAAATGGAATGATCTCTTAGTTATATAGATATAGTAAACGGATTTAGCGATTTGTAGTATGTTACAACCCACTTTAATACATGTAATACTTTTCGTTAAATTATGTCAAGGTTAACAAACTCAATCGACTTATTCAAAATTCATAACGAAAACAAGTCACGTAACATTAGGCTCTAAGACAATAAGTTGGTTAGACAGACGTGCATCACATTGCATATATATAAAAAAACGCATAAATGAAAAACTAAATATGTTTTATGCCAAAATATGAATCTCGCATTTAAATTTAAGCTCGTCTCAAATGAATCTCAGCAATCTATAGATTAATCCTGTTCCTTATACTTTTATTGTGCCCCCACACATAAAGTTTCTTTTAATTATTTTATTGGTGCTATAAAAATATTTCAGCTAATTTACAATTGAGTTTTTAGGTTGTTTAGTGACAGATTTTGCTGCTTACATAAGAAATTACTTTATTTTCTCTATACCCTTGCAATTGAGATTTTATTAAAGTTTATAATATACTGAAAATATGAGCAAATCTTTTGTGTATTCATAATAAGGCTTGTGGCTCAAATAATATTGTAAGCTATTGTAATTTATGTTAAAGAATTCCTCAAAAATTGGAAGAGATTCAATTTACGATAGAGATTCCAATTGTCGTGCAAGGGCAATAAATCTTCGGTCTGCCGAAGATTACTTTATTTTATACATTTCTTTATTTTGTTTTCAAAAATTTATTTGCATTTAAATGTTTATTCGACTTGTTTCTATACGTTTATTAATAATACATATCACAGCTGCATTTCGAGTAAAAATATTTTTTCTTCTCTACGTTTTTGTTTTTTTGTTTTTCTTTTCGTGTAAAAATGTATAGAAAATGTATGCAATTTATTTTGGATTTTTAGTTTTCTTAGTTTTTTTTTTGCTTGGGGTAAAAAGAAGCCTACGTAAAACAGCAAAAAATTTGGCAACCTAGTTCATATTTAGTCAATGTCCATGAAGACGGAATGCGTTTGCGTTTAGTAGACACAGATATACTTAGTTAGGTATTTTATAGTATAGTTAACTTACCGAAGCGTATGTATAGATACATAGTTTGTTTTAATTTTAGTTGTTCTAGTTAATTTCCTTTGTTATTGTTGCAAATTGTTCTCGTTGCGCTTACCTCTGTCTAAAGTGCTGTGGGGGCAGCGTGCGCCATTTGTCAGTGCCACTTCGATTTCTGCTGATATATGTCTGCACGTAAGTTTTGCGCAAAACATATACCTAAAATCTGTACAAATATGTAAGTATATTAGTTAATCGATTGGGGTAAAATGTTGCATATCAAATAATAAAAAATAATATCAAATTATAAAGACCTGGAAAAACATAACAGCGATTGCGGCGGTCGAAATAATAATTAAGTTATGCTCCATCCACTCTTCGCCAGCCTGGACGCAGCCCTTTTCATAAACAATTTTGGACAGTTCCCCGGCCTACATTGGCGCAAGCGAAAACAAAAGAAAACAGAAAATATAAGTTAAACAATAAAAATAAAATATCACAAAATAATTAAAAAATACATAAATAGGCAGAAAATATAGTTTTGATGTGGACCCAGCACCTTCGTAATAAGCAGAGCAACAATTGAGGCAGCCACGCCTATTAAATGCGTCTCCAGCCAATCCTCGCCAGCGCGTAAACAACCACGCTCATGTATATTTCTATCCACAGGCTGCATGCGTTTTTATCAATTTGATTAGACCTTTGAATTCGCTTTTGGCTTATATATGTAGCTATAACCAAGGTACTTACATAGCCCTCCTTCCGCACATCGTAGCCACACTGTTTGTTCTTAATAAGTTCCTGCGGTCGCCGGCGACAGCAGGAAAAAGGCACACCACAGGCCTCACGGCTTCCAATTGCAATGGACGAGCAATTGAAATAGTTGTTGCTATCCCAGTCCTTGGGACCATCAATACCACAACACTGCAGCCAGTCCTCCTGAATCCAGTCTATGAGATTTTGTTGATCAGGATCCTCACGGTAGTGTTTAATAAAAGCCCTCAAACCCTCGGTGGCCTGATCTTTGATCTGACAAAGTTTAATGTAAATAAAAGTTTTATTGACATTGATTGTCTTGACTATAACTTAAACTTACCCAGCCCTTATCTTTGAGCACAAAGGCAAGTCCACAAAAGGCAATCTCACCAAGAAGCAGTACGCTCAAAAATATCGCATACTGAAATTAAAACAGCACTTCAATTTTAAGTTACTTTTTAGACGGTTTTTAAAACCTACTGCGCCCAACAGGCATGTATTTTCGCGCAGTGCACCAACGCTGCCCATAAAGCCCAACATGAATGTGATGGTGCCGAGTATAATGAGCACAAAGGCCGGATCCAGTGCAATGAACGTCAGTTTGCTTATGTTGCGAAACATATCCTTTTCAGTCCAGGCCCAAATACCAATTGCCAGTACCATAAGTGCAGCCATCCAGATGAGTACATTGCTGGTAAAGAGCAAGTATTTCAGGCAGCAACTAATTTCACTTGTTTCCCTTCGATATTTACGCACTGCGGGCATTTTGAGCGAAATAGAAGGCGGCAATAACTCAATTGGGATTAATTCTAACGCTACGAAATAAATTTGCTTGTATTGCAGACTATTACTAATGACTTTTGGTTTAAAATTTTATTAAAAAATGAAAAGCTGTGTTTACCAGCTTCAGAAATTCGACATTGCAATCGTGCGACTGAAACAATAAATCCAAAAACCTGTAGGCTAGTGGGAGAAGTCCGATTGTCATAGCCTTTTTGAGTCAACTGTTATTAACAGCGCTGTAAACGGTAAGCTTATTAGTTACCACAGTGGTAACGTTGCCACATAGCTTAGAACTCTTTGTCTCTTAACAGCATCAACTCCTCCACTAAAGTAGTTAAAATAAGGTTAAACTAATTACAACTTTACGACCTCTTTAGTAACATTATTAACTTAGCCACTTAACCCATTCAATTATTGGTATTACTTTTCACTTGAGTGAGCTAACTCAGAAGTTAATTCTATTTTATATCCACTTAACATGCAGTGGTCACTATTAAATGCAATATACTCCCCCATTTAACAGTTGACGAGTATATCTACTGTGGTATTTTACGTATATGTTTTTGCGGCATTGCGGTATTTTTATAGAACACGCAACTCAGCCACACTGATTTTCATCGTCGTGTGCAGTTGAAAAGGCAGCAGAAAAGATCAGTACCAGAAAAATAAATAAAACAGTTCAATACAAATAAATAAATTTTATAAAGTGCTGTGTCTGTGGATTTATAAGAGATTTTGGGCAAGTGCACGCATTTAAACAGCGTGCTTGCTTCAATTACCTATGACGACAGTGAGTTTAGCTTTCTTATACTTCCCTACCTACCCTCCTCTGTGTATGCGTGCGTGTGTGAGTTTCGCTTATGGCTGAAGCTGAAAATTGTAAATTAGCAAGCAAAATGTGGATAGAATGTATACATACTCTACGGCAAGCCCCAAACGTTGCAACAAATCAAGCGAGACGCAAGGAAAATTTAGCTAAAATTAATAAGTGCGCCCTAAAAAGACAATTGGAATCAACCCCCCGCGTTTTAATCAAAGAAAAAAACTTGTATGTGTGCGGCTGCTGCTGTGGCCACTACTGGTAGCGCAGCCCAAAAAAATATTGTAATAAAAAGTGAAAATATAGTTATAAAGACATTTATATACCGCAAAACTAAAACAATACTCCCCTCATCGAATTTTCTGTGAATTCGTAATACGCATATACGCATTACATACGCGAGCAGTGTCAGAAAGACATCAGTAAAAGCAGAAGGTAGCGCTGTAAAGTGCGTCCTCTGCTTTTGGTCGCCATCATAGCAGAGACGTTGCCATCGACGTCGCTGCCTACCTCCTTGTATCCGTGTGATTTAGTGTACGTGTGTGTGTGTGCTTGCGTGTGTATGCGTCTAGCGCAGTTAATCCCTTTATATATTGTGATCCCACGCTTAAAATATCTATTTCAATTGCAGGCCACGCAATTATGCAAAATGAGTAGCTTGTTAAAAGTACAGTGTTGCATTTATACACATGAAAATCTATACATTTATATGTACAAATGTATACATACAAACATAAAACATTTCAATGTGCAATATGGTGGACAGTGCGTTAAAATCGGTGTTTGTTAACTGCCTTCAATTTGTAGTTTTAATTGTTAATGTCGTTGTTAATGGGCTTGGTTGGCAACAAAAGAACGTTTTCTAAGCAGTTGTTTCCAAATGCAACTCGGCTAAAATACATTAAACCAATTCAATTGCATTTTTGTCAAATGTTAAAAGACGTAGTGCTAATTTTTCACTAAACATACATGTGTATTTATGTATGTACATATCGAGAAATGCTGCTGTGTGTTACTATACGTATACCTGTGCCCGCTAGTGTAGATGTGTGTGTGTGAGTGAACTAGCATGTGTGAGTTTTGGTCTCGGCTGAAAATGGAAATTATATAAAACCCCTTTTGAATGCGTGAGGGGCTTCAGATTATAGAGCAACATGCGTTTATTAGGCTTTAATTATTTAACCCATACGTACGCACAAAAAGAGAGATACAAGCAAGCGATCAATATGGCAACAAAAGTTGTTGGCAAAACACTTTTCCAACTTTACCAAGATTGTGCACTTCTTACTGTTGGCAAGCAATGCCAATCAATAATTTGTAAAAGCCAATTAATGGAGAAAATTGTGACAAAAAATATATACATATGTACGTACACATATGTATATATACTCGCCGTCTCTCATTGAAGCATACATAAAAACGGTACTCGTTGCTCTCACGCAAAGCAGCTTCTTTCTGATCACTCTCTACTCTTTTACTCCCTGTTTTTACTAATAATGTTGTTCTTTTTGGGGTGGTGATGGCAATAGCGGCGCCCCACATTTGTTTGCAAACCTCTTCCTGTGAGCGAGTGTGTGTGTGCTTGTGAATATGTGCTTGTCCATGTAGTTGTTACAACAACCACCAAAGGCAAAGCTTTCCGTTCAGCAACTACGGCGGCGGCTTCCTTTTGTCTATTTGGACGCTGAAAAAAAAGTACCTTAACCGGAACTTCAACGTCGCTGCCGCTGTTGACGATTTTCAATATGGCTTCTTTTAGTTTCTCAATTTCATCAGACACAATAAATACGAATAAATCAATTGCAAGTGCCAAGTATTTTTACTGGAAATACGTAATTAATTATGAATATCAAAAGTTACAACCAGCTGCAGGAACGGCAAAACTAACTACATATTATTTTGATTCATTTACTGCCAAGAACAAATGGTTTTGCAGGTATTGCACACAAACAAATTTACATACATACATACATACAAATGGGTATGTTTATGTAAGAGTGCATGCATACATACATATATACATTTTAGTGTATTGAATTGGTAAGCTTTGTTGCTATCGGTCGCTATGTTATAGATACACATTAAGTAACGTATGTACATGCATATGTTTTTTTCATATGTGTGCATGCGTGTCTGTGTTTCGACGCTCCAATTTTATGCAACAAAATCATTATTTCCCCTTTTGACGCTGTTGCACGGATCTAACATGGGCCGCATACACACACAATTTGTTGCTGAAAAAAATATTGGCAAAACCAAACGAAATCAAATAGGTGTCGCTGTTGCTGTTGCTTTCCTCAAAGGATGTAAATCTATGTTCGTGCTTTTGCATGTGTATTAAAATATAATATATACGGCAGGTTGTGCATTTTACCAATACTTCGCACTGCACTCCACTTCCACTCGTTTTCGCTCAATTTTATTACTCTCGTTCTCTGTTTTACAACTCACTCATAAAAGTTCTCACGTCTCGTCGCCTTAAGCTCAAAAAGTCACCCCAACCCTGCCAGATTCCCCATGACTCCGTCCGGCGCTCTTTGATCACGTAGACTTGTTTGTTTGTCATCTGTTTGTATACGTCTTTGTGTGTGTATGTGCCATTTATTTGCGCTTTGCTTGACACTCGGTCAAACAATTGGCAACACTGCACCTGGGTCTAAGATTTTCCATCTGATTTCTGTATTGGATACACATTTAATTAATTTAAATTTAAAAAGTTGTACAAATTTTAATGATAAACTAATCCATTCTTTTGTGGGTTTTTCTACCTTTCCTTTGTAAAGTTCCATAAATTCGTATAAAAATAATATTTATATATCGTTGTGTATTATATTCTAAAATGATATTTAATCTGAACAACATCCCAACGTGTGTGCTGGTCTGTTGTTTCTATATTGAATAATCCGACCCTTTAATTAAAAATAATATGTATCTGTAATTGGATCCATGTTCAAGTTGATTTGTTCATAAGTCGACGCTTTTAAGTATATTATAGAAATATTCGACATAAATACTATCCATATATATAAACCTATACATAATTTATTTTACGCACTTTGCACATGAAATGTACATTTTTTGCAATATATTTTATCAATTATCAAAACGTCGACTGATAATGTAATCAAGCGGCAAACTTAGTTGAGCCAGCCACAACTCACTTGCAGTGTAAATTCATGTCTATGTTTGCGCGCGTGTGTGTGTGTGTGTGCATCCATATACTCATGTATAATGTATATAAGTTTTTACGTACATGTAGGTGTAGTTTTGTCTCCGATTTTTATGCCAGAACGGAACGACACAACCCCCACTTTGCACTCAGTGAGAGTCGCTCTCATACACTAATTCTATAAATGCCATTTACTGTTATTGTTTACCTGCCCGTCAGTTTAAGAGGGGTTGTATACATGTATGTATGTATGGATGTACGTACAATCGTGTTTATGTGTGGGTGCGTAATATGATTTCGTTTCCTCTCTCTTGCTCTCTCTCGGTCCCGGTCTTGCTTTCAATTACAAATTTCTAGTTGTGCTCGTTCATGCGTTTGGGACTATATAAAAAAGGTCTTGTAATTGTTGCAGTATAAAACAGTGTTGCCATATTTCAATCACACTTGTAACAACAAATTTTGCCAGCTGTTGGTCACACTTGTCAAGAAAATGGCCATGTTTATTGTGTTTTGTGTGGGTTTTTTCAACCCCCATAAACTGAAATGAAATCAAAATGTAGACGAAAGTAAACGAAGTACATTTAATAATAACTTTGATTTTGAGCGTACAACTAATAGACGCATTTAATAAAAATTATATATATATTCTTGTTCTTATTTAGATATTTTCGTTGTCTACTTTAAAATAGTTAACTAAACGCTATTTAAACTTATTACAGGGCTAAATAAGGTCAGTAGCCGTTGCAGCAGTTCATTTAAGTACGCGTATCCCAAATGTCCGCCAAAGCAGAGGCGGACAACCCAGTCGCCACCATTGGCGGCGGCGGCAGCAACAGCAATTCCAATGGTACTATTACACCAGCGCGACGCTTGCGCACACGCAATTCGACCGGCAGCGGCAGCGAATCGGCTAAGAAAAGCAGCAGTCATAACAACAACAATAATGAGGCTGTGCCGGAAGTATCAACAACAGAAACAGGAGGAACACCAGCACCACCAGCAACAGCTGCAACTGTGGCACCCACCTCGGTGGAACGTCCCATGCCCAGCGTGCCGATGAATCATGCCAGCAGCAGTGTATCGGCCAGCCGAAAATATCACAATAGCTGTCCGCATCCAACTCCAAGTGTGCACAAGAAACCATTGCACACTAAGCCACATAGTACCAATAAATATGATCAGGGAAAGAACGAGGAATTCCACTTTGATACGCCGCAAGAGTGTCCGGTGTTTAGGCCTACTGTGGAAGAGTTTAAGAATCCTTTAGCCTATATAAGTAAGATACGATCCATAGCAGAGAAATGTGGCATTGCAAAGATATTACCCCCGGAGAAATGGTCTCCGCCCTTTGCTGTCGATGTGGACAAGTTGAGTTTTATACCACGCGTGCAACGCCTAAATGAACTGGAGGCCAAAACGCGCGTTAAATTAAACTTTTTGGATCAAATTGCTAAGTTTTGGGAGCTACAAGGCTCCTCACTCAAAATACCAATGGTTGAGCGTAAGGCATTGGATCTATATACATTACATCGTATCGTGCAGGAGGAGGGTGGTATGGAGCAGACCACCAAGGAGCGAAAATGGGCAAAGGTCGCAACTCGCATGCAGTATCCAGCCAGCAAAAGTGTAGGCGCCACACTCAAAGCTCACTACGAGCGTATACTGCATCCCTTTGAAGTCTATACCTCCGGCAAGGTATTGGGACCTACAGCCGCAGCTGCTGCAGTAAGTGTTCCACAAGTTAAGATGGAGGATGCTGGCACTGATTATCAGGCCCATGAGATACCTACACGTCAGCAGATTGCGCCACCAAATGAAAACAACACGCGTCGTTCCAAGCGTTTTGGCAATTCCACTGCCAGCTGCGGTCTCGTCTGTCCCAAAACAGGTGTTGTTAGTCCTGTCACAGTCAAAACAGAAACAAAGGAGGATTTCAAACGCGATTTGTTAAGCAGCTTCAATGCAGTCAACACTACTGCAGGTTCTCCTACTCCTGGTGCTGTTCCTGGTCAACCAGCCAGTGGCGGAGCGGCTGCACCTGCTCCTAACACACGCGCCACCCAAAAGAAAGTCACGTCGGAGACACAGCAACCGCTTATCGATCCACTCATGAAATACATTTGCCACATCTGCAATCGCGGCGATGTGGAGGAGTCCATGCTATTGTGCGATGGCTGCGATGATAGCTATCATACCTTCTGTCTATTGCCACCGTTGAGCAGCATACCCAAAGGTGAGTGCTAAATAAAATTAAAGTTGTCTACAAAAAGATTTCTTAGCATAGTTTTCGGGGTAAGATTACGCACATTCAAAAAAGATAGAGAAAGTAGGTACTCATATAGTCATAATAGATATAGTCATAAATAGATGTTCCTAAATTGATAACTTCAAGGTTATTCAATGGAACTGTTGGTGCTGATCCAAGGTGCCATGGGTGAAAGTTATTAAAAAACTTGATGCTTCCACAGTTTATCTTTTTTAATAAATTTCCTGGTCTTATTCTAACCTTATTTAATTTCAGGTGAGTGGCTGTGCCCACGTTGCGTTGTGGAAGAGGTGAGCAAGCCTCAGGAAGCCTTTGGTTTTGAGCAGGCAGAGCGGGAGTATACGTTGCAGCAGTTTGGTCAAATGGCGGATCAGTTTAAGCAGGAATATTTTCGGAAACCGGTACACTTGGTGCCCACAGAGACTGTAGAGCGTGAATTTTGGCGCATTGTATCTTCTATTGATGAAGATGTGACTGTGGAATATGGCGCAGATTTGCATACAATGGATCACGGCTCTGGTTTTCCAACAAAGAGCTCACTTTATTTGCTGCCCGGGGATCAGGAGTATGCAGAGTCCAACTGGAATTTAAATAATCTTCCGCTGCTGGAGGATTCAATACTGGGACATATTAATGCTGATATTAGCGGTATGAATGCACCGTGGATGTATGTGGGCATGTGCTTTGCTGCCTTTTGCTGGCACAACGAGGATCACTGGAGCTACTCGATTAATTATTTGCATTGGGGCGAGCCAAAGACCTGGTACGGTGTGCCCGGCTCGCGTGCCGAACAGTTCGAGGAGACAATGAAACGAGCTGCACCCGAGCTATTCTCCTCGCAGCCGGATTTGCTCCATCAGTTGGTCACAATTATGAATCCCAACATACTGATGAACAATGGCGTTCCTGTTTATCGCACCGATCAGCATGCTGGTGAATTTGTCATTACGTTTCCGCGCGCCTATCACGCCGGATTCAATCAAGGCTACAATTTTGCCGAAGCAGTCAATTTTGCGCCCGCCGATTGGTTAAAAATGGGACGGGAATGTGTCAATCATTATTCAATGCTGCGTCGCTTCTGCGTCTTCTCGCACGATGAGTTGGTTTGCAAGATGGCTTTGGAACCGGCCAAGCTCACATTTGGCATTGCCACCGCTTGTTATATTGATATGGCTGAGATGGTTGACACCGAGAAGAAACTGCGTAAATCGCTGCTGGAATGGGGTGTCACACGCGCCGAACGTCGCGCCTTTGAGCTGGTCAACGATGATGAGCGCCATTGCCAGGAGTGTAATACCACCTGTTTCCTATCGGCCGTTGCCTGCGAGTGCAATGACAAACTGATTGTCTGCCTGCGCCATTACACAGTTCTCTGCGGCTGTGCACCAGAGAAGCATACTCTTATCTACCGTTATACGCTGGACGAGATGCCGTTAATGTTGCAAAAGTTAAAGGTTAAGGCACATAGCTTTGAGCGTTGGCTATCACGTTGTCGCGACATTGTCGATTCAACAACTCCCACATCGGTTACGCTCACTGAGCTCCAGGAATTGTGCAAAGAAGCGGATACCAAAAAGTTTCCCTCATCGTTGCTCATTGACCGTCTAACTGCGGCGTCCGTTGAGGCGGAGAAATGCGTCACAGTTATACAACAGTTGGGCATCAATAAGGTAAATATGATTTAAATTCAAAAAAATATATTAATTTTGACTTTATTCGATTTATTCTATCGATAATTATTTTTCGTTGATAACAATTTATGTAGCTCTTTAACAGTTCTATTGTTTTCTTTTTCATTCCTTATTAATTATAATTTACAGACAAATATTTAAAAATTTTATATTAATGTTTTTCTTTTCAATACATAAATAATTTTTAAAATGTATTGCTTGGAAAATTTGTAAACAACAATTTTTTAACATATAAAAATAACATAACATTTTAATGTTAACATTAACATTAACAGACTGAAAAACGTTCTTGGAAAGAATTATTAATTCCATTCGTATGTTTTAGGTGCGTACCCGCTCCGACCACAACCAGGAGGCAGCTCAGTATAAGCTGACAATGGAGGAGCTGGAGCTGTTTGTGCAGGAAATAGACAATCTGTGCTGCATCATTGATGAGGGCGCTTCGGTGCGTGAATTACTGGTACTGGGCAAACTGTTTGTGGAGCGTGCCGAGTCGCTATTGGAGCTTTCACTTGAGACGGTCGAAGAGAGTGAGTTGGAGACGCTGATCAATGAGGGCAGCTCGTTGCGTATTGAGTTGACGCAATTGGATCTGTTGCAAAAGCGTCTCAAACAATGCAAATGGTACAAACGTTCGCGGGGGTTGCGCGAGACCAGCTCTAAGCTAACATATAATGATGTTAAGGCGCTGTTACACACCGCGGGCGCTGATCTGGATCCGACCGATCCGTATGTAGATCGTGAGATGCGCAAATTGCAGCAGATTGGCGCTGAGATTGAAGCTTGGGAATCACAAGCGGCCATATATTTCCGGCGACTAAATCAGCAGCATGAGCTGGTCGAGATTGAGAAGTTTTTGAAGTCCGCAAGCGACATCAATGGTCAAGTTCCATCGCATAGCTTGCTGAAGGATGCGTTGCGCAAGGCACGAGAGTGGCTGCGTTCTGTGGAGCAATTACAGCAGAATAATCAAGTCACCTATTGTCACACGCTGGAGACGATGATCGAACGTGGTCTCAGTATACCCATTCAACTAGAGGAGCTAAGGCGCATGCAGGGCTATTTAAATAGTGCACATCAATGGAAGGAGAATACGGCACGTGCGTTTTTGAAGAAGGGCACATTTTATACGCTGCTAGAAGTGCTGATGCCGCGTGCAGATGCCATTAATATTGACTCGGATCTCAAGCCACGTTTCAAAGATGATTTTCTTAAGGAAAAGAATCCCACCGAAATTGTGGCTAGCTTCAAGCATGCCGAGGAGAAGGAACTACGCGATATGCGCGACTTAAGGCGCCAGAATATAGCCAAGAATCCCTTGCGCGATATCTTCTGCCTATGCAAGTCGGAATTCCGTGACCTAATGCACAATTGTCAGCTGTGCCGGGATTGGTTCCACGAGGATTGTGTACCACCAACACCGCATGGACTAGCACAACAGAATGGTGGCACAACTAATGGTGGCTCATTGACATTCAGGCATTCAGCCAAGTGGCTCTGTCCCAGTTGTGTCCGCTCGAAGCGTCCACGTTTGGAGACAATTTTACCGCTGCTTGTACAGCTGCAACAGCTGCCCATTCGCTTGCCCGAAGACGAGGCATTGCGCTGCCTGGCGGAGCGTGCTATGAACTGGCAGGATCGTGCACGTAAAGCACTAAGCAGCCCCGATGTTAGTGCCGCTTTGGAGGCAATTTTAGCCCGAAAACAAAAGCGTCGCTCTGAGAGCAGCGCCGCCGCCGTCCTAGGGAACATAAACAGTCCACGCAAGCCGCGACGTATGCACAAGCAGGACTCCAATACGGGGCTAACAGAATCAGATATCGACGACGTGGATGATGTGGATGATGATGACGACGATGATGAATGCCGGCTACGCATTGTTGAAGATGGGTACAGCAATGATGAGGAGGAGCATCTGCCACGACATGCGTCCACAAATGCGCAAGTCACCAGCAGCACTGATCTCTTGAAGCTACTTTCCGACAGCGAAACTGAGAACCTGCTAGAGCTCATGATGGAGGGTGATCTGCTAGAGGTGTCGCTAGATGAAACGCAAGAACTCTGGCGTATATTGGAAACAATACCGCCGTCACATTTGCAAGCCGATGCTAAGACCCGAGTCGCACATCATGTGCACATGCAGCGTCAGATGATCCATCAGCCACGGGCTTTAACACCCACGGTCGCCTCCAGCTCCAGCATACACAGCGGTGCCGATGATTCCAATGATAGTTTAATTGTGCAGAATAGTTCAAGTCCCGGGGCTGGCAGTGTCGTAAATGTTGGACGCACTAAGAAGAGACGGTCTAATGATGCCAACAGTGGTCATAGCGCTGTGCCGCGCAAGAAACAGAATACACCCAAGCAAACACCAAGCAAAAAGTCCACACCGGTCCGCAAAAGTGACAGCAAAGCGAGTACTTCACCCGGCGTGGATGCGGATGCGGAGAACAAGCAGGCGAATGGTGGCAATACCACAGCAACAACACCCACAGCTAGCACAGCAACAGGTGCCGCTGCCACGCCAACGCCGGCTGCTGGCGGGCACAAGAAGCGAAAACGCACTACAACTAATAATAACAATAACAACACAAACAACGGCAACAGCAACAACGCCAACAATAGCAATTCGGTCAGTGGCGGCGGAACGCCAACAACGGGCAACAGCAATCCACCAATTGGTGGTGGTGGTGGAGGAGGAGGCGGCGGCGGCGGTGGTGGTGGTCAGAAGAAGCATGCCCAACGCACACAACAAACTGCACAGGAGGACGATGAGGAGGAATGCCGTGCAGAGAATTGTCATAAACCCACCGGACGTGAGGTGGACTGGGTGCAATGCGATGGTGGCTGCAATGAATGGTTCCACATGTACTGTGTGGGTCTGAATCGCAGCCAGATCAAAGCCGACGATGATTACATCTGCATACGTTGCTCCAAGACGGTCAGCGTGACCATGGCCGGTGCCAGTAGCAGTCTAACGGTAAGCGCAACGACAACCAGCAGCCTGACATTGAGTCCAGCGACGCCAGGCAAGCAACGAACTGCGCAGTCGGCGCGGTAGAGAGAGAGCGTCGGTAATTAGATCCCAAGCAAAATAATAACAATTATTTGACAACGGTTAGCAGCACTTTCGATTAATGCTTGTCATTAATCGATAAACGGCAATCGTAGTGTTTATACACATATTTATCACATACACTCACACTTACACAGACACCCACACTAAACAGACACACATGAAAGCAACCGGCACAGACACAGACACAACACTGTGTTAAACGGTATTTACTAAATTTTAGTAAACAAAAAAAAAACAAAACAAAAAGGAAGAAAAAAGTCACTTTAACGTTTTCATAGTATATATTTAATAATTATTGCTATTATTATGCAACGCAAACATATTTCAATGTGAAAATATGAAAAAGAAAATTAATTTCAACCCAATCCAAACAACCAACACCCAAGCCCACACACACAATAACAAAAACAACAAAACACACACATTTGAGAAGTAACAGTTAAGTGAAAATTGAACTGTAAATGCAAAATTGAAACAAATTTTGTAGTTGCAGTATACATTTTACGTTCGTTAAACGTTTTTTTATTTTACAAACACATACTATAAAGTATATATAAATATATATATCTATATAAATATATATACATATATTTGAATATACATATAGAAATGTATATTTTTTTACCATTTACCTGCTATTATTAGTTTTTGTTAATTTAATTTACTTTTGTGTTCGCTTTAAATTTGTGCGAGGCGCGCGCGCTCGTTTTACGTTAATTTCATTCAAATGGCAACTAAAAAATATTACAAGAAAAAAAGAACGAAGACAACAACAAAAAGAAAACATTTATTTGCATATTATTTTACCTCTGTACATTTTGTTCTGTTTACTTCAAGTGGATAGCAAGTTAAAAATATCTTTATTGTTATTTTATACATAAATAATAATAACTCTTCCATAAACGTTAAAATTGCGATAAATTTTTGACGCGTGGCGCGCTGTAATCATTTTTTCTCTTATATGTTTTATTTGTTTTTTCCTACAAAACGATCGATTTAAATAAATAAATAAATACAAATTACTAAATGTAGCATAGACATCAAGTTTAATCTAAAAAAAAAACAAGAACAATCATTATTGTTCATAAAGCAAAGGAATATAATACATAACACACATATGCATATATATATGACTATATATATATATATATATACATATATACAGCCCTAGTGTTTAAGTTTACACTTAAATTACAAATGGAAATAAAAACATAAATGTATAATTTTTAATTTAAATCTAGTAAGTTGATTAGACAACAAGCGAAATAAGCAACTTGAAAGAACATAAAAACAAAGGCAGAAACAAAAAATAAATACAAAAAAATTGCAAAAAATTAAGAAAACAAATAAAAATATATCTTCTCAACGTACAACAACAACAACAAAACAAAAAAAAAATTATGCTTAGAGTTATGCGATAAAAAAAACAACAAGAAAATTACACACATATACACACACTTTGTAAAATGATTTTTTAACGTGTATAAAAAGCGAACGGGTCATCAACATAGAACACAACCCAAAAAAAAAGAGAAAAAATTTACCTTATCATTTAAAAATTATCTTAAGCTAAAACTGTGCGATTTCTTTCAACGAACCCACTCCACAACAAATCAATACCTTACCACCACCACTCCACAAGATCCCCAAAATATGTAATTCTATTATATAAATAAATTATATATAAATAGTATTTAAAAATAAGCGTTTAAATCTCTTTGCTTTTAATTTGATCTATGACTAATTTTCCAATTCTATTATTAACTTGACGAAAATTTGACACCTAATATAATCTAATCTAAGTAAATTATATAAAGTATCATAAATATGTCATATACATATATTATATATACTTGCAGATATGTCACATATGCCCCACCTTATCGCATAATATGTCTTAGGGCACGACCTACACATCGGCTGGCCAATGACTTATTCGGCCTTAGTCATTCTGATTTCGGTTAGACCATGTCTGCAGCGTGGCAGGTGCGCATAGATAGCTTAGACAGTCTAGACTCCAGACTAATGGGAAGCACCACCTGCAAACATTAGTAACTGGTATATTTATATGGAAATAGATATCGTGGCTTCTATGTAAACACAAACAATTATATAAATACGTAAATGAGTGCTTATCGGTTAATATATTGAATCGCTTACGTCTACAGAGCCATAAACAAACACAAGACGTTTAAGTGTGTAATTCGTCTCTCTTAAACGATATATAATATATATCTGGTTGCCAACTAGAACCCATAAAAAGTGTAAATTAAAAGTAAACATTCATAGGTACTTGGTGCGAAGTGCTCAACTCATCAAAATAATGCTTAAGTTCGGTTTATTTATGGATTTCAATATGTGTTTTGGATTGAATGCATCTATGAGCTTTCTAAAGAAATCCGTCAATAATGATGGGGGATCTAACCATGTCCGTCTGTGTGAACACATTTAGAAATATATCTCATAGATAAGATTTTAACCACTCATACAATCGTTCTATCTTTATATAAGATACAAGGTTGCCATGCTGATACTACTATTTTATTGAACATATCCTCTTTCTGAGATTTTCATAAGTAGTACTTAGCTAAAGTAACTATAGTATGTTTACTAAGACTACAATTTACGTATCTGATCTAAAACTTCATACAGACTTAATTGTATATCATTGTAACTGGGAGATCTTTTTATGCTTACTTTTTCTAATCATAATTCCATAATGTCGTCAATCCATAACTGATAGAATAAGAAAATTGAATTTCAGTGAATTTCATCGAAATGACAAGGTCAATTGAGTAGTTGGCAACACAAGTCTATAATCATTTATGAGGAATTGAAACCGCTTCAAGCGATGCATATCGTTAGTATTATCAGTTATACTGAAAGCCCCATCAGGCAATGGCAATTAGAGCTGAATGTTCCAATAGCGTTTCACATGACATGGAATCCGTGTAATCAAAGTGGAGATTCGAGTGAGCAAAACAAACTTCATATAATCATTTGTTGTTGTTTTAATATTTTTTTTATTACTTTTTTTTTTACTATACATACGACTAAAGTACACAATCGGTATAAATATCTATATAATATTGCTGCGTAAAATTGTGTTCAGGTTTGTTTTCCACTTTATTGTTCGTTACAAGAGGCTATCAAAAATAGTTTAAGGTTTAGTTTCTGCAGCATCATAAGGCGAGACTTTATAAATATATAATATATATATTGTATAACTAGATAGAAAATACTTAATCGCCGTATTACATTATATATATATATAGGACACGGTTTACACGCTTTCATTTAAGTGCTGAGGTAACAATAACGGTTAATAATAGCGCTTAACTAAGCTCAAAAAGTTCTTGCATTCCTTCTAAAAATACATGAGGTTTATCATCCAATAATCGCCCTTATCTATTCCCCCAGCCAACCAAAAGGAGCAGCCCCAGAGATTAGCAGGCGTTTCGGTTGTTGTTATTGTTATTGTTGCAGTTGTGGTTGTTGTTGTTGCTTCATTTGGTGTTGCTTTGATTAGTGTTGCTTAGAGAGAAATATATAAAGCCGCTGTGTGTGTGTTAATGTTCTAGGTCTAAACGCTGAGATTACATAATGCCAGGAAACCGCTAGTAAAATCATTCTGCATTATTTGCCTTCTTTTCCATAGTTTGATTGGTTTAGGAGGCCAGTCCGCGCTGTCGTCGCTTGACTCGCGCATATGGACCCACAGCTGGATCCATGACAAAGTCGTACAGCACACGCGTCCAGCTGGTGTGCTGTGGCATCGTCTCGTAAAACTCCTTGGCTATGCGCTTCACCTCCGGCAACCGGGAGCCGGGCACAGCCGGAAAATCATGATGCTCATTGTGATAGCCCACATTGAAGGTAATCCAATTGAGCGGTCCGTAATATGAGTACGTTTCAAATCCTTTAGCAAACATGTAATGCTCCGAAATGAAATGACCCGCGACAGGATGCAGCCCCATGGCCAAAATAGATCCAATTACCAGGTAGGCCATCGATTTCCAGCCTATAAAGTAGACTACGGCAGCATTGAATGTTAACTGTATAATAGTATTTATGATTTCCAGGCGAGTCGGTGGCTTCGGGTTGATCACCAGTGGACGGATCATATAGAAGAATGGCTGGAGACAAACCCAAACAAATTTCCCAAATGTGGTGTTAAATAGACGTGCCTCCAGCAATGTGGGTATATCTGTGTCAATAACTTCGTCGCCTTGGTAACTATACGGATAAGATAAGATAAAAGATTTCATTAGTTCAGTCTGCATTTGGTATATTAATATTCTTGAAAAGACTTCGATTGTTAAATGTATTTCTAATTCTACAGATCTCAAATATTTCATCAACTCTCTATGGTTAACAAATGTGGCTTCAACGAGGTTAACTCTAAAAAGACTTGTGGTTAATGCACCAGGTAAAACAAGGCTTCTTTAACTTCTCAGATTCCTCTGAGTCAAACGTAACTTCTGTTTGAATCGAGTCAAATATACTGTATACACATATTTTAAAAACTATTGTTATTATATTAAAGAGTTATTTTTAGATACGCAACATGGTATATGGCTATAAGTAATACAAATATTTCCTTTTAGGGCAATTGAAAAGTTTCATTAAAAACTGTCTAAAAATCATTGCAGTATTGGCACCATCAACAAGGGATTTTGACCAAGTGATAGATTAGATAAAAGTGACCCACTTATCATACAACACCTGGGAACAAGACACGCGTTTCCTGAATGAAAAAGCGTGTACGCCTAACCATGTGACTCAATTATGGGTAATCTATATAGGGCTATAGTTAACGAACTATAAACAAAAATTATAAAGATAAATTTCCGGCATAAATAAAATTATTGTATATTATTGGTCAAATGCATCTTAAACAGTAACAAAATATTTCCTAAAGATACTTTTTTAACCTGCTTTTATCTACCTCTTAAACAGTCATTTTACGTTTTGCTTTTTAATTTTTCTGTCAACAAACCGTAAAAATTGTGCGTAATTGTGCAAAGCCCATTGATAAGCTGGTAACACCTGAACGACGAGGCAGCTGAACGTTAAAACTGGATTGGTTGTCCTTGTTTACAAACACCTTTGAATGGTGGCAACGCCACCTGAATAAACCACCTGTTAAATTTTAACAAGCAGTTGGACTACAACCTTAAACTGGCTGTTATAGCTACAACTGTTACTGTTATAATCAGTTCAAGCAAATAAATGTTAATAACAGTTCCTTAAATGTTAATTACGTTGCTTTTAATGAGTGAAATATAAAATTATATCAACAGAGGAAAGCAACAGATTTGCTGCTAAGCCTTAAGGCGCCGGCCGGTTAGGGTAAACTCACATGGAATTCTCTTGTGATAAGCGTAAAGTGCCTGACTCAGATAGGGGTCATAAACAAGAAATATCAAAAAATACGTATAGCATTTAAAAACTGTAAGAACTAATGACAGACTACGTGACCAATCGCAACAACGCGTTTGATTTGCGCAAATTATTATACTCCTTATCAGAATCTTAATAACGATACGATAAAAGCAGCAACAAATTACACCTTTTATTTGACATTTGTTGTTGACTCACATCGAAAACAACATAGTTAAACGGAATTGTTATTAAATCGCAAATTGATAATAAAACTTAAAAGAATCGAATAGAATTAAAAGCTTTAAATTGGTGCAATTGCAGTTTAACACAAAGGGACAGAGACACAGAGAGGGAAGGTTCTGTTAAGTGTTGAATGGGCAAGCAATGTGTGTATATTGTATACGGAATATGCGGGAAAAGGGGAGACATGTATATGTATATGACTACGCCCAGCAAACAAGAGAAATGTATACGCGTATATAGTATATTATACAACCGGCACATAGAAGTGAGAGCGCATGAGTATTTGTATGCTCGTACATGTGTGACCACAATAACGTCATCAACAAATCAACAACCAGAAATGTAGATAGTTTCAGCTTACCGATGATGTTCCAGATGATATTTTCGAAACGATATGCTCATGGGGAGTCCAATGGGTAAATTGCAAAAGAAACCTAAGATACGATTATGCATAGGACGGCTGAATCCGAAGGCTAGATTATGGGCTATTTCATGTACGGCCAGCATAAGGGAGTGATTCAGAATGCCGCCAAAGCAGTAAGCCATCACCAACAGCCAGGGCCATGACAAGCCCTTGACAACGAACAAGGCCAAGAATTGGGTCACCACCATTGCGCCGGCTACCCATTTGAAGTTGGGATCATGTCCAAAAAGGTTCTTAATTTGCGGATATTTCTCGAGTATAATCTTGCGACGCGAGGCATGTGGTTCTTCCGTATAAACCCATTCGAAGTCTTCGCGCGACACTTTTTGGCCCATTTTTGTACTCTTTGTTTTGGTTTGTTATGGCTCTGGCTGTATTGGCTTATTTTAGTCGAAAGTTACGGCTCAGACACAGTGCTTTGGCATTATCTACCGAACAGAATTCAACGTATTTGGTGCGCGTAGCTGCGGCACGACACGGTTGATGTGAAAAACATAAATGAAACTGCACAAGCCAAAAAAGATAAACCTCCCACAGTGTCCCACACCGGATGAAGTGTTGGTAAATTTCAAAAACAGGGCTGTCTTGCGTTTATCGATAATAAAACAGCTGAGTTTGATAAATTCAGCTCTGCCAACTTGTTTAACATATGTCCCATTCATCTTTGAAGTTCGTACTATGATACTCGTAAGCCGCAGGTGCAAACTGCAGCTGCCTGTCTGTGTTACCGATTCTACCTGTAAGAGTCACAGTACACAAAATGAATACACATGACAGATGCGTTCGCCATTTTATACAATAATTTATAATTGGGATCAGTAGATTGTAGTACATTATGCAAATTTTGTATTTCAAATAATTTTATTAAAATTATGTTCAAAAGACTGCATTGTGTTTTAGGCACCAAGCTGCTGCAGATATTTATGTTGGTATTAGTATTAGCGTGCCGATATGCAGCGCAGCAGGCTGTAATTAATCTTGCTTGTAATTGCATGATTTTCTCTTGCTGTTTATTATGGCTACTCCTGTGGTGTGTAGGCGATTTTGACGTCACCTGACAGACCGAACAGCCACAGTTGTTATTATTATTTAAAGTTTTGTGTGTGTTATATTTAAACATAAAATTGTGTACATATAATTTTTTGTATTGTTTTTAATATATTTTTTATCAATAGTTCTAGAAAAAGCTAAAACAATATGGTTGTTGTTATAGTTGTTGCTGCACACACAAAAACCAAAAGATGTGTTGATGTTATTTCCCCGTTTTAGCGTTTAGTTTAAGATTTTTTTGTTGCTTGTTGACGACGCAGATTTATTGATGTTACACAGCTTTTCTTCAGATGGTTTGGTTGGTTGATAAGGAAAAGGAGGGGGCAAGGCGTCAGCCAACTGATGTTATTGTTTCTGCTGCTGTAGTTGTTGTTTTCGCCTTGCTGGTGCTGCTGCTGATGTTATTGTTGCTCCTGTTATTTTATTGTTGTTCAAATATAAATATTTAACGTGATTTTAGTTCTTAGTTGATCTTATTACTTGTTTATATAATATAATTTGCGCACTGATATCGCAATTTTTTTTTTGCTGTTTGCTCACTCACTTTTTCTTCTTTTAATTCTTGTTTTAATTTTTTGCTCAACAAAATATTTAAATTAAATCGGCAATATTAGCAGGCATTTCCTCAATAGTTGTGTGGTAGAATTGTTCAATATCCTTAAGGATTCGTCGATCATCATCTGTGATGAAGTTGATCGCAACACCCTTGCGACCGAAACGACCACCGCGACCGATTCTGCAATACAAATAATGGTTTAGTTTTTAACATTTTTTAAATTTATCCAGTTTACCGAATGAACTTACCTATGAATATAGTTCTCGCGGTTGGAGGGCAGGTCATAGTTGATAACCAACGAGACCTGCTGCACATCAATACCACGTGCCAATAAATCAGTTGTAATCAGAACACGGGAAGAGCCCGAACGGAATTGTTTCATGATAACCTCACGGTCGCGCTGCTCCATATCACCGTGCATGGCCGACACGGTGAAGTTGTGGTTGGACATTTCCTGGGTCAGTTGATCGACCTGTTATTACATAAGCGAAATACAAATTTAGAATAAAATCTTTCCAAAACTCGCTTCCATATTTGGGAAACAATTAAACTATTTAACAATAGTTATATTTAGACATTTTTAAATAAACATCAGGAATTGACGCGACAGGCCATATCGTCCGATATCACGTATTGTTTATTAGTGACTCACCTTGCGACGGGTATTACAGAAGATAACCGACTGGGTGATGGACAGCGTATCGTACAGATCGCACAGTGTGCCCAATTTCCAGTTCTCCTGCTTAACGTTGACATAGAACTGCTTGATACCTTCCAGTGTTAACTCTTCCTTTTTAACCAGAATGCTAACCGGTTCGCGCATAAAGCAACGGCTCACCTCGAGCACATCGGGGGGCATCGTGGCGGATAGCAAGATGACCTGCACATCTGGGGGCAGCATCTTAAACACATCCTGGATTTGGTCTTTGAAACCGCGAGACAACATCTCATCGGCCTCATCCAGCACGAACAGCTTGATTTGCTGCGTGCGCAACACCTTGCGGTTGATCATATCATAGACACGACCAGGAGTACCAACCACCACATGGCAACCAGATTCCAGAATGCGGGCATCTTCACGCACATTGGTACCACCAATACAGGCATGCGAGTGCACCTTCATGTACTCTCCCAGAGCCATAACCACACGCTGAATTTGGGTGGCCAACTCGCGAGTGGGGGCCAAAATCAGAGCCTGGCAATCACGAATGGTCGTGTCGATTTGCTGAAGAATGGCAATCGAGAAGGTAGCAGTCTTGCCAGTACCTAAAAGAAAACAAAATAAAAATAAAAAGGAATATTCGATTAAATTATACTTGGCTTTGAGAAGAGTCTTGCTTCTAAGGTTATCGTTCCATTTATTGATATTCAATATGCTACGAAATCCACAAAAAAAAAAAAAACATGATTCATTATGCTTGAATTGTACAAACAGTCGAATTACTTATATAATGAAGCTATTTTATATTGTTATTCACTTTACTCAAGAAAGACACTATATCCAACAATTTGTTTGTATATTTAGATGTAAACAGAAACCCATTTTTCTCGATATGGAAAAGTAATTCTTGGTAGCGAAGCTTGTTCTGTAAATGCATATACAAATTTCCTTCCCTTACTAAAGTGAAAAGAAAATCGAGAAAGAGAGAAAAGCGAACAAATAGTACTGACTTAAAGTACATAAAAACAGTTGAGCTACAGTATCCCAAAATCACATCCAACCGGCGAATATTTTTTGAATTTGAGTAAATTTAAAAGCTGCAGGTACGGCCCGTATACATAGGTACATAAATTTCGCTTTGTATACGTGTACCTACCTACATATAGAATCGACCTTCAAAGATCAACTTCAAGGATGATTAACTTTTCTTTAACCTTTTCGAGTCTTGCAGAGAACTGCATTTAAAAAAAAAAACTGAATATACAAACAATAAAATTAGCTACAAAAACGTAAGTTTCTTAGTTCCCGTTCGTTGTGGCTAACGCTGTTCTATGCTTCTACAGTGGGTAAAAAGGCGGTAAAGCCGATCGCAAAAAAGTGGCGCGCAAGCGCTAAGAGCTGTGAAAAGAGAGTAAAAGAGAGCGTCTGAGTGTATATTATAAAAAATATACAGAAACAAGAGCGCAGCTGAGTCACAAATATCGGTAACATCCATTGCTGTAGCGGCTTTGACCCACCCCCCAACATAATTTATACACTTTCTCGACGAAGCAAGCGAAATTTTTTTTTGTTTTGTGTGTTTTGCAAAAGAAAATTACTCACCGGACTGAGCCTGGGCAATGACATCGCGGCCCTTGACGCAAGGAATGATGGCGCGCTGTTGAATGGCCGATGGCTTCTCGAAACCGTAGCCATAGATGCCGCGCAGTAGCTCCTCGCGCAAGTTCATGTCATCGAAATTGTCGTAGACCTCATGCCAGGTCGACTCGATGACGCCCTCAGGGTCCATACCAGCGGGACCATCTTGAGCTATTTCACTTCGATCATCCCTATGAAAATATACATGAAGAGGAAGAAACAAAAAGTCACAAAATAATGTCAGTAACGCATTAAAATTAATAATTTTCTATGCTACGTTTTCTGCCTATTTTATTTTTTTTTTTTTGGGTTATGGCGAATTTGCGCTTGGCAACCAAAGCAGCAAAGCAACGACAAAGAGAAGTCTGCGACGACAGCAACAGCGACATCACTTACATTATCAACAATAAAAAATTGACTAGTTAAATTTGTATACTGAATTGCGACGGCTTGAGCACCGTTCAGTTAAACAATTTTTTTTATTTTTGTATGTCAAAATTTGTAACGAAAATTTTTTTTCTACAGAGTGCACACAAACGTGTTTGTTGTGCGTGCTGCTCTGCGGTATTTTCACGTATGCGAGCGAATGCCAGTGTGAGTTTTAACGACCGCTAGGCGGCCTTTTCAGCGTCTCGTCAACGACGTCGTGAGAAGAGCGCGTGCGAAAGGGTCCACTAGATATGTCAATGTCAGTGGTTGCCACCGTTTACGAGCATGTGTGTGAGCAGTAGGAAGATATAAACTTCTTAAACTGCAGTGTTGCATGTGCGTAGTAGTTGGGAAATGGTAGTAGATAGTAGGCGAAAAAAAGGTAGTGAGCAGCCGTCAGGCAGGAAAATTTAAGCCGACAGGCGAAATTTAAGGCGTGTATTTCAACCACTTGCATTTTTAACAAGAGTGTACAAGCGAAAGAGAGGGAGAGACGGGACAACCGCAAACTGATTTTGTGAATCCCTGGAATTATCCGCACTTGGAAAAATTATATATAAGATACAATTTGCAGGTATATATGTATTACATACATATATAAAAATACGTTAAGTAAAAAGCAGCGTTGGCATTGAAAAGCTATACGTAGTCATTGTCCATTTCAACGTCCAGTCAGCAACCATGAGTCAATAGCGTGTTTGTATGTGTATGTGTGAGCGAAATGTTATTTTTGCAATGATTTCATTGTTGCTGCCGTTTAGACAAACATCAATGCCAGGCAATAAACTTATTTAACCTCGCATGGATCTCATCGTATTTTTTTGTATTTATATTATATATAACGCCTGTCGTTCCGAAAGTATTTAATATTTGACCCAACACACACACATAAACACGCACACATTTAACAACCACTACGTTCTCTTTTGTTCGTTCTCTCTCGCTCTCTATCAGGGGCTGTTACTCGTGCCGCAATGTTCGCCGTCGTCGTGTAAGAATTCTTTCTTTCCTTCGTTTTGTGTTTCACATTTTGGGTTAAATTTTCAAATTCAAATTTTAGCGTTTTTGCTCACTTAAACTGACTTAATTTTGCAAACAAACTTTTGCAAACTGTGTCATTAATCCGCCTTTCACATATAATGAATTTAATCGTTAAATAATACTAACATTTTCTGATTATTATTTGGCACTTTTTATACACGTGCTGCTGATTGTTAAAACCAAGCAAAAGAGGCTCCATCTTGCAAAACTTTTAGTGATGTAAGGGAAAAATCGTAGATATCGATATTTTAATTTCATACTATCGACATATTGATGAATTTCTGTCTAGTTTAAAAGAATTTGTTGATAATAATTTGATAACCTTGTTTTCTTTTCTTAATGGCGTAAAAAAATTTAATAATTGGCCATATGGACTAAAAACTGAAGGTTTTTGAAGTTGATATACATGGCACTTGCCATTGAAGATTCCTATAAAACAAAATCGATTTCTCATCAATAATAATTAATCAACAAATACTATTTTTGTTTTATAATACTCAAACGAGTTTCCGCTTGTTGTTTATGTCCAATAATAAATATTGTAGAAAATTCAGTTGATGGTAGCTCAAATATATGCACGACGACAATACATGTCATCGATATGTTTTAGTGAATTTATTTTTATATTGTTGATAGCCCACAAACAAAAATTCCATTAAAGTTTTAGGCCACCCATTAAATACAATGAAACTAATAATTATAAAATATTTGTAGGTCTTGAATAAACAGATAAATTTATATCGACTCACAATACATATCTTCGATAGCCAATAACGAATAATATAATATATCGAATACAAAAGCGATATAAATCTGATAGATCACAACAAGTTATCGTGATAGGTGTATCTATTATCGACTTAGACAAACTATCGATGATTTGGCCTCCCTTAAGTATAGTCAGTATAATTTCATCGCCGCATCGCACAGCGTGTGAAAAGTGTGAGTTTGATTTGTATAATAAAAACTCGTATTTCCTTCAATTGATTTAATTGTATGTGCAAATTAATTGAATATATACAGCAGCTTAAGTTCGTATTTTTCAACAAAAATATTTCAGCAAGGCGTAGTTTCAAAATAAATTCAAGTTGCAAGAAAGATACTGTCACACACACACACGCACGCACACGTTAATATTCGCCGACGGCGTTGGCTGTGCGCATATGTATATTAGTGTGTGTGTATAAGTGTGCAAAAAAAGAAGTGGAAAAAGTTCAGCAGCCGGTCGCTGTCTCGTTGTCTCATTGGAAAAAATGACTTGTCAAAAATGGTTATTGGCATTGCGCTTTTTACACGAATCTTGTGTGGTGCACCCTTAATGCCAAATATAGAGAAAAATTTAAAGATTTTCGTTCATATATATTTTATATATATAAATTAAATGTCTATTTTTAATTTATGATTGACCAACGTCGTTGTCGGTTACTCGACCGGCCAGAAAAGCGCTCAAAGCAGCGGCAGAAAAGGCCGATTCATAACACACACACTCGCACAAGCAGGCAGGAGACTTGAGATGGTTGAGTCATCGACTTCTCTCACTCACTCATTTGCATTACGCAGCCGGCGATTTATAACGGCCATATATGCTATTTCACTCGCACTCGTACTCCAGCGTACACAGTTTTGGCGTTGCACTCGCTGAGTGAAACGGTGGGTGAGAGTGGTAGCGTCGGCGGCAGCTGTGAGTCACAGCGGGCTCTGACTGAGTGATTTTTTTCGGTTTTCCATGCTTAGAGCCATCACACACAACGTTTTGCATTCAATCGGTTTTGTCATTTTGTGCATGTCGGACGTGTTGAGGCTGTTGCTGTGTACGGTGTAACTTCTACTCACATTGTGTGTGTGTGTGCGCGTACTATCTCGCGCTGGCTGTGTTAGTGTGTGTGAGTTTATTATTAAAGAAGCAAAATAAAATAAGTAGTCGCTGGCTTTCAAGTTTCATTATTAAACTTAACATAACTGAAAGAAATTGTTACATTAAAAAGGCGTAAAGTTTCTCAATTCGTCAAATTATCGTAAATTTCTCTATATCTCTTTTTTCTACCCTCTCTCGTTGCAGTTTAAATAAGATTCCTTAAACAAATTACAAAGAAAATCGACGATTTTCTCTCGCTTTGCTAAATTTCTTAGTGGCGTGAAAAGAGTGCAACAATAAAATAAAAAACAAATAAAAAAAACGCGTGCGTGCTAACCAGCAAATATAATCACTTATAGTTTAAACCCCCACATCTAATACGACAAACGTATAATCATGAGCTGGCAAGATTACGTCGATAATCAACTTTTGGCCTCGCAGTGCGTTACCAAGGCCTGCATTGCCGGACACGATGGCAACATTTGGGCTCAATCCAATGGCTTTGAGGTGAGTACCGCTAATCCAACTAATCTTGACTAGTAAATTGTCATCGGAGACAATGAAAACTTCTCCAAGTTCAAGGGTGTGACCACCAACAAAAACAACAATGCGTCCCTCAGTCGTCAACACACTAGCACCCACACATATATATAAAGAGAGAGACAAAGAGTCAGGCACATGCATACCCCAGAAGGACTTTTAGATAAGTGGTTCCAAAGGAAGGTATAATGTAGTTTGTATGCGTTCTCCACGATATATTTTCCGCATACAGATAGATATATTAATTTTGATTTGTATAAAATAGCACAGATTGGGGGTCAGGTTTTTTTTAATGCATATTCCTTTTTTTTTGTTTTTTTAATTGTTTATACTGTTCAAACTTTGTATTGTTTGAATTATTATAAATTAATAGATTAGTCGGCGAGTAGAGAAATTAAGAAGTAAAGGTAAAAAAGAAAATTGAACGATTTAAGGCAACATTATTGTTAGCTTAAATCTTTTCCTATTTATCAAGAACCTTTATCAGTAGTTATGGAATTAGAACGTTAAAACCTGAGTTTTCATGTTAATTTTTTTCTGCTGGGATCTTTGTTTTTTTCTTTCTCTATTGTTCATCCGCCGCCATTACTACTTCCATTTCGTTTGATAAAGCAACTCCCACCCTATTTGGGTGGCATCCCCTGTAAGGGCTCTCTTTCTCTCTCTTAGTCGCCTGCGCAGCTTGTACACGGTTTGCTCAGTCTCTTGATGTCTGCCCACGCTTACCTACACTCAAACTCAAACATGTACTCGAAAGTAAAGTGCCTGTAAAACTTTTGTTCAGTAACTGTAAAACTGATTGATAAGAAAGGCCGCGATGTCAATTTGTGACAGATTTTAGTTATTTATAGCGTCATTAGACAAATTAGCTGATGGCAACTAAGCAGCTGCTGTTTTTATTATCAACAAAATTAAAATATTCAATTAGTTTGTGAGTCATCTCAGGCAATCACTCTCGGTGGATTAGTCATTCACTTGCTGAGTTTTTGTTTGTCATATAGAGTGCATTTGATGAAAGGTGTTTGATCACAGTTACACGGCAGTGGGTGTTTGTGAGTTTATTAATATTTGGGATAGCCGGCGGAACAAATTGAGCGTTTCTCAACACTGACATGATAGCGCTTATCCCTTACACACTCAATTTTTCATAAATCTGAAACTGAGCTCATAAATGGTAGGTAAAAGAGAGAGAGAGAAAAAGAAAGAGAGCTGGCCCTTTTTCCCGAGTCACCGCTCACATATCACTATACAGAAACCGGCCTTGTTTGCCTTTATCAACACACATATACACAGAGCACTCAATAGTAGACTTTGCATATGTGTGTGTGTTTATTATCTCTGTTTTCTCTGCCGGCAAAAAAGTTTTTATCAACAAAAAAAAAAAAAAAAAATAAAGAAAGAAATAAAACATTTTGAGTAGATTGGAAATGAAGCGAAAGAAATATATCTCGAAAACGCAACGACATTGCCGCGTCACCAACGTCTACAATTTTATATATGCGCGCCACGTTTTCGCATTTGCTTTTTGTAAAGAACTGTGTGTGTGTGAGTGTACGATACATGGATGTGTGTGTGTGCAACTTCCTGCTGACTCCGCACCTAACCATGTGCTTTATCCTTTGTGCGTCTGTTGCGCGTATCATTCATGTTTGTTTTCATTTTTCTTCTTTTTTTTTGACAGGGGTGGGGCCCACTAACACTCCCTTGAGCTGTGTTTTCAGTGTATTTGCTCTCAGTCCGTGTTGCCAACCAGCAAAAACTCAAATTTATTAAAGATTTCGTTTTTGCATATCTCAGTGAGATTATCACGGTTTTCTATTAAGTGATATCTTTGCATCAACAAATTTCTAATCGTAAAATTTTATATAGTGAATATAATTTGATCGGTTTCAGCAAGTTTCGTAGACTGGCAGCCAACGAATCACCAAATGTAGAGCAAAGCCAACACAAAAAACGAAAGAGTGTCACAAAAATAAAACAAACTTCAATTGTTAATAATAAAAAAAAATTAGTTTCATTTTTAAGCTTCAAAATGGGTAAAAGTGTTTTTGGCTTATGTTTTCGCGAGAGTTTGAACCATAATTTTTTTTCTCATTTGTTGTGTTATTTGCAATTCTCCACGCGCGCTTACATCGGTGAATATCACTTTCATTTGTTGTCCTCCGTTTGGACTTTTATGCTCGTTGTCTCTCTATTCGTTTACCTGAGTTATTTGAGTTACCTAAATTTATTGGATTCGTTACATTTTTGTGATTTATCGCTAAATTGAGTTATTTAGATTTCCTTATAGATCAGCTGCTGTCTGTCTAGTGTTGCCAGACTGTTATTCAATCTGAATATTGAATGAGCTGTGTGTGTGTGTAGAATAAGCGAAAGCCGTGCAAAATTCTTGACGCTTATCAATAAATTTTTTGCAAACACGGGAATCAAATTTCGCAATAGAACGCACTTATATATAAAAAATTATACACAAATGGTAATGTGGCGACTAGGCCGTCAAAACCGGCTTTGTAAGGTCAAAAAATGTTTTTTTTTTTTGTATTTGGATACTTAGTTTTAACTAATTGCAGTTTTAAAAACATAAGTGTAAAAAAAAGTGTTTGGTGGTGGCGATTAAAATTAAAACATTTGTTTTAAGCCAGACTGCTCAAACATGCGCTGTTCGGTAATGATGTAGACTTTTGTGGTCATTGCCATCTATTTTGTGCGCGTTGAATAAATTAATTGAGAGCTTTTGTTTAATTTATTAAACATATTTGGCATAGCTTCAGCTTTGTTCGCAAAACCGGCTTTCTACACTGAACTCTCTCGCTCGCTCTCTCACAAACACACTCACTCATTCGCGCATACATTTGACTCAGAAATGCACGTTTTACGCTCAAATTGGAAACTTCTAGAAGGTATTTTTTTTCGCCGATGCTCTCTTTCTCTTTTAGCCTGCCTTTGTCATTAACATTTCACGCTCATGTGCCACCGCAACAAACAAACAAACAAATGATTAATAGTTAGTCATTGTTATTAAAATCTATTGATTAGTTTGCAAAGCTTCCTGGCGCTTGGCAACAACTTAGCAGCGGCATAGAGAAAGAATACTCGTTCTTAAAATTGTTGTGTGTCCTGCAAATGTTAATGACATTTTGCGTGGGATACGGCAACTCTGTTTTGCGCAAGTGTTGGCAAACTAGTTTTTGAATTTTATAACTACCACGGAAAGAAAAAAGAATCAAGGCAACTGGTCAGCCGCACCCTCAGGATATTTTTGTTGTCGCAGCGTGCTTCATATTTTGTTAATGAGCTGGCGGCAGACGTCGTTGTCGTCACAATACAACCTCATTTTATGGGTGGTGAATGTTTGTTACTTGTGGTGGGTTTGCCTTTGTTTGGTCTCTCTCTTGATCTGGGCGTGTGTTTGTATGTGTGTGTTCAAGTAGGTTGTTGCCGATTACAGAAATGAATGTTGTAAGCCGCCACTGCACGCCTGTCAGGCGTCAGACTTATACTCATATTGCGTTTCTTTGTTAGGACTCATACAATATTGTAAACTAAAATATGCACGCGCGGCCACGCAGGACGCATAAATTTATAAAATTTATGGCAAACATGCGTGACTCAACACTAGTCACAGGGTGACACATGTTTTTATTGATACTTAAAAAGATCTCTGACACTAAATTTGGATTTTTCTTTGTTTGCAGGTTACAAAGGAGGAGCTGGCTAAATTGATTAGCGGCTTCGATCAGCAAGACCTGCTCACTAGCAACGGTGTTACACTAGCCGGCCAACGGTACATTTACCTCTCAGGCACAGATCGCGTTGTGCGCGCCAAATTGGGCCGAAGCGGTGTGCACTGCATGAAGACGACACAAGGTGAGTTACAATGACAAATACGAGTAGCCAAAATTTCAGTAAGGTTTACGGATTGCCAATTATCGATAGAGGGCCAAGAATTGAATGTGGCTTTAATGATTTTTTGTCAGTATCTCTTTTATTTACTAACTTAATTCGATTCTTACATTAAAAACATATCTCGTACCAATACATTTTTAATTTGTTAAATGTTGTGTCTAAATATGGTATCGTATCTCTCTCTCTCTCTTTAATCGTGCTTTTCGCGAATCCCTCGTGACACGAAGAATTGCTCTGCTCGCTGACAAAGCACCGTTATCAGCTTTGTGAATTTTTTATTTTATTCTACTTTTACACAGTATTAACACATAGAAAGGTGCAAAGAATTTAATCCCCAGATAAGTGCTTGACTTTTGCCAGTAGCCCCCAGCTATAAAATTTGTGTTAAGCATTGAAAAATGAGTATTTGTTTTTTTTTCCCCATTTTTTGCTTCTGTTCGATAAGCGGAGTGCGAGTGCCACTGGATCGTGCTCATTAAACAAAAGAGCAAAAGAGGCAAACATATTATGCCTAATTTGTTGCACTTAACGCGCAACAACAACAAAACGAACGAACTAACGAAACGAGCTGTAAATGATAGGCAATTATTACGTGCCGCTCTTTGTTGCTCCATTTTTCCGGTCAACTGGCAGCCTACCTCCCTCTGGCTGGGCACACATGCTCACGCAGCTAGCGACGTTTCGTTTTCACTCATTTTTCTTCTTTCTTTAACACCTTGTGCCTAAAATGTTGCTGTGGAAAATCTTGTCTGTCTAAAAATGTGTTTGTGTATGCTTGGCTGTATGTGTGTGTGTGTGTGTATGCGCTGTGAAACTAAATTTGTTTTTGCTGCTTGTTTGCCGACGCGTCGTCGTCGTCTTCCATATTTGTCTAGTTTTTTCTTCTTTTTTTTTGCGGCAACTGTTGCGCGCCGTCACTGCCCGCTGCAGCAGCCGCAAAGCTCAAGGTTATTGCCATAATCCATTTCAAGTGCAAATGTTGCACAGAATAAGCCGCAAAAGCAGCAAACGTAAGCGGCATATAAATGGGAATAGGCAAGAAAATAGCATGAAAATGGCAAACTGGTCTCTATCTCTCTCGTTCGCTCTGGCCTATGTATGTATGTATGCTATACTATAAAGCCGACATGTATGTGTATATAAGATTAGGCTCTTTGGCTTCGCTTGCTTTTGTCTTTATTTGGCATTAAATTTGAGCTTTCGAGGCTGTCGGCACTTTGGCACTTGAACAGCTGATCGCACACGGCTTACAATCGATTAAATTACTTTCAGCAGTCAGTTGATTTACCGCAATATACACGCTGCTCAAATTGCCAGTGTTGGTTAAGCGACCATCATTAACAGCTTAACACCTAACATTGACTATCAAATATGTAAACAGGGTTCAATAATCAACTGGATATGGTTGATTGTTTGGTACGCTTCAAATGTTTTAATTCATGCGTTGCATTGTTCTTTACAAATGTTTTTTTTTCTATTTTTTAATTAAATATGATATGTAATGTTATATTGTGTTGCGTTGTCAAAGTAGACACATCAACAGCTTATTATCGATAGCAGTTATTGATTGACAGATAAATTGATAGTCTCCTGTGGGTGGTTCTTGTTAGACAGCCGCCTGTTGACGCAAAACAATTAAATTGTTCGTGCTGCTTATCTTTGTCTCGCTCGCACTTGCTTGTAGACATTGCACTTGACGTTTGGTTTATTGACCCCGGTTCAAAAAATTGTTTGACTCTGTTATGCTTTGATTTGATTTACTTGGTGCTTCAATCAATTAGGTTACCACCACATTGGGTGCTTATATGATTATTGTAGTATTACTTTATTTAGCCTCAACATTGACGTTGAGCATCCACTTGACTTCGTTTCGATGCGTGCGTTTTACTTACATTTCATTTATTTCTATTTTGTATGAATTTATTATATGCTGCTACTGCTGGTGCTGCTGCTGTTGCTTCTGCTTCTGCTGTGTGGCAGCGTAGAAGACTTGTCATTTAATATTGTGTGCCGTGTGGCCGGTCTGTCCGGTTTTCACCGGGTCCACACTCCACAGTCTCTCACTTTATTGAGCATTTTATTCATAATTTGCTTGCTGATGATGTTGTGTAAAATACAGTTAGTTCTTGTTTCTCTATTACTGCTGTCTTGTCTTTTGCTTTCTCCATACATTCGTCTGCCTGCCTATGTTGAATTGTCAACCGGATAAGCGACTGAAGTTGTTTCGGTGTGTGCGTGTGGTGCGTATTTCTGTTGCCATATTGAAATAGCTAAAAAGATTTCTACTTGGGATTAGCTTAGTGCAGACAATGTTCATTGTAAAATAAAAATGTATTATGTTTTTGTCGTTATTGTTTCAGAACATTATTATAATAATTCATTTGATAACTTTAAACACTATTATTGGCATATTCAAATTCAGCTAAATTAATTGATTTCAATTTTATTCTCTTGCAGCCGTCATCGTTTCTATCTACGAGGATCCTGTACAGCCCCAGCAGGCCGCTTCCGTGGTAGAGAAGCTTGGAGATTATCTGATTACTTGTGGGTACTAGAGAATAAAAAAAGACAACACAACACCATCAACAACAACAACCAACACACCAACAACACAGTAACAAGTTCGATAAGAAAAGTTCGTAAAGTGAACTCAATAACTAAAAGAAGAAAAAAGTAATTATTAATATTTAAATTTATGAAAAATGCCAAGATACATTTTGAGGTAATTGTGGTCAAAACAATTAGATAACTCGAGTAAATGAAAACGATGTCAAAAAAAGAAAAAAAAAATAATAATTACGCAATACCTACAACTAAATTATCAATTTCTGCATTATTATATTTAAAACATTTTGGTTCATATGATAAAAAATAAAAAAAGAACAAAAAACAAAACTTAATCTCAAAATTAAAGCAATTGTATTGGAAAATATTTTGTAAGCAACAAAAAACGCAAAGCAACGCAGGCAAATTTTTGAAAACTTTTTTGTACAGCAATATAGTACACTATATACACCGATCTATATACACATACAGTTTAGTGAGAGTGAATGTGAGATAAAAAGAGAGGGTGTGGAGAAATGGAAGAGAGAAAGAAAGAGACGAGACGAGTCAGCCAGTCAAGCAGTGAAATACACAGAAAAATACCAACCAATATAAACGAGAATATATGTATCTGCATATATATATATTTATATATGTAAACTATTTGGAGAATCAGCTCTATTTTTATGTGGCAGGGAAAAGATACACATATAGAACGTGCAACATGCATAGTACATATAAAGCAGCCGCAGGGGTAACATTTTTTATACAAGAGAACTTTTTGAGAAATGTGTAATATTAAAATAATAATAATAATAATAATACAGCCTTTTAGCCATATTTGAGATATGCTCATCATTTGGTTAGGTAAACAGATTCCAAACCCCTCACAACACGCACACACACGTATTCCGTTGTCTAACCGTCTCATCTAGCCATACATACATATATTGATACATACATTCATATAAACGTACATACATACACATAAATATATATTCTTGGACTCTTGCGCCATTCGCTCTCTGTACGCGCTTTTCATGTTTGTAATTTTGCTATATTCATACAAATCAACGTTAATACGTAATCGTAATTGCTTATCGATAAACGGTAATTATTATTTTATTTTTAATCTTTAAACGCTGTGCAACACTGTTTGTCTCCTGCCAGCCTGTTGTGTTGTGTATATGAGAGCGTTTCAGGAACATTCATTGCTGAATTATCACCAAAACCAACAACAACAACAGCTACAACAAAAATGGCGATAAATAGCCATTAAACAGATTCATTTGCATACATACATACTTACATACACGAAAAATTCTTCAAAAGCGACTAAAGAAAATCAGATATACTACAATTTAACTACTTACTACAAATCATACATAAACACATGGCTTTTTTATGTTAGTTAAATAAAAGTCCTAATTTTTTTCCAACATCCTTTCCCCCAACAAGCGTCTAAAAGTAAACAAGATTCATGTAAACAGTGAATGCATAAATATTGAGTATAAAAATAAAACTAAAAATGGAATGAAAAAAAAACATACATACATAATACGATACTTTAATACTATTGAAATAAAAAACAGAGTATGGTAAAAAAACCTGCTCATAAAAATAAAATCGCTAAATTGTTTCATTTTTAAATGTTAAGCAAAAATAATGATGGCAACTCTAGACGCTGTCATTGGCTCGTTGTATTTTGTGTGCTTGTGTGTGTGTTTCAGGTTGGGACCTGCAATCGATAGATCATTGAACCCTTTCATCGACTCTGTGACCATTTCATTTATGATGACTGCAAATATATTACCAATACCTTTTGACTCCATCCACATAATGAAAATTCTTTGTGTCAGCTGTTAATTAATTTAAAAGGCATTGCTCCTCTTGGAGCTGGCATTTACCAAATTCTATTATAGACAAAAGTCATCAACTTATTTTTATCTACCCGCAATCATTTCCAATGTCTGACGCAAGTGCGCAATTATTTTGTAAATAATATACAAAAATTTGCTGCTCACATAATTTTGCTGGCCCCACGTCTTTTATTTTTTATTCCTCTTGTTTTTTTTTTCTTGCAGCTGCTTCTCTTTCAGTAATTGTCATTTTCGGCATGGGCCACAACATTGACCCAAATTACAAATTCTTTCGCATCACTGAGAAAATCTTTCTACATTTTTGGATGTGTTCAACATGTTTGCTGCACATGTTCGGGACTTTCGTTTTAGCTGTTGTGTGTGTTTTGTGTTTTTTCTTTTTGTTTCCACTTGGTGCAAATCAGCATCGAACGCTACTTTGCTTCTATCACTGGCACAATTAGTCACACAATCAAATACAGTAGACGCTCAGTAAGAAGAACTTTTATAACATTTTTACTTTCCTTTAGTGTTTTTATTTTTAGCAAAGAAGAATCTCCCAACTATAATATGGAAGTTTTAGTTTCCAATTATCACCTGACCAAAATATTAGCACTTCGTAATAATCTCATTATATCATATGGCTGATTACTAAGTATATGCTAACTACAGATAAAATCTTCAATAATAAATAGAGATTTATGTAAACAAAGACATATATCTCTTTTAGCGAGCATCTACTGTACTTTTGTTGCTATTGTTTTATTGAAAAAACTGACTGGGCGAGCGTTTGCTGCAACGCAGCTTTTCTCGCACGTTTCTCCTCTTTTATTCAAACGATATGTAAGTTGTATGTATATATATATATATATAGCTATATTTTTTCTTTTCAGTTAAAAATCATCAAGCCTTAATTCATTCAATAAAATATGCTAATTTTATGAAGGCACATGTAATTCTTCACGATTTTTGATGCCTTTATAAAATTAGCTGATGTTACGTTTGCGTTGGCCGTAAATTGTCTTGGAATTTAAAATTCAAATAAGATTCACATCGTTCAGAAAGGTTGCTAGTTAAGACGTTAAGACAGTACACAACAGGAGACTGAGACGGAGCTCAAAGATTGTCCAGATTCAAATGCTAGTAGTTAAGTAGAATAAAAGGTTACCTAAGAGGAGTGATTATATCGCGAGTACAAGTTAAGTTAAAATCCACTTTGGCCCTGCACCCGACGCAGCTGCTCGAAGGCGAACCAAAACAAAACAGACCAGGGACCTATGCGTAACCAACATGGAACGAAGCCCTTGTACATGGCAAAGAATCCCTCCTGGGTGATCAGCTTGTAGAAACAGTCGAAGGAGTTCGAGTAGTGTATACCGTGGCCCTGCTCATTGACCGGCTGATTCATGATGCGAGATTTGACCACATCGGCGGGCGTGCTCAATATACTCGCCGCCAGCCCGGCCGAGATCGAGGCCAGAAACTGCACCATTCGGCCATCTTCTATCTCCAACAACCTGATAATCTGTCGCTTACTGAGATCGTAGCACGCAGTGTCGCCTGAGTGGGGATATTTTTATTATTAATCTAAGTATATTCTCTGTTAATTTACCCGCTGTCATGAGCGTGGCCCGAAGACAGCTAGGACCCACGCCCTTCCATAAGCTCCTGACACCACCTAGGGAGTAGACATCCTGGAGCGTCTGTTTGATATTGATTGCCCGCACCGGATAACCGAGAGCCTGTCGTCTACCCTCCATTTGCATGCGTATCTTAACAATATCCAACGGATTGGCAATTGTCTGGGCAATGCAGCCCGCAATGCTGCCAGCCAAGAATCCACGTGCGGTGGTCAGCACCTCCTTGCCATTCTCGTCCAGGTAGATAAACTGACGACGCAGATAATCATAATACACGACCCGGGGTCCATTGAAGAATAAATTTCTGACAATCATCGCGGACAAGCCGCCGTATACACCATGGAATCCTTCGTCCCGAGCCATGCGCATAAATGTGCCTAACATGCCCCGTTTCTTCTTGCCCTTCGCAGCCAGATCCGCCGCCTCACCCTGGAGATGCAAGCGTGTCTTCGTCACGTCCAGGGGAAATGTGAACAGTTCCGCAAAGGAAGCACTTAGAAACGTGTTTATATAGACATAAAAATACGCATTGGGACCTATATGATTGATTGGCTGAGTGTGAATCGATGATCTTAGCCTGGGGTAATCCTTAAACGCAAGGGTCTCTGCGTCTTTATTCATAACAATAAATTTTTTTTCAAAACAAAAGATTTAATAAGTTTTTTATCTAAAACTTTTTTATATTTGACATTAAACAATTTTTCCAGATATGAGTAAAAATCCAAATTAGGCCTGTTTAAATAACTAATTCTATAGAGGCTCATCTAACATCCAATCCTTGGATACCTTTATAAAAATAGCTGAATGGGTTATATCAATTTGGACAGGCCTAAATTTGCACTCATATTTAACATTTCAGTGCACAAAAATTAGTCAGAAGAACTAAGAAATAGTTAGGAAAATTTTTTGATACTAAGAATTTCACCTGCTTGTCTGAGATGAGGTTAGAAGCCTGTTTGGCCCTCCCAGATTCGTAATTGTTCGACAGATAACCAAAATAGCACCGACCAAGGTCCTAATCTTAGCCAGCAGGGTATAAGACCTTTGTACAAGTTTAGGAAACCCTCTTCCTTGATCAGTTTGACGACACAATCGACGGTGCCCTTGTAGTAGAGGCCTTTTCCATTTTCGTCAGTGGGTTGGTTCATGATACGGGACTTGATAACGTCCGCCGGATTGCTAAGAATGGCGGCAACAAGTCCAGCCACCATCGAGGAGCAAAAACGTAATGGCAACCCTTCTTCCATACTGAGATGTTTCTTTAAATTTCGCTTGCAGAGATCATAGGCGCCCACATCCCCGGCGGTCATGAGGCAGGCACGTAGGCAACTGGGTCCGACACCTCTCCACATGCCGGGAATTCCATTTTGCTTATAGATTGCCACAACCTCTTGGTGCCAGTTGTTATTCCGTGGCTGCAAGCCCATAGTACGACGTCGTCCATCCATCTGCATGCGCACCTTGACAATGTCAAAGGGATTGGCCAGCAGCTGGGCAATGCACCCGGCGCCGCAGCCGCACATGAAAGCATGCTGTATTTTGATGGACTCCTGCTTATTCTTATCGACATAGATGTATTTCCGTCGGAACACATCATAGAGCATCACACGGAGTGAATTGAAAATGAAATTTCGTAGCACCATTGCCGAGAATCCAGCATAGAGCGTCTTGGCACCCTCCTCAGCCACAATGCCCCTCATGGTGGAAAACATATTCTTCGGTTTGCTACCCGTCCTCTTGGCTTCCTCGCCATGGACCTGCATCCGCGTCTTGCTTACGTCCAGGGAGTACATGCAGGCCTCAGCAAAGTTGGCGCCGATGAAGGTGTTGAAATATAACTGGAGCAAGTTCCTCACACTTATCTTCTCTTGCGAATTAGATACAGGAGTAGTCCTTACAAATTGGGGCTTCAGGTACCAATAGCCACTCTCATCATTATCCATTGCTAAACTTAAAATTTGGTTTTTTTTTGTAAATTTTTATTATTCTGTTTTTTGTTGGCTTTTATTATTACGTAACACAAAAGACATATAACACATTGCCTAACATATATCTCGAAAGCTCCATGATACACTTAGAAACTATCGTCGCCCCGAAAACGGCGGATTTGCTCAAATGTTGTCCAGAATATCATCGCCCAGGGACCACAGCGCATCCAGTACGGAATAAAACCCCGGTACATTCCGGTTAAGCCCTCCTCCATCGCCAGCTTCGTAAAGCAGTCAATTGTGCCCTTATAGTGCAGGCCACGACCCTTCTCATCCGTCGGTTGGTTCATAATCCTTGACTTCACAACATCTGCAGGCGTACTAAGAATAGCACCAGCCAAACCAGCAATGATAGCTCCCGCAAACTGTATAAGCCGGTTATCCGGCGTATCCAGATACTCAGCAATTTTGCGCTTCGACAGATCGTAGACACTAACATCGCCTGCGAATGAAATGGGATTCGTTGAAAAGGATATGCAGATGCGGTTAGAGAAAAGTTGCAATTATCCTAGTTACGACAACCCTACTTAAACCTATCATCGAGGTAGCTTTATCGTGTATCTGGAAATGGATGCAGTTCGAAAACGAAATATAGTTCCAGCTTTAGATATAGCAAAGGTTGCCATTATCCCACTTACGATGCTTTTACTTAAACCTATCTTCGAGATACATTTATCTTGTATCTGCCTGGTACAAGTTAAGCTACAGTTTATCTACAAGATATATATAAATATATGCCTGAATTCCGAAGATGATAATATCTATCTTTGAGATAGATTTATCTGGTATCTGCCTGGTTGTAACAAAAGTTACAATTATCCTAGTTACGATCTATCTTTGAGATACATTTATCTTGTATCTGCCTGGTAAAAGTTAAGCTACAGCTTATTTACAAGATATACAAAAATTAATGCCCAAATTTCGATAATAATACATAATCTATTGGTTGCTTCACCATTAAAATATAGCTGCTTCTTTAAACAAATACTTTCTGGACTTCCACTTACCCATCGTGACGAGGGCGGCGCGGGTTGCATTTGGAACTGTGCCCTTCCACAAGCCCTTAACACCGCCAGCGTTGTAGATTGAGGTGAACGCCTGATAGACATTATTTATGTTCCGTGGTGGTTCACCCATCATTCGGCGTTTACCCTCCATTTGCATTTGAACTTTGATGAGATCCGTGGGTGAGGTTATTATGTTGGCGCCGGCGCCAGCTGAGATGCCGCAAAGAGCACCTCGCCAAAATGGTAAGGATACCTTGCCATCTTTATCTGTGACAAGCAGTTTGGAACGGAACATATCGTATAAGTACATTTTCAGGCCGGTGAAGAAAGTATGACGTACAACCATGGCGGAGAAGCCACCGTATATCTTATGTACTCCTTCCTCCTTGATGATGCCGGTAAATGTGCCAAATAGGCCACGATACTTTTGAGTTGTTGCTGATTTGCTAGCTATCTCGCCCTGAATGTGCATACGCGTCTTACACACATCCAAAGGATAACCAAAGATCTCGGCGGTACAGGCGGATGCAACGGAGGTCAGATAGATTTCAAAAAACGGCGTCTTCTTATTTGACGCCAGATAATCCAAATCTGGCCTGCGTCCTAGGGGCATCTTCGTTGCAACGGGAGGTAGCGCTATTTCCGTCTCCGGTTTTTTGTCATCCATTGTTAATAAGAACTTTAAATTTGGATTTCGATGAACGATTAATTTAAAATGCGTGTTTCTGTCTAATAGTTTCTAACTACTATATACTATATATCTATATACAATAATTTATATCAAATGAACTTATAGTAAGTCCGTGTCAATTCAATTCACTTTGTTGCAAGCAACTGCATTTGTTATTCAAATAATTTTGTATGTTATAATTTATTTTGTAATTTCTGCCCCAAGTTGTTACATGCTTAAAAATGTGTTTATAACTGGCATATTTTGACATATGACACCTAAACATCGATCGAAGTTGTATATTGAATGTCTATATAGTCATAATATTGGAGCTGGCTGAGAGAGTTTTACCATGGACTGGGGGAATATCCACATCCATATCCTAAAAAGGTACTACGTCCTGCCAAAGCTCCGTATAACATCTCCTACTATTCCTTTGATGAGGCATTGCCTGTCTTCCCTTAAACACAATTTCCTGATACGAAATGAGCTGCCAATTTTGATTTAGGCCAGTTAAAACCAGCGCCTAACTAGTTAGTTAGTTCATATCAATAAAGTAGCCACAAAAAAATAAATAAAAAAGAAACCAGCAGGCGATAAGGTAAATACCGCAAATTAAAGAGAAACGAAGAAGCAGAAGAACTTGATGACGATGACGCTGCACGCTAGAGCGACCGCGCCCAAGGTGGCGTGATGCGAGGAGAGGAGTGGGGGGAGGGAGGGGGAGAGGATTTAACCTGCTTATTGATGATTATGATGAGTGTGTGTGCATGCGTGTGGGTGTGCGTGTGTGTTAGCAAAGGTTCTGCAAGCCAGGCTACCCTCAAATGTTACCACGACCTCTAAATGGGCGCGGCTCCAAGCCAGTTGGTTAGTCAACCAGGAGGGAAGTTGGTTATGGAACCAGCCACTTTGTCTATGCCGCCACCACTAGCTAAATGAGTGAGTAAGTGGCGCTGTCACCCAGCTACGAGACAGCACGCGCCCATACATATTACGCCTTTATATGTGTGTGTTTGCGTGTGTGTGTGTGTGTAATATGTGAGACTGGCGTTTCCTTTCGTTCCTCCCTAGCTCCCAGGTGAAGTGTGTTTAGCACTTTTGTTAAATGAATGCGACGTTTTGTGCGGTTACACGAGTGCCCGGAGGGGGGTGAGTGAGTCGGGGAAAGACCGGGTCTCGAGCAGGGAGCTTGGTAATTTGAAATTCTCGACACATGCACTATTTATATGGACAGGTAATTGCTGGTCTGGTCTGGTCTAGAGACACACTGGAAAAAAGAAGATCACAATCTCGCGTACATTGAGTCTATCGTTTAATATGATCTTTTTTCAAGTTAGCAACATGATTCGCTTGACTTGTTACAGGAATAGACCAGGTTTAACTAGGACTAGGGATATCTTGAGCTTCGATCTCCTTTTTGACCAACTTGTCTGATATTTTTCTCTGTGTAGCTTGCAACGTTTTGGCTGCTGCCTCAGTTTAGGTCAGTTTAAAGGGAAATGTAACACGCTACCCCGAAATCTAATACCCTTTGACCAACTGACCGATTTATCATATAAAATTTGACTAATGTTCAATGGCAGTTAACACAATGTTGGGAGCTTCTTTCATTTAAGCCATTTCTTGTGCTGACTTAACAATAATTTGAGAGTTTGTTGAACTGCAACACGCGAAATTGAATTAATCGTCAAACTGCAAAGATCAGCTTTAAATTTTATATATATATTTTTTAGGAGGAACGAGCAAAAAGCGGGAGAATTAATAATCAGTAAACCCAAAACTTAAATGCCCTATAATTCATTTTGAATTAGTAAAAATAAATAGAGAATAAAAAAAAATAAAAAGAAGTATATAAAATAATAATTCAAAATTAAATTTAATTTCTATTAAATTTTATTTAGTTATTTGGATGTTGTTTCAATTGAGTTTTGGGATAGAAAAATTGCGTCAGGCAGTTTCCAGTTTAAGTTTCTCCTTAAGATTGGGCAGGAAATATATAAATTATCCTTTTCTATGCTGTTCCAGCTCCATCTGTAAAGTAAACTAGAGACACCCCATGCAACCCATCCAATGAAATCTTTCACTTTATATACTCCAAGACAAATCTTGATTGATAGCTAAGGTGCTTCATATGGCAAAGAGCAGTCTATTTATATTGAACCCTCCGGCAGAGGTTCGGGCCAAATAGGTTGTTGCAAAGGTTTTATTCGGTTCTACGATTTTCAAGTGAAAGAAACTCCAATTACCAGTGCAGTGTTAAAGGAGAATCCGTTGCAAAAAGAAGCATAGAGTGGAGCAGGGATTGCGCAAGATTACAAAGAATTTTGTGGGTATGTCGTGGGAGTTTTGAGTTGCACTTGGGGTAACCATAAACGGGGATATGACTTGCTAATGATTACACCACACTTCCAGAGTATAAAAGACGCCGCTCGAGTGCAACGGAAGTTAGTAAACGGAAGCAATGGTCAATTATCCACAGCACTTGAAGCTGCTGCTGTTGATGTGCCCGCTGGCAATGTGCTTGGGCCAGGAGGAGCAGCAGAAGCAAAACTTGGAGCCATTGCAGCGGAACAAGCGCACGCTGACAACAATTTGTGTAGAGATCAAGCCCAATGGACCCCTGGAGGAGCCCTATTTTATGTGCAAGGGCACCGATTTGGCACATGGCGGCGCTCCAGCACAGCAGGCGGTAGAGCAGCAGCCACCAACAAACAGTTATCCACAGGCAGCTCCACAAACGTCACCAACATTACCACCACAAATGTCACCACAAATGTCGCCACAATTGCCACCATATAATCTACACTATGCACAGGCGCCGTTTCAAGCGTTTCCCAGCTTTGGAGCTGGGTATTTTCCGACCCCAGTTGGCTACGAGGACGCACCCAAAGCAACGCCAGCGACGCCTGCGACGCCATATTCCCACCAGCAGCAATCACTTGAATCCTATGGCAAACACTTTGGAGCCGCTGCTGCTGCAGCCTTTGCGCCTGCGCCTGCTCCGCAATCATATAGCATGCCAGAAGTTCCTTACTCAGCTCCAGGCAGCCCAGCAACAGCTTCTCGGGGAAATGCAGCAGGCCCGAGCCCAGCGACCCCGCCCACTGCATATGCTGATGCAGAGCCTAAGAAATCGCCGCCAGCTGCGCAAGGAACACCGCTGCCAAAATCGCAGCCTGCGAGCAGCCAAGCGAGCAATGCGAACGCGTATGAGTCACTAGTGGGTAGTCGTCATCATCCTGGCATGGATGAGGATGTGTTGAATTTGCCTGATGTGGGCTTCCAGCCCGAGGAGATGCATAGCCAGTACAGGCGACCTGTTGCCGCCCTGGAACCGATGGTGGGCGCCGAGCCGCCAATAATGTGGATGCCATTGTCCCAGACACAGCTACAGCAGCCACAAGCTGCACCGCAGCTGCCACCATATCACGATGATCCGGTTATGCGCACCTTCTATGCCAGCTTGGACCATAACGAGCCAGAGGTGGGTCAGCCGGCTCCAATGCAGCAAGCTGCTTCTGTAGAGCCAGCTGCAGCTTATCCACCAGCTTATGGACAGCCAGCTACAGCTCCAGCAGTGCCCCCACCACCACCAGCCCAGGCCCCACCACAAACTCAATTGGATGAACAACAACCTGTCTACAAAACGTTTTCCAAGTCCAGTTCAAACCTGCCTGGGGATTCCAATGGCTGCAATTCGTGTAATCGTCCCTGCTCAGCGCCTTTGGAATCAAGTTCCAGCTACAACCCACCCAGCCAACCCTGTCCCAGCTATCAGCCTGTGTTCATAACCATGCCCTCTTGCTATGGACCCCAACAGCAACAACAACAGCAACCACAGTACATGTCTGGGCCTGGCTCAGCGGCTCCAGGTCCGCGGGAGTCAATGTTAGGAGGTCCTTTTGGAACAGGCTTTAACATGGGTCAGCAGCAACTTGGCTCATCATTTGGCATGGGTCAACAGCAACTTGGCTCACCATTCGGCATGGGTCAACATCAACTTGGCTCATCCCTGGGCATGGGTCAACACCAGCTTGGCTCATCCCTGGGCATGGGTCAACATCAACTGGGATCCCCTTTTAGCATGGGTCCGCAAGTTGGTGCACCTTTTGGCATGGGTCCTCAGCTTGGTGCACCATTTGGTATGATGAATCCCTTTGGACCTTTTGGGTCTCTGAACCCCTTTAATCCTTTCAATAGAATACTAGGCAGCTCTGCGCCAACAACACCCCAGCCCAGGCTTCGTTTATTCGGTGCGACACCACTGGATACCAGCACACCAACCACAATAGAAACAACAACAGCAACAGTACCAGTAGTTGGCCAAGCCCAAGACAGCACCACAACCAGCACAGTGACACCACCTACCAAGGTCAGCAGTGAACCGACGGAACCCACAGTGGGCGCTGCTCTCGATTCAGATGAAGAAGATAAGGATGAGGTTGAAGAAGATGAGGATGAATCGCTTGAGGCCACTGAGGCGCCCAACGCCGCGGGCACAACTGTAGTAGGTTCTGCTCAAGCTTCAGACGAGGCAAAGGATCTGGCCGAGCACTATCTAAAGAAAGGAGAGGAAAAAATAAGCAACGACAAACCCAAACGTCATAATTCCCGTTATAGCAGCAATAGTTACCAGAAGCGTAAATATCTTCAACGAATATAGCTCTAAGTGTTAGGCCTTAAAGGTTGTAGGAAATTCTGATTTATCCTTTATCCTGCTGGAAAGCTCCATCCCTTACAAAAATCTTCAATTGTCTTTCCCTAGATCTTAAAACCACATTTAATAATAAACAAAACTTTTTGTGAAAAAATTGAATTTATTTTCAGATATCTAAAAGCGAAACATATTTATTACATATATACTTTGATATATATTATAAATAATATAAAATAAATAAAAAAAATAAAAGAAATAAAAAAAATTAATAAATAAATGAATAAAGATAAAAAATAATAAATAAAAAAATAAATAATTAATAAAATAAATAAAAAATAAATAAAAATTATATAAAATAATTAAAAAATTTAACACCTGAACAAAAGTGGATTTAAAATATCAATTTGTCACCTTTTTATATATTTATTTTATATATATTATTTCCGACTAAAAACTCGATGTGATTAATGATTTCCAAGAAAGCTATTGCTCCTTGACTTTATATCGATGTGTAGTATTTATTTATAATAAGTACTAGTAGTAGTTTTTTATTTCTGGGCAATTATACAATTTCCTTATCGACCTATAGAAAGGTTTTTTATATCAGCAGAAAGAGTGACACACTCGATAGAAGCTTTGAAGTTGAATGTACTTTGTTGCATTAGTATTATTATATATATATATATATAAATATTTTCATGAACTTTTCTAATACTTAACTATCAGATAAATTGTCATTAGTAACTTTAAAAAACTTTTAACAGAAAGATCTAAATATTCCAATATCATAACGCAAGTAGATGAGACGCATCAATATAGAAAACAGTCTTCTATCGGATTCAATTAAATCTCTAAATATAATCCATAAACCTCCTCAGACTATACCCAGATCTTGTACGTTCATAAAGAAGCATTAACCTATCGTGACTATTCGAATTAGATCAAAATTTATATTCGTTTCTCAAATAATCGATCTGATCATAAATAAACAAATTGAATGTAAGATTGAATCTGAAGGTAATTGAAATGATTAATTTGTACTATATATAAACTCAGAGACGATCTCTGATGCATATCCCCAGCAATGAGTAACTAAACAAGATCAAAACCCAATCACGAATGATGCAAATCCTATTAAGTAACTCGCTTTGTTTATGAGAAATATTTACAAATCAGATTTTGCAATTTCGGCAAAAGCAAAAGTCAATAACTCGGCAAATAGAGTAAACACAAGTTGAATATACAAAGAATTAAAAAAAAGAAGAAATATGTTAAACAGAACTATGAAATACACAGAAAAAACACTTGTGGAATACACAGTGCGAAAAAGTGGAGTTTAAATGAAGTAGATACAATTTTATGTCATTTATAAAATTTTTATAATTGCATTTGGTAATTTTAACAAAGAAAAACAAACAAAACAGATTATAATATCATTTATTTGATCAATTTAAATTCAGTTTTTTTATTTAATATTTCAAACTATTTTTGATTATTTGTTTTATTAGAAAATATTCCAAAAGGTTCTGTTTCTCCGTTTTATTCCCAAGCCACAACCTTCGGTTTGTCTCTTTGTCTTTCCAGCTGAGACTCTCAGTTTATTTCTTTACCCAGTCAATATCCGATGAATAAGCCAATGGCCAGTTAAGGAAGTGTTTTATATAGGTACATTTTCCATTATGCATTTTACACTTCCGTTTGGGTATTCGCATTTTGGTTTCCACAGCAAACGTAGCTACGCTTCACGGATCAAACAGGAACCTACTCACATACGAGACTCGTACCCCAAAGCTCCATTCATTCCACTTATTGTTGCAATCTGCCGATTAACCATGTTGAGCACGTAACACACAATTTAAATAAACAAAATTGAAGATAAATAACCTAAAGCTATTTAGGCTTAGAGTCAACGTACTACCCATAGCAATTGTACTTCGGATGATCTCCGGGTAATCTCTGACCAGAATGGGCACAGGGCGATTGCGATTGGATTTCTGGTAACCGGGTTAGGGCAATCGCTTGCGAAATCCAAGACAAGCTAAACGTTTCCTCATTTAGTTCATGAAAACTAAAGAAAATGATATGATAATGCCGAAAATGATATACGCTTTTCTCATACCGAATGTAAGCTCTGACCTATATAGCAAAGGTTACGGAATAGTTACCCAAATCTTGTTTCTTTTATAAGAAAAGAATTCAGTCTGAAGAATTAAGTTGTTGTAACCAGAATTGTGGCTAAACACGAGTACTCCGACCTGAGAGGGTAGCCAAATGCAAGGCTAGCACTTTTTGGGGCCAGCTTGGACAGTGATTGTCGAGTGCAATCGGAGCTTGTCGAATAGTTGCAATTTTGTAGTCGCGCTGAGAGGTTAAAGTTACAAACGTCAACGCAAAATGTTCAACTCCAGGAGGTGCCAGTTGGTGCTCCTCTATTGCTGCACCATTTGGCTGTCTGGGTCCTCGCAGTTACTGCGGCCGGAAAGCGTAGGCTTTGACAATAGTATCGCAGCACCGGGACAGGCTATGTACTATCTCCTGGCTGATGTGGGTCCTACGGTGCGTCCCAATGATGAACTGAAGCGCACAAATCGTTCCCTTTTCAAGTGGTGGGGCCTGAACCAGACTCCTTGCTGCAACAACAACAACAATAACCACTATACACCCCCCGTTCCACCCACCAATAATTGCAATGGACTGCCACTGTTTAAGAAACTGCCCAGTCTATGGGACAACACTTGCCCAGGTTCCTTACAATTTAGACCACTTCCACCTCTACCAAAGCTGCCACCACTCGCACCGCTGGGATCCCTTGGACAGCTTGGCCAGTGCGGACAGTGTGGTCAGTGCGGACAATGTGGACAACAGCCAGTGAACAACTATGCGCCACCAGTAACTCCTGGCTATGGTGGCGATAGCTATACGACACCGTCTCCTAGCAGTGGCTATGTGCCACCCAATCACGCCTATGATGGTCCCGGCAACGGTGATGCCGGCTACGTGGCACCAGTAGCCCCGACACCCTCTACAGATACTTATGAAGCAAAGCCGCCAACTCCAAGCTATGAATCGCCGGCGCCTACACCACCTGCTGCTAGCTATGAAGCGCCTGCTGCCCCACCCAGCTATGAGCCCGCCGCTCCTTCACCTGCCCCGGAAAGCTACACCAAAGTAGATGATTATGCCAAGTCTGACAAGAGTAATGGTCGTCCACAGTCATCACAACTTGTCTATCAACCCATCATTTATCTAACAGCATCGCCAGGTGCGAAACCTGATCAAGAAGCAAAGCCAACAGCTCCAACCTATGCAGCACCACCTGGTCCAGCACCATCAGCGCCAAGCTATGGCTGTGGCTCTTCCTATTGCCAGACGCCTGTACGTTTGTCATTATACGATCAACCGTATCGAGTAGCTCCAGAACTATTCAATGAATACCACTATCGCTTGTCTCTGGCCGATCAGAAGAGATTATAATAGACCGACTAAATCAATGACACTTAAATAAAGAATTACTCTAACGTTGTTTGTCATCTTTTTAATCTTTAGTGGACTCCAAGATAATACTGTTGAAAGAGAGTTCAAATTAGGAACTATTGAAATATGATCTGTAGTATCTATTATAGAAATGTGATCTATGCTTTCTACTATAGAAATGTGATCTCTGATAAGTTGTTAAGGGTAATTGATTGACGCTTGGGAATAACATTTAAATTTTCACTATAGAAATCTAGGAGCTATGGTTCAGCCTTGAACTAATAATCATGTAGTGTATCAGTCAGGGTTCCAAGAGATCATTAATATCTGTTGGATACTGGTGTACTACTAGAGGTATCCCGAGTATATGTACAAGTGAAACATATTCCCTAAAGGAATCTGTGTTGAACTCTAAATAAATTTTAGATCAGATGTTTAAAGCGTTTGCGCTGAAAACATGTGGAAGGAAAAGCCATAGAAAGCAATTAGTAAAACTTTAAAGAAAATTAAAACTGTTTTAGAATCAAATTACGATAATGCTAAGCAGGTTGGCCGCAGCAAGCAGAACATATTCTATGATGATCATGTTGAACTTGGGGTACAAGGGTGTATCTTAAAGATACTTTTGTTATTTTTGTTATATTCTTGTGGCTGTTCGACTTTCCACAGAATTAAACTTTCAGATACTGTATCTTGTTTCCTTGCCAGCTCATTTGAGATACTCATTGAGACCCCCGGAGATTAGAGTACAGTTGTGTGCATTTCATCAAAATCGCTTATCAACATTTTGTCTGAGTTTTCAAGGTCTTTCCGCAGACTCAAACGATCGCGTCGCATTTATCGATAGCTAATAGCTCTTTATGCCTCTTCCTGTTATTATTGTGCTGCTCTTTCTATACATATGTGTGTATATTTCTGTGTGTGTGTGTGTGTGTATGTTATGCTTTGTCTGTACACACGATGACGTCGGCAAGAATTTGAGCTGTAATCGCTTCAGTCAGTCAGTTGGTCGCTGAGTGGTCTCTGTTTTCATTTCATTTTCAAATTCAAATTCCATAACAAATTGCACAAGATAAACACAAACTTCCTTTACAACTATGCGGGGCATCGGGGCCATTGGCTATGAAATGCGATAACAGTACCCCTACCCCTACCCTGGCCGTGCCCGCACCCATGACCATGACCATGACCGTGACCAAGTGAAAGTGGAAGTCTGCAGTTTGCACATTGCCTTGCAACCAGAGCCGGAGGCCTGCCCACAGCTGGTCATCGTCTTTGTTTAGCATTGTCTCACTTTGCATGTGGCACGCACTCTTCTGGGATCTGGGACTTAAACTCAGACTGAGATTGGGACTGGGACTGGGTCTGGGCGTTGATAGTTTGCCGATCGTAGCCCGTTCCATGCATGCGTTTCGTTTACATAATCTTATCGCCTTTTGAATGAGCAGAAAATATGGTTAACAAATTAACTGCTGAGTGATCTTTGCGTTGAGTCGTTACATAATGCATTGGCTACAGCAGATGATCATCAGATATACGAAAGATGTTCATAAAGATAAAGTAATTAATGAATCGTAAACGACAAATGATCATGCAAAAGATCAAGTCTGATTTGCTAATTGAAAAGTGTCAGACTTATAAACTTAAGTCAAGAGCTCTCGACGGGCTCTTAACTCCAATTGACATGACACGTTCGTGTTCTTTGAAGATCAGAAAGATCAACAGAGGGGGAATCGTTAAGTGTTTGTGATGAGAAAGGAACAATTGATGAGGCCAAGTGTGTATTATCTTACAAGAATATGAACTTTAAGACTTTTCCTTACTTAAATTTGATCTATAATACTTGAAGATCAGTCTGAAGAGATTTAGATACTTTGCAGCTTGCGATTCATAATCGAAAGGTAGAATTGGTTGGATCGATGGAACTTCTTTTGTCGAATATCTGATCTATAAAGATTCCTAAAACTTAGTCTAGATCATTTTATATGCTTTGTTTCTAAAACTGCTTAGCTTGAAACCAATAATATATATATTATACTTTGAGGCATTTTCAAGAAACGCATAAAGCGCTTTATATTTGAAGAATCCACAATAATATATATTTACTTATCATAGTTCATATATTATACTAAATGGGATATCATAGTTTATATAATATACTATGATATCCTATTAAAATACATATTTATTGTAGAGGATTGTAATATTAAGCTGTCTTTTGACAATTTGTCAACTTGTTAAGCAAATTATATATATATATTGATATATTGAAAAAATAAAGATTTCATTTGTGTTTAGTACACATTAATTATATATCATCTTTAATTATAGAGCCCCTACATTTGAAACAATGTATTAGCCACATTATTCACTAGATTTGAGTTATAATACCTATAAGGGTAGAATCATATGTAGGTTAATAATTATATGCGGGAAATAAAATAAAATTTTTTATAAAATGACCAAAAAAATGTTTCCAGCAATTTAAAAAAATGATGTCTATTGAATTACAAAGGAGTTTCATTAGGCAACATCATTATTTATATACTTATTTTATTTATATATTTATATATATCAGTTATATTTAAATGTAGTTTTCTAGTCATAATCTATAAGTTGATATTAACCATAAAAATCTTAAGCGATCGAAATGCAGCTTAATATGAATACGTCTTAACGATAGCCAGTAGTTAATATAAGCAGTTAAGTAGTTATAAGTAGTTAATATAAGCTGTAGACTGTATCTTTATAAATGGTTTTACAAGTTAACGAAGTAATCAAAATGCCTAATTTGAAACGCAGATCAACGTCAAGTTACTTTATTCTAGAGACGTTTTTGATATTAATTGGCCTGCGATCAGTTTAAAGCATTGCCAAGTTGAATGAGCCATTATATATATAAAGTGATTATGCATCCAAGTGCTGTACTGGAAGAAGTGAGAGATTCAAGATCTTAGATCAAAGATCTTGCTTGAACGCCTTTTGGAAAACTACCCCACACAGATTTTCTCAGAAGTTGGACGCCAAAGCCGACGTCAGAAGCAGAAGGAACGATCTTAAAATTGTACAGAACATAAACAAAGACTGTGCCACAACATCTGTGGCACAGCTCTCCCCTGTTGCAGGGGCACTTGCAACGTAACCGCATGCGGGCTCTCAAAAATAGCGCCAATGTCGTTGCCAACGCTGACGCCAAATGAGGCGACTCTTATAGCCTTGCATAGGGTATATTGACTACTTCAATTCGTTTGCCAAGATTGATCTAATTTGAAGTACACATCAATTGAAAGAGTATTTCATCTTCGTATTCAAAGAGTTCTCTGTGCGTTTGACTGTAAGGGAACCTATGACAAGTCCGGGTGCCTACATATATACAACATACATATTAATCTTTGTGGCATGAGTGTGTGTTTTGATGTGTGTGTGTGTGTGTGCTGACTCGCAGTGGTTGCCACTGGTGGGGGCTTTTCTGACTATAAAGAAATGTGGAAATATTCAATATGTTGATACATTCAGAAATTTATATATAATTTTGTATTTGAGTCGACGTAATAAATAATGAAAATCAACAGAAGAATCTCAGATGTTGGCACTTGCATTGCAATCGTCTATAAATATATATGGAATATATATAAATTATATTGTGTGGGAGCTGAGAAATGTACAAGTATAAATTGAAAATGAAAGTATACAATTTCAAAAATTGGTGATAAATAAAGGCTTGTCTGTTCATAACGATCGGCATATTAGCTAAGTTTTAAGGATCACAAATGTATCTTATGGGTTCATATATCCCAATGCCTGTTACATACTCCTTTATGATCATCTTTGATGCAATTTTTAGCCCATTCTTTATCTTTTGAAGCTTCAATAAACGAGTTTTCATTACCAGTGTCAGATGTTAAGTCAAAGAAGTCAAAGTATATTTTCAATTAATGATAAATATTCTGGGACTGGGAAAACTTTGTATAGAAAATATAAAAGATAAAACTATTTATTAGCTGTAGCTTCTGATAGTATACGACTTTTGGAAATGTTCCTTAATAAGGAGTCCTAAAGAATATTAATTTCAATATTATATTATTTATTATTCAATCATATCATATTGATATATAATATTAACTGAATTCTTAACCATTTTCATATTTGACCGCTTAACTAGTTTTTGACCTCTAATATCCAATATGACTCTTACTTTCCACTAGAAATAAAGATCATCTCGTTTTAATATAAATGTATGTGTTGAATTTTATTAGGTACCGGGTTAAACCCATTATTATAATTGACTTTTGGGTAAACGATAATAATCAGGTGCTTATTTGGTTTCATTGAAGTGTCCTGAATGACAATGCATAACTCGGGGCAACCACAAGTTCATAATAGTTAATAAAACGCTTGGTCATCATTTTTTCTATTCCTTAATAGTTTTTAATAGGCATATTCTTAAGCTATCAACTACATCTGGAAATAAGTAGCAAAGTCTTCACATGCTCAATCCAACGAGTTTCGAGTCTAGTTCTGCAGCTGCGATTGTTTTTACGAGTATGTAAATTGCCATCGTCGAGCTTTGCCGGAATTGCAGTTAATGAAGACTCAAATTTCATAATGCCATTTAAGAATGGTTTTAAAGTAAATCATTATCATAATAAGAACTTTGATCAAAAATTTCTGATTCAAGGAACTATTCGTCTAGAATAGCTTTGGATTTGAAATTTCATTTCATTGAATACATTTTCATTTTAGAAGTTAGTTATTAAAAAGTTTGACGATGATCTTTACATTAGGAAATTTTATTGGGTGTCTGTTTGGGAACAGTAAAACTAAATGAAGTATAGAAACATATTTAATGTACAATTTCAAAGTTTATAGCTAGCTTTAGGATCCTTTGATGTAGACCAGTTGATATCAAAAAGCATGCAATCATGTTCCGTTTTATTCCGGATTATAAGTTGTTTGATCTTAAAATTCAACATGAACTATTTCTGATTAAGACAAGATGTAAGAGGAAACGTGTTTTATTTTTTATCCTTTTTGATTTTTTCATATTTCTACCTAACTTTTTATATCTATAATAATAAATGAAGTATAATTATTTGAAGTTTAAATTTATGCAAATTCTTTTTTTAATAAATTTAGGTAGTTGACTATAAATATATAAATAAATAAATAATTATAGTGCTTTACTAGTTAAAGTATCTTTATTTGGCCAAATCTGTTTGTACAACACAATCGAGCACAGAAACTACTGCTAGAAGCTAATTGTATAAGATAGAGTTTTATTGGTAACTTTATTATATACAATCGAAGAATTTCATTTCAAGTGTTGAGAACTTTTCTCTACAGAATATATTGACGAGAAATATATGAAGCTGTTTAAGATTCTTTTCTGCACGTAATGTGAACTTATGGTAGAATCTTAATAATAATAATACTAATAATTTTATGATACCGATGTGGCATTCTCAAGTAAAGCATTTTATTTATTTTCGATATTAGTTTAAAACCCTGAAAAGATTCTGAAGATATGTTGAGAGGATGTTCATTGGGGAATGTTTCTTATATATCCTTTCTAACCCAATTTTTTGTGATTTTTAACGAAAGGCAAACAAAATTGCATAAAATAATCTGAGTGTAAATAAATTTGATCGTTATGAGGAATATAAAATATTATTTGTTAATAGAGATAATTTGTGATTCGTTATTTAAATAACCTAATATTCAAATATTTAAATGCTAAGCATATCTCTGAGCTACTTTATTTTTAAGCTAGTTTTCTTTAAAAATGAGGCTACGATTAATATTGTGCAACATGCAAGTTCGTCTGAATAGTTTGACCCACCCACAGCGGTTACTGCACTTTGCACCAATTTTCACAAATTTTGCTAAGCTAAACGGGTTGCTGTCGAGCTCTTAAAGAGATACAGAAAATGTAAGCATTTAGCTGGCCCCAAAAGAAATTGACGCACTTTTCCCCGACTCAGCGAGAATATCTTAAGTAGGCAAAAAGTAATTTCAGAAAGTTAAAGAATAGTTGAAGTCGCTTGTGCTAACTAGGCAGAAGTTTAGGTATATAAACTAGAAGTGGAATTGGAAACGATATCAGTCACATTTGGTTACTACAGCAGCCATATCAGCCTATCCTCCAGCTTCAATATGAAATTCTTCGTGTGCATCGCTCTCTTCGCCATCGTCGCCACCATCATGGCCTCTCCCACCGGCACCTCTTCCTCTGTCGCCACCACCAACACCGGTGCAACCCAGGAGACCGAAGCTGAAGCCGCTGCCGGTGATCTGACCCGCCTGCGCAAGTCCGCCTATGGTGGTAGCTCCTATGGCGCTGCCAGCGTGCCAGCTCCTCCCTGCCCCAAGAACTACCTGTTCAGCTGCCAGCCCAACCTGGCCCCAGTTCCATGCAGCGCTCCAGCTCCCAGCTACGGATCCGCCGGTGCCTACTCCGCACCCGTGCCCACATACGCTGCCCCCAGCTATGGCGTTCCCCAGCACCAGCAGTTCTACGGCGCCTATGCTCCCCAGACCTACGGCTACCAATACTAGAAGACATCTCTTGACGAATGAGACTTGAACCTGACACGGCTTCCAAAGCTGCCGATAAAACAAAAATCTCTGCTAGGATGAAAAAATTGTATAAAAAAATTCTTCATTAAAGTAACTAAAAAGTTTGCTAAAGTGAAATTTATAAAGTGTTTTTCTTCTACTTTCTTATTTTAAAAATTTTCAGAGCATCTTGTCAATATTTATTCTCTCTATCCCATCTACAACCAGAATGACAGAAGGCTACCAAAAGAGAGTTTGTGCTTAGTACAATATAGGTTTATAGGCACAAAGATTTATCTCTAAATGATTCAATTTTCATAGAAAAACTATATGAAATAATCTTAAAATATAGCTAAAATCTAAAAAACAAATAAATTTGATTACGACAACAAATAATCCTATGCTCTTCTTACTTATTTTCTATTAATAGTTAACATGGTTAAAAAGGGGTATAAAAAAGCGGAGGCAAAACTTTTTACTTTTTACCTTTTTGAAGTTACAACTTAGTTTTAAAAATGTATATTTAATAATTTATAATAATACTTTTATAATTAAACTTTTATCTTTTAGTTGACTGATTGTAGTCGACTCTAAATTAAATTAAATAAAACGATGCTTAAGTATATAATATGCATTCCCCATAAGCAGTCACTGACTTTGATATCTAGAAACTCCAGATTTGTATGTATATCATATGCAGGTCAAGTGTGTTAGAATATACTCATCCTAACAATATATCAAGTTCAATAAAATTAACTTAATTTGCATATTAGTTTAATTTTGTTAGAAATGCATAAAGATCTAATGTTATACTATATATATACAAAAACTAATCAAGAAACGATTTATGTGCTTGTAAGTGTATGATGTATCTAACGGGGCAACAGGGTATTTGCTAGTAGATCATATTCGAAAAAAGCATTCTAACCATTTTTTCTAAGTAAGCATAATATTTTACTAATATCATGCAGATATTAATAGAATAGAATATAAATAGGAGAAATATCATTAAAATGGGAAATCTATGCATTCTTCTGATCAAACGTAAAGTTTTCGAATAGTTAATTTCAATTATTATTAATTTAAATATATATTGTTTCTATATAACTTGTAAAGTATAAACTAACTGTGAAAGCTTTGTAGGTAAGCATAAGACCTATAGAAAATGCAAACGTTTCAGTTTTTATTTCATAAACTTTTTTATATGAGAAATTTTACCACCCGCCCAGCAGAAAGTAGACCTTTGCGACTTGACACGTAAGCCTAAGTACGTTTAATATATATGATTAATTTACGTTTATGATAAAGCTATGCTGGGCACAGCAAAAACTAAGAAGCAACAAAAAAATATCATTGGTTTTCTGCTTTAAGCTTTATGCTAACTTGGCAAAGATGAACTATATAAGCTGGAAGCGTGGGTTGAAATGGCATCAGTCACCTGTCGCAACAACAGCAGCTACATCCATTCAATATGAAATTCTTCGTGTGCTTCGCTCTCTTCGCCATCGTCGCCTCTGCTGTGGCCAACCCCATCAGCACGGCTACCACCAACCAGGAGTCCGAGGTTGAGGGCCTTACTGATCTGACCCGCCTGCGCAAGTCCGCCTATGGTGGTAGCTCCTATGGCGCCGCTACCGTGCCAGCTCCTCCCTGCCCGAAGAACTACATGTTCAGCTGCCAGCCCAACCTGGCCCCAGTTCCATGCAGCTCTCAAGCTCCCAGCTACGGATCCGCCGGTGCCTACTCCGCACCCGTGCCCACATACGCTGCCCCCAGCTATGGCGTTCCCCAGCACCAGCAGTTCTACGGCGCCGCCTACGCTCCCCAGACCTATGGCTACCAATACTAGAGGACATCTCGACCAATGAGACTTGAACTGCCGGCAAACCGAAATCCTTGCCGGATTGACATAACAAATGTTCAAAAGAAATTATCTGGTTCAATTAAATTATAAAAAAAACAATTCCAACAGCAAAAATTGCAACAAATGTTTTTACTTTGAAGCCTTTTCATTCATCTATTCCAGTAACAGCTTAATCAAAGCTCTCGAATTTCTTAAACCATATAAGAAACAGTTGAAACATTAATCAAATGTTTAAGTATCGGACTCTGCAGGTGTTTTATCGATTCTAGTTTATAAATAGGAAAATTGAAACCGCCAAACAGTTTATTAAGCCCCTATCAAAACCTTATGGTTTTCCGTTTCACTTGTGAATACAAGAAAACTTTAGAATGCCAATAAATATATTAAGCTGAAACCTGTCCATAAGTATATGGAACACAATCATGTGATTTATATCTGGAATGAAATAACATATCTATGAATAGATATCAATGCTTATTAGTCACTTAAAAGGAAATTGTTCAAAAGTTATTTGCAGTTTGTGTATATAAATTTTCATTTGAATTTATATTTAAATTTAAATATCTTTCTACTTATAAATCTATCCAAATCTCTATCTGTATCTCTATCTCTATCTATATCTCTATCTCTATCTCTATCTTTATCTAAACCTATAATTCTTCAAGGTAATAAAAGATATTATAATAGTTTTTTGCAAAGTACTTTATGGTATATTATAATTTTTATATATTTTTTTTATATTTTTTTATATATTTTTTATAAATTTTGTATAACTTTTTTATATATTTTTTTTTATATATTTTTTTTTATATATTTTTTTATATATTTTTTATAAATTTTTGTATATATTTATTATATATTTTTTTATATTTTTGCAAGCCATATTTTTTTAAAACTTTCAATTAAATAATCAAAATTTCCAAAATAAAAATCTAAGCAAAAATAGAGAACAAATTTGGGTACAAAATAATATCAGCAATAACTTAAATAAGGCATAAAAAAACGTTTTTTCTGATATATAATCAAATTATGAACTCAATCAACCCAATTCGATAAGTATAATTCTAGTTTTAATAAAATCTGCCAATTCATGAGCAACACCTACATAGATCGAAGACCTGAATCAGCATTTTATATACATTACAGTATACTCATCGTAAGCAGTTTGTGCTTTTCATTCTACGTAAGTAAATTGCATGTTGCCGGGTGGGGTCTTTGAACCAGGTTGACTAAGAATAGTTGTTTTGATTTGGAATTTAAAAGAAAAGTGAAAGAACCGGGTATTGCAAAATATCCGTAAGTGCTGCAGCAACAGCTAACCCGGAAAATTGCAAGTTGCAGTAAAGTGTCTGGTAATATGATACACAAGACGGAGTGCACATACCGGATAGCTGGACAGCCCAGACAAGTGTTTTGCTGCCCTTTGGGGTTCAGGTTCGTTACCAAGCGTTTAGCAGTAAATGCTCTGGATGTGGTAGGGTCTTACAAGGGATTAACTGGAGTTCAATGAGGCCAGTTAACACTTTAATAGCCTTGGGGTACTTTTGGTGACCAACTAACCCAGTTGGGCGGGTCACCTTGAAGCATAGCTCCAATTCCGCTTTGCGATGCACTTTGCGCCGGAATAGAATCTGAACTCGATTGCATTGATAAAAACCAACTGTGAAATGCTCATTGCCGGCTAGTCTTGGGTTTCATCTTCGTTCCAGTTGTCTTAAATTATCTAGATCCATAACCAATATGTCCACACTGTGGGCGCTGATCTCGATGTTCCTATTCTGGCTTCGATTCCCAAGAAGTCTATCTAATTTCAATCAGCGCCGCGTCCGCAATCCTTCATGTCGATTCTGTTATCTCATCCCAGTACAATTAGACACCAAAGACCAACAGGCTAGGTTCAAGGTGGTTCGTCAATCATGTCAACATCAAGCTGTCCAAAAGGTGACTGTGGAGAATGATTTAAAATCACATGGCGGCGCATCCGGTGTTCCTGGTCATGAGTTTAATCATAATCCTGCCAGCGGCTGTTCCTGTGGTGGCAGCTTATCACGCAGCTCCAACTCGGAAGAGGCAAAGCTGCAGCCACAAACACTCAGGCTAATTAGATACAAGGCACTCACTACTGCTCCAGTACGTCCCTGTGCCCACAAATTTGACTTTCCCTGTGAAGCGGTGTTCAATCCAGTCGGTTGTCAAGCACCAACTGCTAATCAGAGCCAACTGGAGGCCTAAAATTGAATACTGTTTACAAAAAATAAGTTAAGAATAATGAATACATCACCGCTTAGTTAGGATTATAATTAAAAATGGCTTAAATAAAAGTAAATAATCTTAAAATCATTTCAAGTTTGTGTGGGATAAATAATAATCTATATGTTATTTGTATATATCAATATGATTCCTGAAATAAAGAGATAAGTACCACAAATTGATCTGATATATTTTGTTTTCAGAAAATCAAACATAAAGTTTGATTGTAAAGTAAGCCCCATACTAAGTTCTAATGTACCCACAGAGTTTAACTCACTAATGGTACATATATCAATATATAATCCTATACATATATATATATTTTATATATATTCTACGTAATATATATTCATTCTTGATTATCCAATAAAAATATATAATTTTTATAACCAAAAGTTAGTTAGCACAAATAGAAAAATAAATCTTTTCACACAGCTTGAAGCTATGATGTAATTTGCCCGTTTCGAGAAATGTAAGAATCCTTTTCAATTTCAAGAAGATCATAATCTCTTATCCATATATAAATTATATTAAAGAAAACCACTTGGCTTTTTTTTTAAATATGCTTTCAGTTTATTGCAAGATTTGAGTCAATTTTCCAAAGTCGAGGGCTGTATTTACATCAGCTCACGGACCATGGGGACAGCGTATTGGGGAACGTACTGGGAGTAGGCGCCGGAAGAGCCATAGGATGGAGCCTGTGCAGAGCAGGGCACGGGCTGCAGAGAGGGCTGGCAGCTGAACAGGTAGTTCTTTGGGCACGGTGGGGCTGGCATGGAGGCTGGTGCGGAGTAGGATGGAGCAGCAGGTGCGGAGTAAGAAGGAGCAGCAGGTGCGGAGTAAGATGGAGCAGCGGGTGCGGAGTACGATGGAGCAGCGGGTGCAGAGTACGATGGAGCAGCGGGTGCAGAGTACGCTGGAGCAGCTGGGGCAGAGTAAGATGGTGCGGCAGGTCCATAGCTGCCATAAGCAGCCCTTGACACACGAATGTTCTCAGCCAATGGCGCCGGGATCAGGATACCCTGGGTCGGCTGCAGCTGGATTTGGTCAGCAGCACAGATTGTGACCAGCATGCTGATCAAGATGATGTGACCGAAGTTGTATGCCATTGCGGATTTGTTTTTTGAGCTGTAGTTACTTGCTGCTGAAGTGGAACCTGTTGGTTGACTGTAGTTTGGTAGAGTTAAACTCTCAACTTTATAGTCAAATCCAAAAAGTGCTGAATGCATTACAAAATGGAAAATTACAAAAAAGCAGTTGATGACAGAATGAAAAATGAAAAACGAAATGCGCAAACTGCTGACGGTCTCAAATAGAGGGCAGTTCGGTCTATCATAACCAAGGAGAACATCGGTGTAGGGTGAAGCTCTGACCGGTTAACACAAATCCCAATTGGCCAAGTTACTGCTATTGCTGACCTCAAACCTGGTTATCCCAGTGCAAATAGCAGACGCCAAAGCTTCCGTCTTGTTCCAGTTTCTGGAGCAGCACCAAAAGCAAAGACGAGCCAAACTGGAAAAATCTCTTGACCAGCAAGTATTCCGAACTAAATATAATACTATAAACATTTTCATGGGGCTAAGCAATATACGCAAAGGTCAACCAAATCCGTTCCCTGGATTTGAAATACAATTCAAATTTAATCTATACAAAATTTAAATAACATTGTTCTCTTCATTTGCCAATCAGGGCAATCCCACCTAAGCCCTAACATAAAAGTTCTAAGAAGGGTTCCTGCTTCAAATAGACTGCCAACGCACAAACCAGGTGCTTCCACAATCAGCAGCTGTTTCATGCATATGGCATATAATAGTACATAATAATAATAATAAGAATATATTTATATATATATATAAATATTAATATTATTTATATATTAATTAAAATATTATTTAATATAATTGTCTTTTAAAAGTTTATTAATCCCTTTTTATTATTTATTTTGGTTTGGCTGCATTAAAATGATTCGGAATCATGGATGATTAAACATGACTTATAATACTCCCCTCGTTAGCAAGAACTCAATTTATTATACTGCCCTCGTTAGCACCGAAGCCAACTAGTCAAACTTGTTAACGTGAACGTCAACTTATGAAACCCTTCTTTTATGTATGAGCCAAAATCTATCATATTAGATGCAGAAGTAAGCAGGTCTCGGCTACTGTACAGCAGAATCCTTTGACAGTGTGTACAAATAGTCCGAATCGCTTTGTAAAATACTCCTTATAAATTGTCGTACTACAAGAACCTTTTCGTAATCAAATAAATAAGTATATCCAACCATATTACTTAGCAACCCAATGAGTCATGTTTCAAGCAACGCAAAACGAATTATTTCGCCATTCTTTTCGTTATTCTTGACAATCGAAAGTTGGCTTATAGAATCATTTATAAACTATAACAATATTCATATTTTTGATATCATTCATATCATTTTGATAAAAAGGTACAAAAAATAGATGTATTTCTTCTAAGACCAGAATGGCCAGATTGCCATTCTCCTGCGAGGTTTAGCAGTTTCCTGTTTCCTACTTTTCAAAATGGCTGAAGCTGATGTGAAAATAGCTATATTGGCAGCACTGGTAACAATTGTGTATTTATCGTAATCGCATTTCATGCGTCTATCGATAACGATGGCGACGCTTGTCAGGCGCATGCTTGCGTGGGCGCATTTGACGTCACTAGGACGAAGGACTCAAAAAAGGCAAAACAAAACAATAGACGCCAAGGCAATAAGCAGCAGAAAAGAAAAGATTTAAAATATAATTTAAATATAGTTTAAACATGAAGCTGACATTACGCCGCTATTCCTGGCTCCTGGCCATACAATTCGCTCTGCTCGTCGCGGATTTGTTTTTTAATGCATTTGGTTCTTGGCTGGCGCGGGATAAGCTCCAAACTGCAATATTCTTTTTTGTGTGAGTACTAAAGGCTATTCTGTGTTTCGATTATTAAAACTAAATGCATAAAAAATTTGTTTTTAGTGTACAGGACGCTTGCATCATTCTTGAGTATTTGGTGTTTACCTTGGCGCTACAGGCAACCTGTGTTTATCAGGTGGGCGCCTCCCACATCATCCTGCGCAATTGCAAGCTATTTTTGTTCAGCATTACGTTCTATTTTCTGCTCTCCGCCTTGCAGCACGCCTGGATTGTCTATCACTATCGATTGGCACCAGCGGAAACTGTTCAGCAATGGCCCCTTGCCCTTTATGCATTGTCAATGTTCCATCGTATGAGTAAGTAACGCAAGTATATTAGATTACCTTAGAATGATGCACTTACCCTTAATTCCTTCAATCAATACAGTGTCGGTGCTCTATTATTATACATCGAAGTCAACAGCTTTTATTATTGCCGACCCACGGTACAAGGAGGAGCATCTCGATTGGATAGCGGATCAATTGGGCGATAAATAAGGATTCAAAAGGATTGTATATATTTCTCTGTAATTATAGCTAACTGATAACTATTCTTGATATTGATATGTGTAAAGCTCAAACACATAATGTATATATATACCTATATAATTAGCGCAAATAAATATTGAAATTAATCAATTCTCTGAATCATTGTTGAGTTTCATAATGCTTAGGTTATTTTATAGTCAATATATTATTAAACCTTGTAATTTAAAAATAATTTATAATTTATCTTAACATTGCATCCAAGTAGAAGTGGCATTTTCCCTTTTATCGAGTGTACTTTATACTTTTTATTTACTATACTTCTGTGCCGCTAAAGACTCACAACTGCAACGCCATGATCTATTTGTCTATAAAATTAGCCCCTAATAGTAGGCAATATTATTGTACTTACTAACCGTTAATTTTATGCAAATTGTTTTGCATCTTAAATATTTTAAAATCTTTTTATTATTTTACAATTAATTATACTAAATTACATTTTATTTCAATATATATTTATTTTATACATTTTTATCACGTATTTTCAACCTCCATCAATTGGTAGTTCCGCTCTCGTGACGTGATTCTTCTTAAAAGTCAAATAAAGTGAATCCGTCTAGTAAAAATTACTCACGTCTTATTAAATAGTGTCCGCTATTTGATAAGCTATATTAAATATAATTTTGATTTTCGTTTTCTTCAGTTCTGCTGATTTTGACCACTGATATATATTCATTTGGGTCTGTTTATTATATCAATTATTTACATAAAAATATAAATATGTTATTTCATTATCGTATTTGTAACGTTATTAAAACTTTGGCCATAAATACGCATTCTTGGCTAGTAAGATATGGTAGGTCATACATGTTTTGATTCTTTTTCAATATTTTACAAAGATTTTAGTAATTTTAAAGAAGGTTGCGTATAAATATAAATATTACACATAAGTGGCACCAAAAACTTTGATATTATATTTATATTGTCGTCAAAGGATATACTATAATTATAAAAATAATTCATATGTACATATGTTCGATTTTTAACGTTAAGCATTATTATAATATAGGTCGGTATACATGAAGATCATTACAAAAACCAAAAAGGATTTACATATTAAATTTGCACATATCTGTCCACTATACAAGAAATCGTTTGTTTTGATATGAAACTATGTTGTTTGGTCCCTGCTGAAAATACGGGTGCTACGTTTCGGAATAGCCTAATGGCACGCCAAAGAGCTGCTCCCACGATTGCCCAATAGTATTTAGACAGTACTCGGCATTCGCCGCAGTCTCAAACTGCAAATGCCACAGTTCGTTTTTGTTTTCTGTTTCGTCTAGGAAATGAACATTGTATTCGCACTCGTTGATTGGTTCCACCTCTACCAGATTGCTCATCTGCTGCGTGAGCGAAATATACATGTTTGGCTGCTGTTCCATGTTAGATGTCAGCCAATTGAATTTACCATCTCCAAGAATATGTAATTGTGTATCAGTGGAGAGAATCGTGCAGACTTCAAAGCTACGCTGTTCCTGACCACATGTCCATTGGCAGCTTTTAAGCACCGCGCACATCTTCAACGGATCATCGTCCAGCGAGCTTAGCCGTTGATGCACCGCATCTCCCGGTTGTTCAATTACCTCGCACTCGGCCGGTAAAGGATTTTCTAGTGAAACATATAAACTTATAAGTAGCCGTAGAACATTCATGAAGCGTCCCTTTTAACTCACCTGTCCAATATAACAAAAGACTATCTGTGCGTAGCATATCCTGAAAAAGTAACACGAACCCACCCCAGTCACGCAAAGTGAAAGACAAGCCCAGCTTCCAAGGTAAAGCCTGTACACGTGTCAGACGATTGACTTGAACGCTAACCACCTGACGTAGCCATTTGGATACATCATCCTGTGGTGGCGCAAACGCTTCCATGAGGTAGCACTTGCAGGTAGATATGACCAACAAACCATCGCGCAACGTTTGAGTTTGCTCATTGTAAATCCGACCTTTGGCAAGCCATTTAAAATGTTCACCCACTTCTTTAAACTTGGTCTGGTAGAAATAAAGTTTCAGACGATGATCAATATCATTGAAGTCTTTGTAGTTGAACTTGTATGGCTGCATGGTGCTTGCACTAGCCTCCGTTTCGATGAGCTTCTTAGAACTGGACATCAGCATGTTAGTGGATTGAAAGATAGCTGTCAAGGTAAGAGTCATAATGCTTTGGGCACGCAACAAACAAAATAAAACTTTTTCTACGCACCACCAAACATTGAAGATAGGCCGGCGTCTTCGGCTTTCTTTAGATTTCCATTTACAGGTGGCTGACTTAGCTCGTTGTTGTTGTTGTTGTAGACCTGACTGCTGCTGCTAGCGGATTCAGCGAGCAGCATATTATGCAAAGCGATGGCATCGTCCGTCGCTTTCGTTTGGATTTTTTCTTGAGACTGCTGTTTGTCCTGCTGCTCGTATGTGGTGCAAATACTGTCGGTCACGGAACCCGAAGAGCTGCTCTCTGTTAGCTGAACTTGAGCCAACGTTTTGTCCTTTGGTGTTGTGTCCATAGTCGTTGTCGACAGCGCTGCTATCGTTGTTACCTTGGATCCAGATGCTTTCTCGCCCAGCCACTGTCCAAACTCGCGCTCAATGAAACTTTGAGTTTGACTTAAGTCATCGTTGATGGTTTGCAGATTTGGAATTTGGGAGATGCGTCGTTCCTCGGAGGTTTTTCGACTGGCGCTCTGCACACAGTTGGGATCCAGCACCTCAATACTGGATTGACTCGGATTGGATATAATATCGACATCGCTTTCATTGGCACGAAACTCCAAATCACGATCCGTGTTCGAACTGCCCACAACTGACTGATTGGAGTCAAAGGAGCACTGCGAGTTGGTTATCTTGGAACAGGAGCTGCTCTCGTTCAATGAATTTGCTGAACCTGTTAAACAGTTAACAATTATTAGTTTGCTTATCATAAATCTTATAAAATTTTCTCTAATGGAAGCAGCATTGCTTTGTTTCTCTTCAATGAAAAGTTCGTTTCATTTGTGCTGCGTTAGCTTATAGAGAATTTGGAATAGATTTGCTTTGATTGTTAGCAGGATAGATTAGTAATTCATGCCCGAATGCTGCTTCGCATTACAAGAAGCAAAATGCACATTGTTGATAAGCAACAAAGAATAAAAAATTAAAATATATATACAATAAATTGGCATATTAACTTTTTGTGGTTTGCATCAAACTCCTACGCTTGGGTGTGTTATTAGCGATGAGCCTGTTGTTGCCCACTAAATTATTAAATAGTATTTTACAATTGTTGTTGTTGTTGATTGGGTGAGCGAAAAGTACAAAAAGAATACATAAATTAGTTAAGTCTCATTTGCCATTTGAGTTACATATGTGTGTTTGTTTGTGTGCTTGTGTGTGTGATTTATCGCATGCAAAAAGAAAAAAAGAAATAAATAAAAAATTAAAAAATAATATCAACTTCAAAAAATAAATGTTAAATAAGGCCTTAAACAACAAAACTACACAAATATTAATAAAAATAACGCTCACAAAACCAAAATGCATTTTTAATGCTAAACAAAACAAAGAAATTGTTATTTGTTTTGTTTTAAAAGTGTAGCAAAATTTGGGCTTTCTAAATATATGAGATTGATCAAGGACTTGCCAATGCTTTGATCATCCTCTTTTGACTGCAATACCAGTGACATATTAACAGGTGATTCCTCTACAATGAGCGCTGGCGAAAGCTTTGGTTCCATCGTCGTATCCGTGGGTTTGTCTAGCGGGTCATCATTAACCTCTGCTACAAAGAGACTACGACACTCTGGACAACGCAGCTCTGCAGAATAGTTGTGCTTAAGTATTGATTTTTAAAAACTTATATTTTTTAATATACCCGCAGTCTTATAGTTTTTGTTTTTACGTTCTCTGGTAAACTGAATGCCGCAATTGACGCACCTATAGATAGTTATGTTCATTTCGGAGAGGTCACGCTTGGAGAGAATGTCACGCAGTTTCTTTTCAAGTTCCTGAAGATAGATTCAGTTTAATAAGCGACTGGAATTTCTAGCAAATAATCTTTAATACCTGGCACAGTGAATTCTCTACACAATAGATGCGTTCCTGCTTTGAATTCTGGATTGTATCAAAATTAATGCGCAACGTATCCGATTTAAGCCTCTCACACGATTCCAAAACCTTGATACTCCACTTAGTTTTTGTGCTAAAATAATATAAAAATTATTAAATGAATAGATATATATACATAAAGGAGACTGTCTATTTAAAACGCACCGTTCGCTTAGCGCATCCTTTTCGCGCACATAGTTCGATGATATGGTAAGGAACAAGGGTTCGCTGGTTTTGTTCGCATGAGATACAATATACAGTTTCTCATCTGGTTCCTCATCGGACACTAAAATAAAATATAAATTACTTTAGATTGGATTGAGAGGAAATTCGCATTTAGCTTCACCTGGCTCCTCCTCTTCAGCGGTCTCAGTTGCATAGCGATTTAACACTTCCTGGTGCTTGTCAACCTCGACATTCTCTTGGTTGCTTTGCTCTTGCACTTGTTTCACCTGCAGTGTGGTGTCCATACTAGCATATTGCGTTTCAGAGCTGTTATTGCAGGATTCGTAGATAGTTTGCTGTGTAACGTTCGCAGTCACGTTGTTGCTGTCTGCTTTGATGGGCGTCAGCGTCGCATCAAATGTGGTTTTCAAATTGCTGCTAGTGGGTGTGGAGCTAACGTTTAGTGGCTCCGTGTCAGGTTCATACTGTTGCGATGCAGGGGAGAATTCGCCCAGAAACTCATTGAACTGTTGGCGGGCAGCATGACGCTCCTCTTCGCTGGGTTGGGGTGTATCAATACCTAGCATCAATTCAGCATTGCCTGACTGCAACCATTCGTTGCCATATTTGCGACGCAGTGTTTCAATATGTTTTTTGGTTTCCAAATGGCTGCCATCAGTGGTCTCTTGCTGTTTATCCTGATCCAGATTACTTTTGTCGATACTGACGGCTTCAGGTACTGCTTCTGCTGTCGACTCGTCCCCATCTTCAGAAATGTTTACAGTGCGAAGTTTTCTGGAGCGGCGTTTGCCGACTTGCGTTTCCGGCGCTTGTTCTGCTTCGGAAGATGAATCCATGCCTTTGCATGTTAACGAATGCTGCGAACCCACACTAGAAGGTGGTGTATTAGTAGACGCCCGCGAGCTATTTATGGATATGTGGCTGGTGGCTAGGCGGTGAGTCCTGCTGCTTGTAAAACGCAATTGTTGACTGCCCACTAATGCTTTCTCAGCCTTCGACAGCGGCTCAAAGTCTAGTAAAAACTTCACAGTGACCGTGTTTTTGTGCAAATACTGAGAAGTTGCCAGTCGATGCTTGGGATGACAGGCCAGAGGATTACCTTGCAAATTCAGCATGGTGAGTGTCATCAGAACGCTGATCGGTAACAGCTGCGAATGCTCCAATAGGCAATTATCCGAGAGATCCATACTGGTCAACGCATCAAGCTTTGTCATATCCAGCAACTCCTCCACATAGTTATTGCTTATGTTTAGCAGTTGGAGTCGCTTACAAGCCTCTATGTGAAACTGTGGCAAGTGGGTCAGACAATTGTAGCTTAAATCGAGGGTCTTTAGATGCGGCAGCCACTTGATAGCTGAAACGCTTGTAAGCTTATTGTGGCGCAAATTTAAATGCTGCAAATGTTGAGCAAATTCCAGAGCTGTATCTACACTCCGCAAATTGTTGTAGCTGAAGTCGGCTGACTGTAACTCGTTCCAAACAAATCCATTAGAGTTATCGCCACCGCAATGCGTTATGATATCATCGACGTTGGTGAGGCTTTTTACGCATATCAAATGCTGCAGCTGGGAGCGAAGTGCCTGTATGCCTACAACTTGGCATATGTTGATCTTGTGGACCTCCAAGCGACGCAACGCACGAAACTTGCAAATATCTATTGCACCTTCAAAGTAATGCTCGGTTGGAAAGTAATTGAGTTTCAACAGCGTCGTTTTCTGGACGAAGTCATGTAGCAGCTGCAAGTCGGGAAATACGCTCGACTTGGCATTAATGGGCTTGACCACCTGGAATGCCTGCTGATGCAGCGAGGATCCGATGCCAACGGTAATATCGCTGTCCGCAATCAAAGTAAAGGAATCATTCAAAGCGCGCAGCAGCGAACCTGTCATTGTGAGTGTGAAAAAATCAGGTTATTTTGATAAGCAAGCTGTGTTTAGAACAAAGCAATAGGCGGGTGCGGTCAGCTCTAGCTCATGCCTCGCCCGCATGTCTTGAAAAATACGCACTCACCTGATAGCGTCAATGTAAACTCAGAGCTTAGGATTTTGTCGCCATTCTTGCGCAGTAAGTTGGCCAATTCGGTGATCTTTTGCGGGTCCATTTTATCTATGCATTCAACGCCATATACTGAGCAGCAACATCTACCTATTTAATTATTATTATTGTTAATAGCTGATCAGCTTGAGCTATCTGCGTCTTAAATTTTCAAGATTGTCAACTGCAAAATAAAAACCAATTTATTAATAGGCACACTCATGCGATTACGCATACAATTGCATATTGAAGCTAGCATTTTACGTAGTTCACCGAATTCTATTTTGATGTTTATAATTTGGCTGCTGCCACTTTGAAAACAACAAAGAGAATTATGACGCCATTGTTGACAGCATAGAAAACTCACAGTGTTACATATTTAGCTAATATGCATATGGTTTTTTAACTATTTGTCCGTCAATTTATCATTATAAAACGGCTGTGTATATTATGTAGAGAATTGGGCGCAAAAAATATTCCACGAATAGAAAAATACTTTTGTTATTGCTGAAAACTGACAGTCAGCAGGCAGCGTATGCTCAGAGTTGTATTTAAAAGTGCTCGTCAGGGCTGCACAATTTGTGTAGCACCGATTGACATTAATCGATAAATTTAATTTAATTAACAGCGACGGTTTCGAATAACGGCCCAAGGACATATTTAGCTAAAATATGTATATTAAAAAAAACAACAACATTTAGACTTTCACAGTCTTTTGACTTTTTTTATTTAACACATTACTAATTGTACATTTAATTTATGACTACGCCATTCAGTTTAAATTGCACTAGGATTTCCTCAAGCAAATAAAATTATATATGCCTAGGTGTGTTATTTAAAATTATGCCATTGCATTTCCATTTATTCGCCTCTGTCGTTTGTATTTACAATTGCAAAATCATTGTTGAAATTTACAACTGTTATAAGGTACATGCGCACATTTCTTGCTAATTTAACTTTTATAAACTAAGCTAAAACAAAAAGCAGACTTGAAGTTTTGTTTGTTCGTTTCTGTGGATCACTGGATATGCGCTGGTTGACTTTTAAAATTAAGTTAACAACCTATAAAGTTTTTCTTGTCGTTGGTTGGGTAGTTAACTGACTGGCGTCTGAAGACTTATTTGTGCTGAAAAACTACTGTTTATTCTTGTTGGTGCATTAAAATGTTTAACAACTTTAATTACAATTTTACAAAGTTTGCCTGCGAAATAGAAAGCAAAGCTCATTATTATTAAAGCGTTCTCAGTTTATGAACGTAACATTTCATTTGGCATTCATATACAAACGTGAATGAAAAACATAAAACATATAACTTATATAAAATACATCACGGTTCGATATGCACTGCTCTCTGCCGATTTGTAGACGCCAATTTGTAAATTTACTTTATTAATCAAAATTTTTCTAATTATGTTTAAAAAAAGTAATAATGCTTTATTTATGTTTAACAAATTTCATTTTGGTTCTTAGCAATAATGACACTGACATTCTCTTTTTTTTTTAAAACACACATTCACTAAAAACAATTAGCGGTCAACAAAATAGAAAATCATTGTAAATTCACTAAATCAAAAGTAATTTGATAATAACGAAGGATAGCGATTTTTGACTGTACGTGTACGTATAGAGTATAGAATTTAGAGTGTAAAGATTTGGTTGCAAATGCGTGAGTGTGCATGATAGAGTATGACTCAACTTGATCTATAAACAATTATTATGTATTTACAAACGATTTAATTTTTTGTATTTTTTTTGTTTGTCTTATATTTGATGTAACACAGTTTAGAGTTTTGGAGACGGCATGATGGACGTATCCCTATGAGAAATCATATAAAAAAGAAGAGAAGAAAACAAATTGTTGTTGATGAAACATAAAAGTTGGTTATCCTGATATGTATATGATTTATGTATGTGTAGTTATTGGGTGGATTGGGGATGAATGGAAGGAATGATCAACTCAAATTGGGTTTGGAATGAATAAAACATTTTAGTAATATATTAGTTTTATAAAATAATTTTTGAAAATTTTGAATTTCACTATCGAGATTTTTATTTAATTTTTGTTATACTTAAAACGAAAAAAAATATTAAAAAAATATAGTTATTTAGTTTAGTGAAATCAACAAAACATTCCAAAGTAAAAGAGAAAAAGTGCAAAAGATTAGGAAGAAATAAAAAGGGTATTGGAAAATAACAAATAATAACAAAATAAAAACATAAGATCAGATATTAAAAGGCAAACTGAACTGAAAATTAAGTACAATATAGGTGAAATTATTTAAGGTGTGTTGGAGCATAAGTAGTGTGGGAATATACGGGAATTATTACGGAATTCTTGGGGTTATCAGGTGCAGCTGTGCAAACAAAAACAAATCAAAGCAAACTCAACACTTACATATGCTCTGGATGATTGCGTATGCAATCGATTAAATCTTTAGGCTTAAGTTGATTTGTGCATATTTTGTGAATGGCAGTGAATAGGGGGAATCTGTAAGATAAATAAGATTCAATTAGATACTATTCGGCATAAACAGTTTAGCGCTCTCATACTTATCCTCCAAGCCTTTGTTTTTCAACATATAGTTAACCTCCTCGGCTGTAGGGGGGCCTTGTAATTTCTGGCCATTGAGCATTTCCTTCTCCAGTTCCTCAATAGTTTTGCCAGAGGTGACAAAAGCCTCTGATACACGACGATTACGACCGCCTATGGAATGTAAGCATATTATAAAATTTAAATCGAATATGTTTTAGGATATACAAAAGGACAAATTGAATCTCAATATTTTATATTTTGTCAACCCAATCATAACAATAATCACTCACCATAGCACGTCGTGATGAGATCCGCAACACCGCAGCTCTCAAAGAAGGTGGACAATTTGCTGCCTGGGTAGAAGACATCCACGAAGCGGATCATTTCCATAAGGCCGAGACGAATGACTGCCGCCTTGGTGTTGTCGCCCAACTTGAGTCCGTCAACAAAGCCCGCACCGCAGGCCACAATATTCTTCAGGGCACCGCAAACCTCAACGGCATCAGCATCCTCAACTACCACGACGCGGAAATGATTGGCCTGGAAGAGATCACGGAGCACCTTGCCGTACTTTTTGTCCGTGCAGCCGATTGTTGTCTCGCAAAAGTTGCCTTCGGCCACCTCATTGGCCAGATTAGCGCCCATGAGCACGGCACATGGTATCTGAGTGTGCGTAAGTATAAAATTTTGGGTTAGTAAATGTTACATAACGTCACCTTCTGCATAGACTTACCTGCAAATGGCGGGTGATAATGTGCGAAATTAGATCAATGCCACCACCCTCGGCCTTATCAAAGCCCTTGATCAGTGAAATGGCAATGGCATTAGGCTTGATCTTGCCCAGCAATTGTTTACAGAAATTCGGTATAAATTGATGTGGCACCACAAAAATGAGTATATCAGCATTCTTGGCAGCCTCAACCAGATCTGGCACAGCAACCTAAAAAAACAGAGAAAGAAAAGAAAACAAAATTAAATACAAACTGTCAAGCGAATACTCTGATAAGCAGCCAGTCATTCTGATAAGCGCAGAGAACAAGTAAAGACACAGTTCAAGGTTAACTACAATAACATTGTTGTCTTTCACACTACGAGTATGATTTACATTACGGAAATTGTTTTCCGTACGTATTTTCATTTTTGGAGGCTTGTCTGTACCTTCCTCCTATCTATAATATAGACTACTCCATGGCTCTGACCGACTGAACCGGTTTGTTCGAGCTGTATTGAATGTTTTTTCAAATTGCTAAAAACTTATTTTAGTAAAAAATTTGGTTAAGCTTTATATAACTGTTTAATTATAGTATAAAGTTCAGGGGCTGTTCTAGACTTTCCTGGTATATGGTATATTGAAACTTGTTAAGATAAGCCAAGTGCATGATTGTTGACGACTCTAAGCGATTAAGATTGTTGACACTTTGAAATAAAAGTACTAAAGCAACGTAAAATAAAAAAGTATACAGTAAAGTTACCATGCATGTATTTCATTTATATATTATATTTTAAAATCAAAATAAGTTTAAATCAATGTCAATAATTCAAAGTACACCGGCAAAGGTAAGGGTCTAAAAGTGATCAAAGTAATATAATGCCTGTGCTACTCGCAGACTAGGTGAAAACAGTTTAATCTACAAATTCCTGATTAATTGGAAAATAGGCCAACAAGGTCTCAAGTAGTTTTCAACAAAAAAACATTTATGTAAAGCAGAAATAAAAAACATTTCTTAAATTACCTATTATAAATTTGCCTTAATTACCTTTTCTCGAAATCTATTTATAACAAACGAAACGAACAGTCGTCGAAATATATAAGCCTATAAAAATAGACTGCTTGACAATTATTACAAAACTTGTTATCAGTAAGTTAATCCATTTATAGCTATATTATACCTATTTCTCTGCTTTACAAAAATATATATATATATATATTTTTTTTTTTCCATCTGTTTTGTAACAAGTGTAAACCGTTTAACTTTTGATAACTTAGCATATTTGTTGCATTTTTCACATTGCTTTAAGCTTCTTTGTTTATAAGATATTTTTAAAATTTCTTCTGATTTAACAGTTGAACATTTGCCAAAATTTATATCTACATACGAATACATATATGTTTTATACATATGTGCTAGCATTTAATTCTATAGAAATAAAAAACAAAATCAGCCATATAATAGCTTTTATATATATATATATTTTTTTATCAACTTTACGCTGCTAGCTTTTTTTGGGATTCCTAGACTAATGCCTGTGTTTTTTTTTAGTTTTCTATGAGTTTCAATTATAAATTTATTATTTAGAGCGGACTTTATCTAGACAACAAAAACATCATGTATAACATGAGCTACAGATAATTACCCTTATCTATATACAATCTAACATATAATAAACTAACACAAACAGTATGCTACGTTTATCAATTGAGCTATACTAATTGGTGATTATTAAATTGTTGACAGAATCAAATGCAACTATTTGTGTACAATAAATTACTGTCAACGACTGTTTCTACTGAAATGTAAAAGAGTTAAGAATAACAATAAAGAGTGACTCAGTCAACAAAACAGCGAGAGAGAGAGAGAGACCGAGAGAGAGTGATTGCAAGTCAAGCCGGCCTTGACCTACGTCAAAGATAGAAGCAAAAGCAGCGCTGTCACTGCCAGCTTCGCAGGCTTCGACGTCAGCGCAAGGTGAAACTATTGTTGGTGTTGGCCCTGAAGAAAGTGCAGTGACGGCCAAAGAGAGAGCGCGCGGTGAGAGCATTTAAGTTGTAAAAATAACTTAGTGCATGTCCCTCTCGCCCGCTCGTTCGTCTGATTAGATAATTTTACAATTCTGGCTACATGACGGTCAAGATCAAGGCAAGGGTGTCTTTTATGTAAGGGGTAACTGCGGCCGCAGCTGGGGCTGTTGTTAATAATTCGACTAATACGCTTATTGCATAATACAAATATTTTGCAAACACCTTTTTGACGTGTTGGTTGCGAGATTGACTCATACTGTTTAGCAAGTCGTAAAAGCAAGACACACACAATTTTTATTAATTTTACTTACCACATTTGGTGGCAACTTGTGTCCTTTCAAGTATTTAACATTCTCGTGCGTTTCATTGATAATTTCCGTTAACTTCTTTCCATCAATCATCTCCTCATAGACAAACATTGTAACGCGCTCCTCAAACTCAGGTAGCGCGGACGCATTGGCGCCCACAATTTTTGCTATGGCCGAACCCCTGTACAAGTTTTATAATGCCAGAGTGCAATATGCAATTATTATATAAGTGGGGGCATTATTGCTGGCGATAAAACACTTACCAGTTGCCTGAACCAACAATGCAAACATTTACTTTTTGCGCCATGCTGCTGTTATAATTATTAATGTTGTTGTTGTTAAATGACTATGTGGGTCTTATTGCGTCGATTGATAGATTCGCGTCTCGGACTAGTGGAATTTGTGACTACCGCTGCGAACTATTTACTATGAACTGACACGTCGAGTCCACGGGGCATTTAATAAATAGTACTAAATAATAAACGCGTATTGGTGGCAATTTGCAAGAGTAAAAAACGATAAGACATCGATAGTAAATATTGATTCCAAAACGATTATAATCGCAGCGCTTTCTTGTACTCGATACATATGTTAATATGTTATCGCTGCTATTCCGCTGTTAAGCTCAACTGTTATGTTAACCAGCTGTTAGTTTTAACAATTTACCGCGCAACTGAATTTTTTTGATATTTTTGTATTTAATTTAATTTTTTGTTTGCTTTATATTTATAGCTGAAAGAATAAGAACATAATAAAAAAAAACTCTATTCAGATGATAATAAAAGCTGTTGTATAACATATAAAGATTTATTACAAATTTTTAAAATTATGCGGCTAACTGGAGTGACGTTGTAGTTTGTAAGGATTTCCCCTTATATTTTTATTTGCGTAAATTCAATCAGAGAGAGTATATGCTTGTGATATATTTGATTAAATAGCAGTTGATTACGCTGTCGATCTATGGAAAGAATAGTGCAGTCTATAAAGTTTAAATATGCACATAGTACAGGATAAATAGATAAAGATAAATTATTTCTAAGGAACAATACTTTAATTATTTTTCTACATATCTGACATATAATATAGAGTTGTAAAGAGTTAAAAATAATCCAATGTGTTAAGGATGCTTTCCGGTACTCGAAGTCGCATAACTAATCTATAATTTAAATTTAATGTTCGGTAACTAACAAAATTAACTTAAGTTACGGCTATATATAACTGACAGTTTAATCGATATAATTTACTCGTACAAGTGCTTTAAAACATTATTCAATGCAATGATTATAGTGAAGGCATTTCAAGTTTTCCTGCTCATTGGAGGTACGTGGCAGCTTGTTTGATTTTACCTATTTCATTTGTTCTAATTCCTTTGGTAACTTCCAAAGTGCTACTCGTTTTACAGTCTCCAACCAGCCAAGGTTTCTTATGCTTTTACCCTAACTGTGCTATAAATGCTTTCGGACACTTTGTTAATTCGGTGAAAGCCGTAGTCGCCTTATCCTATAATGTTGTCGCAGGCACTTACTTTTTTGGAAGTTCAGTTGTTAACGGCGTCCAAGTTGTTACCAGCCTCTTAGGTTGTCCACAGCAACAATGTTGTGTATGCTAATATATGCTTACCTGAAAGATATAAACGTTTTTCTAAATTGATGTTTTTTTTTATTTATTTATTTTTGAGTTTTTATTAACCAGTATGGCCTGATATTAGAGACTTAAGTTTGATAAAGAAGAGTAGTTAAAAAAAAATAATAAAGAAAAACAGTGACTACGAAATCTTCAACACGATGTTCCAAAAACTTCCTAGTAGTTTTTCAAAGTTTAATAAAAATAATATTAAACATACACTTAATATTATATATATGAATGAGCAACTTGTATTAAATTATATGAATATACTACTCACATAACTAGATTATCTTTAATCTCATTTTCCGTTGCTAACAAAATTAGCTAAGCTATGGCTCTATATAAGACATTTCTTTAATACAGCTAATCAAACATTATAAGATACAAAGTAGTACATGATGGATGTAATAATAAAACTTCAAGTTTTGCTGCTCATTGGAGGTACGTGGAAATTTGTGAGCGCTTCCTTAATATATTTGTTTATTTTTTATTGTAAATTTCACAGCTTTACTCACTTTTCATTATCCGACCACCGAGGGTTGCCTTCAAGAGGTTAACAAGGTTTTTGGTTCTCTGAAGACTCTCGGTAATTCAGTCGCTAATATCGTCACAGTTCTTCAGAACCTTTTAGGCTTCAGTGAAGGAAAAAGAGAATAAGCAGAACATTGTTAAATATTTTGCCTTGTAATAAGACCACTTCGTAAGATTCCAAAATATATTGATACCTATCTTTGATACAATAAAAATAAAGCTGCTAAAAATACTTTTTATACTCTTATACGGATAAACAGATTATAAATATAATTTAATTTTCCGTTACTAACAAAATTAGCTAAGCTAAGGGCTATATATAAAACATTTATTTAGTGTACTCATACGAATATTACATGATGCAAAGAATGGATCCAGTTAAAACACTTCAAGTTTTACTGCTCATAGTAGGTACGTGGCGATATATGAATATTAACCTATTCCATTTGTTTAAACTTAATTGTTTTTTATTCCACAGCCCTACTCACCTTACACTATCCGAGCAGCGAGAGTACATGCGTCCCTCAATGTTCGACCGGACCTGGCCCTATGACACACGTGGCTAACACGGTAAAAGCCGTCGCCCAGTTAACTTATCATGTTGTCGGAGGAGTATTAAATTTTGGCTCTGCTGTCTACAACGGTGTGTCAGTTGTAACAAGCTTGTTGAGCTGTGCTTAAATTTAAAAAATTTCTTATTATCTTCTCAAATCTTCATTAAATATTGGAAAATATATAAATGTACAAGCAATATACTTAAACGAATTCATTTCAGTAGTTTCATGATTTGTAATTTATAAGTCATACTAGAAGAATATCTGAATAGAATTGATACGCTTAAGATATTTCTATACTGACAGCACTCCTTATTATCCTTAAGTGTGTGCTTCAGTAGTTTATTCTTGGTGAAAGTCTCAGAAAATACCCTTATAGTAAACGACAACATAAATTGTTCTACACTTTTAAGTTGCCTAAAAATAGTGAAATTATTTGATCTTTAATTTATTCAGCCTTTGAACTGATCTTCTTCGTTTCCAATCTTGGTTGAGATATAAATTTAGACGTTAGCCGATTAGCTATGTACTAACTGTTGCCGCCATGGCCAAAGCTGCATCATGTGCGTCCTGTTAAGCTTCGTCTAGTACATGGCAAAAGCTAGGCCAGAGTCATGGCTAACCACTGCCACGTCCAGGTCAGAGCTGTCCGCTGTGTGGCATCCCCAGACATCCCACTGGAGGTGGTTAATCATGCAGCGATGTTGTTACGCGTTAATACCTTCATGTGAGCTGGACCACGTGCTGGGCACTGTTCGGTTGCGTGTCAGACGCTGGTTTTGCCTCTCATGTGAGTGGGTAAATGGGGTCGAATCGACTGTAGTTGGGATGGGTTTTAAGTTGGTTTGTAACTGTGTGGGTTGCTCTAATTCCACTTACTGTTGTTGTTGTTGTTGCTGTTGTGCACCCGTAAAATTGATTGCGGCGAAAGCTGGAAAGTTGCACGTTATGCTCGTGGCCTGACTTGCTCCATGCTTTCCGTCTGCGTCTCTGCCACTCTCTCTGGGTCGATGTCTACTCGGTTCTGGTTCTGTTTCTGTTTCTGGTGTGGCATGTGGATTGGCTTGTTTCCATGGCAGCAGCAGCCCGAAATGTGATTTTCTGCAATGGCGATTAACTACTGCTGTACCTTTCATTACCCACCTACCAATTCCTGCTCATTCTTTTCAGCTTTTCCTTTATTCACGTCCACCAATGCACTGCAAGAAGAGTAATAGAAACTGGTGAAAAAAGGTCTGTAATTATTTAACAATGTGTTATACTCTTGTTTTTTTCTTTCACACCTTTTTAAACAGACATTTCTGCTTAGATATTTTGTTAGTTAAGAATAGACTGAGTTGAGAATAAACTTAAAATTAAGTTTTGATCGGTAAGTTGTCTATGATATATCTTATGGAAAGATTGAATGCCTTGAACTGTGAGCTAAGGCTATACATAATTTACGGGTGTATACATATATTATTGGTTATCTTTAAATTAAGTTAGTAAAGAGAGCCTAGTTCCACCTCCTACTAGTGTATCCCTTATATAACTCATGTGCATCATTTGCACATGCCTCACTAGGCGTATAAGCAATTTCTATGGACAGCCTAAGCAAGCGGCGCACACGAATCCTTTGCACACACACACACACACACACACACGCAAATATACAAAGACATGTGGACAACAAGTGGTAGAATTCACATAGCCATCTCATCAAATGATTGGAGCTTGCATATCCATGTCCAATATGCACCCACCTTTTGGCCAAGGCTATTGCAACAATTGCCATGTCATGCTTCTGATGATGATGGAAAAGATGATGATGTGTGGGTGTGTAAGTGGGTGAAAGGGGTATGATTGTTGTGTAATTCTATAAAAAACAATGACGGACATTGGTTCTGGGCATAGAATAATAGTATATCAAATTTTACAGCTAGCCGCAAAAGAACGAAATAAAATCATTTACGCAAAACGAAACCCAAATTGAATGCCAAGGCAAAAATAAGCGAAGAAAATACAAAACGTTAAGCGGATGTAGCACGCTTATCCCTTTACAAAAACACACACAAGCACATATATAGACATACACACACACACACACACACACATACACAGTCATATACATAGAAAGAGATGGTTTTTATTATTTTTATTTTATTTAAACCACACAAAATACTTAAGACGATTTTGTGTTTTGTGGTCCAAGATGTATTGCCCATGGCAAAGCAAAAAGTGTGAAAAGAAATAAACGACAACGAAAGTTTTTAGCCAAAAGGGTATGCAACATGTCCAGTGGTCTGTGCGGTTCTTGTCCTCGTCCTGGACAGCCATCTTACTTTCCCAAGGCGCTTGCATACGTATTCAAGGAGTTCGAGTATGTAAAATAAGCAAGTGTCTTACCTTTTGCCAAGACATTTGCCTCAAACAATGGCACGTTCTTTGATGACAGCCCAAGTAAAGGTATCAATAATAGAGCCGCACATGTCCTTCATCAAAGCATTGAGTCGTTCACAGCATTTATGACAGCTACACTGAGCGAAATGTTTAAGGGTTCTATGGAGAAATATTTCTTCTTTTTTTTTTGTAGAAGATATGCGGGGATATTCATCTTTTTAACCTTATATATTTCTTATTAAGTACATTTACTTCTATTTGTGTTTTCTCTAACGTATTTTGAGAATTATAAACTCGTTTTTCTAAAGGAAAGCTACAATTTCATTCTATAATAAGTTCTGAATTCTTCATTTGAAGTTATCAATCGATTCCTTATATATTTAAGAACAGGCAAGAATAAATCTAACCTATAGGAAATATTTACATGTTTTCCATTGTAAACTCTCATACATCTTTTTTTTTGAGTGTATGTTGGGTGCACATTGCCCTGTCCCATCTAACAGCCTCTGGACAATGCTTAAGCGTTACAGAAAATGCGACAGCATACAAATTGCGGATTTTATTTTATTTTTTATGATTTACATTTTATGTTCGTATTTGCCTCGCTCGCTTTGCTCTGTGAAATGAAATGTTTTGGCACTTTTTTAATGCCACAAAATTTTTTCTTTCCTTTTTTTGTTTGGGCTTTTTTTTTCTTTTTTATACATTTTCACATTGCAAATAGTGTGAACGCGTCACTTAATTGTTTTATTTGTTTTTTTTTTTTTGTTGTTGTTACTTCCATTAACAGAATTTGCTTTAGCTTGCTTAATTTGTTCGGGTCCGTCTGTTATTTGTTTAGTGACATCGAAATTTGCATGTTTTTTTGGTAAAGTTTTTCCAGTGCATTAGGCACAAGTACGAGTTTTAAACAAGGCAGATTCTGGGAGGTAAGAAGATTATATTCGGGTTACGCTCGTATTATTCAGGATATATAACTATAACTAACTGTATAACTATATAATGTAAAACAGTTTAGGTACTGCAGTAGCATTAGGTACCTTGATGGGAAATCTTCCTTTGAAATCCAAATTTTATATAGGTTTCTTTAGAGTTTTTATTGGAATCAGGGTATACAAACTTTTTATGAAATTGAATTAGTTAGCAGCCTGAATTCTATCGAAGAGTATTGGTGTATTGTGTATACTTTATTTGGTGTATTATGTTTAGCTTCATTAATGAATTTTGTAGTTTTATTGCCTATTATTCGTATATTGGATACTAAGTTCTTTGATAGTAGATTATTTATATTGTTTCTGAAAAGTTTTGTTTCCTAAATCCTATAAATGAAATTATGCTTGAATACAAGGACAATCGCCGTTTAAGCTAATATTTGATTCTAGAAATTTTACCCACTTAGTCGGATTAAGCTCGTTCTGCAACATAAACCAGATTATACTTATCCTTTTTTGCATTGTGCCCAAAAATAAAACTGTACACAATTTCTTTTTAAATGCTCGGTTTGTATTTAAATTTATTTATATATATTTTTTGTGTACAATAATAAATATGCATTCATATGTCGAAGCCAACAGCTGTTGCGTTTTACATACTATTTTCAACTATTATTTTATATCTAAGTTTTATTTTATACTCGCAATTCATTTTTTTACCAACATTTTACAAAACTCGTTGTGATAAAATCAATTACAAAGCATTTGGCATTTAATAATTTATAAACAAAGCTGTCATACACTCTCTCTTACAGCCATGGGTATCATATATATAACGAAATAAAACATCAATCCAACAGATGTGTCCAAAGGTAACGAAGACAAAACATGTAGCATACATTTCAGCGCTTGACCTGCGGCAAAGTTATTTTTTCATTTTCCACGATTTCTAAACACGTTCGCAGGATATGAACCGGCGATAAAAAGGAAATCGTGAAAAAAATAAATCAGCAGGAAAATTGTGAAATATGAATTATGTACACAGGGCAGTCAAATTGAAATCAAGTAAAACTGAACAGGGACAGTGTATAAAGCGGGTAGGTCGCTAGACACCAAAGCTAGGATACATGTTTGCCTTAAATTCGTTCAACATAAAATACAAATTGGCTAAAACTAAAAAAAGAACAGCTGAAACATTGTTTTTAACAGCATAATTTCCTTTATAAGCACTCTGACAAAGCTGAAATACTCTCGTTTAAGTTACAGCAAAGCCAAAACGTGAAAAAGATACAGAAAAAAGAGGAGACGGGGTATGATACTTCTGCAGGTCAAGGGTTTGAGTTGGGAACTGGTAGGGGTCGGAGGTTGCAGGTTACTTGCCAGGTTGAAACAACATGAGCAATTTTTAGAAAAGCGACGACAAAACGTCGAATGAAAGATAAATAAAGTGCATGGCGGAGACGACCAAAAATAAAATGTTAGAAAAGAAGCGAATAACTCGCGAACAGAGCTATAAATCAACGTGAAAGCAGCCACAGGCGTGGTGGCGTTTCGGGGGCGTGGCATTGTATCTATTACATGAACGTTGTGCGCTGTGAACTGTCACAGCTGCAGTCGAGTCGAGCTAGCAATTTTTATTTTCCATTCTCTATACACTCTCTTATTTTATTCTTCCTTTTTTTTAGTTGCAGCACAAATATTTTTGCAAGTGACAGAAAATTGTTGCCGCTTAAATGCTATACAAATCGATTTTGATTACATTTTATAGGCACATGCCACGCCCACGTTGCGCCCTCTTATTAATTCTACTTGTCCACCTGCGCCGGCTCCATGGTGTACATGTCACGCAGCAGCCGCGCTATCGGCACATTTCCAATAGTTTCCTTAAAAAACAGCGCCTCAATGGTCGCCGCTCGTATCGTGCGCAGTGAGGGCAGCAGCAGGAGGAGTCGTCCGAACCGTGTGGCCTGCCGTGGATAACGCAGCCTCACATGATCGGACAGAATGCACTGTGCCTGATCCTGCAGCATCTCCACCGGTTGCACATCGCACAATCCCGCCGTCTCCGGCGCAAACAAGGCGATCGCCTTCATGCAGCCCACCTCGCTGCCATCCGGCGTGATCTGGCGAAAGCGGCAGAGAATCTCCTGGATAGTCTTCATTTCCGTTTGGGTGGCCTCATCCTGCAGGACGCGCTCCTTAATAAGCGGCGATTCAAGAATAGGCGTAAGATCCAGCGGAATGGTCCATTGAGCGAGATTAAGCAGAAAGAGTTCCTTCCAGGACTCCTAAAAATAGAAAGAAAAAGGAAATTATATTAGTTTTTGGTGAAATTATAAATCTATAAATTAAATTTATCAAAAATTCTGGAGTTTGTTCTTTGTAACCCACCTGAAGCAGTAGATGCTGATCGTTCTTGGATAATGTCTGGAAGGGCATCAGACATTTAACCCAGCGCACGGCCATGAAGAGCAGACGCGCCGTTGTCTCCTGCAGCATCTCCCAGGACAGAAGACGCGAGTCGAGCAGCTGCTGTGGCAGCGGCGGCGGAAAGAGCAGCGCATTGTGTTGTACCTGGTATTGTATGAGCTCTTGGCACTTGTCCGGACTGAGCAGCAGTTCCAGGAAGCCATTTGACGCATGACAGCCACTGCTGGCACGTGGCGCTGGCAGCGCTGGTGGCGGCGTGGGCGTTGTGGGCGTGGGAGATCCGGATGTGTAGCTAAGTTGTTTGTTATTGTTGTCGCCGCCGGTAATGTGATTGTTATTGTTATTGTTGTTGTTGTTAACGTGGATGCTGTGCATGAGGAGAGCTGCATTGCTGGGCGGTGTAGGTGCGTTATTGGTCTGGTGCGAGGTTTCGCTGAGGCAGTGCATCGAGCTCTGTGGCGGATGCGGCGACGTGCTGGACGCGGCCAGGCTCTGGGAGTCGGTCAACGTAGGCGCTGGCGATACGCTGCCAGCGCTTAAAGGTGGCGAAGCCGATGGCGATGGCGTCTCCGTTTCCACATTAACGCGCGGACTCTCGCTGCCAAGGCTTAGACTACGACCGCCAGCTCCACCGCCGGCACTTCTGGACCCAATGCTCGATATGGACTGTATGGAGTTGCTCGGCGAGGGAGATGAGTAATTGTTGTGGTTGACATTGTTCGCTGCGGGCGTGGCCTGCGCATAAGGCGCCGTAGAGACCACAGCAGCCACTGCCGTTGCCGTTGCCGCCGTTATGCCTGGCAGCTTGCTGGCTGCCTCAGCAATGAGATTATGGTGCAGCAAATGTGGCGGAAAGGTCATAGCAACGGTCGAGCCACCCCCACCAGCAGCACCACCACCGCCACCACTAACGCCTCCGCCACCACCATTTCCATTCTGTACACCAACATGCTGGGCAAGCGAGTGACCATGGGATGGATGATGAAAGGCCGTCGCATGAGACGCCGCCTGCTGTGCAGGATGCGCTGACTGCGCCTGGTGAGGAAGTGCCGGAGCCTGGCCGCCACTGGGTAAATGAAAGCTGCCGGGCGGTGCATGTGTCGAAATGTGCTGCGTGTAGTTAAACGACGCCGAAACATTGGTCACCAACGAGACGGGCAAGTGTCCACCATGATGGTGATGCAACCCAGCGGCAGCTGCTGCAGCCGCTGCAGCATGATGTGCCGCCGCTGCATGTGCATGATGATGGTGATGATGATGATGATGGGCGTGGGCGGCAGCCGCATGATGTGCCGCAGCTGCAGCCGCCGCATGATGATGATGATGATGCAGTTGCGGATGTAGTTTCGGTTTCCGTGGACCGCGCTCGTGCTGCACAGCTGAAAGCAAAAAGAAATAGATATTGATAAGAAATCACATATTGATAAGAAATCGCATATTGATAAGGCATCGCATAGTGATAAGGAATCGCATATTGATAAAGACTATGAGCTGAGTATCTATATCTAACTTATCATATAAGAAAGATACTAAAGATACTAAAAGATAGGGCTGATATACATCGAGGTTGAACGGAGGAACTAAGACACATTTAAAGAGCATCTCATAGTCGAGCAGACTTTGTTTTTCTTTTTATTAATCTCATTCAGCCTTTAGATGATTTTTCGCTGATTTTGCACATTTCTTTTCTACTGCAATATCTGGGTTTGTTGTCTAACGATTTGTGTCTTCAATGTGCGTTGCGTTTGTTCAACTGTTTTGCATAAAATCAGTTCAAGTGTGTAATTGCGTTAATCTGCTTTTAAGTAGTTAAATAAATAAAGTTAATTTCAAAGATACTTTGAATGGCTTTCTTCTTTTTCGAAGGCCATCGAGCAAACTTTGACAGCGCTTTGAAGTGTGGGTTGGATGTATCTGTGGATGCCGAATCCAATAGCAAATAGATAGAATAGCAAATAACACTTGGCTGTGTATATGTGTGTGTGTGTGTGTATAAGTAGCTTCTTGAGGCGCACACACATAATAAACCGATTATTAAAATGCGCAGATACAAAGATAGAAAGATAGAAAGATACAAAAGAGTAGTCCTAAAGTCCTGGCCAGGTCGTGTGAACTGTTGCATATGCCTCAAGCATGAACCTGGACCGACATGTCGGGTTCATCAACGTATGTATATAAATGCGTATGTATGTGTGTGTGAGTGTGTGTGGGTTGCTGTCATGACTTTTATTTGTTTGTAATTAAATGTATCTATAGCATGTACGCGTTTGTATATTGTATCTTATGCGACTACTGTGCGTGATGCTGCGAAAAAGGGGTGACATTTTAATCCGCAGCTAATCGCATGTGTGAGTGAGTGTCTGGGCGAAGTGACTGCAGCCACTTGACGGCCCCTGGCACTTGAAACTAGCACGGAGAGCCACAGCCGGAGCCGTAACCAGAGTTAACGTCATCTGGAGGATGTTGAAAAAGTAGCGAGTCTCAATGCTTTCAAAAGATCACAAATTTCAATTAAAGAAAATGCCAAACTCATCAAATTTTTACGCTGCGGGTTAAGCGGCATCAAACAAACTTGCGACAATTTTACCCCTAGAGACTCTTAAAAACTGCGGTCTGCAAAATAAAAAAGTTGAAGCCCAACCCAACCTTGGGCAGTGATAACCCTTTGCACGCGACACTTGCCTGGTCCTCCACTGCTCCACAGCTCCACCACCCTCCTCCCCAACATCATCCACTCCTTCATTCATCTTTCGAGCAAACAAAGAAACGTGTGAAAAAGGCAAAAAATTTAGGGCATAAGCAAAAATTAAAAAATTTGCTTTTCTTTTTCTTTCCCTTTTACTTCATACCCCAGAAAATTACTTCTTTTCTATCTTCTTAAAGCGACGCCATCTTGCTTTTTCCTCCCACTCCCAAAAGTTGCAATAAAGCAGAAAAGAAATTAAGTTCCTACAGTTCCAACTGATTTGATTGCTTCCAAAGTTATGGATGCAAAATGCAAAAGTCGTGTTGCCTCTCTGCACAGCGGCAAATAACTCGAGGCGTTTTTTTGGGTCTCAGCAATCTAAGGATAAGATTAATGTATTATATAATAAGGAGCAGTGGCATAAATTGGTTAGAATAAACGAACTTTGGTAAAGAGAAACGCAAAATGATTTAATTAAAGCGTTGCAAACTATAAAGTTATGAATTCTATCCAAACTGCGACGCATCTTTCAGTTTGACAAGATTTTTTCACTTTTATATACTTTTTATTATACATTAATTTATTAGCTATTTGGTAGAGCGAAATGCAAATTGATTTAACCAAAGAGTTGGTAACTAAAACGATATAAAAGTAAGGAAAAAATGTAATTGAATAACTAAAGATACAATATCTAAGAAAGCTTTTTAAAATATATTTAGTACTCCTACTTTTCCTTTAATAAATATCTATTTGGTTTCATTAAATTATTAGTCATTTCGTAGTTGATTTCTCAATAAGTAAAAGACAACGTGTCATATTGAAATTAGGATTAGGAAAACACTTTGCATAATAATATAAACAAATCAAGTTATTCTAACCATTGACTTTTCAGTATGAAGAACTTGAGGCTTCAATTATCTAAGCTTCACACACAACACCTGCAGAGACTCTCAAGCAAAAGCATTAAATATATATAATATGTGGTACAAAAAGTTGGCAACCTGAAGGAAAAAATTACAATCAACAAATCTAATTAGCAACTCATTACACTCAAAGCGTAGAGCAATAAAAACAGAGAGTAAGAATGAGAAGGTAGGAAAAGAACATATTGACCGATTTGCTGAAGCTAATCAATTAATTAGGTTAGCGGGCAGCAGAGGGGGAGGGTCAGGAACGAAGGGAACTGCCAGAAGTGCAAACGCATGGAAGCAAAAACAATTATGTCAAAACAGAGAGAGACGAGACCAGAAAACGGGCCAAAGGCACAAAGTGTCAGAATGCCAGGGCAGAAAAATGCGGTAGAAGAATTAATGATAACTGGCAGGGAGCGGATGTTGACCAGCTGCTCCGTTCCCAGAGTTCATCGCACAGCGACTTCACGACCGAGACACGCAAAAGTCCCAATGAATGATCATCAACAGCCAAGGCCCAGACCGATGGGTGAAACCCACAGAGCCTGAACTACAAACTGAAGCGTACCCAGAAATCGGCAGACTTACCGATAAGTATATATATATATCTGTATCTGTTGATAATAAAAATGACGTAATGAATGTTTGGCAGGCAAATGAAAAGTAAATAAGGCAAAACTTGTAAATGTTTCGAATTAGGGGAACAAGAGAGAGATATAAAAAAAAAACACCGTGAAATTAGAAAAAAACACTTGAACTGATTCGATGCGGTTGGCAAAACGAGGGGGTGCGTTTACTATGAGGGGTGAGACTTAAGATGAGCATCGCATCGGCTTAACAACTGTAAAGTGCATTTTAGCCCATAATGGCCATTGTTAATGTCAGCTCAAGTATCACAGGGGCCAGAAGCCAGTCGACCAACATTTAGGAATTGCCTTTTTTACATTGATTTGGCTTAAAATTCCAGATGAAGGATGAAGATATTTTAAAGCTATGCCGACAGCTGACAGCTGACATCTGACAATTTATCGGCAGATAATAAAGGTGAAAGTTATAAAATAAAATTGGAAACTGTAATATATATGACAATAATTAAAGTCAGCAAATAGGATCAATATCCATTCAAAATTGGATACCAAAAATGCTTTATTTCAGTGAAGTTTAACTTTGACTTCTTTTTTAAATGATCTGCTTGCCTTAATACTTAGTAACTCAGTGTTTAATTTAAAACAATTACTATTATACACTTATGATATTCTGAACTTTCACCCATTTAAACATAAACAATAACTTTTACTGCATGCGTCCATTACAGCTGCACGGTTCAGGAGGCCAAAGGCTTTTACGCTCTGACTCTGTCGGCAGCACCCTCCGAGTGAGTGATTTTAAATCCGCTTTTAATGTTGACACTGACACTTTTGTCATTCACAGACACGCATATAAAGGTACACACACACACACACACACGCACACAGAGACAATGCTGGTATGAGTAGATGACACATGCAAGCCAGGCGCATTTACATGTCGCCCGTTTTCACACTGCCTACCAAAAGTGTACTCGTACACGTACACGTACTCGTATGCACATAAAGTAGTAGGCTATAATGTCAATTAAGAGCAGCACTGCAGTTTCCACATATATATATATATATATATATATATATGTTTGCATACGCACACACACAGCTGTATGAATGTGTGCGAAGGGTGTTTCGCATGGCGCATGGCTTTCTGTGCCCGCAGTCATGTGTAAATGAAATGCGTATACGTAATATGGCGGACAGAATGCGTGTGAAGCGGGCGGCTTAAAAGCTGCATATAAATAAATATATCAACATACACACACATACGTACACATATATATGTATATACAAACACATACATATCATTTTACATAAAGAAAATCAATAAGTTTAAATGTGGTCATGAAATTAGTCGCCATCCAGCGCCAAAAAGTCGATTATACATAGACACAAACAGCGACAACAACAACAACAACAACAACAACAACAACAACAACAACAAAAGCGACAACAACAACGATTGACAAGTACAACGATAGCTTCATTTGCCTGGTTCCATTTGAATAACCACAAATGCAGACGAGGACAATGAGCTTAGCTACAACGCAGTCCTGTTGACAAAAGGGCTTAACTGCCCAAAGAGACCGATGCAAAATGTACTTTATACAGGACTTCAGCTGAAGAAAAAGTAGAAGGATGAAAGGAGCAACAACAACAATACAACTAACTATCATCAGAGTGCGAAACAGTTTCCATTTTCATTATATTTTCACTTCACTGAATTTGTAGCACCCTTTTTCCGACTGTTTCTTAATTTTATGTTATTGTTGTTGTTGTTGTTGATTGTCTTCTGTATCCTTAGCATGTTACTTGGCCTAGTTGGCAGGTTACCGTTAAGCATTGTGTTTGCCATTGGCTTTGTAAACTTTGCGATTTGTCGAAAGTGCTAAAGTTAAAATTGAACACGGGAAACCGATCAGACTAGGAATAAGGTGAAAATCTAGGCTTGATATCGAAGCCCTTTGTTAGATCGATCGCAAATATTCTCAGCCTTTATATCTATTCCTTTATATGCTTTAGTTGAATGTTTCCTTAATATATCCAATTTGTGGTCATTTCTTTAAATCCTGCCTATTTCTTAAGTGGCATCATTAGAGCCCTACTTTTCAGGTCATCATGCAGGCAGGCAAGGATCCCAGTTGTAAGTATACGCACGCACACGCCCCCAAAAGGAAGTGGGTGGCAAAACGCCCGGAAAAGGACATTTTATTGCTCACTTTTTTATGCGAATGGGATTTGGGAAAGCGACACAAATCACTCAAAATGAAAAATCCGCTTAAAATGCCGCGTAAATATTTGTAAAGAAATAAGAAAGCAAAGGAAATGGTAAATGTAGATGGCAACTGGCAAGTGGCAACTGGCAACTGGCAAGTGGCATGTGGCAAGTGGCAAATGGGAGGCATCATCACTATGCGTGATGATGATGCTGACACTTTGTTGGTATACAAATGCAAATACCATTAAATGTGACAAGTGGCAACATAATTTGTTAAGGGAAAATCTCACCGTGTCTCCTTCTGGTTTCCTTTTTTTTCTCACCCTGCCAGGATATTAGCATACAACGTTTATACACTCGCATAAGGCACAAATGGGGGACAGTAAGAGAATGAAATGTGCGCTGCTTGTCATATTTTCCCATAATAACTTATTCCTCACAGTGGAAGTGGATGATATTCAGTGTCTTCATCCAGTTGTACTGGAGTACTATTGCCTGGTAGTTTTCTAATTAACTTTATAGGCCATGTCGAGAAATCATAGAACACCAACAATGTCCAACCGAAACTAAACAAAAAGATGGCCAACTACAAATGGCTAACCGCATGCTCGACCAACTTCTACCCCCAGAGCTCTTCTACAATCCAAAAAAAGAACATTTAACTACTCGCATGTTGGCCCAAAAATGTAACACAGACGTGCCTTGAACGATTTTTGTGGCTTTTTTGCTTTTTGCTCTAAACAACAAAAGCACTTTGTCTGGGCAAATCCTGCCTGGGCTGGCTGAAGGAATACGGTGCTCAAGTGCGAGTGAGCTCTGTCAGTGTGTTTGTGTGTGTGTGTATTGGTGTTGGTGTTGGTGTTGGTGTGTTTATTGTTTATTTACGGCAACCAGCCAAGAAAAACCCCAAAAAGGCAGCTAACATGGGGCTTTGTAGCGGCAAACTAAGAAAATGCACAAAGAAAAAGGACATGAACATGTCCTGGCACGCCCAGCAGCGCCATTTTCATGCACTAACCGCAAAAAGTTGCTTCGATTTGTCATGCAGTAAGTGACATTTAAGTAATGATTGTTATGGAATCTGCCTGGAAATGTATCTTATATTGAAAATATATTCTTTTTTTATATAAATATATTATAGAAGAGTCTAAAAAGATATTATCATAAGATTTTTTGAGTGTTTGAATGATATCTTAATAAATTAAACTGCTTGTAACTGAATCTTATGTTGAAAATCTTTTCTTTTTTTTATTTGAAGATACTATACATATGAATTTTTTGGACTTTCGTCGATTGTTCATATTTTTTTCCATTATAAAACTTCCTGGAACTTCAGCTTATATGCCTCCCATGTTTATACCTAAATGACTTACAAAACTTAGTTAAAAGTGATAGTTAAATTGAGATGGAAAATGGTTTTTCCTAAATGTTAAGAGCATCCAGTATTTGGCTTATTGAACTTCTTCTTTGATTCTATTTGTTGTGTTTGGCCTTTGCCGCTGCTATTGTTGTCATCTTCTGTGCGTTGTTATTGTTAGAAAAGTTCGGTGGGCGTTAACTATGTGGCGTGACTGTGTTATGTATGCTCCCCCTGGCTCCATATACTCCCAGCTATTTTCCTTCTGGCTCATTTCAAATCTATTTGGCCATGCCCTTCAAAAAAAAAAAGAAAACAGAAGCTCCTCTCGCTCCTTGACGTGGGTTGTCTAATGTCTAGAGTCTAACATTGAATGCCTGACGTCTGAGTTTGGTATCATCATTTGATTGTCAATACATTTTAGTCGCATTTCCAGCGATGGGATAATGCATGTAATCCGCTATTAAGTGCACATTGTCAATCGACCCCCCTAAAGGCGAATTGCGTGTGAGAAAATCTGCAACAATTCTCACGCTGTTCTCTCACCCACCTCCCCACCCCCTCTGGGTGCTGTCCTGTGCACTGAACCCATCAATGGTTGATGCCAAATGGTAAACTGTAGCCATAGAGCTATATGGGAGCTATACTCGTAGATGTAGCCATAGATGTCTGTGTATTGCTTTCATTGCTGCCGTTGTTATGTGTTTTTATGCTACATTTAATGTTGGCTTAAGAGCTTTAAAGCTAGCATTGTTGCATTAAGTTGTTCGAAGTACGTTGGGTTGGGTTCATCTGGCTTGGTTGGGCGGTTGAGCGGTTGTATGGATGAGGACGCTCTGTTACACTTGGTCAATCGCATTGGGGGTCATACAAGTTACACACTCGTCTATGCAAATCGTTTAATAACTTAAGTTTTATTGAACTTATTTTACAAATAGAGAGTGCAGAATAGAATGAATTCTAATCGAGGAACACAGTCAGAGATATTAACTTCTAGAAATCTCTACGTAGAGGGTAGTATAAACAGGCATAAAGGAAGCCTGTCTGCGTTTTGCTATCAATCAATCAATCATTGGAAAGTTTTACCTCTATGTCGGAGACACCTTTGTCTAAGAAGGATATATCAAACTCCTTTAAATAACTCATATGAATCTATTAAAAGCTTTTACTCGTATAACACTCATTCCACCTTTCCTCGCTCTGGGCTCTCTAGCAAATCAGAGTCACGCCTCTATAATTTATACAGTACACGAAAAAACAGTCGTCCTATGGCCTGGCTTCTGATGGAAGGGTGTTGGTGTGCAGGAGTTCACATAATTTATAATCAGCTTAATGACAACTGAGAGTAAAACAAAAAGTGAAATTGAAGAGGCAACGCACTTGGCACAGACAGAGCAGTCGAAAGAAGTCGAGTTGAAGGAGTCTTGGCCAAAATGTGCGGCGCCCAAAAGCCCGCGGCATTTTGGTTTTTGAGTTTAATGTAATTTATGCCAGGGCTGTTACCAAAAATCAGCCCCAGCAGCTAATTTGCTGCATAATTAAATGAGTTTGGCAAGTAAAACAAAGACTTGCGGCCAACCGGTACTTACCGTCCTTATTCATGGCCGATTGAAAGCATTTGGCTAGGCGACAGGCACGGCATTGATTCCGATGCGTTTTGTCCACAGGACAGCGACCCTTGAGATCACCTGTAGCCTTGCAGGTGTAAATCCGATTGCGGTGAATGCTACGCTTGAAGAAACCCGAGCACCCTAAGTAATCAAAGTACAGATAAAAAAAGATTTTCACTTAAATAGAATAACAGGACTCACCATCGCAACTGTAGATTCCATAATGTTTACCCGAACTGCGATCCCCGCACACCTTACAGGGTATATCCAGCAGACGATCGCCGGCTGCAAATAAATATAGAAATATTCTGTTTAATAAAGGAATTCGACAATATTCCTTTTAAATATACAACAGATATTATATCTTTAGATTTCTTTTAGTTAGTTTTGTTGGGAATTCAAGTGCTTTTAATATGTTTTTATAAATTTTAATACGTATAAAATTATCTCCCTCGAAAATATGAGTTTCAGATATAATTCTGAGAATTCTTTTAGCCGATAAAGTTATAAACATAAACTATTGTGTTTAATTACTCTATGAGCTTCGGTAACTGAATTATATAGGAATTAGTTTAAAATTACAATTCTACAGGTTTTAAATGATTGAAAAATTAACTATGTACTCTACTCTTCCTAAAAATTTAAATGAGTAACTTCCAGCTACCTTAGAAAATCTAAATGCAATTGTAAATTTCTTTCAGACAATAAGATTATCTTCTTAACATTTTAATAAGCTCCTATCAATTTACATTTATATCTGATTAAAGTATTTACAATAAATTGTTGTTTCTTATAGCTCTATCAGCTTCGATCTGGTAACTGATACTCATAATGCATCTTGAGTTGAATAGGAATAAATTATGAATAAGTCTATTACAAGACTACAAAATGATTGAAAATAAGTATATACAGTATATATTTAAAAGTTATATATTATATATTTTATATGCACTTTATTTTGTTTAAATTGAATTTGAAATAATAACTATTCAAATAACTCAAGCGAAATAACATAGAAAATATATTTCATTCAGACAATAAGATTATATGCTTAACCACTTTAATAACCACTTATCAATTTTCGGCATTAGTTACAAGCAATAACTGATTTATTTTGTTGAAAATTTAGTGGAAGATATTTCAAAGAGATATCCACGTATTTAACTTATATTTAACGCTGAGCTTAGCCTCAAAGCTCCCGTTAAACAAATACAGAGAAACACGCACGAACTGTGCTGCCTACTTTGCGGCGCTGCTGCCGTGTATTAGCTTGTTGTGTTTTGTGTGTGTGTGTGTGTGTGTGTGTCGCAGATTAGCAAGTACAAACTGCATAAAGCTAGCAGATAAGACCAGTTATACTGGAGACAGCCCTTTTGGCTGGCACACTTCACAAATTAAGTTGAACACTTTGGCACTTGTCAAAATAAAACGCGCCCAGTTTGGATTCTTCCCCCTTTGTTGGGCTCTTTGTTCTGTGACATTTGACATATTGTCAACTGTTGGTTTGGTTTGGTTTGGTTGGGTTGGGTTTGGGTTGGGTTTTGGCTTGGACGCGTGTTTCCAATTTTCACACCCTGCGCATCAGCAATTGTCCGCAGCATGTTAACACCTCTCGAGTGGTCGTGCGTGCCCGAATCCCAGTCATTGGCCCCGGTCCACGTGTTAGGGTTGAATAGATTTCCCCTTACATTCTCTATCAATATGAACTTGAACCTTTGCCTCTCAATTTTCAGCTTTGTTTTCTTTTTTAAAAATTTTTATTGTTGATTTTAAATATTTTTGTTTATTTATGCCTTGGCATTTTTTGTTAGCTTAGCAAGTTGCGTCGGCTTTTCACATTGTTGTGCTTTGTGTGTGTGTTTGTGTGTTAGTCTCTCTGAGTGGGTTATGCCTTCATTTAAACTATACACAATATGCTTTTCACTGGTATGGAAATCTCGACAGTGTTTTTATAGGCTAAAAAGGTTTGCCTAATTCAGTAAGTTGTGTGGGACATTATAATGGTCTCTGCGTGGGAATTGCGATTCAGGTTTGAATTGGTGTAAATTGATTCCTAGACAAGTTCCCATCAATGAAAATAACGTAGAGCATAAAGTTTCCATTGGATAATTTAGGTATTTTCTTCTTTACTTCTACGTAAAACATTATTTGTTATTAGATATGCAGAATGTTATAATTAAATTATTTAAGTTTTACTCTTAAAAACTTCTAAGCTTTTTCTACATGCAGCAAATAAAAAAAATCGGATGAATCAAAAATATTTTATTTATACAAAAATATATGAAAAATATATCAGAATTATTTAAATATAATTTAAATTAACCCGAGATAATATTTTTTATATTAAGCATGAAAGATTCATTAAGCCGCGTATCGTAATATCCTGTATGCCATAAATTTAAGCTCTAATTCAGCAAAAATACTTTAACTAAAGATCTCAAACTAATTTTTGTATATTTATTTATATATATTTGATTGTTCCCTGATTTATTTAAGTATCTGCCTACTATATAATAGAATTGTACATCTTTTATTATTTGTCTTAAGCTGCCATATGGAAACTCTGATCTGGTTTTCCGGCGGTACTCAGTAAATTTTTAAATATAATAATAATAATATAATAATATTTATTCAAAGCCTACACGAATATCTAACCTTTAACTTCAGATTTTTTAAATTAATCGGGTTTAATCAAACTCTACATTTTAATCATTTCAAATCAGAGTTTTGAGGCCAAAGTTTACCTGTGCCCATTTTCCGTTGATGGAAATATTTAAACCCTAAAGTATCCAGCGTGCTTAAGTTAATTATTCCGTTTTGTATCACTTGAAATATTTGATTTGAGTTATGTTAATTTTAGTCGAACAATATTTAGCACAATTTGCACTTGGAAATTCACAAGGTAACTTTTGACAACCGCACGCCAAAAATGTTGGTTACATTTGCCGACGCAAAGGACGACGACGCAGCTGCGAAGCGGATGCGGATCGTTTTGGCTGAAGGACCAACAGTGAATGGCGCTGCCAGCAGTAAAACAGAAGCGGAAACTGAAACAGAACCAGGACCAGAGCCAGAGCCGGAGCCAGAGCTGAGCAGAGCAGACCGCCAATTACGAAAGTGAAGCTGCCAAAGGAGAGGTCCTTTTTTGCAGTCAATTTGACAGGACGCAGAGCAAAGCCAAAGGCAGCCACCCGCTCCGGCCACCCACCCCTTGAGTGCGACACAAAGCCACAAACGGGGCGCACACACGGGACGCAGGGGAAATGAAAAATACTGAAAAACCCGAAACCGAATGAGGAAAATGAAAATGGCAAAGCGCAGAGCGAAGCGAAAAACGGTGGGAGTGAAAAACCAAAACGTCGACGAAAAAGTCGAAAATTTACGAAAAGCTACAAAATGTTACATTTCATCCCTTGCGAGTGGGCCACGATGGGAGCAGGAGGCGGAGGAGGGTCCGGGACGGGCACAGGACAAGGCAGGACAGGCGGGCAGCCAACCGGAAAACGCCCTTTTTTCTTTGCCTGCCGCCTGATGCGATTACAGCAAATGAGGAGACTTCCTGCCGTCCACCATTTTTATTTTCTTTTTTTTTGCCCTATGCGACACACACACACACACACACACGCTGATACGTGTCCTGGCCACGCACACTGCGACATATCCTGTGGCTTTCGACAATTCACCACAAAATGTCAAGAATGATGAAAAGCTAGCTATGGAACGAAGCCGTCGTTGTCGTCGACGTTGGCGCTGGCGTTGGCGTTGGCGCTGGCGTCACTTTGCCTGTGTATTGGTGTTGGCATATTCTGTCCTGCTCTCTGCTGGTTATCCCTTCTCTTTTACACTCTCTCTCTCGCTTTCTCATTCTCCCTCTAACTGCACCGGTATCTGTGCCTCAGCAAATATCTTTGCCAGCGGAGGAGTCATGACTGCCGCTGCTCTTCAGGCTGATGCCTCGCTGGCTTCTTCTTTTTTTCTGGTTCGTCCTGCGCTTGTAGGCTGTAGGATTATTAGTTCTAAAGTCAGGATCTCAGCAGCACTGCGCTACAATTTCGAGCATATACGACCAGACACAACGTGCAGATTGGAATACATTAAGTTGAAAAATTGCAAATCTATTGTAAATCAATATAAGTTTTAAATCGAAAACGTGTTGTGTTATTGATAAAAATAGTATTTTAAATAATAATAATAAATTAAATATGTGATAAATATAAAAAAATACGTGAGTGTTAACATTGGCTTCTAGGAAACACCGAAATTTAAACAGTTTTGTTGAAAAAGTGTGAGCTAAGATTCAGTTTTGAATAATTTTATTTTATAATATAAAAATATTCAATATTCTTTAATAGAGATTTTATATTATTCTTTTTTTATCTAATTTTTTGTACTTGGCGAAAGTAAAAAATAATTATATAATTTTAAGGAAACTCTTATTTTAATTATATATATAATTGATCAAATCAAACCTTGATAAATAAAAGACTTTTATTCAGATTTTAAGAACTTCGAAATTTGGAAACTTTTCTGACTAAAATTTATACTCCATTTTCTTCTAGTTTATTTTGATAGCTTAACTTCAAATAAATTATAGTGCGACAAGGGTTTGGGTAGGGCATTCTATTAAGGAAAGGTAAAGAAGATGTGCCATATGTAGGATATATTTATATATGTGTGTGTGTGTGTGCGTGTGTGTGCGTCGACATTTTCGCAATGGCGCTTTCTGAGCTGGCACTGGCTGGTTGTTGTTGGTATGTTGATAGGGGTTGATTTACTGACTCTCATCTAAATTGAAATGACTTTTGTGACATTGTGTATTGGTTGCACACACTCATATACACACACACACAAATCGCGTCACATATACACAGAGATGAGTATTAGAGCCGGGAGGGAGGCGGCTTAGTGGACAACGTCTTATCCGAGTATATGGTTGCTTCTTGGGGGTGGAGTCTTGTAAAGCGACATTTGGTGACTGGACCTTAGCGCGGCTATTACACAGCCCATTTAGTTGCCTGTGGTTATATAGTCCCGCATACACTCACCCACACACACGCATCGCACCATATGAGCCTAGCCCAGCCCAGTGCCGTCGTTTTGATACAATCCTGCGGTTATATTAACCAGTCAGAATGCAAAGTCATCTGCAGCAACGCCAACGTTGGCCTCACTAACTCCTTTCTCCCATATAACGCCGCTTATATCTATCAAAATGTACGTATTCATACACACACACACACGCACGCACATACGCACACACTCACATGTTAAATTTGCGGCATCAAGAAGTCGCATTTTTTCTGCGCCCCGAAACTCATAGACACTGACGCTCGCCACCCCTGCGACCCCTAATAGTTGTCAATGTATGTGTGCACTGTTAGGCCACGCCTCCTTATAGAAAAACTCACCACTTTGGCTGTTTTGGGATCATGCGCCCTGCACTCAGTTCGAAATGTGTTCGAAATAATTCGAAGCAGAGCAGGCGCTGCATTGCTCTCAGACTTTTTCAGCTAACTCTGTAGCGTTTCACATCCGTAGAGCTCATTCCTTTCGAACATCTAGGAAAAATCGGAAGTGTTTTCTGAAAAAAAGAAATTTAGATTTTTTTTTTTTTGAAAAATATCGCCCTGATTTGCTTTTTTTTGTAACAAAATTGTCAGGTGAGTTGGACAATTGTTGTAATAGATGATTTCTATATGATTCTACAATATAATCCGGCAGAAACGATGGAAGGACACATGCCTATTAACAACAATTCGCAGTACTCTTTTCATAACGGACCCTGTCACAACTGTCCCAATGGCAACTGTCGGTACCTGAATGCAGCAGAAGGCCGTAGATCCTATTGTCCCGGTGGAAATTGCTGCAGTGCCGGATGCTGCAATCGTGGTAGAGCCACAGTGCCAGCTAACTGGAATACAAACAATGGACGTCAGCAATAAAAGAGCTTGACGCTTCTATTACAGGCAAATCATCGCGTGATTTCAATATCAGAATCGTGGAATCTTTATTTGAATCTCTCCCCTACTGAATGGCTACACAAAACTTCCCATTACTAAGTGCAGCATTCGTTAGACAGAACATATATATAACGAATTAATGGAAATGCAATATACATAGATGGTCCTTTTCTAACCAATAAAATAGTTTAATTATATTAGTTATATTAATTAATGTGTATGGTTTTATGGGTTCTATGAATTATTAAAATATAATGGTAATTTCCTGGGAAATGTAGATAGATACTTACTGCTCTTCGGTTTCCAATCGTTGCCCATTTGATATCATAAAATAACCTTTTTGATAACATTGTCCATTTTATTAAATTTTTCTTTTTCGCATAAGTTCTTATTACACGAACTAACAAGAAATATATGTGTATATATATATTTATATTTTATTTACTTTATAATAGTTATTTAGTTTGTATTTTGTTCATTTTGATTCGCTGTTGTGTATTTTTGTATTGGACTTAATATGCTAAGATTTTCTTGCATCGTAAGTATAATTATTATTTATGCCTTTTAGTTGAAATGTTAGAAATTCTTCCATAAAGTCTTTACTTGGGATAGTTCTGAAATATGTTTGATTTGAGTGTGTTATTTTTTTGATTTTAGTCTTTTGAAAGTGTTTTGGATAGAAATCGGGTTTTCCACACAAGAGTTCTGTGTCTTTTTAATAAATATTAAATATGTGTTGATAGCACAACAACATTAAGTTTTGTATATATAGCTGTCACATGTATATAATATTTGTAAATTATTATCAATGCAACATGTAGATGCTCTACAAAATACCAATATCTTTTTATTTAACACTACGTTCATTTCATTTAGCTAATTTATATTTCATTTAAGTATTTTTTTATTTGTTGCTTCATTATATATTTTTTTTATTTACATTATTAGGTTTTTAGTTTAGAGTCTGCTGTCATAGTAAAAGAACAGTTACAGTGTAGAATTATTTAAAATTTAGCTAAATTAATACAAGTTCGGAACGTTTCAATTTTAATAAAAAATAAAAAGTTTTCTTTTATGTATACAATTTCAAAGTTCCTATGACAGCATAAATTTGTTTCACTACATTTTTAATTATTGTTTTTAAACATACATTATTTAAATTTCAATTTAGTTTTTAAGCATTTTTCGATATTGCTTTTTTATTTACGGACCCATTTGTTACATCAATGTTAACCATTGCTTTTTATTAAGTAGTTTTTATTCAATTGGAAGTAAAGTGTCTTTTATATATATTTATATATTACGAGTTTTATGTTTTGTATAGTTATGTATAAACATTTTGTGTGAGGTTTGTGTGTTGTGTGCTTATAAGGTGTTTTCTCAGCCCATTAAAAAGTCTGTGTTTAAATTTCATTGTTTAAATTTTCTAGAAATTCATTAAAGTTTGATTTGTAATTGATATAAGTGGCGGTGCTTGTGTTTTGTATTTTCTTTTTTGGTAAGCTAATTGTTGATTTGGGCTCTGTGTTTCTCTACTTCTCGTATATATTTTCTCTATAATTTATAATGTATATAGTTTATTTGCAATAACAATATTATTGTGCGCTTGTCGCATCGCTTAACAGCTTTAATACATGCACAAATTTAGACGCTAGACACAAATAAGATTTAAATATTTATATAATTATACAATTCGATAATATGACTACAAATTGTCAATGATTGTGGCGTATAAGCAATTTTGATTATTATTCGTGTATCCGGTGTATAATAAATAGTTAAGATTAAGTATAAAATTATATTGCAATTCGTTTTGTTTTTTAATAAATAAAATTTATAAAATCATATAACAGCCTTTGGTTGTTCTTAGCGCAACACAATTATTTGGTTAAAGAAATGTTTTAAATAAATATGTATACAATTATATAATAAATAATATGTAAATGAATGTCCCTTACGTCTTTTAACAGTTACCGTTTTTAAATAAATAAACGCAGAAAGCAAAATCTTTTTGTATTATTTTAGGTACACGTCGCCTGTAGATACCTTTAATTGTCCAGCGAATTTGTACGCAGCTGGCAATGGCAGGCTTGGCACACCCGAACTGGCTTTAGGATGCGTAGACGCGATATCTCTGACTCAAAGCGACTACACTTGTTGCAAAATACTTGCCCACAGTTGCGACAATGGTGCTTTCGCTCATAGAGTGTAAATCTAATGTATAATCAAGAATTAATTGTATTTATAATTCATATTAGACTCAAAACTAAACTCACTTCACATGACATTTGACACATTGATCGGCGACCTCATCTTTTAACCAATGGTCGGCCACACCGCGTCCTGGCTGCTCTGTAACGCTCCATGAAAAAATGCGACCGCGTGCGTCGCCTGTGTTGTAAAATAAAGGAAAATAAGGATCAATTATTTTTTATATTTAATAAATTATTCTTATATACTCACCAACATATAGTATTTTATGATCTTTGGATACCGTCAGCGCTGTAATGCTAGCCGGTTCGGCATTATCTTTGCGATCATAGGCCGTATGCATAGTTAGCTTTGATCTAAACATTAATTGACGTTGCCATTTAAAGCCTGGGTAAGGGAAATAATAGTTAGTAATAGGTTAAAGATGGAGAAGATATGTTAATAGCGCAAGGGTATAATAAGTAGCTCCTCGCACCTTTTCTTAGCGCTTGTTCGCCACGATGTCTGTCGTTGTCCACCATAACGAATCCATCCGTCAAACTGGTGTCTGATTTGCTCGGTCGAATATTGTGCTCATCTGTAAACAGCAAAAGGCAGGGATTAGATGTGTGTATACTCACAAACTGTCTCGGGGTTTCTTACCTTCGTTTGTCTTGTTTTCCGAAGTGCTACTTGTAGCATCTGTCGTAGCCGATTTCATTTCAAGCAGAGATTTCGCGCCCGTTATGGAGCTTTTCCTACGCTCGCTTGAAGACTCCGCTTTGGCAGAAGCTTCAGCGGATTTGGTAGACTCGTCGCTGTGTTGAGAAGCCTCGGAAATGCTGCTCTCCGAAGCGGATTTTATAATTTCTGCAAGAAATACCAGTTTTAGAGAAAATTCTACCGCAATTACTGTAATAACTAACCATTTTCCGGTTCCGTTATTGAGAGACTCTTCATTTGCTTGAAGATGCTCATTTTGTCAACTTTATTGTCCGTGTCATCTACAGAGCTTGAGTCGGGCTTGTCCTGCGAGCTAACTTCTATACCCCGTTTAAGCTTACGATCAATTGGCGTTTGAGTGTGCTCCAAAGACCACATCTGTTAGAGGAGAATGGTATGAATGCTTTGATATAGGGTACGGTTCATCTTTTGTATCTCACTTACCCTTACAACACCATCCGTGGAGCCTGTCATGACCACATTTTGTTGATCCCATTCCCGTATTTGAGAGAAAGAAACACAGAGTATTTGCTGCATGCGATCAGCGGAGCCAACACTTGTGTTGACCATGGCCAGAGCATCCCCATTGATGGACCAAACATGCAGCCAGGTAGCCGAGCAGGTGGCAATATCGCCGGTTAACTCATTGATAGCCACAGCGGCCACCACACCTACATGGCCACGCAGTTGACGCACGAAAGTGAAGCGTGACATGTCCCAGACAATTGCAGTGCCATCACGCGATCCGGAGACAATGACGTTGTAGGCTGCGCTGGCGGCCAGACAAGTCACTGCATCTGTGTGACCATGCAAAGAATGTCTCACACTAAGACTCTTGCGATTGGCATCAAACTTCCAGATGGTTACGACGGAGCTTGTGCCGGCTGTAACAATCATTTTGGCATTGGGACAGGCACAGGTCAGTATCTCGCCTGAATTCTGTGCCGCCGCCTCGGACACAAATGAAGCACGATCTGTATCATAGAGACCCACACGCAGCGAGTGATCGGCGAAACCCCAGGCAATGTATTTCGTATACGATGGTGGCATCATCACCTTGTTCTGTTCCACGGCAAATACTGTTTTATCTGGTTGAAGGATTTGGCCCACTGGTCCTTTAAGTTCCTTGATAGGTTGCAGACTAGGCTTCAGATTGTCCAGATTGTGGAAAAAGAGACGATCTGTTTGCAACACGGTGGTGTTACCCTGAATCAGAGCCGTGGGATCTATCAATGCCGAGTGTCGAGAGTTGGACATTTTCTTGGCTGGATGCGCCTTCCTAAAGAGCTGCTTAGGTATTTGGCCAAAATTATTAATGAATCCAATGGTGGCATTCTTCTTAAGTGGGTCATCAATGCTAAGAGATTGAATTGATTGATTAGTAGAGATTTCTAGGATAAGTGTCTAATCTTACTTATATATATCCACATTGCCCTCGTAGAACAGATGGTGGAATACATTGACGGCGTCCACAGCGGGTGGTCCTTGCTGTTTGCAACCAAAGATCAAGTCAATCCACTAAACCGAGGAATAGTTTAGATTAGATTGTTTCGAAGTTTCTTTTCCTAGTTAACTTACCAAATGCAGATGTTGACTGACATAATCGCATTCCAAGGCACTTCGATGCAGTCGTATGAACTCCCTGGGATCCTGTTTAGCCCAGGGCGGTAATATGACATGATTTAATGTTTCACCATTCTGCTTAGTGCCGAGGTCAAAGTTGTTAAAGTTGCTGAGAAATTCTGGCAAATAGAAGAACTCTGGTATTAGCTCTTTGACATCTGCCATGTTGAGTTTGGAGGCCGATAGCCAAGCCTCCTTTATGCTGTGGAACATCCGATCCGCCAGATCAAAGTGACCACCTTGCAATTTAAGAAACGGCTGTGCGAAGGGCTCAAGTCGCACCAGATAGGAACAGACGATCATAGCTGAGCTGTAATGTGTGCCATAATGATAGGGCGGTGTTTCGCCATGTGGATCGTCCCACTCTTTAAAACGCTTCTGGAACTGCTCCAAACGCTCCTCTGACTGAGCACCCATGGGACGCGAAAAGTCACGGAATGTCTTTGGATTGGTAAAATCAAGCTCCTCGGACTCATAGTCATTAAGTATCCAGGGAAACACTGGATACTGCATGAGATCGTTGTAGCTGCGCCCGGCGAGCGTATTCAAATGCATCAGGTACTGGAAATTTGAGATTTCGCCACGAACCCATCGTTGGGTCACCGATGTCTCTCCAATCAGACCGCTAAACAGTCCCGAGGTTTGCTCCACGCTGGCCGTGCGCTTCTGTCCGGCCACTGATTGCTGTGCATTGTCATTCAGAGCGGTGGCCAGGGCTAGGAATCGTTGGTTGACCTTGTTGCGCACCTTGCGCGGGAAACTTAGCAAATAGTTCCGTCCATCTTCGGAGAAAATCTCCAGCGCAATAGGCTGCAGTAAATAGCGTCGCTTGTGCACCTCGCGTATCTCTTCATAGGCAAACTTGGAGCACTGCCTCAATTTTTGACTAACAGCGCGTGATGCTGCTGACGTTTGACCACCCGAGTTGGGTATTATGGGATCGTAGGCACCAGCGGGTAAGGTATCTATGTCGCGTATCTCTCTGTTCTTCAGCAGGGTGAAACCATCTACAATATAACAATGCTCCTTGCCAAACAGCAGCAAACCCTCGAAGGTGTCGAGTCCCTGGACACGAGCACAACGAAACATAAAGCTAATCTTCTCTTGTTCCTCGAGCAAACGCAGAAAAGTTTCATTGTCACTAGTCATTGAAGTGTCCTCCTCCTCCTCGTCATCGTCCTGGGCATTACCGTCGAGCGATTCCTGTGGATACGGTGCACCGTGTGCCAGGAACTTGGGCGACACGGGTGGCGGTGGCGTCGACGTGGAGCTACTTGCTTCCAGGCGATGTTGATGTGTTGTCTCCAGCGACGATTGCTGCTGTATTGAATGCTGCTCCGCTTCAGCTAGAATGCGCGGCTGTTGCTGTCCATGCTGGAAATGGAGTTTGCTGTCCAAACTGGACGCTACCTTGTACTTCAACTGTCGATTGTCAGGCAGTTCCAGCTCAGGTCGATACGGATAGTGCAAATAGAACACATCATTTCTCATAGTCTTTTTCCGCATGCGATGAGGTCCTTCGGTTGTGTCCATTATCCATTTGTCCAGCGTGCAACATCCAGCTGGACCCCACAAGCCGCGTTCGCGTGTCAGTTCCGTTTCAGATTGCACCCAGTCCTGGTATACATAGCGCTGTGTATGCTGTAGCATTTGCTGGTACTGTTTGGTCCGCAGCTCCAACAGATCCTTAATCAATTGAACATGTATGCCGGTGCACTCATAAGCGGATTCTCGGCTCATATTTGACTTGGTGCGCACCAGCTCTTCCTTTTTCACTTTGCTACGACTGGCCAGACGTGTAAGTCCACCAGTTACCTTTTGTATCTTGGATTGGATTTGATTGTGTAGCTCCCAGGGCACGCGATAGGAGGCTTTGCGTTCGGCATCTACGTAATTGACCCAAAGCTTGGATGCCAACTCCATGACCTGCTCGCGTGTAGCATGCAAATCAGGTGCCTTTGAGTTGGGCTGTGGTGGGGTAAGGGATATTTTGAAGACTTCTTCAATGGCGGGCTTCTTGCACACGTACAGCTCCTCCCATACGCGGAATGCGGCGCCCACAATGAGATTACGACCCTAGGGATAAACATGTTAATAATTGGTAAAGATTAGTGTTATAAATTGTGTCACCAACCTGCAATTGATTGAGATCCTCATCTTTGGGTTCGGTTGTCTCTGTTTGTGGGTTTACGTGCCAAGTTGTGTTGCGACTTGTCGCCGGCTCCAATATAATCTTCATGTCAGCTGTCAACTGCAGCAGACAATAGGTGAGACAGCCTATGAACTCCAGCTCATGATTTCCAGCGCCAAAGATCAGCAAGCGATGCTGAATAATTTTGTGCAGCGCCTCCAGAACGCTCATCTGCTCGGCAATGGAGTCATCGGTGGGGCGGGAGAGCAGAAACAAAATGCTGCGATTAAGTGAATGATGCAGTTGCTCCAGAGATATCGACGAAGATCGTCGCTTTGCTTGTGCAATTAGTTTGATAACAAAGTCAAAGATATCGTGTGGATTCCGTGTGAGGCAGCCCTGCCATAATTTGTCCACAATGCGGGCCGTCAGATAGAAAACGTTGGGCGCAATGTGCTGAGTGTGGCTCTGCAGAAGCGGCACTAGCGGTAGTGCTGCCTGCTCTCCAACTAGCACATCAGCGGCTAGCAAATGATCCATAAGGGCAATGATGATCTGCGTCTGGTATTGCACTTGTAGTGGCAGCTCCGCCGTCTCTGGTGCGGCATCCAGCACAAGATCAATGACAGGCGAACTCTTGAGATGCATGTTCAGACCTAGTGAGTCCACTACGATCACTCGCAGGAAGTCAATGATGCACTTGCGCACAGGATGTTCCGTTAACTTGGGTTGACTAGCAACAGCTGCATGTAGTGCATCCGGAGTAGGCAGCACAAAGCTGCTGGCAGTACCGTCGGTGGGCGTAGAGGCGCCACTATTTGGCTCTGAGTTGCCAGATGCTGAAATCTGTGGAAATAGTACTGCGACCAGCGATGTAATTACATCTCCGGCCATCATTACGGGCGTAAAATCGTTGAGATTCTGATAGAGACTGAACAGCAGTTGAATTATTGTCTCTGGATGACTATGAAGCCAGGCGGCACACTCCCCGCCATGTACAATAGCACGCACCATGGCCAGTAGCACACAGACGCCTTCAGGACAGACATTCAGTTTTGGTAGCTGCGTATTGGCTGAGACTGGAGCGCCCCAAAGGAATGACCAGACACGATCCAAATCGAATTTTGTATGCTCGGTGGCCAGCACCTTGACTGGTTGGCCCATAATCAATGCCGTCACCAGGAAATACAGCTCCGGTACGTCCAAATGATGTTGCATTAGCCATTCAAGCAATTGGAAACCTGTAAGATGGATAATTTAACATATATGCATTCGATTCTTATATACTCGTACTTACCAGGTATATTAAGTGCAGATGTTCGCACCTCACCCGCAATCTGGGTGGGCAAATGTTGGATGGTATTTTGAGGCGTGGCCACGATGACAGTGCCTGTGCCATTGCTAGGGCGCTGGTTGAGCTGCTGAGCGCCCAGACCGATCATCTTGCGCTGGGAAACCATTTCAGTAAAGCGCAAATATCCACCATTGTGGGTGGCATCGCGAAAGCGAATAAGGAAACTATCATTGGCGCAGACGACCACCAAAATACGAACAGCTATAATGACTGTGGTAAAGTGGACGTGTGGCTGCATGAAGAGCAGCAACCAGTCCATGCCAAGTGTCTTCGAGATGTCATCGCAAATGACGTAGTTGACGGTATTACGCGGCGTAAACAGAAGTCCGTGCAACAGGGAGAGGCAACGATTACGCAAGTAAATATTTTGTGCCGCACCCTCCTGATCATCAGCTGGTGTCTTCATGCTGGGCAACAGTATGGAACGCTCCACGAAGTCCTGCATGCGTGGCAACTTTGCGGCAACATACTGACCAAACAGCAGTAGATCCGTGTGCCTAGGTTGGCCACCAAGCAGTGTCTCCAGCAGATTAAAGAGTATCTCACGCGTGGAATGATCCTGTATGTGTGTGATGATGTGCAGCAGTTTCACCAGCAGTTGCAGGTCCCGCATTATTTTAACATTTTGCTTCTTCTCGTTGGACTCCACCACCAACTCCAACAAATGCTCCAGCAGTGATCTTAGCAAACCATTTGGCGCATTATGCCAAATCTCCAGATCACACAGTAAATCCTGAAAGGCTGTTACATTCGGTATGGCGGACATGTCGTGACCGCTGTTCACTGTGCCCACCAGGCCAAAGGTCAAATGCAAAATATGTGAGTTCAGCAGATGTTTCTTCTTCTTGAAGAACATGCCCAACGTCTGATAGCAACGTTTGCGATCCATCTCCGCCTGAGCTGCACGATTGCTTCGCACCACGCAGGTCAGCGCCTTGACTCCTGCGTACAGCGACTCCACGTCTTGTGCCATGGCGATGATGCCCAGTAGTACATTACATCCACCCACAGTGTCAATCATTGCCGAAACGGGATGTGGACTGAACACCCGTACGCCCAAATAACCCACAACAACGCCGCCAAGCGATCGGCCAGCGCCAGCCAAGTGACCCGCCGAGTTATGCAAAATTCTATTTAGGAATGCAGAAAAGTTACGTTAAAACATTGAATTACTATCGAAGATTAGAGTATGTACTCACTTGATGGGAGTAGCGTTCTCATGGGAGTTCATGTTTAGCTGCTTGGCTATGCTCTTGTTATCCGCACGACTGTAAACCTTACGTATCTTAACCAGCGTCAGCTTGGATACTGCCTTAGCATTAAGACCGAGCAAGACACGATCCTCGGGCACCAATGGCGCTAGTGGTTCCGCTTGCTTGCCCAACTGTGGTGCTTGCAGCGAGCCCATGTAGTGGGGTCCCAGCTGATAGATAGTCTGAGCAGTTTGCTGCGTGAGCACATCCTCCAGCAGATGGCAGACACCCTGTTTCCAGCATAGACGCGAATAGCGGCGCCAAATAGGCGGTGTGCCAATGTAGCCAAAGATCTGTGTAGCCGCTGTTAGATTGGCACTACTAGCACCTGGGTGCTGGGCGATGTAATGCAGCTTTTGCGTATGCATTGGCACTCCATCCAAGTAGAGCGATAGACTGGAATTCTTAAGCACAGCGCGATTCAGCACCACGACCAGATTGTGCCACTGACCTTCGTGCAGTAGATCTGGACACCAGATGCGTGCAATGCCATCATCAGAGCCCTCCGGTTCCCAATCACCAATACCTTAAAAAACAGAAATGTGAATACAAAAACGAATTCCGGAATGTGAGAACTTACTTTTCCTGGGTGTGACTAGCGTTTCCTGTGTGGATACTACAATGGCCTTATCCCTAGCTGAAAGGAGTATAGACAAACAGGCTAGGTTTTCCTCACGTGGATTATGAATGGTGCGCACCAGCGTGAGTAGACGAACACAGTGCGGATCTGTCTTCGGATCGGAGAACTTTTCAACACAGAACCACGTGGAATAACTAAGACCAGTTTGCGGTGGAAATATTCGGTCACCAGCACCGATTCCTCCAATGGTGTTGGCGTCAATGGTGCCGCCAGCTGTGGCTGTGGCCTGTGGTGCTAGCGATGGCAAATACATGCACCCAAAGCCCTCAGCGGACATGTCCAGCTCTACAAACGGCGGCAGCGTGCTGGATCCATGAGCACGAAAGTCACGAGGTGTTGTCATGGAAACCAGCGTCTTAATGCGAGTAAGGGGCACGGGGCCGCCTTGCCTATACGGTTCCTGCAAGTCAATGTCTGCACAGGACAAAGGCTCGCCGAGGCGCAAAAACTGACGCAGTTCGGTGGGCTGTAGAGCCTGTGCTGCCAGACGCTCCAGTATATACTGCATTGGCACATGCAAGGGATGCAGCTCTTCGGCTAGTGCCCGACGTGTCAGTTTTAATAGCTGCTCAGCCAGGCCGTGATCGCACATGATCTGCTGATTACGTTCATTGCGAACCAGCGATTTAATAATCTCGCTCAGGTACACCTGTAGCTGGATGGCCTGCAATGGGGACTCATCATATTGTACACCGGGGAGGAGCTGTAGCATGCAGAGCACCACGCCCGGATGTACTATGCGTGGCTCCGGTGTCGGCTGTGTCAGATTTAGCTGACTAGGATGCATTGGCGCCGCAAGTTCCTTGCTAGGCGACCGCGTATGTGGCGCCGACTCACTGAATAACGTAATCACTCCGCTCAAGTTGGGCGACTCAAAGTTATCCAAGGCGATGCTATACAACAGTCGGAATACAACACAAATGTAGGACAAAGTGCTCGGTATATCTTCCGAAAAGCTAAAAAGATCATAAAAAGGTTATAGGATTTATCATAGTATCTTTTATTAGACACTTACCTTGTATTTAAGATATCGCCACTGAAAATCTCGTGGTAGTACTTTAGTAACGTCTGTTGTGGCTCATAGGAGCCGGTGAAATCCTGCAGTGCCGTGTCGCCTCCAAAGCAACCCAAGAGACGCAAGGTGTCACACAGCGAACTGCTGCAGATCTCCTGATGAAAGAACTTGGCATTCGCAGGCTCAAAGCGCATTGCGGTGGCCAGCGTCTGGCATACGATCTGTAGCAGCAGTATGAGATCCTGTTGGGCTATGCCCGGCTGTGTCTGCGCCATGCTACCATCCAGCGAGACAAAGACGCTAGTGAGATACACAAAGCCTCCCACCTTGCGAAAAACAGTACGCGTGCGATGCGAATCCTTGAGACAGCCCAACAGCATGTTGAGTATTTGTATTTTGAATTCCACCTGATGTGGACTGATGCTGTGCATCAGTGAGAGTATATACAGCATGTCGTCGTCCCCACCTGCTGAGAGTATCAGCTCACGCACAATGCCTAACGCCTGCGGTCGGCAATGCTTGAATTTAACCAGCTCATGGGTACACTTCGCTCCACCGTATTCGCGAAAGATTTGGGCATTATTGTTGCCACCGCCGCCCAATAGCATAGTGAGTGCTTCTGACACATGTTTGCCCAGCGTATCAAGCAGATCTTCTTGTTCCTCTGCTGCTTGTACCACTAGCGATTCATCACCCTCGGTTATCTGTTGCACATGATCTGCATATCGATTAAGACAGCCGACCAAGATCTCCAAAATGCCCACCTCGCGGTACACGTCTTTAAAAACGCTATTGTGGCGCAGAATATGGAGAAGCGTTTTGAGGCACAGAATGCTGCAGGAGGTGGACTGATTGTGCTTGAGTAACAGGGACAAGCTGATCAGTTCCTTGCAGGGCACAAAGTTGAGCTGAAAGACTATAAATTCAAGAAGATCGTAGAACTTTTCTTGAATCTGTGGGCTCTTTAGATGTATACGCTCCGCGAAGCTGCTCAAAGTATTTTCCGACTCGAGTATGAAATAATTCGCATTCTCCGAGTGATACACACGCGAAATGGCATCCAGTATGGTGCAGCAGAGTCCAGGTGTTGTGGATTTTAGGAACACCGTTTGGAGCACCTGGAATGCATACACATTGCGTACACACGTCTCACGTGAACTGGCCTGAGGCAACTGAAAATTCTGCAGCTTGAACACCGTATTAAACTGAGCAGCTGGCGGACGAAGCTCGTAGAAGCCGCACATGCACAGTGAAGAGATCATCAACACCAAATTGCGTATAGCAGCCTGGATTTCCAGCGTTTGACTGCGCGCATTGTCAAATCTACAAAACAATGCAAAATATATATTAAATGGGATCAAATGACTTAGGAAATATTAGTTAAAGTTACTTGAGCAAAAAGTCGCTGAGAAAGACATAGCCTTGGGAGGCACGAAAGTCGTCCAATAGTATCTGTGATACTTGACTAGAATCCTTGAGAAAGCAAAATACGGTGACAAACATTTCCACTATTTCTAGCGGATTTCCAAACGTCAAACGTTGCATATTATCTACACAGAGCGCCATACAGCCCTTGGCTAAAAGAAGATAGGACAGCACAATATAATGAAGGAACTAAGCTTGGATATGAAAACGTGTACTCACAATGTATATAGGTAACAACGGCATCGGTCAATCCATGCCTTGAGATGGTGGTTAGAATCTCGGCTGCATTCTTGCGCCAAACGATATTTTGCATGGGACATGGCGAAGTGATGGCCGAAAACAGTAGCGTTAGATCATCCATGCGAGCCAGTTCCTCGGCGGGATACGGATAGGAGCATAGTTTAACCAGCAGTTGCACAAAAACCTTTTGCAGCAACGTGCGACGCTCGTGAGCATTGAAATCGCTGACACTCGCACCATCTCCAAGCGGAACATCATCTTCCACTTGGGGCAGATCGAAGAACAAATACAAGCATTTGACCAGAGTGGAGGGTACTGCTGCCGCTGTCATCACCTAATAAGAAACATTTGAAACACAATTAATAGATAATCAAATATATTAACTGGATAACTAAAATGTTATATCGAAAGACAAAAAGTCTATTATATGAAAATAATCACTGAAAATTATTATAAATCGTTCTCACCTGTATGAGCGAGACATCGCCATTGGCCAAAAGATTTAGAGTGGCCAGCAGCAACCAACCGCTGCTGGTATCCTCAGTTGTTTCCACCTCCAGGAACTTGACAATAGCTATGGAGGCAGCCTCCGTGCTTTGATTTGATGCACGTTTGCGTATCTCGCTGACCATAAGGCGGGAGACCTGTTGACAGAAGGCAACCACATCCCAGAACTTTTCGCTCATATCATTAGCGGGGCAGCTGCTAAACACCTGTTATACAAAAAAATTTCAATAATTTGTAATGTTCTATTTTTTATAATTATTATAAAACAAACCTTGCAAAACAGTGGCAACATTTCATAGAGTTTGCCATCCCGTTCGTTTTCGCTTAGCGGCTCCCTCGGATGTGTGTACTCGTTAAAAAGCTTTTTCAATGTGGCCAAACTCATTTGTATACGAGCATCCTGCAAGGCATCCTCGCTGCTTCGTCCATTGGCAGAACTAGCACTTGGATTGGCATTGTTTCCACTGCCTGTTGCGCTGTTGGGCCCATTGCCACTGCCAGCGCTGGCAGCGCCGCGTAGCTTGCGCATAACGTTCATCTTTCAGGTGTGTGCTTGTTGTTGTTATTGTTGATTTTCAAACTGCAAAATGTGCAAAATAAATGTAATTACTTAAATGGTTGAAATCACATCATCAATGCTTATTTGACATTCTACGAGTATCAGTCTGGATGTGACTACTCGCACCCGCTTTAATTAGCGCCTTCGCTGTGATTCACCGGCGCAATTGTCTCGCACAATTGTTATCGTTGTTGTTCTGGTTTGTTGCCATTAGTATACAATTGTATTGTACTACACTTTTCAAACCACAGTGTTCACACACACATTTAGCAATGTGAACGATCGTGAGATCGTTGCCTCTATGTATAAAACTGTATGTGTGTGTGTGTGCGTGCGGGAGAAAAAATTATAATTAAAGTGTGGACGACATTGCAGCTAAAAAGCGTTTCCGAGTTCAATGGGGTTAAGTGAGTGTAATTTCTTTGCCTAATAAGCTTATCAATAAGAAAAACACATGTATTTACGCAGATTGCTATATTAAAAGTACCAGCAACGGCAACAGCTGTTTAAAGTTTACTCGTCTCGCAGTTACTTTTTGCTATTGTTTTGCTCTTTCTTTTATACACCTGCTGCCAACGCATTTGGGCCATGTATCTGTAAATGAAAAAAAAACTAGCACTGCCTCAGGCCGCTGTTTGTGTGTTTTCGTTATTTTGCAGAGATTCGTTTTACGCTCTTTGTTTTGCTCGTGTCAATCGCGATGCTACGACAATTTTTATTGATTTTTCTGCTCTCTCTTTTCACTCTTGGGCCAGCGGAGCACCATCATTCAAGTAGCAATTTGTAAACTTTACTATTGTTTTTCGCATTGTTTTCACAACTCTTGCCACTTACTTTTAGTGCACATTTTTAGCAGTGTTTTTATTTTGAGTTTTTTCATTAGCTTTATTAACTAATTTGTTTGTTTTCACATTGAAAAATTGGTTTTGTTGCTCACGAACGAATAGGTGTTTAATAGAGATGTGCGATATTTACGTGACTTGTTAACGCTGTGACAATTTATCGATAGGTGATGATTAATTTACGTAGAGTCGCTGTTAAGTGATTTATATGTAACTGGTTACAACAAGTGTTACTTATAACTGTTTTTTCTTCTTCTTTGAATTATTATCACTATGAATAACATTTTTTTCAATTTACCTGGCACAACAGTTCAGTAGGTCTAATGAATGAAAGTCACAATATTGGCCATCCCTGTTGCTCGCTGACTGTGTTAAAAATTCGCACATGCTGCTTTGCCAACTCTCTGTAGACATTGATTGCGTTGCCAACTACCATAAAAAAGATGCTATGCCGCGATAAAATTTCAATTTAAATATTTTGTTATTCAATCAAAAATTAAATAATAAAATGCATAGCTTACTAATTAATATAAATCTTGAGTATTTAAATGGAAAACGCACCTACACATATGAACACTGTCATGGATTTGTATGCTAACGATAAAAAACAAATGAAATAAATATTCCCTATTTTTAAAACATCTTAAATGGCAACGGAAGTGGAGCTACCCGAGGGGTCTCAGGAGGAAAGACTTATTTCGTCTGATACATCGTCTGAAGAAGAAGATGATTCGTCCGGAGCGATTTGTATAATGCCGCCTCGTCCGGGCACGGCTCCCAAGAACTTCCAAGAGCTGTATATACCGCGGGACCAGTTGACACCAGTTAATTATCCTATACAGGAGGCTCAACGTTGGCTTACGCTAGTTGGCAATAATGGGAAGGTTTACCGATTTCCTTTGCCCACTATTTTGCCAAAAATAATACAGACACGATTCGTGCCGAGGGGTGAGCTGCCAAAGGATGTGGCAGTAGATCGTCGTCGACGACAATACAGCAAAATCAATCTCATCGAGGAGCTAAAAAGGGCTGGACTAACGGATGATGTGCTCCAGCCCACCGAGGAGCAATACAATATTATGTCAGAGTTTGCCTTTCCACATAAGTTTCCACTGAGCTTCTTTGACGACAGCAACTACGATATTAACTCACCAAAGGCTTGGTTTGATCTGGGCGTAGTCGGTGATGTCCATTACCCGTTGCCAGCACGTGCCTACCTACCATACAATAGGAGCCTACGCAGTTGCCGATGGGTCACGGCTGCGGTGACTTCGTACAACGCGAAAACAGATTTGTGGACACTCACGTCTCTGGATGATGAATGCAGCTATGAAGTGCCCAAGCTGCAGTTCATGTTTTTGGCCGAGGATCCGCACAAGTACATAGAACGGTTAAAATCGGCTATCCACGAACGGCACAAGGGCGAACAACTTATGTTTATGGAGCTGATTGTGGACTGTGTGTTGCATGACGATATCGAGTCGACTACTTTCGAGAGCTTTAAGCCAATTGAGGCGCTTTTGCATCGGTCCAAGGTATCAGACCAATGCAAACGGCGTCTGCGTTCCGAAGTTAATATCGTCTTTGAGCGCCTGATGGCTCTTTATGAACTCGAGCAGTTCATCATCCACATGCCCAAGGAGTTTCCGCAGTTCCAAAACATTTCGTTAAAAGAGTTTATGCCAACTGCTGCACGGGTGGATTTCGCCGATCAGGAACGCCGTGAACTGCAGGCCTTGGGCATCAACATAAAGATGAGACGCACTATTTGGCTCGGAGAAACACTCTTCTATTGCGGTGGCGGTATTGAAGCTATGATGGGCGTCGCCAGTGAGTGTCATCATGTCGAAACGCTATCCATATTTGTGTGCAACTTCAACAAGCCAACGGCATTAACGGATTTCCTCCAAGCGCAGGAGGCGCATAGCGACAGCGTAGCTACCTTCCTTAAGGTTTACTGGCCACAGCAATTAACTACAGTGATTACTCTGGTGCTACGTGCACTCGGCAAGGGCTGGCTAGACATCTCTCTGAACAATTGGACAGTATTTCAAATGTGTAAGATCTCCAGGTTTATATTGCAAGTTAAATTTCGCATGCAGGAGTCCATGGAGGTGCTGCTGCTGTCCTCACTATATAACTTCTCTAATCTGATTTGTGAACCCTGCAAGGATTTCTTGGAGCTCAAACCCAGCTATAAGTGGACTTCAGACTTCATAGAAACTGAGTTTCCCTATGCCAAGCCCGTATTTGCTCTAACCATAGGTATAAATGACGACCGAAAGGTCTTTTATTCCACCAATCCCGAAGATTTTCAACCTTCCCTGATGGACATTTTCAAGCGTGGCCTGGAAAGAACCTCAGGAGTACGATTGATCGATGCGGACGTCATGAGCAATATGAAATTTGCACACAATCTTTTTATATTAACCGTGGAGCTTATCGAAGATAAGTTTATACTGCAAAACGAACTGATGCGTCGTTGTTATGCCCAGGCCATACTTCCCCTCAAGGCGTATGCTCGTCATTATGAAAGATTCATAGACTTTTATTTGTTGAATGTGCCGGAATTTATGAAGAACTATGCGGCGGCTCGTAAGCCATCTTCACAGGTCAAGTGGGATATCAATGATTACAAGCGCCAGAAGGAGGAGGTGCGTAACATATTGCCCTCTTACATAACCATTGGACCCTTCTATATCAATGTGGACAACCTAAAACAGTTCATTATCAAAAAGTACATCGATTTAGTGCGTCGCATCTTTGAATATTATGTGGATCGCATGTATGAGACGAATGAATTGATCGTGGATCGGTGCCTGGAGGTGTTTCACAAGATTGCTATAAAGCCCACCAGCATTGAGCATTTGTTTGAGATTAGAGACTATGGGCTTATTGTGCCCGATGTTGTCGAGGAGATTCGGGCTGAGATACAGGTCATGTGGCTGGAATATGATATGCTGGATAGTTTCTTCTACAATCTGCCTGATCATCAGTTTGCAATGAAGTGGAATGCATTTGCTTGGCCTCATCAGATCCTTATGCGACTTTCCACACTAAAGGAGGAACAAAAGATAGATATAGACGAATTCCTGCGACAACATTACAGTGAGTGTCAGGGCTTTGAGGAGCGTCTCGAGTCTCTCAACGATGAGGTCCAGGCCTTTTCCTTAGCCTTCAATCCTAATCGAGCCCAGGAGACTTCAGTTGATATTAAAAAGACCTGGGCTCTGATAAAGGAACTGCAGAAAGTGGGTCAAACTCTACAGTTTAGACAGGAACTCTTTGAACTGGAACCAATGTCCACGGAATTCCTCACCAGCATTATTGCAAGCTTTGAGCCTTACAAACAACTTTGGTACGCCTGTGCCAACTTCTTGAAACTGGAAGAGGCCACCACGGGCAACCCCATTGCACTGCTAGATCTGGAAGAGGTCACGAACACTATAGCAAACTTACGCAATGAACTCGAAGCATCGAAAGTAAATTTCAGTGAGAAGCCAGAAATTATGCAAGTTGCAGTTGTTTTTTTGGAAAAAATTGATGAATTTGTACCCGTCTTTAACAGCGTCAAAGATCTACGTAACGAGAATTGGATGTACCTGCACTGGGTGGAGCTTAGTAAAGTTATTGGTAACGATGTTAAATACACTGCAGCGTTGAACTATCAATATCTTATACGAAAGGGCATTCTGGATTTTCTGCCCGAGGTGCACGAGATATCTGAACGAGCCACTAACGAAGCAGAGGAGATTCAACGAGCCATCGAGGAGGAGGAGCGCCGCAAACAAGCCGAGTTGGATGCCTTATTGTTGCGCAAACAGTTGCGCAAATGCCGCAGAGATATACTCTAGGAAGAGGTCCTTCAGCCTCATTGTTTGTCCTTTCCTTTCAATGCTTCGCTGCGCAAGTTCGGTTGTATCTTTAATAAATTCTGTTTAATCAGCGATTATTTTATGGATCATATTTATGAAGTTTTCTTTGAACTTCCAAATCCTTCTGAGTTCCTATTCTCAGTTCTGTTCCCATTCTTATGCACATTCCCTGTGTCTAATGTGAAAGGTGGCATATAATTCAATATATATTTTCTCTCTTTTAGACCGCAGATTAAAAGGAAATTCAAAGAACTATTTAACTTAGAAGATAGTATAAACATATGTGTATATATTACATAAGAATAAAATGTGGTATTTAAATATTTATCTCTAGGTAGGATGCAAAGCAGTGTCTTTATTAGTTGGGGGTCATCTAAGGATCATTAGCCTACAATATTCAAATGTAATCTTTCTGCTGATTGATTGATTTTATAATTTATGTTTTATATATTTTATATTTTATGTTTTATATATTTATTGGAATTTCTGTTTCTAAGCATCCATATAGCTTAAGGACCGACCTACTGCTATGATAAATTATCATTAAGATCATCGGCCCTATCATTATCAGTTTACTGTTGAAAATTGGTACTGCTCCGCTTGATTGCTTGTCCTGCGGCTTGAAGAACATCACGGACACAGCCAATGGGAGTTCCACCTGCTGATCGCCAGCATCGAACTCCAAATCGTGTCGCTGACCAATCACTAACCTTGCAAACTGCAACACATTCTGATGTGGAACATGTCCATCCAATAGCGTTAGCTCCGCAATATAGAACTCATAGCTGACGCTCAGCAACATGTTGCGACAGCTGAGACTTTGCTGTTCTTCATTGTAAATCCCTTGAATGGGCGGCAGCTGTTGGTTTTCACTAAAGCTGAGAGGCAGTGGTATCCACTTGTCCGGCAGCGGTCTGCCCAACTGGGAGACAAACACTTTGCTTAGGTCATCCAGCTGAGTGCAGTTGTGGGGCAACAGTTTACGCCAAATTTGCACCTGCAATTGATAGCAGTAGTCCGTGTGATTATCATGTTCCGGCACGACTGGAGCCAATTGATGCAACTGGCATTTTTTGGTCAAGTCGACACCAAAACTGATTGCGTGACGCTGCTGCACGCTGTGTTGGCAGAGGGTGAGCCAGTGTTGATGATTCTGACTGACATTGCTGTTAAAGTAGCTAAGCTGCTGCACTTGCTCCTTTTCGCTGCTGTTTTGAGACTGCAACGTGGCTAGTAGAATCGGTTCGCCTTGTACGTAACCAAGTGGACCAGAGCTGGGCTTAGGTTGAGCATCGTTTTTAGATTTATACACCAGCTCGTAGTTAAGCCAAAGCTGTTCGCTATCATCCTGCACGCTGGCTTCTTTCAGCAGCAACTTCGCTTCCAAAATGTGCGTATAGTTATGTAATAAGCTGAACTTTATGCTCTCCACCAATATGTCCAGTTGTGTGTCATTTCCAGTCTCTAAACAAATGACATTGGGCTCCAATAGCAGCTGTTGGCAAATTTGTATATTAATGCCCTGTACATCCTCTGCATCCGAGTCGTACGGTTTGGACAGTAGCTGATGGCTACTGGTCATATTAAGTAAAGCCCAGAGATTACTCTGCAGATGCGAGGCATCGTTCATGAGGCAACTGCTGCGTATAGGCTGCAAATGACGTAGAGGTTGCTTTAGTTGACAATTGGCGCTCTCATAGGCTATGGGCAGCTCCAAGTTGGACAATTGTTTGGTCTCGGACTGCAATAGCTGTAGCGGCTGCCCAAATTTATAGCGTGCTGTAAGCTCTGTAGATGGAAGCTCCGTTTCAAAGGTTTCAAGCAGTTCTGGCCATTTGTTGAAATCCTCCGCGTTGAAGTTCTTGCTTAAGGGCTGAAAACAGAAGCATTTGGTTAGAAAATTTTTAAATGTAACGTTCACATAAAAATACACACCTTTAGTTTGGGTGGCTTTGTGTTAGTGCGAAAGACGCACAACCATCCATCGTCGAGCTGACATGATGGTAGTCCATGCGTGTACTGAAAGTCCTCCAGGCGAGTCTCCAGATGTGGCATCTCCGCAAATTTAAAACAGTTGAAAACCTGCAACATGTCAAATGAACAATCCCGATCACAGCAGCAATTGACTTCGCATAGATCGGCATGAATGTCACATGGGCAGTAGTAGAAACGATCCTTGAAAGATGTCGCGGCTATAGAAGCTGCTGTGGCATTTAATGGTTTTGTTTCGGCGGCAGGAAAGCCTGCTGGCGTGGTGCTGATTCTTCTTGGTGCTGCTGTTGTAGACCGTCGTGGTGGTTTGCGTGGTGGAAATGTTTGACCAGGGGTAGTCGTATTTCCTGGTAGCGGACTGCTAGTACTGATCACATCCAAAATTTTAGTTGTCGACGGAACTTCGGTTGTACTGGTTGTACTTGTATTATAGTTGTGCGAGATGCCAATCTTGATGCAGTGTATCGGTGCTGCGCACATTATAAACAGAGTTATAGAAAGCATGGCTTCTATTTAAATTCCACACCGTATTCCTCAAACTTGCGAAAGATTAAGCTTAGCTCTACAATAACTTTGCCAGAGCTGCACGTTTGCAATTTATAGCTTCATAAGAATAAAGTAGGAATTTGGTTAATGATGAGCATCTTAAGTTTTTGTTCAAGCTCGACCAATTACGTACCGCTCTACTCCTGAGTAAAGCAAATCTGTTTTACTCAGCGCTATGCCGCCACCACCAAATTTTTCCTTGACGCTTTGCCACCAGCTATTTGGTGCAATTTTCCAGGTGTTTATTTCCAATCGATGAGTACCCGGTTTTGAGGGTATGTGTGTAAAGCCGTAACCGACTGGCCAACACTGCTGTAGCACGTTTACAGCGTACACCTCTACCAGTAGGCGTGGCCACCCTTGTATTGCAGCCGCACTTAGATGGACGTCCAAAGGCTGAGCGAAATCGGCGCAGTTTTGCAGCCGATGGCTGGAAACGTGCGTCTGTCCCTGCACCTCGCCCTGGACCAAACGCCAAGCGTTGCCTGTTACCAAATTTCCGATTTATTTACAAAATAAACGGACGCTTATGAAAATTTTCTTACCGCTCTGTAAGCTCCACTTGCAGTACAAATGTGGCTCTTCAAAATCAACAGCTTTTAGAATTTGTCCTATTATGTGCACCTCCGCCATCAATTGTTTTATTCGATTATCCAAATGTTTTTTTGCACTTTCTTATATTTTCAAAAGAAATTTGATTTTTCGCTTGACGTCGTAAAGCGAATCGCGCAATTCTTATTTATGTTTTGACAGACAGTTGGCGTTGCCAAAGCAACCGATTGTTGTCATGACAACCATATCATGTGCTGTCTCTTCTCAAGGATATTAGACGCTGGTTATAAAATAAACACAAAACAATATAATCGAATTCAATTTGTCCTATCGAATTAAACTGTTATTTATTCAAGCTTTTGGCGCTTGTGTATAACGGGCTTCTAAATCGATAAGTATTCGTGCTAAAAGCTTGATTGATAAATTGTGGTGGTCGCCCGATGTTATGTTCAGTGACGTCACAAAATGACAGCGTTGCCAACCTACAAAAATGCTTACGAAGGGATGTTAAAAGGTGGATATCCAATTCAAATGTAAAACCGTTACGTTACGGCCACACAGCAATAAATGAAGTGTTGGATTGTTTATAAGAAGAAGATTACCCATGTTATCAACTAAAACCGGGTATCTATATGCACATTAAAAAAAGATTCATGGCCCAATTGTGTAGTTTTATTAACTTAAAAATTTGATTTTGATACGACAACAGCGACAATTAGACTGTTAAAATTTATTTACCGAGCCATGGATCTTCCTTAATTTGCGGAACATTGTACCGGATTTTAACGGGCGCTAATATGTGCATTATCATATGCTTGCATTCGCTGGTGGCTTGCGGATTCTTTGGGAATACCAACGATTGATTGATGCGCTTAAGAAGTATATGCACGTTGGATCCATCGTACGGAAGACGTCCAAAGACCATTGCATAGCAAACCACACCACAAGCCCATATATCAGACATAAAGGGATCATAAGCAATGCCTAAGAACCAGAAAATAAATAAACAGTTAATCAACTAGAATAAAATGCGTTTTACCTTTCAATATCTCGGGACTGGCGTAGGCGTAGCTGCCACAGAAGGTCTTTGAAAGTACAACTTGATTTTCAGCTGTTCGAGTGTCCTTGCGTGCAAATCCAAAGTCAATTAGTTTAATATTCCAGTTCTCATCGAGCAATAGGTTCTCGCACTTTATGTCCCGATGCACGACACCCTTGCTATGAATATATTCTACGGCACTAATCAACTGCTTAAATAGCGTACGGGACTGCGGTTCATCCAAAAACTTCTTTTCACGCACATAGTCCAGCAATGTGCCATTTTCAGCAAGCTGCATTATTAAATAGACTCTGTGGAATTGAATGTGAGTCCAGGGGAATATAAATGTATATGAATAATAATCAACCTATGACTTGTCTCAATGCTTTGATAGAATGTTATAAGATTCTCATGATGCAGTCCCTTAACCGCTTCGATTTCGCGTGGCAAAAACTTCTGCGTGTACTCGGCTGGAGCCTTTACCTTGGATATTATTTTAACGGCAACTCGCTTTCCGTATTCTTCGGAGAAACCAATTTTCACCTTGGCATAATTGCCGGTGCCTATTACTTTACCCAGTATTATGCCGTGTTCCTCAAGTATTGTCTTTTGTTGCTTAGCTTTATCATCCTTGGCCGTAGGTGTTACGGCTTTGGCTGGATTAGGAGGAGTATCGGTATCGAAGGTATAGACTTTTTGATCCTGGCGCCGACCCGAGGTCTGATCGGTGACTAGATCTTGCGATGAACTTGCAGCAACTGCGAGTAAATTAAAGTTCTATTAATAATTTTAATATAACCAATCAACTCTTACCCGGGTCACCTTTTCTCTTTGGCGCTGTCGCCATTTAATATGGTCCACAAATATAATTTTGAGCAACCTGCGCCAGGATGTTACCGAACTAGTCGAGTGCTGCTGCCGTGCAAAAACCAAAGAATCATTGAGAATTTTACTTCAGCATATTTGTTGTGAGACTACAAAACTGAAAAGCCAGAATAATTTTTTGGCTGTCTGTTATGACATATTTGTTTGTTTTCATTTTGAGTTTTCAATTAAAACACTGAAGTATTGAATCTCGCAGGAGTGTTTTCCTTATCCTAATTTCAAATTTGCATTAAATTCAGTCAAAAGAATTAAATAAGACAATGAATAAACCAGATCAACTCGATATCTGCAAAAAAAATATAAATATAACAATATTAAAGTCATGAGGCCAACCATTCGTATACTTTATGTTACCAATTGTATAAACGATATTCGAATCGAGTTTCAATATTTTATATCTTATCATATTGTCAGTTGTATCTGTTTATCTTATTCCTGTGAATCGATCTGTTTAATATAACTTTATTCGAAAATTAACTTCAATTTCCCTTCAGGTCTGGTCTAAATCAAAGCTGAAAATTTTCAGGGAAAATGGATTTTTTTTTGTTAATTGAATTAATATGCCGTTGGCGTTGCGGTTGCCGTGTTTATGCAGTTGCCAGTTGTGTAATAACTCAAGCAAAAATCAAATAAGCCCTACAGCCTGGTGAAAAAAAGCGATCCAACTCAGCCGCTTTATACGCGTGTTTATATATATGTACATGTATGTGTGTGTGTGTGTGTATAAAAATGGACGTAACTTTTACTGGGCGGCTCAGTTTTTGTCCGCGTGTACCGCCCCTAGCCATTGGTTACCTACATTTTTACTTAACTTTCGGCCCTGTTTGAGTTTTGGTTTATGAAATTTTCACATTTTTTGCATTTACTTTGCTTTTGTTGTGCCCCAACAAGCTGCCACACCCACGCGCATTGCCGCCCCTTGGCTCGCTTTTAAAGTAGCTTAAGGTCATTGGAGTGGTTGGTAAATTTCAATTGAAACGCTCACAAATACAATCAAACACTTTTGTTCAAACACACACACATACAAATCTTTAAATCATTCTTTTTTTTTTATATTGTATTTCTGGCATTGCTTTTCGTTTTGCCATTGCGTGCAAGTGAAATTTTATGTTTCATTTAAAATTGAAATGTAGCTGGAAGCAAAACAAAGTCGCCTGCAATTGGCAGTGGAATTTAATACGGGCTTCTTCTACAGCTCCTGTGTGCTCCTACCTCCCGACCTCTGTTTCAGGCACTGCTGTCCTCGCTTCTGTATTAAATAAAATATTTATAATTTCATAATGAAAAAGAGCAGCGTGCCAAAGATAATGCGAGCCCTGGTCTACACTCACTTTTTTTAGTGTGTTTCAACTTTTTTATGAAACTTAACAAGAACTTAATCCCAACATGAAACATAGATGAATAACCATCCTTGTTGGTTTCATAGAAATCCCGCTTTGCAGTAATTGTAGCCCGCAACGTGTTTCGGGTTGGTTTCCTATCAAAATTTATAATAGTTCCTAAGTGGAGCATAATATTTCCACTCGCAGTGTATTCATAGTGCGATCTTTTGTCTGAATTTTTGGTATTCTCGTTTTGTAGCCAACCTGCGCGAACAATGTTACCTGCCGCCATTTTTGTAGCATGCATGTTAATGCTCCGCCATTACGTTGATTTCACAATATCCCTGCACATCCTGTCCAGAGCACTCTGCATCTGCCTCATCTCCGCAACTCTGCAGTGCAATGTCAAAATTGTTTGTGGCAGTTGCCGCCACAGCTTCGTTGGCAGCGGAAATGCCGCTACCCAGAACAGAGAGGTAGACTACAAGCTATCACACAGAGTAAGGGACTCCAGGAGCGGCGTAGGGCGAAGAGCTTGCCGCTCGCACAGCGACTCCTCTTGCGGCATACGCAAAACGAACAGAACAGCAGAAATGACAACTGAAATATGCGACGCTGTGCAAATTTGTGAGTCAGCCTGACCGGCAGTCCGGGGATCTGTGTTGGGCTTTAGAGCTGGTATTATGGTTATTGCTACGCATCATCCTCAGCAGCAGCAGCAGCAACTTCAAGGATACCTCATGCTTTCTTCTGTGCCCATTTCTATAGCTGTCGGTCACTTAGTTGGCAGTAGATATCGACTAGCACTCTTCTCATCCTAGCCACTCCTCGTACCGGCTCCATTTACCGTTTCGGCTTTTATTCTCTGACGTGATTGAGCATAATGAGTCCGTAAACAGCAGCGAATACGCCTTTGTTCTGGGCCGTATCTGCTTTCTACTGAACGGCCATACATTTCTTTCAATCCATGGGCCACATGGTAATACTTACGCTTCTCTTTTTCGGGTTCAGCTTATGTTCTGTATTTACCGCTTCTTATCCTTATTTATAGTTGCTCCTTTTGAACACATATAAAAATTTTCCTTACGCAAGAATTTTATATAATTTATTTTTTAATTAAATTAATTTTTAAAAAACATATTTGTATCAAAATCTAATTTCTTCTTTATAGCCAAAGCAATTAACGGTATAGAAAACTTTTTCCGTACCAATGTTACTGTGGCATATCCTTTCCAATTTATAGTCTTACCTAACAGTTAAGTCCCTCCCCAAATGTTCTGTAATTGGGCAGTTACCCGCTGGCGATTTCCCAACGCAAAGCCATTGGTATATATTATTTAACCAATTACAACAGGTACTGCTCTGTAGTTATAAATAATAAACAATCAATTAGACAATTTTCACAATCTGTCACAAAGCGTGTAACCAACGACTTTTCACTCTACGATTTTAAGACCTATCTTCTCCTCTATATGTATATGAACTAGTGCCTCAACTATAAAGGTTCTCGGATAAAAGTATAATACTTATGCATCAACTTTATTTTAAATATCATAAAGCTATTCTAGGTTCTATCATCTCAGTATTTGAATAAAAAATTTGGTGATACCTTTTAATATTAATATATATTGTTCTGATTGGGTTTATCCTTGTATACTCCAAACCTTGCAGCAAATGTTGGATATTAGATTAGATGGAAATAAATTGTATAACCTTTTTCAAAATAAAATTGTAATTTGGAATAGCTTTTCTTCAGTGGGATCAATGAGTGTGTTCTTAAGAGTATCTGCTCTTCAGCATGAAGACATGACAGTTTCTTCTTGACATTTTCTTAAGCCCTGCAATTAGCCTTATAAAACGGCTTCAAACAGATTGGGCCCAACAGTTTAGCCTTGTTTTTGGTTGCGTCTGGAGCTCAATTGAAAATTAAGATTAAGAAAAACAAAATTCTGATAAATGATATTCAAGTATCTCAGAGAGCCAACCTTGACGGATTGTATGCCAACCCGAGATGCAGTACTTGGAGTATGGGATGACAGGTTTGGGTTGGCGGCCACTGCCGCAGTACAGCAAATATCCCCGATTATACAAGATGTGGACAGTTTTTATTATAGCGGTTGCTTTCTATATACCCGTATCTATTGCCTTGACATATGTAAAAGAGTTTAGAACCTTCACACCCGGCGAGGTATTTAATTCATTGCAAGTGAGCATCAATGCCCCAAGCGCCTTCATAAGGGGCTTCATATCCTTTCTTAATATATGGCGCTTGGCTGCGCTCAAGGAATTGTTCGACAAAATGGACAAACGCTGCAAGAGGATCGAGGAACGGATGAAGATGCATCAAATTGTGCAACGCTGCAATACGCTTTATATTGTGTATTGCATTGTTTATTCCTGCTTCATAATATCGTCCTTCCTTACATCGGTTCCGAGAGGACGGGTTCCATATCGTTTCTACAATCCTTTTGTGGACTGGCGCGATAGCACTTCGAGCTTATGGATCGCTGCTACGATAGAGGTTATTGGTTATGACCCCAGGCGTTTGGTTCATCTCATACCAGACGCTTTCCTAGTTATCTTCGGCGTGACCATACGTCTTTATATGGGGTTGCTCCGTAAACGTATTCAAAACCTGCGAATTGACTCCGAGGAGACCGAAGCCCAAAGCTATGAGTCACTCATCAACTGCATTCAGGATCACAGGCTAATTCTTGAGTAATTATTAAATCGATCATAATCTTAGTATCTATTTCATCTATTTTATGTCTAGGAGCTGCAACCTTATGCGACCCTACATATCGCATGTCATCTTCGTACAATTTCTAATGGTAGGTTCGCTTCTTGGCTTCACCATAATCAATATTATGTTCTTTGCGGATTTGTGGACGTCAGTCGCTTCAATCGTCTATATTGTAGGGCTCTTTGCTCAGACCTTTCCCTTCTGTTACGTCTGCAACCTGATCGAAAGTGACTGCTATACCCTGGCTATAGCCATATTTCAATCCAATTGGATCGATGCTAATCGTCGATATAAATCCACGTTAATCTACTTTCTGCACAATGCACAACAACCCATTATTTTTACTGCGGGAACTATATTTGTTATTTGCCTAAACACTAATATACAGGTAAGATTTATAAACTAATTGTAATTGAAAAAAATAATTAAAAATATTCTTAAAGGTGGCTAAGTTTGCATTTTCTGTGATGACATTCGTGGATAAGATGAACATCGCAGATAAAATAAAAAGACTTTGAAGCATGTGCATAAAATGAATTGCAACATACATTTTTTAGATATAGATTATAGACTTTTTGAACATTCAGTTATCTTATTAACATATATACCTTTTTGATAATGCAATAAAAATGTTTGATTTTGATTTAGATGGTTTAGATTTAGAATTAGACTCCTAAAATAAAACTTTTCAAAATTGTTGAATAAATACTTTCACACTTGTCTCTGCCTTTTGCGATTTGTTACATTTTTCAGCTCCTACAAAAGATTGTCCCAACCCCATAAAATATATATGTATATATATTCTTGATCAGCATTTAATATCTATTCGTTTAGCACAACATATTTTTACCGCTTTCTTGTAAATATAATATGTATGGTAACATTTATATTCGCCAATTTTGAGGGTATCAACAAATATATAAATGTTCGATAAATACTGAAAATTTTTATAGTGATCGAACAGTAAGCGCCTTAGGTATCTCGTCCCAATACTTTCTATATACATTATCCTATCCTTCATGAACTTATCATAAATAATTTCTACCTCTGGCCTAGGACAATTAAATTTGAAATCTCAATCAACAGCTTTATTCCTCCCCAATTGATAGTAACTGAGTAGTTATTAAAATGGATTTTCTGCACCCCATTAGAAACTGCAAATTGAATAAAAATTATTAATTTTATACTTTTTTTTTTGTATTATTGAGAGCTTTCATTTATAGATTTCAAACTTTATTTACGTGGCAGTTTAGGACTCCAATCATATGCAAATTGTGTTAAATGTGTGTCTTAGCATAGTATCCATAGTAATATTTATTTGTCGGCCTACTTCCAAGAACTAGTAATTGGTTATTCCTTACGAGGACTTTCTGATATGTAATCTCAATCAATAACTAGGTCCCGCCCCCAATGTTTGTAACAGAGTAGTTATTAAAATGGATTTTCTGCACTGCACTCGAATTTCACAAATAATTGGTATGTAAACTGATGACAGTTTTCCCAAGGCAAAACAATGGGCATAGTATTTAGCCGATTTAAATATATATGCGCTGATTTATTATAAATGGGTTGATAATTGACAGTTTGTTTGGACTATAAAATAAGCAATTACCTTTTTCCGTTAGCGAAAACTTATAAAACGGCCCGAAGCGATTTGGGATTCATAGTGAAGCCTAGAATCTCCTTGTTAAAAGTGTTGAAAGTGCTGCGAAAATGATCTTTAAATATCTCAGAAAACCAACTTTGACAGATGATATGCCAACCCGAGATGGGTACAAGTACTTGGAGGAAGAGCATATATTTCTGGGTTGGCTGCCACCTGCTCAGAGCTGCAAATATAGCCGGATGTACAAGATCTGGAGAGTGTTCCTTATGGCACTTACTCTATATCTGCCCATAGGTCTATTCATAACATATGTCAAGGAGTTCAGGACTTTTACTCCTGGCGAGTTGTTTACCTCATTACAGGCATTCTTCAATACTCCTGGCGCTTTCGTCCGTGGCTTGATATCCTTTCTAAATGTTTGGCGTTTGGTTTCACTCAAGGAATTGTTTGACAAAATGGACAAACGCTGCAATAGGATTCAGGAGCGGATGGAGGTGCACCGCATTGCCAGAAGGTGCAATATGTGTGTCCTCTTGTATTTATTTATTTACCAGTTTTTTGTTACAAACACCTACTTTACATCGGTTATAAGAGGACAAGTGCCATGGCGTCTGTACAATCCTTTTGTGGACTGGCGCGACAGCCGTCGGAGCTTCTACATCGCTTCTATTTTGGAATGGATTGTTATGACAGCAACTGCCTTTTTTCAACAAGTGACAGACGTTTTCCCAGTCGTTTTCGGCTTGACCATTCGACTTCATATGAATCTGCTCCGTAAACGTATTCAAAACTTGCGAAATGATCCCGAAGAAACCAAGAGCAGAGCTTTGAGGCACTTATTAGCTGCATTCAGGATCACAAGCTTATCCTTAGGTAATTACTAAATTTTCCATAATTTCAGTAAATATTTCATCCATTTTCTGTTTAGGACCTGCAACCTTATGTGACCCTACATATCACGTATAATCTTCGTACAGTTTCTAATAGTTGGCTTGGTCTTTGGTCTCACCATGATAAATCTAATATTCTTTTCAAATTTCTGGACGGGTATTCCATCTGTCGTCTACGCTGTTGGAATTATTTTTCAGACCTTTCCATTCTGTTTCATCTGCAACCTGATCGAAAGTGACTGTTATACCCTCGGTCTGTCCATATTTCACTCCAATTGGATCGATGCTAATCGTCGATATAAATCCACTTTAATCTACTTTCTACACAATGCACAACAGCCTATTATTTTCACAGCAGGAAGCATATTTGTTATTTGCCTAAACACTAATATAAAGGTAAGTAATTTTATGTAATTGCCAATTAGATAAAAGTTTAAAATATGCTTCTTAAAGGTGGCTAAGTTGGCGTTCTCGGTGGTTACAATCGTGGATAAGATGAACTTGGCCGATAAATTGAAGCAATGAAAAGTCGAATGCCAACAACTAGTTTATTTTTATGTTGAACTAAGAAAACTTTAAGCACAGCTTGTTATGCAATGAAAAATGTATAGAGATAATTTGTAGCTAAACACAGATTAATATTTGTGCAACATATTAAGCTGTTCGCCTCAAGAGTTGGATGTTAAAGGAAATGAAGGCAATTTGTGGCTTCTTTTCAATGCACAGCTTTGAGGCAGACGGGTAAAAAGCAAAGCCAACGAAATGCACTGAAGAATATTGTAATCCCAGTGCGGAAAGGGGCTGCGCCTTCTCTAGACAACGTAGCTTCTTTTGGCATAATAAAATAATATTTTGGCTCTGGTCCAGCCCGGGCAAAAACAAAACAAAACACAACACAAAACAAGCTGGAGTACAACAGGAGATGAAGTGGCCTCGACTTGGCTCATGGGTTATGGCCATGACAGCGGCAAAAGTAGCAGAAGTCAATGCAGTCAAGTGGCCCAGCCCCAGACCAGCTTGGTCCTTTAATATCCCATTGTATATTCCATGGCAAGGCCAGTTTCAATGGGGGCCGAGCAGGCTGTCAAGTTCAAGAATTAGGAAAAAAAATATTTAACAAACTTGGTCAGGGAAATCAAAACAATAATAGTAATATGTGTGTATGTACAGTTTCACATATCTATGTGAGTGTGTGGGTTCTGGCAGCTTTCCCGACTTCCTGTCTGGCTGCCATGATTTTATTTGCATGCAAACGCGTGTCAATGTAAACTATGAGGTCCAGACGCGCTTGCCATGCGCCCATTGCAACAGCCAACAACTATCCAACCATCCAACCAACTAACCAACCAACCACCTCATCCAACCTAACCTCCATTCGTCCTGCTTTGCGCTCACTCAAGCGTTGCCTGTTACATTTTTGGCAGCCAGCCGAAAAGTATGCAATGTCTGCTGCGGCGTTGTGGATGCCTTTCGTGTAGGTACAGTTGCCGCAAGAAACGCATAGCAGTGCCCGTATTTAAGCAATTTAACAGTTAAGTTAAATTTGTTAGATTCCTAGACATTTTCAATTTAATTTTATTTGAAATGAAATTTCTGCATTTTAATGCACAATTGTCGCTCAGCCGCTCGGCCCTCAAAATGCATTTAAATTTATGAGGGCTCAACTGGAAAATAAAAGGGAAATACGCGAATTTCAGTCACGGATTCTGCAATATGCATTTATATATGTGTCAACAACTGCTGCTGCTGGTTTTCCAAATAAAACACGATAAACGAAGTGCAAAATTTGATTATCGAATGCGAACATACTCTTAACAAAGATGAAACATTGCACAAAGTATTACACATATAATTTTATATATCGCAAATAAATTGATGAATTTTGTGAATGAAAAGTAGAATGTCAGACCAATTCTATTTAATTTCTGTTTTAAATACAAATTAGCAATACAATCTACAAATGAAATCTTCAATTTCCAAATCAAAAGCAAGATATAAAGGTATATTCCCCATTTCACTACAGAACTTTTACCTGAAATATGCTAAAAATTATTTTCTACAATTGTTTAAATCCTTTACAACGTTTTTGTATGTTTATTTATATTTATTTACATCCAGTAATAGTCCCATTTGCACATAGAGCACACATGATGAGTGCATAAAAAACTACATAAAAGAAACAAATAAGCGATTTTGGCAGTTGCGCCCACAGAGAGTGTACTTCGATGTATATATATACATATATATACTATATATAATGTATAGCATATAGTTTTTACTGAGAAATGAAGCAATGGAAAATACAATAAATTAATATTCAGTTAAAAATGTGCAAATATTTTATACACGCATATTGCTGTTGTTATTATTGTTGTTCTTCTTATTTCTTTAAACATATATGACCGGCAGGGTTAAGTTATGGAATATGGTATAAGGTCCATATATGGGTGGATGAGATGGAGCTGGGGGATGGAGGGAGTCCGCTCTTAACGGTCACTGAATTTTTCACAATTTTTTACTTATTTTCTTTTCGTGTTAAATTTATGAATTATTTGCGCGCTTGTCGCGAAATTTATGAAATGTAAATGTTCCTGTTGTTGGTGTTGGTGTTGTTGTTGGTGTTTGGTGTTTGGTCTGTGGCATTGGCATCGACTTATCTGCCGTGGTGCAGTTTGTCGTGGCTCAAAAGTAATTTACATGCATTTCTGTTATAAATTAACCGGCCAGTTGCAGTTTGAGTTGCCTTCAAAAACTATCTACAATATTTTATATAGATATGATTTATGCAAATATGTAACAACAATGGCCTGCACATAACTATATGATGGTTAATTAAAAATTCATAGAATTTTACATAAAGTAGTCAACTAATATTCATAGCATCGAATTTTCCACTCAGCCATAAACTCAAAGGCCCACTTAATAAGCCCAACCGCAGGTTTGAGGCGGCAATCAAATTGCCTTCTAACGCTTAAAAGATAACCGAACCGCAAACTAACTTCTATCTGTTTACCACACACCCCTTGCCGCCCCCTCTACACACACACACACACACACACAGACACACATCTGGTGGCCTGCATTATGAGCTCATTAATTATTCATAAATATTGCTTTACGCAATTAGTTAATTCCAGGATTGATTGATTTACTTTTGTCTGCATATGTTTAAGCTTTTCATCTCCCCATTATCTCCTCCTCCTCTCTGCTTCTCATCTATTGTCTCTGTCAGCCCACAATGTTCCGGGCGGCTTGTGGCATCTCTCGATGATTTGTGTCATCTTGTTGTTGTTGCTGTTCTTGTGGCATTGTCTCAATGGTTGTCGTTTCAAGGCAAATAGTTCGCACAGCTAACGACAAAATGCCATAAATGCTTTTGCCATCTTCTATTTGTATAGAGCCTGGGAGCTGGGAGGTGGGAGCTGGGAGCTGGGTGGTGCTGCGGACTGGAGCAGGTGCCCAGCAATGCGCGTGGATGGGCCCCCAGGCCAGCTCTGTGTTTGTGCGGCTCAATGGTTTTCTCAATGACTTTATGATAGTTTTGAGGCGCTTTGAAGTTTAATGTGCTATTCGAGTAGTGAAATTCTCTTAGTCATTTGATATAGACGACTAGCTAGAAAGTCTCAATTTGAAGATTTATTAAAAGTAGCCTTTAAATTTAAGAAATAAGTTAAGTTATTCATCAAATGTTATGTATATATGCATAACAGAAAGAGACCTCTAAGATACTTAGCCTAATGCAGTGAAATAAATATACCTAGAGGATGTGCCTTGATGCTCTATTGCACAGCTGCAAATGTTACTCAGATTAGGCTATTCAAATGAAGAGGCTAATTCCTAATACATATGTATAATTGTGCTTTTCCACCTGGTCAACTGCAAGGATTGACTTGTACATACATAAATACCATATGCAAACTCATATTCATGTTGAGAGTTGATATCTTAAATAAGCTCACACAACTAATCATCGAATGAGATTCAAATTACTACAACAAGCTGCAAATAGCAGCCAATAGCTGGGCTTAAATCGATAATAATCACAACAAATGCAATGACAACTACTAAACGTTGGAGCATACATATATACACATATGCATATATGTACATATGTACATGTATATATGTATATATGTCATACATGTGTCTGCGCGTTGGGCCCCATCTGAAAATTGCAGTCAACATAAATCGCCCAGCAGATGCAACGTTTGGCAGTCGGCTTATGCGGGATGATGTAGCAGCGGGTAGGGGGGAATAATGGAGGATGGAGGACAGATAGAGACGCAAATGGGAGCTGGTCGTCAAATGCCGCAGTTGTATGGTGACTTAGATCCAAAGCCTGTAAGGCTGTGCGCTAAATGCAAATTAATTAGACAAGGCAACTCAACCTCAATACAAGAGGAACAACAACAGCAGCAGCAGCAGGAGCAGCAGCAACCACTGAGCTGGAGAGAATTACCTCCCAGCATTGATTCAGGGGGAGATTTGTCTGTTGGGCACTGGGCATTAGCCTGCACGGCTTTTTAAACAATAATTATTTTGTTAGCCATAGTTATGGGCAAATTGAGCGTCTCTTAACTGGGAATGGGGAATGGGAGCCGCCAGCCTTATTGGGTGCTTATGGGCCAACAATACGTAAGCCTCAATTAAGCTGCAATCATTAGTGAGTGGCTTATTGTAAGTGTGTAATGCGTTTGATGTCGGCACAAGAGGCAGCCCATTGAAAATGTGTCTATATGTTGATGGAAGAGCATAAATGGCAGGCTAATAGCTACTTAAGTGCAGTTTCAATTAATAACGAGGTAATTTTTAAATTTTTATACAATTTTGCAGTCAACTGTTACAATTATCCATATTATATATATATATATATATAAGTCAGCAACACATTTTATAAGTTTCATACATCAGAGCCTTAAAACAGCTTTCCATTAGATCAATGTAAGGATATACATCAATGTGCACAGAGGTATTGCCCTCATTATGTTCAATGTGAATTTTAACAAGCGAGTCTATAAATTATTGCAGAATTTAGAAACATAGTTTAAATTTATCTAATTTTACTTACAAGCATGTCTATGTCATATATATTTAATAATTATCAATAATTTGATTGTTAAAAAGTAACCAATAACATTTTCTTTAAGACAAATATTAGAATAAATTTATTATCGAGCTTCAATTTCTTGAAGATGTCAACTTGAACTGGAAATTTCAATTTGATTGGCAAAATGTGTATTTAACACAGTCAAAGTTGACTGTGTTTGCTTAGAAATATTTAAATTCCCAGTTAAAGAAACCTTTTTTTGTTATAGAGAAAAGTATAGAAACCGCTGTCTCAAGTAAGATGAAGGGCTGCCGCTTTGCCATTTATCAGGATAGACTTTAAGAAGAAAAGTAATTCTTGAGTTAAAGTCTGTTCAATTTCTATCCGGCAACATGGCTATAAACAAGTTAATTCGATTTTAGAGAAGTGAACAACAACCCGCTCAGCTTTATCAGGACTTCTGAAAGTTAATACCCTTGTCCAACTTCGAGTTTGGATGTGCAGTTTCCCAATGCCAATTCCACTTCAACTTCAAGTTTTTGCCCTCCTGCTGGTCGGGGGCTCAGGCTCAGACAGAGGCTCACATCACGGAGTACTTTGTGTCATTTTGTACCTTCTCTGTTCTCCGTTTGGATGTGTTTCACTTGCTTCTGTTGTTGCTGTTGCTGTTATTCTTTTTTCTCCTGTTTCCTTGTTTTTTGTATTGTACTGTTAGCATATTTTATGCAATGACAATGGCTTTGGCCTCGCCACTGTTGGTAGTTTATAAATCATTTGAGATAAGCTGCAGCACAACGTGCAACACCTGATGCCTTTTTGAAAGGATGCCGACCCAGGCCAGCAGCCAGCAGCCAGCAGCCAGCAGCGTGCCATGCCATCGGAGTGTTCTACGTTAAAAATTGCAAACAACGACTAAATGGCACAAAAAACAGGAGCAGCGGTCGCCCACCGAAGGCAGTCACCAACGAGGAGCACATAACAAAATTGAAAATAAAAAAGCATAAAAAAATGTTAAACGGGAACTGAAACAACAGAAAAAGTTCTCAAATATATAAAATATACGCACAGATACCCTTGCAAAAAATACATTAAAAGTATTTCTAGGTAAGAGTAGAAATTGTGGAGAAACAGTTAAAAAAAAACAGAAAAAGTGAAAAGCAAACTTTAGAAAGTGGTAATAATAATATGTTTTTATACTCTAATATATAAAATATATTATATCATAAAGTTTCTTTATGGTTTCATGATATCATAGGTCCTTCTATACGTATACTTAATATTAAATAATCGAATCAATTAGAACTTAATTTATTCGCAAGTAAACATTCTCTACTCGTGCGGAAGATTCTTTACGAGCACACTCCAGTTCAAATTTATAAGACTCCTTGCTGCTAAAGGGCATAACAATAAGAACAACATCGAGCAACAAAATTGTTTGCGGTACGGCGCCGAGCAAAATATGAAAATGTAAATAGCATAAAATGAAGACCTGCAATGGCAGCACTTTTCCAACACTTTGGAGTTGATGACGAGGGGGCATCGGTCGGTGGGTATCGGATGAGTAACAAGTCAGGACGTAGTAGAACCTGGATTGGGTTGTCGGCTAGGGGTAGGTAGATCCAACCCTCTGGCCGACTTCGTGACTGACGCTGAGTGCAAGCTGTTTAGCTTTCATGTGACAAAGTAAATTTCAATATATTGAAATTGTTATTTAAGTAGAGTGCACGTGGAGGAGGAGCGAGGAGAGAGGGGACACAGCAAGTGTTATGCTCCTAGTTCGGTTATGTGAATGCCTGTATGGGTCCTCCCCAGTGGTGGGTGGGTGTTGTTTCTGTGTGAGTCGCCCGGCAGCTGCTATCTCTTTGCCTGGAAGCAGCTCATTCCTGGCCCCGTTACTGTAAATAGTGTCATAAATAAATTGCCGTGATTTGTGTGGCAGCCACGAGAGAGGCGTCTATAAAAAATATCATGTGCCAAACAAATTGCATTTTAAAATGCAGCCCAAGCGATTTTCTAACAGTACTCTGGTACAGTTGCCACCCACAGCACGAGAGTAAAAAACACATAGAATACTCGCACATAAAAAAAAAAAAATACTTCGACATGACTACCACAGCTGAGAGCTAGCGCCCAGCTGGTGAGTATGGCAAACGATTTAATTACAAATAAAGTAATTTTTAATTGAATAACCGCCAAAGTTGATGGAAAACGTTCACTTCACCCACCCACCAGCCAGTCCAAGCGGAAGCAATCCACGCCTGGCCAGTCCATACACATCCTGGCTTAAAAACTGATCGATTTTCAGTTTCGGCTTGATGCGAACAGCGTGAAAAATGCGCATCAGCGTTGCTCTTGTTGTTGTTCGTGTTGGTGTTGGTGTTGGTGTTTGTGTTGGATATTGTAACCATCACCCCACTGACCATAACATTATTCTCACCACTGTGCGTGCCAACATTTGTTGCAAGTGCCTGCGTCTGTGTGAGTGTGTGTGTGCTTGTGTGGACATTAATTTTGCCACTTTTCCGCCCTTTGCATATAGAAGTGCACTGGTTTACTTTGGTCTTGGGAATACCCTACACAAACAATAGGGTTGCACCTTCTCCTAGTGGGATGCTCATCAGAAGTCTCAAAAGTTATAATTAGAGTTTTTATTATTAAGGACATAAGATCAGCTTTTGTATTAAAGTGGAAAAATGTAAGTTTTCCCTTTTTTTAATGTATATTCCAACTATACATAAAGTTTATCAAACATTATATATATTTATGTAAAGATGTTATATATATATTGTTTGTTTGAAAACTATTTCTTATTACCTTCTTTTGCTTATCGCGAGTGCATCCAACTGTCAAAAATACCCAAGTTTTTGTTCTCTGGTAGTGCACATCCCGGCTTCATCCTGCTCCACAATTTACATTCGCTTCTTTTTCGCTGCGCTTATTTGCAATTGCATCATCGATTTAATTGCAAATTAATTGCTTCATCATTGGCTCGCGCATGGCCATCGCCATCATCCGGGACTCTGGCAGGATCTGGCCTCGATGTGCGGCACCACAAGCGAAACCTGCCATCAACCAGGCAAAGTCATCATTGCATTCGAGCAGCTGCCGTTTATTTTTACATTTCGCGCCGGACGCTGCATTACTTTGTAATTATTGTGGCAAATGGTTTGTTTGCATATTGATTACAGCTGCAAAAAGCCAAGTGTGGCCCGACCACACCCCCTATCCCTATCCCCTATCCCTACGCCGCCCCTCTATAGACACAGCCAAAGCCCAGGCTCCTCAGTTCTGCCACCCTCCCAGTTAAGTGGAAGATGCAATTGTGATTTAGGTCAGTTTGTGGCGCCAGTTGTATACTTTTATACGACTACTTAACCCAAGCGATGCTAATCCAACAGATGTGCTGCCAAGGATGGAAGTGTACTAACAACGTTAGAACTTGGTTTAAGCTAAATTCAGAATGGGATTGCAAGAAGTTGATGGAAATACACTCCTTTTGCCATGAATACTACTAAACTTAGTACTAGGATTATTTTTAGATCTTTAGCATAATCTGGATAATCATAATATCATATTAGCATAATCATAATATTATTGGAAATAACACATCGGATTAGACATGAGCTCCAGGTCTCCAGTTTTTAAGTAATTTATTTAATAGTTTAGTTCAATATCATTGCAAGTCTATCCTATAAATATTTATTTATATAAGCCACAAGAACCTAATATTTTGGTATGTTAGTCTTTTGTGTCCCAATTTCACTTAGAGTTTCTCATAGAAATTTTTACTAGATTTCGCTTGCTGCTCTGAACGGACAGCTCTATTCTGAGCTTTGTCTGCTCAATCAAATTTTATAAAATTGCCTGGCGAGCAGTGGCAAATGTACAAGTAATGGAATTTGCAGCGCCAATTGCATTGTGAAAGTAGCCACAACTGCAGGAACTACAACAAAGAACGTGTCCTCTGCCTGCAGGACATAGACGTAGACGTAGACGTAGACGTGGATGTGGATGTGGATGTAGACGGGAGTAACAGGCACATCATAAAGGCAACACAAAAACACAAAAAAATTTGCGGTTGATGCATTTTTATGAAGAGAAGCGCAAAGTGGACGTGCATGAGGTTGCCTCTCCCTTTCCCGCCCTCTCTGTCTATACATGTCTCGCTCTACTCCGCTTTACTTCCAGTATGTAGGAGAAAATATAATAAACTAGAAATATGACAAAAGACATGTTAAAAGCGCACACACAAAAAATGGCACAGGGTGGCAACGCCGCTGACAGCCAACAAAAGTAGACAGCAAGCACTCTCGATAGGCCGAGCACTGAACCGAAAGGGAGAGGGAGAGGGAGAGGGAGAGGGAGAGGGAGAGGGAGAGGGAGAGGGAGAGGGAGAGGGAGAGGGAGAGGGAGAGGGAGAGGGAGAGGGAGAGGGAGAGGGAGAGGGAGAGGGAGAGGGAGAGGGAGAGGGAGAGGGAGAGGGAGAGGGAGAGGGAGAGGGAGAGGGAGAGGGAGAGGGAGAGGGAGAGGGAGCGGATGGGAAGAGACAGGCAACTGCTGGAAAGATTTACTTGACGATAGACAAGAAAAGAGGCGTGTAAAGTGCTGCCAAGCTAAAAAATATTTGCACAACAATGGAAGCCGCAGAAGAGAATGAGAATGAAAAAAAGGGAATACAGAAAACTGTCACACCGAAGTTGCTATACCCTTTAGAACGTGTTACGTATATGTAGAGTATGTGATAAAAAGAAGATTTAAGATATAATATTTTGAATTTTATATAACAAAATGTAAGCCTATGTTAGCTGAATGATATACTACTAATACTCCAATCTGATCAGGCAACTCAAGGACATTCAGGGCAGGGTATTAAAGTGCACATATTATGTAAAATATATGCAAAGAAAAGATGACGAAAAAAGAAACACACACTAAAAAGGGCAGCTGGCAGTTGGGTTAGCGCCTGGATAGCCGTGTAGTTGGGTAGTAAAATGTAAGTAGCTATAAAATATGAATATAATAGAGCACATCACATCATAATGCGCCCGCAGCGAATGCTGAAATGTGGGGATTCTCGGATTGGAGGCGGGCTGGGAAACGGGTAGTTGATTAAATCTGTGAAGTGATCGAAGTGACATGCATGAACACGACAAGGACACTTGAGGCGCTGCTTACATTATGGCGGATAGTGATGGTTACTTTGACGATGACAATGAAGTTGAAGTTGTTTTCGGAGTTGTTTTATGCAGTAAACGCGTATGAAAAACTTCCGGCATGTGAATGAATAGTGAATAGCTGAATGAATAGTGAATGATGTGTCGCTGGGGTTTACGAGGTTCTTACTCTGATAAAGTGCATTATTAAGTCTCTGTCTATATGTGATAAAAGTTTGTGCAAATGGAAGCTGAAGTTGCTTACAACTGAAGAGAACAAATCTCTTAGGTCATAAAATTTATATAAGGCTTATAAACCGCAATATCAAATGAAGCTAAGAACGTAGTGATAAATATTTAAGAACTCAATTGTCGAAACAATTAGAAAGTTGCAATCGGCTAAGCTTAAGTCTGACTTGACCTCATCCTCATTAGGAACTAATAACTTAAAGACCTACTCGTTAGGGGGTGTCAGCGTTTGCTAGTTTTCAGTTGAGCGCTCAATCAATAACAAAATAAACAACAACAACATCAGCAACTGCCAACGCCTATATCAACACCTTGACAAGGTAACAAAGGAGTCGGCCACAACGCACCCGGACCGAGACCGGACAGGATGCCGGCGTCTGGTGGGCAAAATGTTATGCATTATACAGAAATATGTACTATATAACAATGGTATGGGTAAACATTAACGCCATGGTGTTTGTCCATCAGGAAGTTGCACAATCAGCCTCAGCCATCAGGCAGCCAGTTAGTCAACCAACCAGCCAAGCAGCCAAGCAGCCAAGCAGCCGGCGGCGTCAACGACGTCTACATGCAACACCAGGTCGAAGTCAGTCAGCGCGTCAATAACTTGGACACAAAAGCGGCGCATGGTACTCGTGCTAGTATATGCAACATAATTTTCCGAAGGCAAGGCATCCCAGGACGCACAGGACGAACAGGACGCACAAAGGCCAACGGAGCGAGCCGGCGAGGAGAGTGCCAATGACGCGTTGCGGTTTATTACCAATGCCATTGTATACTTTACAACGATGCCAAAGTAAATGGGCGTGGCTAAGGGGGTGGGCGAAGTATGACATTAAGTGTATAAGTGTGCATCTGAGGTGTGTGTGTGTGTTGACTTTCAACTTAAATAAATTTGCTTTCCAGGCACTGCATAACGTGTGGTGATAAGGGAACTCGCCGCGAAGAAAGGACGCAAATTGCGGGTGTGGCTGCTGTTTGCCAGTTAAAAGCAGAACCACTTGCCAATTCGATTAAATATGCATAAAAAATCAGTGTGAAAACCTTTTAAAATTCTTGGCTTAAAAAAGAAAGTAAAGGCAAGTGGAAGAATTCATATCTATATAAATAAAGTTAAGAAATATCTTGCGAAATAATAAAAAATAGGTCTAAGATATCAATAAAATAATAGTTAAGTTTAGACTGTGAGAATTCTATCTTTGAAATAAATCTCTAATAACTCTCTTTAAGTCCTTCTTCCATTTCTCAGATTCAACAAGTTTATTCTCAGCTTTCCCACAAACCTACTGTACAACCCTCGCAATATACTCCTACACTAAAGTCACTGCTCGAGTTTCTCTGTTTCGTTTATCCTTAGGTGCCTTTTGCTACTTGCATTTTGATGTGCGTGTTAATTTTATTTGCAGCTTTATTTTCATTTAAGTTTACGCTTACATCAATGACCTTTTTTCTTTGTTGGCCATTTGCTGCTGCCCGTTGGCCATGTGGCTATTTGACTCTTGGGCTCTGATGTTCTCGATGTTGTTGATGCTACTGTGCGTTGCTCTTGCTACATTTGTGGCATTTTAGTTGAGTGCATTTTAAGTGCCGTCAGGCCAACTCCCGCCATCCCCTGTTTCTCGGATTCTAGCTGTTATTGCTGATAGTCTCAAGGTTATTGGTTCGCCCACTAAAAGAAAAGCAACATTTTCTGTTTATTATTTACATTTGTCGAGTTGGCCAACGGCGTTTTGTTTTCTACATTTTTATTCGTCTCCTCGTTTGGCAATTGTTTAATAATGTCTAGACATGGCAAGCAACAAATGCTTAAAAATGCCATAAATATTGCATTAAGCGTATGAGAAATCACGTATCCGCAGAGTAAGCCCCGAGTATTTATACGCTCGGGGACAGATTGTGCGCTGCTTGTTTTTGTAGGATTATTTTAATGTATTTTTAATATCAAGTCACAATGCAAAGGTAGCTTATATTGCTGGTGTTTAAGATTGATATTATATATCCAATCAATTCCTTTATTATTATCGTCTCCTACGTTCCCATATAAAAACTTAACAATACTGAGAAGTAGTTGAGATCTGGTTGGTAACATAATTAAAATTCTAACAATCTCCTGCACTCATTCACTCTTTCATTCAGCCTGAATCGTTCTCTTTCTGTAATTGTGTACGAATTTTAATAAAAATGATTTTCGTGATGGCCTCAACGGCGACAGCTGTCTGTGAAACTTAATGCCTTCGCAAAAGTGTCCCCGAAGGCGTTATCTGGGTATCCTGACATCCTCTGGCATTCTCATGGATGCAGGCGTGTTCCTCGTTGCAGGCTTCCAGTTACTCAAAGGAAATGAACAGAAATGTAACAACAAAAGTACATTTCGTATACAAATTGAAAAGAAAGATGGAAAAAAATATGAGAGGAAAACAGCAAAGCCCACAACTTGACAGGAAGTGAGTGCTCCGATATGTATGCTACACTTCTTCGCATTCGCTTTTCTTTGCCTGAAATGAAAGCAAGTTAATTTGATTTGGAAAATTTTGAAAGCGCAGTTGGCAGAAGTAGGCACAGTACGGGAGGAGATGGATTGAGATGGTGTGGGAGCTAATAAACGTGTCGCTCTTGTCGCTTAGGTGACAAAAGATGGGACGGGATGGAAGTGTGTGCGTGTAGGGAAAGCAAGTGAAAAGCAAGGAAATTGAATATAAGTTGATAAATCTAACAAATGTAAGATGCTTTAAATGCTCCATGGTACAGTGTTAAGATTGTGCGAATGTCTCAGGCAATTTGTAGAATGTAAAACTGAAAGTTTTACAACTTTCTAAAGTATCTAAACGCTTAAGATATCTTCTAGATACTTTAATCACAGCAGGATTTGTACGATTTCACTTCTTTTTAAAGGACTAGTCTGGCATTCGCTTAACTTTTAATGTAATGATCGAAACAACCGTGGTTACAAGTTGTTTAACTTCTATATTTTTTAAGTTTTCACAGCTCGGGTCACTGTAGCCTCTATAGGCAAGCATTTCACTCGTAAGTCAGACAACAGAACTGAAAGCAACTTTTGCAGAACACTTCGGCATCCACTTCCACTTCCACTTCAATACGCCAATTGCGACGACGAGGACGACAACAGAGTCGACAGCCTTGTGGCAGCTGTCAAGCGAGACAACCTGACGAAGTAGCTGCTTCAATATAAATAGCTAACGGTATACCTGAGAGCCACCCAGCCGAATCTTACCCTCTCCCGATATTCATGGCAACGCACCAAGGACGACACCGAACAGAAAAGTACATCAAATGTACATTAGTACGGTAGTTAACTTATTCATGTACACAACACAAACGCCCACTGGGCTAACACGCCTCCTTTCTGCTCTCTCCTCGCTCTCTCTTCACCCTCCTCGGCCACATTTTCGTGTTGGTTTATCACTTTTTGCTACCGAAAAAGAAGGAAAAAAATGTCAAATGAAATATAATAAGGGTACGCTGGGTCTGTCTCGAGGTACGAGTACCTGCTTTATAAGCTGACTCCATTTAACTCCTACGCACTTGAAGCTCAGCAGCAACCGGCGACGACGGTGTCCTCCGTCAAGTGCGTCCTTGGCTGGCAGCTTCAATGCTGTCACTTCGCTCTCCACAGACAGACAAAAATTTGTTTTGAGTCGAGCTCCTGCCGCATAGTTTTCAGTTTTCAGTTTTGAGTTCTTGTCGGTTAGTCGCTGGTTGGGAAAAAGCACAAAGAACTTCGGCAAGTGTACAATAGAGTCAAAATTCTACTCCTGCAAGGAAAAAGAGAACCCACAACTGCCAGCGACTCCCCAACTTTTGACTGCCTCAAAGCGGTGACAGCAGCTGCAGGTGAAACTTTTGTCTAATTAAAAAATGCTTCTTTTGGTAAGAAAACTGCGGTTTCATTTGGTTACTTTATATGGCCACCGTTCTGATCAGCTTACGGAAGCAACCAACCCAAAGGGCATTCATACACTTTTAAGCTATTGTTCACATGGTATAAATTACATTTAACATGTATACTATGTATCTATTATATAATTCTTTTTAGACTCTTCAATTCTCCAATGAAATGTGAGACAAACAGAAGCAAAAACTGCACTTGAAGCCATTTAAGGCAACATTTTTAGACGTCTCCTTCAAACATTTCTGTCTGCTGGAACACACTCTAATCCTCAGTCTCAATCGTCTGACTGTCTGTGCCATCTAATAAGACATATTTCATCGTGTCCACAAATTATGCTTCCACACTAAGTGCAATAATTATATTCACATTTTCCCTTTTCTTTGTATGTTGTTTGTCTTTTGAAAGAAGCTTGTTAATGGATTTTTTGTTAAGTTAGTCTGAAATTTATTATTATTAAGCTCAGACTAGCTGCTCCCTGACCACATTGCGACTGTCTGGACCGATAAATGCCATTATTACCAGATATATAAACCTCTTATAGTTAACTTGGATATTAATAAAGTCAAGTGAATAAACAAATTATTATATGAATGAAAGGCTAGCTTGTACGCCATTTCTTACAGCTAAAGACACATCTAATCATATTTTACCTTATAGTTTTAGATACTTATTTCCTTTATTATGTAATGTTTCTATAATATTTTTAAGATCTTTGCGTATCGATAGATCTTTTCTGCATATAGTCTCGCACTCTAACTATGATTATCACACGTTTAGTATCTTTTAAAGAGGCTTAAACCCTACTTGAACTTTATTATAAGTCTTGGGATGCATATGTTTCAAAACACACACACAAAGACACACACCACAGAGGCACACACACACACATTTATAAGTCACGAAGTAACATTTACGCGTCTGCGGTTATTTTGCTTAATTTATGTTGTAATTATTTTGTTTTGCAGTTACCCCCGCTACCCGCTGCCCACACCTCGTATACCTCGTATATTCCTCTGTACTTCAGAGCAAGACGCGCGTTATAAATATTTGCTTATAAATGTCTTACACTTAGTTCAAGTGCGCGTCTTTGTATGAGTTTGTGTGTGTGTGTGTGTGTGTTTGACGGTGTGAAATGTGTGTAAATACCCGAAACATTCACCCCACGCACACAAAAGTTACTGCCACTTCCTCTGTAGAAGTGGGCATACGTGAGTAGATGGGGTCTTTGTCGCCATGTTTGTTTGCAAATAAATACAATTCGAAGTGTACTTTATGGCAGCGCTTATGTCGTACTAATTAAATGTCACTCATACGTACTGTAGGCCGCCACAACATTGCTGTGTTCCTAGCTCTTGGCTGACTTCAAACATTTAATGTACGTTTCGGCATCTATTTTGCATGCTGCCCTTGTCCTACGACTAGTCCTCATCCACTCCCCGACAATCCTTGCAATTGACATGTGTGTGTGTGTGTGTGTGTGTTTAGGCTCTGTCGTGTCGACTAACCATTGATGACAAGAGGCTGCTGCTCGAATGGCATTGAAATGGCGTGCAAATGGCTAATTAATAGCTTGGCTTTTTGCCTGTGGCTTGCTTAAATCGTTATTAAATAGTTGGTATTAGTGCAAACTTTCTACGAAGGGATAACAGCTCGTAGATTTACATTTTAAAATAATTCCGTAATGGGAAAGCAGTTAAGCTGTTTGGCCTCGACTAAAGTTGCCAAATGGGATGTGATAGAGAAACTTATTGATATTTGTGTAAAAGCGTAAGACATAATTCTTTTTTGGAATAATATTATAGGCTGAAGTTTTGAGACCAAATTCATAAGGAACACTGATAATAAAATAAATTGTATTATTCAAAATCAGAAATCGTATAATAGAGAATACAAGTAATAAGTAAGAGTATGGGAATAATAAATAACGTGTTTATTTCACTGGAATACTTTCAAGATTACCAAAAATTTCGGTTACATTCTTGAACAAATTTCGTATATAAATCTACCAAATAATACCAAAGAAAATATACCACAGCCGTTGAACAGTGCTGCCCATGTTTCTACACACATTTAAGAGCTCTCTTTGGAGGAATATAAGAGAGCGGAGTGTCTCTCTTTCAGCTGTTGTTGGCCAGTCCATAAACAAACATGCGCGCTGTCCTTCCTCCTCATCGCTTTCCGGTGGAAAATATGCAACAGAAGACACGGAGGTTGCTCAAACAGGAAATAATGCGAGGTAAACGTATGGCAATGTAAACTTGACGAAAGGTGCGACTAATGCTTTCTCTGTTGCTCCAGCTAACGCTTTCTCGCTCACACTCCTCCAGCCGTCTCTTTCAGTGGGGTATTGCTGACTCGCTCTCTGCTTGATGCTCTTTGGCATCGGTTGTTTGCTCTGGCGCGTTGAGCAAACACAAAATGGGCAAATTGGCAGACACAGAGCGGCAAACAAACTTTATTATGGGTCATTGTAAAGTGCAGCACACATACACTTTCACACACTCAAATGCACACTCGCACACACACGCACACATGAGGGCTGCTGCCTAAGTGAGCGAATTGAATTGAAGTGCCTATTAGTATGCAATAGATTTTTATCAAGCCGATGCTCTTTAGAGCTCAAATTGTTTGCTTGCAAATTGAGTAAGCTACCCAATTGATACAATTATTAAGGGGGGGGGGGAACATGTGCACAACGCCACCCCCTACCCCCTCTTCACCATAATCACTCTCAATTCTATACCCCTATGCAACATTCATAGATTTCGTTTGCTGTGTTTTGCCGCATTATGTGCTATTAATTTTTAAGCCTCCATAATTTTGCCATTTGTGAAAGTCAATGAGGAGAATACGAAAATTATTTGCGGATTTGTAATTTTAATTAGTTTTTGCATTGAGACTGTGATTGTGATTGTGATTGTGATTGTGATTGCAGTTTGCGGATCAAAGTATTGTCGAGCTATTAGGTACCTCTTTTATCTATCAACGTGAATTTACATAAATTTGCGGCTGCCAGTTGTTTGGTTTGGGTTTTTGTCAATGTACTGACCGTAAGTGGCATTAACCATAAAGCACTTAAAATATTGTGCGTATATACACAAATCGCTCGCATACGCCTCATTGCACACGGCCAGCCAAACGATTCCAATATGCGTCTGCCTCTGTGTATGGGCATATATAATGCGATGTTCGATAGCAACTGCAACTTATCAAGTACCATTATATTATATGTTTTAATTATCATATGCACTGTGGCACAGGATGAGAGAAAATTAGTCAATTGTTTGTACCAATTGCAGATAAGATCCATTGCACGCCTTGTGAACTCCTTTTGTAGCCAATAAAGCACACACAAAAAAGTGATTAGTGATTCTGATTCTCTTTGTATATATATTTTACTCAGCTTATCACTTATATATCTCTATAATATATCATCATTCATTTATTCCACTGCAACAGTATTCATTTCTCTATTGAAAACATTTCATTTTGTAATTATTTTATAGCTCAATCAGGCGCATCGATGTTTGAACTGTAGTCGCACCACTGTGGCAGTAGTATCTCTTTTTTTCATCATAAGCATTTACGTAATGTAATGAAATAAAATACTGTGCTTTAATGCATTAAACACAACTGCCTGCGTTTGTGACCCGCTGAGTGTCAAAGTGCGCGAGGTGGATGGAAGCGGGCAGTTTGGTCTGTCCGACGGGTGGCGGGTTGATTAAAAATCACGCATACGCAACGTTGCACATTGAATTTTCGTTTATTTTTTTCCTTCTTTCTCTGGCATTCTCTTTTTTTTGGAATGTTTGTCATTGAATGAAGCGCACTTAATAAGTGAAAATGCGCGTGGCATATTAAAAGTGACATATTTAACAAATAGCTTGGAAAAAGTCGCATCATCGCTGCAATATGAATATGACAGGCAGCCAGACAAGCGGGAACTGTGGTTCTGGCGGGGGGAGAACGAATAAAAAAAGAATTGAAAATTTACGACAGTTTTATAAACAGCTTTCCTTGCTGTTGTTACAACAGTTTTGCACTCTTGCCGTTGGCATTAATTATGAACAAATTAATTAAATTAATTACTCATGCATACAGTACTCGTGGAGTGCATTCGTGGGTGCACTCACTCGCATTCACATTCATTTTTGTGTGGTTTACACAAATATTTATGCTGCCCGCTTGGCGTCCAGAAAGAACTCGGCTTTGATACGATACCCCAAAAACTGTTCAGCTACAATGCATATTAAATATTTGATTAAACTTTAAATAACAACTATTTTTTATGACTCTAGCGTTGTTTTAGCTCAACGGAAATGGGAAGTGCTTAAATACTGTGTAAAACTGAGCCAACATCATTAAAAATTCACCCTCATTCATGAGAAATGTATTATGATATATTGTGGATAGGGGTGACACAGAGGAGCCCAAACAGTTCAGCTCTTAGTTGGGGTCAAAAGTGATTTATTCAAAGCTAAAATTGAGTGTGGGATCCCGAATCTAACAGAATATATTAAATAGTTGTTAGAATCAGACGCTTAACTATTTAAAACAAGCTGAAACTCCTGACTTTATATTGTGCCAAGAAAAAATCAAATAGAATTGAAAACAGTTAAAAGAAAACCGGAAAAGCCAAGCTCTTTATTAGCTGAAAATCTAAACCAATTTGGCCACAAGGAAACATTTTCAGGCTAGCCACAAGAATTGCACCTTAAAAATCAACTGGCCAGAGTACGAAGCGGAAACGGAAGTGCGACCATGGCATGAAGCACTTTCACCAACGCATTTAACCACATTTTAAGCACATTTAAATACAACAAATAAAATATTCAGATGGGGTCTTTCAATGGTGGCGGGGACACAATGAATTACGACGCCACGCACCAAAAAGCTGCAAAAAAAAGGCGAGGAGAGAACAAAAAAGAAAAGTGTGCGGCATGACAAGAACAACAGCAGCAACAGCAGTAATAATAGGAGGCAGTCACCAGGCAGCAGCCACCAGGCAGCAGGGAGCAGGCGGCAGGGAGCAGGACATGCCGAAGGACAACTACAATGAGATGCCAGCAAACAAAGGCGGAGCCAGCAGGAGCGAGTCAGGCAACAGGAGCAAATACTACAAGCAATTTAACATTATTTTAATGCCATCCTCTGGTGTCCTTTGTCTCCGCTTCGCATCCACCCCTACCCCTCTGTCCCACTCGCCTCCCGGAGCCTCCCCACATATTTACATGCGTGTTTATCTGCCATGTAAGTAGTGTGTATAAAATAGAGCGACAGTTATCTATGTGCCTGTGTCATGACCGCCTGTTGCGAGTCCAACACACGTACGTAAGCGAAAAAGAGTGAGTAGGACGACAGGGGAGCAAAAGAGATGGAAAGAGTTTTGAGATAGATGACGAAAGAGAAAGCAAACAACACGCGCTTCAGTTGTAATAGTGTGCAAATGTGTTTGTCATTTGTCTTTTTAACGCCGAACTGCCTCCGACTGCGTACGTGTGGCAACTCCCCAGCAACCCGCTGCGAGGACGACGTTTTGACTTCCGGCGGAAGTGCGCATTAAAATTGCCATTAGCCAACACCGAACACCAACGGGCAAAAGCCATTCACTTTTTGAAGTCACACACTTTTTGGCAACTGCCAAACAATAGGCCCGTAATTTGCGAGAGTCCCGAGCAACCAGATTGCATCAACACCAAGAAAAAAAAGCTTCCAATTGTCTTGCCACTTTCCTTTCTTTCTTTATTCTTTTGCTGACTAATGACTGGCGATTTTGTCCAGGGACCACGAGAAGATTAAATAAGGATCAAATGCTCTTTTCAAATAATGCAAAGGGCACTTTGTTTTTGTTTGCCGCTAAAAGGATTCTCTGAAGTGCTCTAAGCTGTCAATTTGAGACTTTGTAACATACTCAACATTATTTATTGTAAATATTCATTTGCAACTGACATTCTTAGGAATAACTTTACTTGGAATTTGTTAAAATGAATTTATCGCATATTTAATAATGTTATTTTCTACTAATTCATAATATTTGCTTACTCTCAAAGCCAGTAGCTGTTTCTTCTGTTTGCCATTCCTCAACTTTCTGTATCGGAATGTTCAGCTTGCAGCCCAATGGGGCGTCCTGCTCCTTGTTCTGGTCCTTGCATTACCATTGAAAACTGTGCAGATGCTGTGCATTCAACTATAGACTTTATGCGGTACTTTACTGTTATTGGATTTGGACATAAGTAAACTTTTTTCTATTGCCATGTGCTTGTCTTGTATATAGCCCGACCATCTGTTTACCTAGCGGGAGGTTGAGGCAGCTTTGTGTTGAGTTTTTGCTGCACATTCCATGCAAATTGTTGCAAGTAATAAGTACATTGCTTAAGGGGAAGAGGGACAGAAACCTAATGAGCATAAACATCGAATATTTGCCATAGCACTTGACATATTCAACGACGTAATACAGATTTGTAAATGTGCTTAATTCAATTAAATAGTTTGCACAGCTAATTTATGGAGCCACTCGATGATCGAAGCCTGCAATTCCAATTGCCCACCGCATTGTATTAATTGATTTCGAGTTTTGCGACTGTACAGAGTACAGTGTGTACTTGAATAACAGACAAATCGAATTTTTGGAATATTATTCCATGACAAATTATCAACTGCATATTGTATACAAACACACGCACACACATATATATACACACATACATATGACAGATGAAATTGCATAATAATAAATTGTAAATCCATAAAATGTCACAAAGGGAAACTTGTCTGTTTGTAGGCAACTGTAGCTTTAGCTACAGTTCGTTGCATTTTAATGGCATTGCAATTGATATTTCAATTAATTTTCAATTAAAAATGGTTTTAATCGCATATAACGCACAGTCAAAGGACCAAAGGACTGAAGGACTCATTTCAGAATGATTTGTGTGGTGGCAAACAGAGATTTTAAAGTGGATATTTGTTGAGCTAGTGGTTATTAAGCCTCAAGTGTGTGTGTGTGTGTGTGTGTTGTTGTGCATTGGGTGTGAGTTTTGCTTTTTGAAATTGTCCTGAAAAGTCCTTGAGCAACAATACACTCAACGAAAAGAGCAGCTAGAACAACTTTTAGGTAAAGCTATAGAAATTTTGTTTCATTTCCTTTGAAAGAAACTAATCGTATTTCAAATATAAAATAAATGGAAATACTATAGATTGTGTTTTCTATATATATCTGAAAGTGAGTGTGATTATGTGTTAGAGGGTATCGCGTAGTCGAGCAGACTTCTACTTAGTCGGTGTGCAGTGGCAGCAGTAGCAGCTATTATAAAATTGCGGTGGACGTTTTTTGTGGCTATAAAATATCGCTGGCATTAAAGGTGTTATAAGTTGATAAGTTGAATAACTATCGAAAATATGTCGAATGCATTGAATAAATTTTCGTTTAGTTTATTCTGATGTTTTTTGATAGCTAAAAGCAAAGTTTTGCATTCGGGCTTTTCCCTGCGGACGCTCTGCAGTTTGTTTGCCAATTGCCATTCATCATACGCCCCATTGGCACAAAGGTTTTTATTTATATCAATTAGGCGAGCATTTAAAGCCCCAAGTGTATAATTCCATGGATAAAAGAATGAAATCAAAAATCTAAATAAAAATTAAATTTGCTGCAGGATGAGAAAATATTTACAGATTAATTAACATAGTTTAGTTATTATTTATTTTGTTGGCCTGCTAATTAATTTTTGTGGGTTTCCTTTATTTTGTTCCATTTAGTTTTATTTTATTCTATTTTCATTTATTTGCCATTGTTGTTCACTTTGCACTCTGCTGCTGTTGTTGGTTTACCAATTTGTCGCTGTGTGAAGTTGACAAAGTGCCAGGTTCAGTGGCAAAATTTAGCTTAGTTGTTGTTGCTGATAGTTTGTTTAACAAAACCAAATTCAAAATTTAAAACAAGTTGTTGTTGCTGTTGTTGAAAAACCACTCAGTATCAGACGATTGAAAATTAAAACAAACATAAAGTGAACAGAACTTCGTGCAGCTGAAGCCAAGTGTAAAAATAAATATTTAATTGCCCTAATTGTCATTGCATTATTGCATAAATAAACATTTAAAACCTTTGCATATTGAATGCATTTATTATCGTTTACTCCTATTATTATTATTGCCTCCATTTGTTGCCCGGAAATTGCCGTTTGCTCTCTGTCTGTCTATCTGTCTCTCTCTCTGCGTGTGTGTAAAAGGTCGCCAGCCAATTAAAGATTGAACTATGCGTTTTATTTTTATTCTGTTTTATTGATAGTAATCAGTAATATTTGATTGCAAATTTTACATGTCAATATGTAAAAAGGGAAAGCAGCAAATGTCTAACTAACTCGAAACGCACACAATCACTTTAAAAGCAACACTAAGCCTGTATTTAAATATTTATAACCATTTTATATTGAATATAATATATAGATATATATATATTGTAGATATTGAATTATGTTAATGGAAAAACAAACTTGCGTGATAAAATATTAAAATTAAAGCTGCCTCTTTTGAGCCTTTGCCAAACAACTTCACAACGACCACAAAGGCGCCGATGACATGTCCAGGAACAAAGTAACAAGAAGAGGAGGGTAGGGCAAGGGGAAGTGGGTACTGACACAGTTTTTCATGTCGTATGCATTTAAATGTTTTAACATTTCCGTTTAATGTGGCTTCACTTCCGTAAAAATTTAATTAAAAACTGGCATTTTCCTTCTCGTCATGCGGATTTTACAACGACACATGAAAATAATGAATAATTTTTACATAGCAACAACTGCAGATCAACAAAAAGCAGACAATGCCCGAGTTGAAATGCATGTAAAAGCAAAAATATATATTAAAAAAAAATACAAATATAAATCATATGTTATATATTTTTATTTAATTAACAACGCGATGCCCAATGAAGAGCGATTGCTCACATTTCTGATGCGTGTCGAATGTACATATAAAAATAATGCTCGCAAGTTCCAAATGTTTTTTCGAATATCAAAGGATAATAAATGAAAGTAGATGCAGTGATATATACTAGGCTCATAGGGAAAATATATAAAATTTGTTATATTAAAAACAAAACTCTAGTCGAACTATCAATGGAACATCTTTTTCTTTGATCAAAGTATTCATGGAGCATAACCTTAGTTCAAAATACTCATAAGCAATAGGAAAAGTCGTTTCATAATACATATACTATGTTTTATACAATAGAAAGCAATTCTATTTGCTTGACCATCTGGTAAAATGGTCTTTTTAAAATTTTAATAGGGTATCTTCATGTTTAACATTCCTGATCTGCGCATATTTACTTGTAGCTTGTGCATTTATCTGCACTGGCATTCAATTGGTTGTTAAAAGTTCTGACAGCGGACAAGCAACAAGACCGAAAAAGTTGTTATTATTGTTATTGTTATTGTTATTATTACACTACACAACACAATTGAGCAGAGTACAGGAGACCGCACAAAAGCTGCGTTTTTAATTAAATAAATACATGTTTTATATGCCACAAAAGAAATCGCAACGACCTACGTTGTAAGAGTTTAAAAAAATATGAAAAACGAATAAGGTTAAAGTATATTTATTTAAATATAAATACAGTAGACGTCCGCTTTAAAGTACTCTCGGTTAAACGAATTCGTGATTTAACGTACTTGTCAAATTTATACAGTGAGCACTTTTTATAATGAACCTTTATACTCAATTTAACGAACGAAAAGAGAAATGTATTTGAACATAATATAGAATCAACGCAAAAATGTAAAGAAACATACATCACCCATACATCACATATACATCACCCATACATCACCTATACATTACATAAACATCACCCATACATCACCCATACATCACATATACATCACCCATACATCACCTATACATCACATATACATCACCCATTCATCACCTATACATTACATATACATCACCCATACATCACCCATACATCACCTATACATCACATATACATCACCCATACATCACCCATACATCACCTATACATCACCCATTCATCACCTATACATCACCCATACATCACATATACATCACCTATACATCACCTATACATCACCTATACATCACATATACATCACCTATACATCACCTATACATCACATATACATCACCTTTACATCACCTATACATCACATATACATCATATATACATCTCGTATAGACACATCACCCACTTTTACATAAACACATACACATTCACACAAGAAGACACCAAAAAAAGCATGGCTTGGCATGAGCTTAAGTACTACATTTGAGAATCGACGAGAAAGGCAGTTGATATAGGTGTAGCATACTTTTAGGATCACTTTAAGCAATTATAAGTGTATCGATAGCTATCGATCATAGATACATACATACATACACACATACATACACACATACATACATACATACATACATACATACACTTACTTAGGGCTGTTGACTCACTTAAAACGGGTAGTTCTTAGGATTGTTTGTGATGTCGAAAAACATAGTTGTAGTAGATAAAGTTGAAGAAAAAACGCAGTTCTGTTGTGTTTAAGATAATTTTGAATGAAGAACAACTTCAGATATGTTCCATATACTTTATATACCTAATAAATATTTATTTATTTATTGTATATAATAATGATATTCATATCAAATAATAAGAATATTTATAATAATAATTATGTAGAAGTCAAGTTTAACGTACACTCCGTTTAACTCGAAATAACGGACTATTCGATTTAACGTACAGAGGCTGGCATTTAATGGTTCGTTAAGCCGGACTTCTACTGTATATACATATGTTTATATGTATATGGAAATTCGAAAAATATAACACATAAATGAATATATATTGAAGTGGCTGCCACTTTTCGGGTCGACTTTAACAAGTTGCTGCACACAAAATTAAACAAGGTTCGTCCTTTCGCGCAGTGGCTGAGAAATTTGCAAATTATAATTATTTCATACCTGGTCCAAAAGGCAAATTTGCGCTTCACTCGAGAAGGGACTTTGGCCAAGCAGCGGCTCCGAGGTAGACCGGATAAAACGCTTTACAAGCTGTAACCAGCTCCAGGCTCCCAGACTCCCACAGTCCCAGCTTCCCAGTCTCCGAGTCTCCGAGTCTCCCAGGCCGAGCCTCAGCTGCCAAAGTGCGCAATGAAGTGGCTGGCAAAATGGCAGCGGCCTTAGAAGGGGGTAAAACCCGGCGGGACATTATGGTCGGGGCACCGGGGGATGTGACAGGTCGAAGCACTGGGCAAACTTCAATTACAGCTTAAAACTTTCAATTAAAAACTTTGCCGCGCGTGAAAAAAGAGTGCAGCAAAAAAAAAAGAAGTGAAGATCCTGGGAAAAATGCATTTTAAGTCGGCCGAACTGAGGAAATTACCGTCAGGATGAGCAGATTTGCTGGGCAATTAGAAGATGAACAATGAATGGCACTATGAATAACTAAACTACTTTCATATGCATCAACTGCTGGATTATTTAAGTAACATATTAAATGAATAGTTCTATACCCTCACTAGCTTTAATCTTGGACTTTCTTTGCTTAGGCAAAAGTTGCAGATTCCGTAAAGAAGTTGGCATTAAAATCAAGTGAAAGATCTTAAAGCTAACTCAGTTTTCGTTTTAATTCATTTTAAGGATTGCTACACCCATTCCTTGCAGAAGTCATTACTAAGGACCATCAAGATGTTGAATGTCTGCACCTTTAAAAGCAACCATAGACGGGAAACTTTGCCTCAACCAAAGAAAATGCCACACAGACCTTGGCCATATGGCAAATTTGACGTCGCCTACGTCGGTCCACAGACTCGGAAAGTTTGGCTTAAATTTTTCAGTTTCTTTTCTATTTTATTTTCTTATTTTTTTTTTTGCGGCATGGCAGGCTGAGAATGCATTTTTAATGAATCCCTAAAAGGTGAATGTAACCTGCAAACATGGGCGAGAAAAGGTGAGAAAAGGGACCAAAAGGAAATGCAACAGAAAATGTTGCAAAAATTGAAAAGCGCAACTTTGACTTTGCTGTGGGTGTAGTATGCAAGCTATATGTATATTTGTATGTGTGTGTGTGTGTGTGTGTTTGGTTTCTCGTCAGAGCAACTTCATGCAACACCAGTCCAGGCCAAACTCTTAATTGAATTAAACTTTTTAGCTACAAAGTGCAAGCAGAAAAAAAATTTAACCAATTTTTTGCGCTACTTTTATACCCTTGCGACGGGTATTGTTACTTTTTAACACGTTTGTTACACCCACAAAAAAAAACAACATATTTAATACACTATATTTTCCCTTATCCATTCCCTTGTCCATTAAAAACGAGATGTCTTATGTCTAGATTATAAATTTCTTTGAGTAAGTTTAATTTCAATTGATGATATGACAATCAGAAATTCATATCAATTGGCTTCTGATCTCAAAGACTCTAAGATAGATGTGATATCACAGAATATGTATATATATTATATACTATATACAGTATACATATAAGCTTTCTGATCTTTGTTTTACATTTCATTTAAGCATGTAAAATAAGATATAAATGTATAACAGACTTTTGTCGTTCAAATCGAAATCAAATAAAAGTAAATGGAAAATTCCAAGCTTATTTCATATACATAAGACACTTTTCCCTGTCCAATAGTTTATATGAAAAGAGAATCTTTTTAACAAAAATATAATAAAAAAAAGATAACAATGTTCCAAATTGAAATCATAAAAGCCCATTTGTAGTTCTGTGAGAGTATTGAGTCCTTCGCATGGTTTAATACCTTGGAACTTTTTTGATATTCCATTTGCATTTTATATTTCTATGCACAATTTAATATTTTATTGTTACTTTTTGTGTAATGAATTGATTTTTCCCGCTTTTCCCTGTAGTCCTGAAGCAAGCAACATTTAATTGAATTTACACGAAAATTATAAATTCACACAATTGCCTGGCCGTTGCTCGGCTTTATTTTGCGCAATTTCCGCACTTTAAGTGGCATTTTCAGAAATTATTATAAATTATTTATTTGCCGCTTGGGGGTACCAAAAAAACAATAATCAAAACAATGAAATGCGCCCGTCAAAAGCAACAACAACAACAACAACGAGAACAGCAACGACAATAATTGGTGTTTAAATTGACGCACGAATAGAAAATGTACAAAAATTAAATTCATTTCCGTTTGCGAGCGTCAAAAATAAACATAAACATAAATACGAAATTAATATGCCGCAAATTTCAAATGGAAAATGGGAAAGAGTGGAGCTGGGATCCGGATTGGGTTTGGGTTGGGACAGCAGATTTTCCATACACCTGCTTTAAATTATGCTGAGTATTTACCATATTGAAGTCGTCATAAATTTTAATTAAATTGCACAGCGGCACGGGGCTTGGGCTTAGTGCTCGGACTTATTAGGCTGACATATGTGGGCCATAAAATGCCAAATTGAAACTGGCAAACAAATTGAGAAATGGTGAAATTCGATCGATGCGCACTGCGACAAGCTAAAAATGGAAAACAACTCAATTTTTATGGCATACTTTGTTTGGGCAGGAGCTCACAGCAAGTATTCAAGCCATAAGTACATATGCTCGTACTCCTTCAAGGAAAACAAAGCGAAAGAATATTTTAGACTCTTCTAGTTGAATGTACCTCGACTTGGAGATACTCTGTACCTAGGATAAGCATAACATAAGGAGTTTCAATCCTTAAACTTTAAGCTCTAGTTACTTTCATCTCTGAGATGTTTTACTTAAAATAAAAAGAAAAAGATTTAAATTTATAAATTTATATATTAATTAATTATATATAAATAGAAGTGGAAAGGAATAAACGTAAAGAATATATAAAATTGTCTGGGAGTATTTAAAATCCAAAATTTATTAGATATGATCCAATAATAGTTCCTTGAAAGGATGGAAAACAGGATAAATCCAAACTGGAATAGAACCCTTTAAGTATTCCTTTCTGCTAACAGATGTTTTTCCTTATTCTTTATAAAGTTTCCCACAAATTCATAATATCTCTTACACCCTTTTAGGTACAGGGTATAAAAACAAAAAAAAGACTGATATGAAAATATTGATGCTAAGGGTGGAAAGAAAGTCTGAGGGAAGCATGGAAAGGTGGGAGGAGGCTAAAGGCTGAGTACGAGGACAGCAAATGCTGCCTCGAATTGTAATAAAAATCATGTAAACAGAATTGTTCCAGGGTAAATTTATGGCTCCTCAATGTAAAGTTTTGTATGGGAATGGGTAAGAACTTAAGGTAAATAGTAAAAGTGTAAGACAAATAGGAAACTAACTTTAAATGAATAAAATTTTATATGAATTAAAGTTTCATTTCAGAACTTCTAATCTAATATATTTTCAACGTATATTTATGCCAGTGTCAAACAAAATTGGGTCCAACTTCAAAGGCTTACTTAATAGCTCCGCCCTGAATCTATTATAAACTCCAACTGAGAGCTGTCAGAACAATACGACTAACAATTATAATACAATAATTCAGTCGCCTTTATTTTATAAATAGCACGCAATAACCGGGAAAACCGAATATTTTCAATAGCTTCCACAAGTCTTCCAATTAAAACCCAGAGCCAAGAATGTCGACTCCAGCCCGAGGCTCTAAATTGCAATCACGCTACTCAGCAGTTACCCAGGATGGGGCAATGCTTCAAAATGGTAGTGCTCGCGCATCAAATCGAAGCGTATTGGAGAGGGACTCCTATATGCCTGGATCTGATGCGAAGCTGGTGCCAGAGGTGCAGAGGAATAGGGTGCAGAGGATTAACCCAAACGAGCCATGGTCCAAACAAAGGTGTCCACCCAAAAGAGCTCACAAGCAGACCAAGCGGGAGATTGCCATTGCGAAGTTCAAGAACATTGACTTCTCACATCGTGACTCGGATCCCATGCTGACCGTCCAGACTCTGGAGTTTCCGGATGCAAACGTCAAGCGCACGGACATCCTGGACCGCGATGAGTGCGGCAAAAGGCTGATGAGTATGAAAAGAACCGGCTATGACTTCAAGAGCTCAAGTCAATCGCAGTTTCGGGATGCAGTTTTCACGGTTAATACGCGACCAATAAGCTGCACCTCGACCAGTATTATTGGCAGGCCGCCCGTTAAGCCCAAGACAGCGAAGTACTCCCATGTTGGTGGATATGTAAACTCACAGGAAATGATTGATTCACATCATGTGCCATCGGTGCGCGCAAAGAACTTTAAGGGTGACCAGTGGAAGCAGCCTTGCGACGCCAGCTATGCGCCTGGCGCACCACCGCCTCACATTGGACGCTGTCCGGAAAACTATGAGCGGTTGGCCAAGCTGTCGCCGCAGCGTCAGAAGTTCTTTCTGACGCAGGATCCGCGCAAAACGCACTGTCTGGTGAATCCCAGTGCTCTGCGGCACAAGAAACTGACCGAGGATCAGCAGTTCAAGCTGATTAGCAAAATGGTCAAGCATGGGGACAATGTGTGTGCCAGCACGGGATCGGAGTCATCGGATACGCATATATGTGAGGTTATCGACTTGGAGAATCCGGTGAATCTGGATTTTCAGGGCATGGACTATAAGAACACCTATGAGAAGGACGAACAGGATATTCAGAATCAACAGACTTACTGGAGAGTCGTGCGCTACATGAAGCGGCGTCGCACCAAAAAGCACACGGAGCACAAAGTAGAGGCGGAACTCCATGCGGAACGCTTAGCAATACCTCCCGTGTTCGCGACCAAAATTAAAGACCAGCCCAAGCCCATAGAGCCTCCAGAGAAGGAATTCAAGCTGGCTGAACTCTTTCGCTCGCAGCATAAGCCGAATAACCAGCAAAAGATTGCCGAGGAACAGAAACGACGTGAGGCACGCTACAAGGATATATATCTTCGTAATAAGCAGCGGAAAGCCGAACAGGATCTTGTACGCAGAAAAGAGGAGGCGGCAGCAAAAGAGGTCCAGGCACTAACCGTAGCCGAGAAGGATCTATTAGATGATGTGGCCAAAATTGACGATGACATCGAGCGAAGCTTCCGCAAGTTTGAGTACATACCGCCCATAATACGAAAGCGAAAGTTCTTCCCAAAGACTCTGACGGAGACCGAGCGTCTCAAGGACATAATGCATAAGGAGGACTGCATGCGCAGAGACCAAGCAAGGGTTACCCAGGAGTTCTTCCTGGAACGCACTGGCAAACTCAAGCACTATCCTGAGGCAGAGCAGCAGCTGCGTTGCGAGCAGAGCATAGAAGGAAGCGTCGGCTCCACGCCCAGTGAGCAGAGCAGCGACGATGAGGATTACCTCAAAGTGGGCAAAATAGGTGACACATTCCAGCTGCGTGGCTTTCACTTTAAACATGGTGATGGGCTACGTGGTAAACTCCATCGTCACCAGATTATGGAGGGTCAGCGTACGGTCAAAGGCTGTTTGACTCGTGATGAGTGGCTCAATCAGCTGGCTCCGCGCAAGGATCCCATCAAGCTGGACGTTGAAAGAGGCATTATAAAAGTGCTCGATCCGGATGATCCCAAACTGGATCTGTTTCCACCGCAAGCCCTGCTCATGCACCGTCACGAGCAAAAGAGCGCCATCAAGGAGTTCATTGACAAGCGTCTGGGATTGCATTATCATCGTGTTCTCCGCAAGAATCTGAAGCTGGTCAAACCGAAGTTGAAGCATCACGTTAAGAAGTTCAATCTCATTCGATATGTGTTCCCGGAAAAGATTATTGTACCTGATGCACCGGACATTTTGGAAGATGATAAGGTTGATACCTCCAAAGTGGACACCACCATAGAGTATATTGCTTTAAAGAATAGAGTTGCCAAAGCGAAGCATCTCAAGAAGAAATTGGCACGCATGAATCTACTGGGTCTCACCTGTGTGGAGGCTAAGCAATTGCGGGAACAATCGCCGTGCGAAGCCAAAGAGGAGATACTCGACATGGACTGGGTGCCGCCTCCAGAGGAACTAAAAGGTCTGGAACCTATTCTGGAGGAAGAGGAGTCAGACATCCGTCTGTCGGGTGGTCGTGACTCTGTGCCCATCGCTCAGCGTGGCAATATGCCAGCGCCCATGTTCCGGGAGAATACGCTTCTAAGCCATCCCAGACGACGTCGCGATTATGCTATGGAGCGTGTGCCCTCGGCTGAGTTCAATGACGCCATCAAGAACTCGGGCATGCCTATGCTCGAGAAGATCATGCCGGATGCTATTAAGTTTGTCAACGTGCGCACCCCAAAGCGGCCGTTCACGGAGAAATTTGAGGCACGTCATCACCACGATCACTGGGATCCCACCCAAGCGAAGCACGTCCATGTGCACTATCAGACCAAGACAGTCTATCCGGAGATTACGGTGCAGGAGCAGGTGGAAAAGGTGCCCATTGTAAATTTTATAAAGGCCAATCCTCCTTGTAAGAAATATATGAATACAGATCTAACCCTGCCTCGGTATAACTTCGACAAAATGATCGCTGACCATTTGGCGGCCACTCGAGTTGACAGCAAGGATGGAGCCAGAGAAGTTGTCCAGGATCTCTGTCAACCGTATGACTTTATATTCCACTCACGTGATCCCGAAGAGCTGGCACTGGTTGACTTCCCGGGCCGTAAGCAATATCTTGACTTTTTGCGTGAAACCCGCGAAGCACTCTACGAGACCAAAGACATCGAACCGGGTGAAGAGCGGCTCTTAGTGGACCGCAAGGCAGTTGTGGCTGATCTTGAGGAGGACCTTAAGAGCATAGAGGCGTGTCTTAGTTCGCTTAGCAGCTCTGACTGTACCAATCTCTCAAATGACAGTGGTAGTTTTCTATTGCTGGAGGACGATACTAAGATACCTTTGGACTACATACGAAAGCCACTCGTTCCCTTTGAGGAGATGCGACGGTCTCGTTTCCAGGCCGAAGTTATTGACGCCGATGCTGAGGAAGAGAATCCCTATCGCATGTTGCCCTTCTCCGGTCAGCACAAGGAGCAGGCAGCGATGCTGGGTCCCAAGGATTCCTTCTTCACTTTCAGCTCACGTCTGCGCAATGGCTTGCGTCTTCGACTGGAGGTGCCAGTTCCAGATATGCGCAACACATTGATGGGTCCCGGTGTTAACAAGTATTATGGTTCCGTTATCACTGATCTCGATGAAAACTATATAGATGAGCTCAAAAGTCGAGCCTCGGTCAAGACGTTTAACTTTAAGACGGGCATCGAACTGCTGAAGGTTGCAATGCGCCTCAAGTATGAGTCCCTGTTGATCCAAGGCAAAATGGTGCGCACCAAGATCTATGATACTCTGAATGAGCGCCACTGGCAGGATATGAAGAATACAAAGCAATTGTATGAAGGACTCTTTGCAAAGTGGGAGAAGAAGGAATACAATGCGGCCATGACGCAGGTTTATCAGGTGAAAACGTACTACGAGATAACCGATAAGTTAAAGCAGGAGTATCGAGAGTTGGAGCGGGAGTTAACTATGCTGAATATGGACATTGTGTTCATTGAGGGTCATTGGATACGCTGTGTGATGCTGCAGAACTTCCACTATCTGCTGGGTGAGGAGGAATGGCGCGCTGAGCACGACTGGATCCATCTGGTGCCTGTCAAGAAACGTGACAAGCTGGAATCTGCGGCTCCGGACGATGACGAGGATGTGGAGTATGAACTAGAGTCCTATGATCAGTCCATTGCCAAGCGAACCATTGTCAACATACGCGTCAGGGACAAGGATGACGCTTGGGCCATACGCGAATTCTACTATGATGTCTACATGCGCAATCTGCATCCTGTCCTACAGGTGTTTCCAAATGCTGAGACCTTTCTTCAGGGGATCGACAACCTGAAGAACAAAACGTTTGTGCTGCTGCTGGAAATGCACTATGCCCTCTCCGTGCACACCGAGCTGCAGGGTAAGCTGGAAACATTTGTGGATTGGTGCCAACAGGACTTGACAGAGAAGCAGGAGTATGTGGCTCGCAAGTCCGCTAAAAAGTATTTCATGGAGGATCGCGCAATTGAAATGGAAGCACGTGTCCAGCACTATCTCGAGAAGCCTATTGCAGAGTCCTTTGCCGACGAGGAGTTCAACAAGCAACGTGCTGTCCTGGCCGAAGTTTGGCGTCGTGTTGTACCCGCCACGGTGCGAGGCTCCAGTGAGGTGATACCCAGTGCCTCTGACATGGTAGCCCACGTCAGCAATGTCGTCTTGGAGATTTTCGCCAAGTTTGAGCAAATGGACATTGAGAAGGTGCGTGAGCTGGAAACGTCGTTACGCAAGCGACGTCGCTACCTAGAGAAGCTCTCGGCACAGGCCTACCAGGTGGAGCGGCGCATTGATATGGAAATGAAGAAGGTGCGTCGCAATCTTGAGCCGCCGTACAAGAAGCCCAAGAAAGTTGGTCCACTCCAGAGACTCTTCCTCAAAAAGCGAGTCAAGAAGATTATTCCACCACCCATTGTTATTTCCGAGAATACCAGGAACTTTGTACGCGCATTTGCTGAGGATGGCGTCGTCAGCGAGGGCTTCACCCAGGACTCTGTGATGGTGCTGGACAACATGCAGGAGCAGATTGTGCCATTCTACTTCGATCACTTCCTCAAAATCAACGGCTACACACCGAACTATAACTTCAAGACAAACATTGAGATGCGGGATGGTCCCGAGATCAATCGATTCCGCATACGGGATGTTGTTCCGGATGTGGTCCAGAAGGTGGAAAACTGGGAGGCAATGCACAAGAAGATAATGGAAGAAAATATTCAACGAAATCCAAAGATGTACGAAAATGTTAGCTAAACTGCGAACTCATATTATAAACAAATTAACAAATCTTCCGAGTTCAAGGGTTACCAATTAAATTGCACGTGCACAAGGTCAGAATCGGTGATATACATATATATATATAGTTAAAGTGCTTTCTAACAAACATATATCCACATCCATATATATATTCTCCTTTGAAATATGTCATTCAATGCTTTGGTACAATTTTAATTGAAATTGGTACATTTTGCGCTTACTTTGGGTACAAACTAATTCTGCCAAGTGACATCCTTCGTATCCTTCCTCTTTCCGTGCTTTATATACTTTTTTCTTCAATAATTTTAGAAGCTTTCCATATCTATATTCTCCTTTGAAATATACCCACCAATACTTTAGTAGAATTTTCTTCAAATTGGTACATTTTGCGCTTACTTTGGGTACAAACTAATTCTGCCAAGTGACATCCTTCGTATCCTTCCTCTTTGCGTGCTTTATTTACTTTCTTCTTCAATAATTTTAGAAGTTTCGCTGAAACAGCTTTCACTGACGCATCTGTCGCTAAGCGGCTCCCTTCCCCTGTTACTTCTCTCCTCCACCAGAGTTGTTCCACTAAGCTCCTGGAGTGTCTGTTTGAGTTGGCAGCAGGTGCAGCAACTATTCTTATTTCCTACCTGGAGTCCCTCTTCATTGCCACCTGCATTGGCCAGTCTGCGTTGGTTGTTCTCATATTTTTTTATAGAGCAAAACTTGCCTTGGTTTTCTGTTATATTTGCACATAAATCACACAAGTTTCTTGAAATTATTTGCTGCTGTTTTTTAGTTGTGTTTCATTTTATAGTGCAGACACTGCGATGGGTTGACTCTGGGATTCTACCTTAAAATTGCTTTAAAATCTGCTCAAATGTGATATTTCTGAGGATGTTGTTTCGTTTAACATTTTAGAGATTAATTTGCCTTCAGATATAATGGTATTAAATTCTATTAATAATTATATAAAATATATACAATTTGAATGGAATTTAAGTAGATACAAGAGAGATTGTGTTTACTTTAAGCTAAAGTGTCATATTTTCTTTATAGAACACTTTCTTCCTCTTTTTTCTGGCTTACCACGTTACAAAAGCCAAAAAGTACAATAATATGTGCCTCTACCCGATGTCCCAATTATAAGCTCTTCCCCTGCCACTGTCAGAGTCAACCCAAACCACAGTTTCTCGCAAAGTCACACATTTTCCATTAGCAGCTAATGAAGCATTAAAAAGTAACGAAAAAAGCAAAGCAAGAATACTTAACGTCATATTTCCAAGGAAGCTGCGAGCTTCAATCAAAAAGCACAGCAAAGTACGAAAAAAAAACAAGAAAAAAGAAAATGAAAGGAAAAAAAAACGAAAAGAAATGAAAAGAAATTGAGAAATAAAATATAAAAAGGAAAGCGTAATACGCGTCTGGCTGACTCGCTGAGCGAGGAGAGAAATATAAAAGCATCACGAATTAAATACCTTTTAGCAATTAATCTGCTTAGCTAATGGACGATTTCAATGCAGACGACAACTGCAGAGGAGGGGCCGGACGATTGGATACAGTATCAGTGAAGGACGGGGCTGGATGGAGGGTGGCTCGAAGGGGAAGGGGAGGTACAAATTGTTTCAGCCAAGGCACTTACATTAGGCTTACGGCTCGTTGACCAGGCCATTGCGCCCTGGCTTATGCTACACTATTTGCAGACTAATTTCATTCAATAAATGCGCGCTTCGACTATTGATGCTATCTCAATGGGAGGAGGCTCCTTTGGTCTACGCCTTGGCCTGGTCTCTAGTCCAGCTCAATGGTCTGCACTTGTATGTTTGCCATTTGGCCAGCAAGAGGCAACTTGGAATTTAATTCATTTAGTTGCAATTTTAATTGACAAGGCCAGCTCATTTTTATTTCTAACATTACTTTAGACTTTTTCTGCTCTGGATTTGAGATTTTCCTTTGATTTGCTGCAGCCACTTTCCTTAATTAGGCGTTACATGTCAAAACTCAGTCTCAAATAGGAAACCTGCCAATAAGGACGACGTTTAAATACACTTTAGTTGATTTTAGTCAATCGGGAGTATCCCTAATTTAACCAAGATGTAAAGATATAAATATGATTGTATAACTAAACTTTTTTCTTTAACTTGAAATACTTTCACTTTCACTTTAGTTGATTCTCATCAATCGAGAATAAACCTAAAAATAAGAAGAAACTTCCTTTTAACTTTCCTTTACAAACGATTGAAGGATCCTTTTGAAGACATGTTTAAAAATACATAAAAATAATATCAGTAAATATCAGACGTTTTTGGCACTCCAATTTTTTAACGAGTTTCATTTAAATACGAGTATTTCATATTTCATATTTCATATTTCGTATTTCGTATGGCATATTTATGTGAGGGTTTTGCGTAACATTTTTGCCTGACGTATGTTCATTTGTAACATTTACAACATTCTCCAGTTCGTTGCTGTTTTATTTATGTGGCAGGCCATCATATTTTATGTTATTATATATTGAACATATACTTATGTTGCATAACGCCCTGAGAGAAGGGCCGTATCAAGAGCAGCAGCAGCAGGAGGAGAAAGAGGAGGAGCAGGAGCAGGCCTTCAGCCACATAATGATAAATCATGGCTCAGCCTCGTCGTTGCTGTCATAAACACAAATATTTGATTGAAATGACGTGGGCAGCTCCAGGAGCTACTCTGCTCTGGTGTGTTCTGTCAGCTCACCTGACACAGAAGCCTCTGCCTCATTTGTATGTTGCCACATTTAAGTTTTCCACTCTCTGGTGGCATGACGCATTTCACATAAGTGAAATTAACTTTTCTTTTGTTCCCCAACCCAAGTTCACCAGAATATCAACTTATTGTTTCTGTCAGACTGTCCATTCAGACGAAAAATGAGCCATTCGAATATATGTGTATCCAATCCAATTGCCTTGTCTGATACATATAGAAAACATTAACAATGTCTCAATCTTGAGATTGGTTCCCTCGAACTAAATTATTTAGAAAGAGATACTCAAAAAATGTTATCGTTATGCGCTCATATACATGTACTTAGGATATACATAAAACAAATAAGAAAGGATAACAGATATTGGAGAAAGCAGTATATAGGTTTACTATATAAAAAGTAAAAGGTTTATTATATAAGCTCTTAAAGTTTCTAAGTTACTTTCCCATATAATATCCTTTTTCTTCCAGGAACTTTCATCTTTAATTTCTTTTTTTATACGAAAGAATAAATTTACTTTTTTTCAGGTAAATATTTGAATGCAGAACTCTCTCTTGCGAAATATTTAACATTGTGCGGTCTCGTCCTTTGTTTAAGTTCCAACAACAGCCTCGGCCTGCTGCCCATTTGTATGAATTACAGTGAAGCTTGTTATAGTTATAGGCAACATATTTTTCTCTCCGGCCATTTACATATAGTTTCGATTGTATCTCTGCTCAGCTGTGCAGATTCGGTTTGGTTTATTTTTATTTGAGTGTAAATGAAATGAAATAAAATATTTGGCTTTTGATTTATTCAGAAATCTCCACAGAGATTTTTATGTCATTGCAGGAGGCAGGCGAAAGGCTGTAGGCTGAAGACAGGGGGCGGTGGAAGGGGGAGGCTATTGTAACATGCATAACGTATAGCAGATCTTCTTTGTATGTGTCCTGTGCGTTTGTTATTAAATAAATTGACTGGCAGACACACACACACACAGACACACTGACACACACGCATGCAAGTGTAGTTCGTCAGGGCTGAGAGTCGTGTCGAGTCCTGGCAGAGTCCTAGGTAGTTCATCATGTCATGAAAATTGTATGGAAATTTAATTGAAAACATAAGCCAAGGATAACAGGCCAAAAAGGACAGGCAATCGCACACACATGAGCCATATCAAAATGGCGGACACTCACACACACACACACAAGCACAGAGAGGGAGATAGGGAGGGAGGGAGAGAGATAGACTGCTCATTGTGGCTGACGCTCAGGAAGTGTACGAAATGATATAAATAAATAAACAAACTACAAGATAAAGCTATTTGCAATTTGATTGTCAATTTTCATGAGGCTGGCAACAGTCAGGGGCTGTCAGGTCAGGTCACAGAGAGAGGGAGAGAGAGGGAGAGATGAAACTTTCTCTACTTCGGTTTCCTTCCTTCTCTTTTTTTTTTACTGTCAGTGGTTGAGTCTTTCACTCATTGATGCAGTCAATCAAATTTCATGAATGATTTTTGTTAGCCAGAAACTTTTGCCCCCGCTTCCTGCTGCCGTCTTAACTGTCAATTTTCATTTACATTTTGGGCTTGATTGTCTGAAAATGGCAGTTTGTGTGTGTGTCCTTCATCCTGGCATATGTCAGAGCTTGGTTCAACTTCGTTTTCCCGTACCTTTCCAACACAGAAACCATCTTCTTCCGCTTGGCCCGATACCCCCAAAAAGTTAAATTGCATATTGTTTGGGCCATGGAGCCCAACACAATTTTATAGTTTCAAATGCTTGCCAACAACTTTTCAATTTTCCACACAATTAATAACTGGCGTCAAATTATGGTGCACTTAATCCACCGAACCCTCAACCACTTGCCACTTGCCACTTGCTCCTCGACCAAACTGGGGCAACTTCAAAAGCCCCCCGAAAAAAAAACCTAATTAAAAAGCGCTTAATGCTGAACAACTCAGCGTCCTGGGCGTGTGCTAATTTCATAATCCAAATAAAGTTTCAATTAATTTGGCCAGCGCACCAATTCAATTTTTTTCGTTTTTCTTTTATATTTTTATTTTTATTTTCTATGAAAGAAATTTTGTAGCTACCCGCGAACAAGTTGTATGGGAAATTATTCAAAATGGGAAATTATTTTCAGCTTGAATGGCTGAGTAATTATGAGTTGAGCTCGGTACAGTTGAGTGCAAATTTGGGTGTGTGTTTTCCTAGTGCTTAGTGTAAGGTTGAGCTGTTCGAAATGACGCCAAGTGGAAAGTTTAAATAGCTGAGGAAATTCTATGAATGCAATCCAAAGTGTGCAAAAAGTAAATACGAGTCGTTAACTCAAATAGCAGGTGTGTGTTATGTAATAGAAGCAAATCAGATTCGATAAGTTGCCATTGATTGATTAGATGAGAGCCTCGATTATAGGAAATTGTAACGAAAATTGATTAAGATCAAGATGCATGCACAACTATTAAGGTCACAGCAGCTGCTGAATAATCTCTAAGGACATAGTTCCGAGTAACCAGCCAAGTTAAGCCCTTGCTGGGTTTGCCATCAAAGCATAGATCAGAGAATATTGTGAATCAGGATTAAATCAGCGTTCCTTAAGCTTTGACAGAAACAGCAAATTGGTTAATTGGAGGTTTATATAGAAGAACAACATAATCAAACTACTTAATACTCTTACTAACTGTCCTTTAGCTTGTGCCATATGAGCTCTACTCGTCGTAGATTGCTCTTACTAGGATTCGCAATTCACATTCACTTCAGCTTATCGCCCGTCGCAGGCCTCACTCTCTGGTTCATTAAAAGGCACTTGAAATTTAAATACGCCCATAAATGTCAGTGGCCAGAGCAGAGTTGAAGGAGATAAAGGAATGCAAGAAGCGGGAAATGCCAAACAAATGATGGCCCTTTCAACCCACCAATTGTCAACTCATCTGGCGTGGCATTAACCCCTTGACACCGACACAAAAACCAACGCAGACTGTGCCGCAAAAAATGTTTGGCAGCAAAAATTATAAACCACTCGAGCATATTTTGCAAGTCCCCAGCCAATGTTATTTATTTTTTTCACTCTCCTCTTTTTTTTTTTGTCTTTTTGTTTTCATTTCTGGTTGCTGTTGCTGTAGCTATACGCTTACCATTTTTCATGAGCGGCCGAAAAAGTTGAAACGGAAATGCGACCATACAAGCGGATATGGAATACATATGGATGCGATATATAACCGAGACCGCGTCGCGTCAACCTATAAATAAAAGAAATGCGGCCCAAAATCCCCAATTCCCGGCATAGAGTATGCAACATTTGTAACTGCGTTGGACACTCGTCCATGGGCGAAGGACGACCAACTGGGCGTGGAAGCCCAGGCTTGGGTTCGCTTCTTTTTTCTGCGTGTTTGGTTATTAACAGACGACTAGAAGCAAATATATGAGCATACTTTCTGGCTGGCAGTCAAAGCGCGACCAGCGACCGGAAGCTAGTGAAATTATTTTTAAACGGCTTGATGTCTGACAGAATGAAAGAAAGTGTGAGGGAGACAGAAACAAGGGGAGAGAGAGAGGGAGTTGCAGCCTGGGAATGTAACATTATAATGCGAAACAAAAGCTCAGAAAAACGTCAGGCAGCTATAAAGGGGAATGCGCTTTAAATGTCAGCCATTTATTAAGCCCGTCCGCAGGAGCAGCAGACGGGTAAATGGGAAACGGCAAACGGCGAACGGCCAATGGCAAATGGCAAATGGCAAATGGCAGGAGCCATCAGCCATCACACTCGCTTGGCCAAGTCACTCAGACAGCTCGAGTTAAATACGCAGACAGTCGAGTTTGCTGTTGCTGCTGGTAGTGCATGTGGTTGATAATATGGCAGAAGTGGTCGCCTCGATCTTTCTAACAGGACATTGTCATATACTTTTAATGCAAACTCAAAAACAAAATCAAAAGTAAGAGAGAGAGAGAGATGTTACAAGACTATCGATGAGCACAGCTTGTCTTTATGCAAGTCCTGAAACAATTATCATGGCTTAAAGGAAAGTCTCAACTAGCTATAGAATTCGACTAATTGAGGTATTCTTTAAGCACTTCCAAGTTTATTCTATCCTTTCTTGTTTTGGAGCACACATTTGACCCTGTGTAAGTGTTTCAATCTGAATCTCATCAGTTTCAAAGGAAGCCTGCATAATCTACTTTAATTTTTGCTACTACAGCTATTTTACCACAGAAACAAGCCAAGTTTCCGGTACCATTAGCCGACATATTTATATTTATGAACAAAAAATATATTGCCGCGTGTGTCCCAGGGACCTCTGCCCACCTCCTCCACATACAATGCTCCCCTCTGCCCACCTACTAAGAGCACACGCAGAAATACAAACATTAAAAGTCCATTACCATTGCATACTTTGAAAGCAGCGCGTTGACATTTTTTGAATACATTTATTTGACAATTTCGTTTTGGTGTTACGAGAGGTTGCCAGACCGAGCCCAGCCCGCCCAATCCCACTTCAATAGCTAACCAGCATATTGTGGGGGCAGCCAAAATTCTACGTATACGTGATGCATGTGCATAAATTTATGCAATGGTTTTTTGCTCGACAATCGGAAGCGGAGCTATATTGGCGCCTCTGACGTCCGGTATGCCAACATTTCACTATAGACTTCTATATACATGTGTGTATTCTCTTGGTCCGTATTAAGTTTAGCTTTCAGGGTATTCCTGCTATTTTTAATAATTTTAGGTATTAATTTTGTGATATCTCATTAGAGTTGAAAAGTTCGTTAGTAACTGAAATCTAATGAAACATGCCGAATATTCATTTACAAATTATGCAACTGAAACTCGTTTGTGTAAGTATTTTTTTAATAATATTTCGAATTTTACACACACATTCCACATTTACCTTTTAGCTGAAAACTTTTAGTTAAATAACAAAGAAACTTACAAATATTTGTGAGCATTTCGGAGCAGAGTTTGCCATATGGAAAACGAAACCCAAATTAGTTTAATTGAAATTATTTCCATACATACAGAAACAGAAATGGAGTTCTTATTAGCTGCATACCCTGTGCACCTTGAAGTAGCTGAAAGGGTATACCGAAATGAACAGCAAAGGAAAGGGTATAGCTCTGTAGATGCTTTTATATACAGCATTTTCTCTGTGAGTATTTCAGACATGGTTTCAATCATTTCATATCAATTCGATTTGTTAATTAATTACATTCGAGCAGCAATCAAATTTGACTGAAAAAAAGGCTAGAAGCAAGAGCTGAAGTTTCCAATGAGTTGGAAAAAATTTCACGAAAGTTTTCTTACTTCATTTCCATTTCATCGTTGAAAGTTTCACAATTTGCTAAAATTCTTTTAGAACTTATTCAAGTTGAGGCTTATAAATAAGTATATTAAGAGTTACTTTTTAAGTACAGTAAACATTATCTGTCCGTTTATATGCTTTGGTCATTAAAAATGTATTTAGCTTACTTATCTGAGCCTCATTAGGAGCCCTTTTGATGCAAGTATAGTTAAAAAAAAAAGAAATCCTTTGGTCAGGTCAGGCCACATGTCCTTTTCCACGCTTAACATATCCGACTAGCTTTTAATGCCCAACCTGAAATTAGTACACATTTTAAATGCGCTTTGGCAAACAACAAAGCAACAACCGGACAATTTGCGTGGGCGACCCAGGGCTGATTATAATGACGACCTGGGCACATTAAAGCTGATGATGTTGCCGCTAAGTAGCACTCCCAGAACTCAGGCTCATTTCCACTTCTGCTGCCCCAAGCTGAACGCCTGCCTGCACTAGCTAAGCAAATATGGCATCAACTCAAAAACCTGTACCAGGAAAATCTCTGGCACCGACACAGAAAAAAAAGATGATGTCTTGGCGGTTGCCAGGACAGCAACGGCTCTGAAAATTAAGTCGCGCGTACTTACCATCTCGCTCAGGTTAAGCCTCTCACTCTCTCTGTATTTGTGTCTCGCTCGCTCGATATCTTTTTATGTCTGTCTTTGTTGCTCTTGTGTGTATGCTATCTTGGCTTTTGCAATTAAATATGCACATTCTCATTAAAAGTTTGCGCCATTAATAAACGCCAACAGGGATGTAATTTAATACGGTTAAAAAGTACGACACGTGGAACCCAGAAAGCAAGACACAGAGACTGAGGGCACGGATAGGGGTAGAGTGATACAGATAGGAGTATGGGTAAGGAGGCACCCACCTACACCTACACACACACACATTGCATTAAATTAACCATGCAGCCATGAGGGAGTTCCCTTAACGCTTCCAAACAAAGCTCATAAAATTTGCAAATGTAAATAATTTTCTTAACGAAATTTTCACGTTGCTCGTTTCGCTACTTTAGCCTCTCGACCACATTAAAGCCTGACAGGACACAGCGCAAATTTGTCAACTGACAGGACAAGACTCGACACGACACATATGGCTAGTGTGTGCTCTACGACTCATACACTCCTCTTCCACCCACTCCCTCCCCTCCCCTCCCCTTCTCTCATATACAGCCGCATACCAGGCATAAATAATAAATAATTGAAAATGTCTCACGGGAATTCTTAGCTTCGTCTTCGCTTCGTGTGAACTTTGCCAGCCAAAAATTTGGCCTTAATATTAGAGCAGACCAGCCAAAGACTTCAGGCTTGGCTTGACTTATAATCTATCTACCACTCAGCATGTTAGCTATGGCATTGCATATGCAAGGACCAAAGAGTGTCTCCGTGCAACCAGATCTTAATCTCAGACTTACTTTAAGAGATTTCCAATAATTTTTTGAACTATTCAATTTCAACTTAGAATCCTCTTAAAATTTATATCCGATATCGTATCTGAACTAGTTTTTCGTTTAAATCCAATAACAACTCCTTAAATTTCCTGCAAAACATTTATTTTATTTTATTTATTTATTGAATATGTAATTTATGCAATATTTATTTATGTTTATATTATTATATTATTTTATTTATTTAATATTTATTTACCATTTATATATCTATTACATTTTTTTTAAATTATTATTTGCATTTAATTTATTTATTACTTATTTATATTTTATTTTCTATTTATTTATTTATTATTTTAAATTATTATTTGCGTAAAATTTATTTTTTAATGATTTATATTTTATTTTCTATATATTTATTTATTTTTTATTTATTATTTATTTATTTATCTTTTTATTATTATTTGTATTTTTTTATTTGTTTTTTATTTATTACCAATTGCTTATGATTTATTTATTATTCATTTTTTATTATAATTAACTTAATATTTCTTCTATATATATATATATTTTTTTTAAATTTTAATTATTTATTTATTTTTGTTTATTTTTTTTTTATTAAAATTTTTTTTAGTTTATTATTTATTTATTTTTATTGATTTTTATTTATTTATTTCTCAACGTATTATTTATTATTTTACAATTATTATTTTGGGATTTCTCATTTCCTTTTTAGTTATAACGAAAATTCATTGTACTTTCTTCTACTTAGAAGAGTGTAGGGTATTCAGTAGTCTCAATATAGCTATACGTCTGGGTATAAGTAGTTTCTTGGCTTGAAACCACATTAATTGCATACAACTACGAGCTGGCACTGTGGCAAAATGCTGACAGCTTACAGTCTTGACTGGTATTTTCTTGAGCCAATTCCGGCGGGAAATTAAAGTAAGAGTTTACGCTTTTTAGCCTCAAATATACACGCACTTTAGCCACGCCCACAATAAGTTTGCAACAACAAGACAAGAACATGGGGAGGTGTTCATGTAAGGTAGTACATGAAATTGTTGCTCATTATGTATTTATGTCAATTTCTGGGTCGCTCTCTTGGATTGTGTGTGTGGATTCGTGTGTGTGTGTGTGTGTGCGGCAGGCCGCAATGACATGTAAAACCTTTTTGAGCCTACAGTCTCCTCCTTCAGATGTACAGAGGCACACTCACACTCACACTCACATTCACATCCACCTGGCCAACATTTAATGACTTTGGCTTGCTCTCTTTTGGGACGCATTTAGCGTGTAAATTTCGCTGTACACTTTACTCCTTCAGCACACACTCGTAAAGGTGTGTGCGTGTGTGCATATTTCAGTTATTTTTATTTTGGCGTTACTTTTTATACGCCCACACACTGACACTCATATAAATACACATATGCACGACTGAATATATATATATATATATATGGACACGTTTGTTTGTCGGTTTTATGTTCGTTCATATACGAGTATTTGGGTATTCGATGGGGGCTTCCTTTACGAGGAGCTGCAGTGTTAAAGTTTTTTGTGAGTACTGCATATTGTAAAGGGATTTGCTTTGTGACTCTCGCAAATGCTGATGACTCCGGGCGAATGAGCAAAATACGGTTATCGTATAAAACATAAATCATAAAATGCCAAATACGACTATGGATCATGTCAAAAAAGGCAGAAGCATTGCGACTTTGCCGCAACATGTAAAAGCGAAAGTGCTTTCCAGTATACGCAAAATCGATGGATTTTAGTTTATATATAGTATATAGTTTATTTTATGCATTTGAAAGTATTGATTAAGCTGGACTAAGTCCATTTAACGAAGTTTGTCTAACATTTACTTATGAAAAGTTGTTCAGAACGAAAACCAACTGAAGCGTTCACTCATGCATTTGATGACAATCTTTAAGTATGAACCACTCTGAGAAAGTTCCATATACAATCTTCTGCCTGATAGCAGCAGTATTATGCATTATGCGTGCTTGGCATTGTTGTTTCGCATGCATTAACTAAACTGGTTGCCGGCAAAAGCTGATAAATAATTGAAAAGAAAGCAAAAACTTAGCACAGGCTGAAGCTAAAGTTGGTCTCGTTGGGTGGAAAGTACCTGGCAGACGGAACCGGAAGATGCCACTGAGACAAGGCATGAGTTTGTCTTGTGCTGAAATAAATTTACTTGCATGCCAGATACACACAACACACACACACACACACACACACACACATACAGTCGAGTGCACTCTGCTAACTAAATTTTGCGCTGCGTACGCGACTCAGTGGAGTGCAAAAGGCATTGGACTGACTTGGACTGACTTATGGCAAGATAAGCAGCCGAGTTTGAGTTACAGGTTAATTTATTATTGAAACTAATGTTAGCAGTCCAATGGAATTGGTAGGGGGTGGGCAGGGCTGTACTCGGGTTAATGGGTACAATGAAGCTTAGGGGCTGTCATTGCAGGTGCCAGGCTGACGTCGCCGGTTTGCTGACTCACATGAATGGGGGGTGAATTGGGGGCATCTATGTGGGGATGGTAGGCTGGGCTCAAGCGCAAATTATGAAATTCAACTTGACAAATGTCACTGACATTAATTAAATGTTAAGATACGAGTATGGCAACAGCAGCAGCAGCAGCAACAATTCCAGATGGGGCATAAACGGGTGCTACTGGCAGGTGGGCTGGAGTTAAGTTCAGAGCTTTAACTCCATTAGTCACTCGCTGGAAGATTTAAATACAATCTTCTATTTCATTTATCTTAATCGCAATTCAATTGCATAGGAACTCTATGAACCTAATTTGTAAAGCATCACAATGCCTGAGAATTTAATGCCAACAGCCTTTAAAGTAGCCTTTGTCGTACATTTTTTTTCATATTTTCTTCTTTTTTTTTTGCACACTTCGCCAACTTCCGCTTCCGGCGGCAAGCAAAGCAACGCAATGCAAACACAACCCACGCTCTTGTCTTCCTCTCTCATTCTCTCTCTCACACTCTCTGTCCCTCTTTATCTTGTTCTCCACGTATTTTCCTTTTTGTTTTTACTGGCATGAAAATCATTAAACTGATTTATATTCCGTTTGATTCCCTCGTTTCCCTCGACTACGCGTCATGTGTGCCTTGCCGTTGAGTTTTCGCTCCTCTTTCTTATACATTGTATACCCTGTAAGAAGGGTATACTAGGAACTTCCTTAGTACACTGAATGGGCAGACTTTAATCTTTATAACAATTTATAAAGTAAACTAAAGGAAAGTTGATCTCAAAATCAGTTCAAAGCTGTTCATTTTTTTTGTTAGTAGTGAAACCTCTTAAAGGGTATCTCCGAGCTGTGATAACTTCGTTCTCCTTGTATCGACTCCTGAACTTGAGTTCAAGTTTGATAAAAGGGTCGCTCAACAGACCATGCCCATGGCCAGTTCAGACCCCTTAGAAAATTCGATAATTCAAGTCAATTTCGCATGTGTCGAGGTCGCTCAAGGGTTAAGTGATTTCTTTTGTTTCTCTTACTCTTTTTATGCGACGCATTTAGTCAACTGTAAAATAAAGTCGCATAAATAAGATAACCAATCCGAAAGCACATGAAAAATTTAAACTTTATTTACCCAAAAAGAAAACAAAAATATCATTTAAATTTCCAACTATTGATTTTGATCAGGAATAAGCGAGCAGCTTAACCACTATCCTCTTCCTATCCACAATTTTTGGCTAATGCGCTGCAGGCGGTGACCAATAAGTATCAAAAAATGTTGACCCAAAATGTTTGCACAGTTGTTGCCTTCAGTTGGGTTACCCAAAAAAAAAAATAACCAGAGGACCGACCTCATGCCTCACCGCCTCCAACATCCAACATCCAGCGACTCGGCCACCTTGAAAGGGTTGTCGTTACAGAAATTCAATTCAATTTCGTTGAAATGTTATATTATATGGATATTGTTGTTGTTGTTCATGTTCTTGTTGTTACTGATGTTGTTGTTGTTGTTACTGATGTTGTGCCTGATTTTAATGTAATTGCCGGTAATAGAAAACACTTTTTATGGCCTAACAAGTTGTTGTCGTTGTTATTGTTGTTGCTCGTGGCAAGGCTTAATGTTTTTTTGATAATATTTCGTATGCCATTATTAGTTATTCCAAATTGAATTCTAATTTGAAATTAATTTTCATGTGTGTTCAGACATATCTACGCATGCTCATAGATAGTTGTTGATATCATTTCACAGAATATTAGCTTCAATTTTATTAAAGTTCAATGTATTTCCAAATATTTCATAATAAATGTTCAATTTTGTTCAATTTTGTTCAACTTTCTATTCAAAGAATTCCATGGAAATACTTTAAATTATACAATAGCCTCCTTGTTTCATCAACGGGTATTTTTAATTTATTTCTCATAACGAAAATGTGTTTACGACTTGCAAAGTAAATGTTTAATGGAACTGTACTTCGAAACTTGTATACACTTCCTTTGACTATCTTCGATTGTAAGATAGAAGAAATCTCTTAGGAATGAACAGAATATTTAGCTGACATGCAAAAGGTTTCCCGATGGAAACAACAATCGACTCTTGTAATTGTCTTCGATGTGACATGAAATAGGTTCTTGGCTGGGCACATGTAACCACCGCAGGCGTACGATTCTTGTCACGGAAATGATATGGCTTTGATACACTTAAACTTATGGGAATATATATATTTGTGTGGCTTGTTATCAATAGTAGCCCGAGTCTTGTATCTTGTGTACTATTGACATGTGTTTTCCATTGATTGTTATCATACGGATTCTAGAAAATATGTTTTAACAGGTGCACTAACTTGCTTCCACAATTCTATCAATCGGATGTGAACACAATCGAATGGATAGAAAACATAATATGGATAATAAAAGAAGAGTTGTAATTGATTTAGGGATTCTTTTTTAAATGATCTCCTAGATGAAGGAAGTAGGAAATATGTGAAATAACATTATTTAAACCCATTCTCTTTGTATTTGGAATCAACTTAATTGAATATAAAAGTTAAAAGATATCACAGAATATAAACTATATTTTATTATATTAACTCCGTTTATTTATAGTTTTATCTCTATTAAATGAACGTATAAAAATATAATTGCATTCGAGACATAAATTCAGAGTTGTTTTTGTATTTAAATGTTGAAATGTGGTTCCAAAAATAATAATAAAATATCAATTATTTTATTTTATTTTATTTATCTAATATGCTTCAACATTTCTGCTTTATATGCTCTACTATTATTTGTAGTATAGGTTAATAAATTCCTTCACAAGTTTGGAATTTAAATTTACATATTCTTCTGAACTATGTTATAATTATTCACTTTCTAGCTTGAGTATCACATATGAAAGGGTTAAATTATGACTGCTATGCGGAGTTGATGTCGATTCTGGGGGCTGGCATCCTGAGTATGTCCATGTGATTGAGTGTGCGTGTATGTGTGTGTGTGTGGAAAGCATCTAATTAATTAAACAATTGAAAATTCCTTTGACAAATTAATGTCACCAACCACTGACCACAAACACACACACACATACACACAGAGGGAAAAGAGAAGTACTTGCAGAGTATATCGGGAACTTAGAGCGCCCTTGACGTAGGTCTCGTCGCTTGGTATTCACATTGTTGATGGTTATAGTAATATCAATGGAAGGTCTGGAAATGTGCGCACTTGGAACTGTTCTGGAATGTTGTGCATCAATTGATATCGATTTGTATATACAGATCAAGAGCAGGAAGAAAGTTCTGTTCCCAAATTGTGTGTGTGAAGTTTCCGAACAATTAAATAAATTAAAAACAAAGAGAAGTCATCGCACAGCAATTTGAGCACCGATAACATATCTGGCCAATGAGCCAGACATCAAAAATACACAAACACTTACCGCACAGCATCCCCAGAAGCAGTCAATATCAAGGTTACAATCAAACCCACTTCCTTATCAGGCATATATCTAATAGATATCACGATAGGCACCTAAAGACAAGACGGCTGATGACTATCGCACCTCCCGTGCTACCATATAAAAGCGAGTGCAACTGTGGAGAAATCATTTCAGTGCCAAGTTTTCTGGTAGCCTAAGTAAACACATCTGGATAGAATACCTGCCCCTGCTCTCCGTACATTGAAGATGAGAGCACAATACGGTAGAAAGAAGGAAAAGCTAACAGCACCACCGAGGACTAACTCTTAACAATTCTACTCTTTTGCAGTCTTTGCCTGCGTGGTACTTCTGGCCACCCTCAGTGGGGCCGCAAACATAGGACCTTCAGTAACAGCTGTGAACAACCAGCTCTATCGCCGCTTTGTCTGCGTGAATAAGTTAAATGGATTCCGCTCTCTGGTCCCCGGAAGTTGCTCCAAGTACTACGAATGTCAGGGTGGTGTCGCTGTCGAAAACAGCTGTCCGCGTTTCTATGACCCCCGAGTACAGGCCTGTGTCAATTTCAACAACGGATGTGTTGAAGTAAAACAAACATCAGCTGTTGGTGGCAACTCTGGTAGCCCAGCTGAGCCATGTGCAGACACTACTACCTGTGAACCCATCACCACCCCCTGTACAACAACTACCTGTGAGCCCATCACCACCCCCTGTACAACAACTACCTGTGAACCCATCACCACCCCCTGTTCAACAACTACCTGTGAACCAATCACCACCCCCTGTTCAACAACCACTTGTTCAACAGCACCAACAACCACGTGCTCCACACAGAAACCCACCAATCCTACACCAACCAAGACAACCACCTGTTCAACAGCACCAACAACTACTTGCTCCACTCAGAAACCCACCAATCCTCCACCAACAAAGACAACCACCTGTTCAACAGCACCAACAACTACTTGCTCCACTCAGAAACCCACCAATCCTCCACCAACAAAGACAACCACCTGTTCAACAGCACCAACAACCACGTGCTCCACACAGAAACCCACCAATCCTCCACCAACAAAGACAACCACCTGTTCAACAGCACCAACAACCACATGCTCCACACAGAAACCCACCAGTCCTACACCAACAAAGACAACCACCTGTTCAACAGCACCAACAACCACATGCTCCACAGTGAAACCCACTATTCCTCCACCAACAAAGACAACCACCTGTTCAACAGCACCAACAACCACTTGCTCCACACAGAAACCCACCAATCCTACACCAACAAAGACAACCACTTGTTCAACAGCACCAACAACCACGTGCTCCACACAGAAACCCACCAATCCTCCACCAACAAAGACAACCACCTGTTCAACAGCACCAACAACCACATGCTCCACACTGAAACCCACTAATCCTCCACCAACAAAGACAACCACCTGTTCAACAGCACCAACAACCACATGCTCCACACAGAAACCCACCAGTCCTACACCAACCAAGACAACCACCTGTTCAACAGCACCAACAACCACTTGCTCCACACAGAAACCCACCAATCCTACACCAACAAAGACAACCACTTGTTCAACAGCACCAACAACCACTTGCTCCACACAGAAACCCACCAATCCTCCAAAACCAACGACTTGTTCAACAACGACTTGTTCAACAACGACTTGTTCAACAACGACTTGTTCAACAACGACTTGTTCAACAACGACTTGTTCAACAACGACTTGTTCAACAACGACTTGTTCAACAACGACTTGTTCAACAACGACTTGTTCAACAACGACGTGTTCAACAACAACATGTTCAACAACAACATGTTCAACAACGACGTGTTCAACAACCACAGTCTGTGAACCGGAGACAACCCCAGCCTGTGAGACAACCACCGTATGTGAAAGTGGAGGATCTGCCGGAAAGGCTAATCCCTCATCTATTCAAGTGAGGCCCGCCGCACGACCACACCGCAGACCTAGTCCCGAGGCATTGCAGCCAATGACATTGGATGCGCCATACAAGGGACTGAGCATGGACGCCTTCACCAGCTACGTGTGCGCCGACAAGCCCGACGGCTTCATGTTGGCCTCCCTGACGAGCTGCAACGACTACTATATCTGCCGGTATGGCAAGGCTCTGAAGGTAAGCTGCGGCGAGAAGTACTTCAATGCACTCTCTGGCATGTGCGATCTGCCCCAGAATACACGTTGCATGCAACCGAGGGCTTAAGTGCGACGCTCAAAGATTGATCGACGAGTTTTATCCGATTATTTCTTTGTAAATTTATCGATGTTAACAATTATCACTAAAATGCAAATGCTATTAGAAGCCACAAAATTATTCAGTTTGTCTTTCAATATATCTGAGAATCAATAAATATATTAAAGATTATTCCTGCAGTCCAACGTCTAAATTACTTTAAAGAATAATCGGTTTACATTGATCGCAATAAAAATTATATCGATATTTTTTTGGATATAATACATAACTTATAGATAATTTTTATCATTTGGACATAATTGACACACCGCTAGTTGTCACAGATACTTTAATACCGCAGTCGCAGTTTTTACTGTTCAGAAAAATAGTAGTGTCACACTTAACATACACATTAATAGCCCTGTTGCCATTTATATCCCTCGAATCGATAGATTTTTTCACAAATAAACATCTGTTATATTTGATTAATAATATTTATTTTAAATATCCGGTACTGTATTCTACTTTAACATGATTTTCGTCAAGATCAGAGCATAATACAACCAACTTTCTGTATACGTGAGCTCACGTTCAGCCAGGCATTCCGTAAAATTTGGCCAAATTAGCTTCACTTTGTAAGAAGTGTCTTAAAAGACTGCTCAGACCATTCCACCTACGCCGTAAAGCAACCATCGTGACCTAGTTTCAGGGTGCTTTATATTATTGCAGACCAACCCAAATAGGCTAGTTACACCGTCAACGAGACACTTATGTGTGGTCTAAGGGCTGAAATGGCAATGCAACATATTTCTCAAAGTGACACCAAGTTTTCTGCAAGATTCAAAAATTTGCTGTGTGAATTCGTAACACACGTCTTTTCTCTTTCCCCGTCTGTTTTCAAAGAGCTATTTAAGCCATGTCAAGTTTGGGCCTTACAGAGAAATAACATAAGGGGATTTAGCAACAGCCAAAAACTGACCACAATGCGCTTTAAGACTTAGCGGTCAGAGTTTGTACTGTACTATTGTACCCTTCAATAAGACTCTTCCCCTTTGCTGATGGGGCTACTTTCCGGCCAAGACATACACAGTCGTATTAATGGCTTAGCTTATATGTTTTGGCCATAAACTGAGACATTGCATTGTCTTATGGGAAGCTATCGTAAGTTTGCGATAATTTAACAAAATAATTAAGCTAACACAAACACATGTGGCACGCCCGCAGTGGCAAACGTTTCCTTTTCTTTTATGTTAATTTTAAGACCAAAAACTTTTACTTGCGGAAACCGTGAAAGGGTTTCGCAGCTCGAAGAATTACAACAAAAATAAATAACGTGACACAGCATGAAAATTGCTGGCAAATACTCGATGGGAGCGGAGTCTGAAGACAACGAAGTTCTATGTTCTGGTTAAGCGCAACAGGAATGCGAACAACAAAAGGCTAAAAAGTAAAACCAGCCAACACACACACACACACACACACACACACTTTCATACGCACACATACACAGGCCATGACTTTCAGTTTCTTTTCCTCTGTTCTTCACGGGCGCCAAGCAAACGCCGCCAGCCATTTGCCGCGACATGTTGCAAAGTGCCTGGGAATGGAAGGTTGGGGGCACAAATGGGTGGAAAATGGGTGATGGGTGTTGGGTGTGTCCTGGGCGAGGGGTGTGGGCTTGTAAACAAGGTATACTCTGGGCTTAGAAAAGCAGACACGTTAAGACGTAGATTTACCAGCGGAATACACATTTCAATGTTTAGATTCAGCTATACACACTGCTCGCAGTGTATTATTAAAGCTTCGGTTCCATTTATCGCCGAATATAGAATATACACTGGGTAAAGCATTTAACAGCTTAGAACGTTACGGTTTTATTCGTGATGCTGTACAGGTGGTTGTCGGACAAATATATATAGCTATCTAAGTAATCTTCTTTGCGCAACATCTTGAATTCATTCCATGGCCCATTTTCATAGTTGGTAATCTAGGAATTAGAAAGGGAATATTGAATTAATAAAGTTTAGCTGCAATTCGTTTGGCAGATCGCATGCTGTGCGCATTGCAAATTTTTATAGCATACTTCTGGGCCCAGAGACAACGGGGTGCAACAAATTGCTGCCAGGACACAGAGCAGCAACAATATGTGGCATAAAGCAAAGCACAATTGCTGGCACTGCAGGCGGTTTTACCTTCCAAACAGTCAAATAAACAATGAACACAAAGCACGACGAAAAATTTCGTAATAAAAATCACATACGCAGAGAAGAGCAGGGCAGGGCATCCCTCCTCCTGCCTCCTCCCGGATCCTGAGCTTTCTTTGGCGCTTTCATGTTGGCAATGGCAACATCGACATGCGACGGCCTGCTGCAAAATAAAATCTGCTTTGGCTCTTACACCTACAGCTCAGCTAAAGCGAGACGCGACACGACTTTGCTCTTCAGGTGGAAACCGGCAAGGAATTCAAATTACGAGCTTTGTTTACAATCGAACCCCAACCCCAAGCGTCAACTCTTTGCACACGAGTTATTGAATTGCGCTCACCTGCCGCGACACATGCCCCACCCACTCCACCCCCAACCCGTCGCACCCTCACACTTTTCTGACGACAGTAAAATTTTATATTGGCAACCGGCGGTGCTTTGTTTCGGCTGTCAAGCAATTTTCAATTTGCCTAACACTCGAAACGGCTCCCCTGACCTCCCTGCACCACCCCACCTCAAGGCCGAAATGTATACGAGCTTGAATATAGCTCCTGCAAGCCGAGCTTACCTTGTCCGTTGCTTGCTCATTCCACACAATTTTAATCCAAGATTTAAAGTCCGATTATCTATCCGATCGTGTAGGTGGAATTGAAGATGCGATTGCTCCTCATTTCGTTCCAAAGCTCAGCACATATATAGGCCGTAGGGGCAACAGGCCCTTGCGGGCCCACAGCCGCCACATGGCCCGCAGCCTCCAAAGGGCCCGTAGCAGCCAGAGGGTCCACAGCCACCACAAGCTCCAGCCCCACAGCAGCCAGCTGACCAAGGGCCACAGGCACCCCATGGTCCAAAGCCATAGCTACCACAACCAAATCCTCCACACATCTTGAGGAACTGTTTGCTGCTGTACTACACCTCAAAAAAATCAAACTATGCACAGGACACATTCCATAAAGAGGACTCACCTTCGCTTTACAGAAACAGGAGCAAGCAAAAAAGGATATTTACTTAGCACAAAATTTTGGTGGAAATAATTTTGCTTCTCTTAAACTTTACGCCTGATGTTGTCTAGACGAAAGTTGTACTACCAATAGTAAAAACATGCTCTCAATTTCACCAAATTGAGTTTGTCAATCCAAAGTCTACTTGGATTCTGTTTTTATATAAAGTTCCTGCGATATCAGCCAGGATATATCTGTTCTCTGTTTGGCTTTTACCTTCATTTTTAATTAAATGAAAGCTATGATACATTGAGGCATCTTCAAGCCAAACAATAACCAATACACTTGCGACTTTAGACACAATTGAAGAGAGAGAGGAAGAATGAGAGAGTGAGATGGCAGGTAGAAGAGCTGAGCGTAATAATTATAGCCGGAACCTCATTGGAGCTTCCAGCAGCTAACGGTGTCAATTCGTGCAGCAGCTGCAGCTGCAGCAATTTTTACAACGTCATTAAGCCAACAAGTAGCTTCCGTTGGGGCATGGGCTGTGGCAGGGATAAACGGGTTAGCCAGACACTGAGTTGCACATTCCACCACTGGAGGCAGACAGTTATGCACCTGCAAATATGCAATGCAAAATAGCTGCTGGAAAATTGTTTTGGGTCCAGAGCGACATTTCGCACAGCTCCTAATGGACTCCACTGCGCTGCACTCAATGGGCGACACTAGATTTTTGGAGGTGCAACCTTCTATGTGCCACAGCGAAGTTTGTTACCTCTTTCGTAAATTTAACGAGCCGCGCAGAATTTAGGAAGAAGTCAAACACTAAAAGTATTAGACAGATATACGACTGTACCTTAAATTCTTCACATTTTCTTCTCTAACTCAAGAGTTTAAGGAAAACTTTTATCCCAGCTCAACTAATAATAATAAAAGATACTTTTCTATCTAAAATCTGAGAGTTCGATTAAGTTTTAGTATTTAATTTTGCGAAATTTGTGTAATCATCTGTTCATCGATTCACATAATTTGCAGCTTTGCAGCAGTGTCAATATTTTCAGAGTAAATTGTGAAATTTAACACCGTTTTTATAGCCTGCGAGGCGCAACTGGAAAATCATCTTTGGCTGTTTATAGGCAAAAGTTTAACAGCATTTCCTACGAATTATGGGTAACCCCGCCTCAGCAACTTGCTGCAACATAAAACTTGGCTAATGAGCCGCTAAGCAGCAGCCGCGTGGCAAATAAGATGCCAAAGGGTTAACAGTAACTAGGAAAACAACAACAACAACAACAACAACAATAGCAACAGGAGTTGCTGTGCCATAACAATTATAAAAGAAAATGCCACAGAGCCGTGAAAACCAACGACTTTCTCGTACTTGGAAGGCATCAAGACGTAAAATTTAATAATACTCGTACAATACAATGGCAAATTGGCTGAGGGTCTTAAATTTATGAAATTTAAATTGAACCCAGCAAGAGGAAAAGCTCAAATCAAAGCCACCACCCGCTGCTGCTGCTGCTGCTGCTGCCACCATGGGGTGGTTGCACGAGGGTAACAGCTGTGCATGCGCTTTTCTTTCTCTTGATTCATCGTCCTCCTCCGACGGGCGGGCAGCCCCAATTCTCTGGGGATAAATTAGTGGTTTTGGTCTCTCTCTAATATAGTCATCGCGAGGCGACATTTGTCACCCTTAGCAGCCTCACTGATTTAATATTTATTTTATTAATAGAAAATTAACATAAAAAAATTGCCGAAATATTTTGACACTTGGCATTCGCATTGCGCTCTAAGGGCTGGTCTTTTTCTGGTGTGAGCATTTCCCAGCCAAGGGTAGCTTGTTATTATTTTGACACTTGCCAAACAATTGGCATGCGAAATGAAAACCCAGCTGCTTTAAAGCATCAACAACACCAACAACAGCAACAACACCAACAACAGCAACAACAGAAGGTGCCATGGTAAGCAAAATTTTATTATGGAATTTTCTAAATTAAATATTTACACGACAGCTGTGCGAAGATCTTGAGATTGCGAACCATTCCAAATGCTCTCTGTTGATTCAACAATATTAAGCTGCAAAATAATTGAATTTAATAGCTGACTGGCTCAGGCCTTTAAAGCTATGATATAGAAAATTGGCTTACAACAATCATTAGCCAAATCAGCAATCAGAAAAGTTCCATGTCATAAAATATATGCTTGATATCGTTCAATGTGTTTAAGAACTCTTTCTCTTAACTTATTCTGTATCACAGATTAAAAATTGACAGTCTGTTCATAAAAATAGTAGTACAAAAGCTCATACCATCTATATCACACACGACTTCTAGTTTTCTAAACTCACACTTATATTATGCAGATACCTTTGTTAAAAAAATTTACCAGTCTGTTCGTAAAAATAGTAGTGTAGCAGTTCATACCATCTATATCACAGACTACTTCTAGTTTCCTTAGGTTACAGTTATATTTCGCAGATACCTTTGTAAATTAAGAATTAACAGTGTGTTCGTAAAAATAGTAGTGTACCAGCTCATACCATCTATTTCACATACTACTACTAGTTTCCTAAAAACACACTTATATTATGCATATACCTTTATAAATCAAAAATTACCAGCGTGTTCATAAAAATAGTAGTGCAGCAGCTCATAGCATCTAAAGATATTTAATTCATATACGAGCATGTCTTATGGTTTATTTTGTATCTTTGGGTTTCATTCAATATAAAATTCTGTATGTCTAACCTATCTGTAGAATCAAAATATATAACAACACCCTAATGCAATTCTATGTGATTTATCGTGCCAAGTTGCGATAATCAATTCAATTGTTCAGCTTTCCATAAACTAACAGCGCTCTTGAGGTGGTCGCTTCAATGCAATTAGCCCGCCTAACAATCACGCACCTAACCAAAGTCAATAGCATTGACACAGACTAAAACAACCGTAAACAAGGCTCGAAGAAAACAAAAAAACAAATGCAAATAACAGAAACAAAAAAAAAGAAAACGAAATAAAACAAAGAAATTGGTAAGAGAAGCAAACGAGCAGCCAGCGCGAAAACGCGTTGAACGTTGTCACTAATTCAGGTAATTTGTCACTTTATTTACATTTTAAATTAATGTTGTTGTTGCTGCCACAGTTGCTACTGTTGTTGATGTTGCTGGTGTTGTTGGTGTTGGCTGGTGCTGCTGCTGGTTGGCGGACAGCAAGAAACCGAGAAAACCAATTTCCATTTTCATTTTGTGGGCAGCGCAGCGCGCAGGAGAGACAAAACAAATGAGTGACTGACGTGCGGCATGAAAGACAGCAGGACGAAGAAACCCTTTTTCTACGTTGGCCAACTGAAGCCAAAGGACAAGCAGCTGTTAAGCAGACAACAGACAGACCCGGCCAGGCCAGAAGAAATACGATTAACATTTGAACAGCGAGCAAAAAAGGCAACGACAACATCTTTGTGGGCTTCCTCACGTAGGCTGGCTGTGGTGGCCGTTACACACGGCGTATGCTTAATTTGAATGAAGTGGCAACGTTGTTAATAGCCCCTTTCGCGCACCACAGCCCACCACCCAACTCCAGCCACACCATTTCAAACCAAACCCTTTTCCGCCTCACAGGTGCTCAGCTTTTTTAATGATGCTCTTTACTTTGCATTTGATGTGACAGGCTCGCCCCCAAAGGGGAGGCTCATAAGGATATAGACCCAAGTAAATGTTTGCATATGGATATTGCAGACACTGCTAAAAAGGAAATTGGCATAACTGATGGCAAGCACTGAGTTACGCTTTTCATACAGGTAACTTCTTCATATTTAATTAAAAATTTCAGACTCAATTCTGTACACTACAAATCGAAGATTAACCAAGACAGAGAGAAAGCCTTGGAAAACCTATTCTAATGTTTACCTAAAGAAATTCAAAGATTTTTCTATGGTTTCTTTTGGGACCGCAAAGCAAAGAATAATTAAATTTCAAAGCAAATACTAGCTGCTCCAATATGTGTTTTCGTAATTTTAAAATAATTGCTTTAAATGTGCGGATCTGTAACATTTAAAGTAAAATATTCTCAAGCTTCCTTTGGCCCCTTAGAAAAGGATGTAATGAAAATTTCAATCAGCCCAGCGCTGCGGCAACATCGACATTTATGAGCAGCCTGTAACATAAATTTCAACAATAACAGACAAGCACACACACACACACATACACACACACATGACACACAGGAGTCGTCCTGTGTCTCTCCTCTTTAGATTCTCACTTGCTCTTAGCTACCTTTTGCCATTGCCACAAATAAAAATAAATACACGTGCCCTGCCCTGCTCTGTTCATTGCCAAAACGTGTCCTGGTGCCACGCGCCTCACATGCCACCACAAGACAAAGGATGGTGGGCGTTTGAATGGAGCTGTGAGTGGAGTGGGGGGATCAGGAGGCGCGGTTCGGTGCCAAAGCCAAAGACAAAGAGCCGCCACAAGAATAGTTGAGTGGCAGCAGAAACAGAAGCAGCAGCAACAACTCGCTCAGAGATGGCCACATAAATATTTTAAACATGTTTACCCTGGCATATTTTGTAGCCCGTCTTTCTTTGGGCTGCAGCTCCTTCATGTGCCTGACCACGTACGCTATCAATGTCCAATCTTGGTTGACTCCTACCCAGACGAGGCAGACTCAAAATGAATATATCTGCCAGCGGAGAGCTGTGCTCAGTTTCTTTTCATTTTTATCTTTTCTGTTTTTTCATAATTTGCTTATTTTATTTACTTTGATTTACTTTTGTTCAGTGCGCACTCCACAGAGTTGCCACGTCTGCCAAATGTCAGCGCCCGACTCCGACTCCGCCTCCGTTCCCTGTTCTCATCACTTTTCTATTTTTCAACAAGTATTTTTCTGGATTTTCTATGCATTCTATTTGCCTCGTGTCTTGTGTAAACAATGAGTTTAAATTGTGAGCTCTGTGTATTCATACGATTCTTTCAATGGGTTATGTCACTCGTAAAACTACAATGAACATGACATGTATATATGAGTGTGTGAATCTGTGTGTGTGTGTGTGTGTGTTTGTGCAAGTGTTTATGCGTGTGTAAGTTACGGTGTCTATAATTCTGTGGTTCAGCTAATACAGTGAAAGCAGAGGATAAAAACATTCCCGAACAAATATATTTTATTTTTTATATTTCTTTTATTTTATATTTTTTTATTTTATAATATAAATATTTTTTTTTATTTTTTATATATTTTTTATTTTATCTTTTATTTTCTATATTTTATATTATATTTTATATTTTATTATTTTTTTATTAATATATTATTTATATTTTATATTCTATATTTTTTTATTTAATTGTGAAAATTCTGCTTGAATTCAAGTCTAATAACTGGGCATCATTCAGTGGGCGTACTTTATAGCCAGCTTCCACTGTCGCTGTCTAGGTGCACGCATGTCTTTGCTCTATTGTTTATATTGTTTTAATTAATTTAATTTTCAGACTTGCTGAAAGAAACCGGCACCACAACCTCACCCTTTCCGCACTGACAACCTGCCACACTTTGTGCTCACGTGTGCAGAAATGATATTACTCCGTGAAGCTCTTTGAGCTGAATCAAATTTTTGAGTGTCGAGTGTGTCGAGCGTTCTGCTTCGACCGCAAGCAAGCCAAGTTGTGTGCTCTGTTAAGTGGTGAAGAGTTCCTGTTCCACCAACACTCCAGGACAAAACAACAGGCCTTTAGAAATGCCTGCTGCTGCTTCTGCTGCTGGTGCTGATTCTGCCTCCTGGTGTAGCCACTATGTTTGTGCAATGAAGCGTTGGGCTTTTATAACGCCAACAGTCAGTTAAGGGGATAAAGGGCGAGACGCAGCCGAGTCATTGAGGAGCTCTAAAATGCTGCAAGGAAATTCTTAATTTTCGAAAAAATACAACAACAAAAAAACCAGCCAGAAATGGAAAAAACCTCTGCGTAATAAATGAAACGTAAAGGCAAAAACGAAACTTAACAACTCGACATCATTGAGCAGGGATGGGGCAGAGAGAGGGATTAGGGGACAGTCGAGCGTCTCTCTCTGGACAATCGCTGGGCTGGGCTATATACAGTTCCGACAGTTTTAGGTTTGGGCAGACACTCCTCCTTCAATCCAGGCACTGAAAGCTTTACGCTCCACTTGGCTGCTGCTTTGATTCTCACGGTTTTCATTTGAATGCGCCCATCCCAGTGCCAAGTGAAGGACGCTCCTCACCTGTACGCGCGCGCGTCCTAGTATCTTACAGATACTTAGATACGTATATATATATATATATACATATAGATATATATTTTAATGTGCGCTTTATCAACAGCTTTAGATAGCAGCAAAGGAAGGAAGGTAACGTAGCCGGCTACCAGCCATTTGTTAGACTTGACTGCATCAGCGACTGATAATGTGGGTGTGGCAGATGGGCAGATGAGCAGAGGAGCAGGTGGTGGTGGGTTGGACAGCTTGTTGATGGTTTCGTGCTGTGCTTTTGTTGCTTCGAGCGAAAGATTTTAAGTGATTTTTCTTTGACTTTTTATGTAGTTCATGTCAAATTCATTTTGATTGTAACTTTTTGGTGTGCTCTTGGCAGCACAGTTTGTCAATCAGCGCTAGTTTGCGGTGGCTCACCATTCATAAAGGATCTTCTTAGCCTTGTTTGTGAATAATGAGTCCAAATAATGCGCCAAACAAATTATTCCAATACAATATATACTACTAAGTGGGCAATGCTACGCAGATTTAGAGAAAGTATCTCAAACTGCCTGGTTAAAGCCATTGTTGGACGACGATTTCACGTCGCTTTTGAGAGCTTATCCCTTCAGTTTGTGGCTTAAATTAAAAACTTTGAGGCGTGAAGCAAACATATGAGACAAGCTCACACCTCGGTTGCCCGCCAGCCGCCTGCCGCCTGCCGGCTGATGCCTGATGCCTATTGGTGTCTTCGTAGCCTGTCAGAAGTGTGACAAAAATGACATTTTGCTGGCTAATTAGAAATTCAAATTAAATCACAAGTAATTAGCTGAAAGTCAAAGCCAAAGTTGCTCCCACACTGCGAAAGGTGCTCTCGTCTGGTTGACGCTCAGGAGTTACATTTGCCAGCCAAGTTGGCTGGGAGCCGTTCAGGAATTTGACAGGATTTTATGATTTACAAACGCTATGAAATGTGCCTAATGGTTTGTTTGTTTGCTGGTTGTGTTTGCTTGGGCTTTTCACCGTCAGAGTGTGGGTGTGGGTGGGTGTGTGTGTGTGTGTGTGTGTGCCAAATGAAAGACATTAAAAATGACAACAGGCAGCTAAAATGGCGGCAAGGTAACCAAATGACAAAACGGGCGACACATTAAAATACATTTTTAATGTTGATGTGTTCCGCAGTGTGTGTGTGTGTTGAGGTGTGTGAGTATGTGCTCTGCCACGCCCATACCCCCATTTAAGGCATATTTATGTTACGGGTACTTCGCATGGAGCTGTGCCTGTCTGCCCTCAGCTTGACTTCCCCCATCTCAAAGCCCTCTCGTACGTTAGAATTGTAATCAAAATAATTACTTTTATTGTGTTTTCGCTGAATGTTAATCAACAAAGTTTTTTCCATTTTTTTCTTTTTTCTTTTTCGTTTTTGAATTTTGCATCCTGTGGCATTTTGAATTATTTTTATGGTCTTCATTTTAATGAATTTTAATTTACAATTGAGACAGATCAAGGGAAATGCGAAGCGCATCACTTTTAAAGAAGGAAGCTGACATTTGATTATAAAATCTTTCATGTTTTTTATAAATCAGAAAACGCTGTGTTATATAGTTATTCTCATAATTATCAAGGTGAGAATGGACTATATTTATCTTGAATAAAATCTGAACAATCAGTTGAATATAACTATTAATTACAATCTCTGGCATAAATGCATTTTTTCGTATGGAAAGTCAGGCGAAAGTGAACTAAGACGAACAGACAGAAGACTGGTTAAGGAAATTTTGATACGGACAAAGAATATATATAAAATTATAGGAATTTAGTTAAATTTTATTTACACTTGATTAACATATTTAATAAGTATTTAATAATGTTTAATAACGCACTTTGTGAACCCTTTCAAGTAACTTTAAACTTCATTCAATTTATAATAATTTTCCATTAAAATACGATCTTCATTTAGTAGTTAAATTTCTTCACAGTTTTACTTACATTTCATCAGGCAAGGCTGTGAAATATATTAAGTAAACTATAATATTTCAATCGCATAGCAAACGTCACACAATATTATTTGTCTAAATATTGTGATTTTTCCATTTTCGTATGTCTTAAATCTATTAAAATTCTTGAATAATGAATCTTGTGTGGAATCATAAGGGGCCCTACTTTCATGCTCCTTGCCAGCGCGATCGCTTTCCGAGCCTGGTCGATGAGATAGGTGAGGACGGCGATAAGCTGGTCGCCCACTTGGGTATCTCGAACATATCGGACATGGGCGCCCGCCTGAAGAGGGGTCGGAAGAACACAAATGTCGCTGAGCAACGAGCCGCAGATAGTGTGAAGGACGCCTGTGTGCCGCTGCAGGAGATGTTCCGCTCCTCGTCGCAGGGATTGCGTCGAGGCGTGGACAAGTACGCGCAGATTCCCAAGTTCGATCCCTATGTCGATGAGGATGGACACTGGGTCGAAGGTCAGCGCCATCGCAAGCTATTCAATAGCCAGAGCCCCACGCCAGCCTTGCGTCAGGCGGGTGAACCGCCCTACACGGGCAACTGCCGGCATTGCCGTCGCCGGGGCAGCGATGATGTGGCCAACGACTTCCAGGGACGTCTGTACTTGCAGCAGGCGTATCTGCTGGGTCAAATTAACCTTTTGTGAGTGATCCAGCCTGGCTAGACTGCAGTTCCTTGTAAACATTCTTGATTATTTGCAGGGTTATGGATGGTCTGCAGGAACAAGAGGAACCGCCGCCCAATCAGAATCGCAATCGTAACCAGGGCTAGAGAGCGCGATCTCGCTTCAATTTTAATGTCATCTTAGTTCAACATCTGGTTTCAATTATGATAAACATTCAACATGCAACACGACAGTGGCAGCAATCGGAGCGGGGTCTGTCTCACAAATCAACGCCAGCATTAATTTTCATGTATTTCATAAACTCAGAGGCGCCGCATCTGCTGCACAATTTGCAGCCTTTTTCTTTTCCTGTAAGCACTTTGCGGCATGCAACAGATGTCAGCAGCAAAAACATAAAATATTTAATCATCTGAATAGCACCAAGCTTGAGGGAACTCTTTTCAATTGTGGCATGCGAAGTACGAGAAAGTTACTACTAAATAAATAAAAATTGATATTTTAGCCAGAGATTTTAGGCCTCTTTTTCTCAGATAATATAAAAATCAAACGATAATATTTTGAAGGACCAAATGAATACATTTATATCACAATTGTTGTGCTTTCAATAATATTTATTCCTTTAGTTCATAATAAACTGCTTTGCGCTGCGCATAAATTAAATTAAATTGAAATTCAAAATGAACTCGGAGCTCGGTAATAAACTCTTATCATTTAACTGCATTTGCTAGTCTAGATATATATATATAAATTATTTTCTGGTTTTATGATTTTGTCAAAAATGTTTAATAAATATATCGTAAAACTATATTTATTTGTTATAATTTAAAATCCTTTAAAGTTTCAAACATTTCCATTACAGGAAAGAATTTCTTATATATTTTATACATTGTTCCATTGCGACTCAGGCTATATTAATCAACACTTATTCAAGTGGCACATTTCGCTGTTTATTTCATGTACTGCACTCCTTCAGCGTTTCGCTTATTTTCATGTCCTTTTAGCCATAAACTTTGCATAACTTTAGGCGCAACAGCAAAAGAATGAGCACAAGCTCCAGTCGACTGGCTGATCAGGCGCAACGAGCAAACTGTTGCCATGACACAGTTTTTTGTCACTCACAACGAAACAAGAAAGAGAAAGGGAGAAAGCACACAGAGAGAGAGAGAGAGAGAGAGCTATAGGGGCTTACAAACACAAATTGCTCTTGTAATTTCAATTTAAACCAACGCGCCAAAATGACGCCTTAAATTATGCAAATGTTTCATACTGCGGCTGCCAAAATAAGCAAACGAGAATAAAATATAAATAAAAATGCTCGACTCGATAATATCCTTTAACCAAGATTGGCATACGCAGATTCTATAACATATTCTGAATATAATCTTCAATTTATTATACGTCTGCCAAAAGTTTAGGAACTACATTTGAAATCTATATTAGATGCAGCTCCTGACTCTGGATCATCTAGACAATAATACAGGTATTGCTAGTATTCATTGAAAAGAATATACATTTGCTTATAATATTTTGTGAAGTAGACTACCTTCATAAACTATTTAGTGTTTACAGGGTATAAACATAGTGTTAACGATAATAGAAATAAAATTTGCGACACTTTTCGTTTGTATTTCAAATATTCAATTGTGTTTACTTTAATTTTAAAATAAACAAATATAAGGATAAAATATTAAGCGAAAGTTTATAGTAGACAGAATAGATACCCTATAAAGTAAAATATAAAATAAACATATATACCTTTTAATAGATCTGGACTTAGATTAACTTTATTTAACTTCGATTAGTTTATTAAAAACTGTTGAAATTGTGTATTACACTATTTCAGGCAACGATAAAGAGCATCCCGTAGTCGACTCTTCGATTGATTGTTGGCAATTTGTAAATTTATTTTAATTAACTGCAAAATGCATAAAACTTGAACTAGTTTTGGGACAGTCAAAAAAAGTTTCTACACTTGAAATTAATTTTTAAATAAATCAAAAAGTGTCAAAAGTAAAAAATTAAAAATTAAATAAAAGATAAAAGATAAGTGATAAAATACCTGAGCATGTCAAGAGTCTGTGTAAAGCTTATGTGATAAGTTTACACACACTCACACACACACATACACATTAATAAAAAGAAGAAGGAGACCCCAGCAGAAGTTTCATTTTGTTGAAATAACTTTCTTAATATTTTGTTTTATATATTTTCCCCGCTTTCTTCACATATTTTTCTCCTTCTGTATCTTCTGGTGCGTTTCCTGTGCCACATTTCCTTTGAACTTTATCTTTGTTGTTTGCCGTTTGTTGTTGATATTTTCATATACATATATGTGTGTGTGTGTGTGTGTATAGTACAACAAACATTTTCAACTTTTCCCGTTCAAGTTTATGCAAAGCATTTCAGTTGCCTCCTCAATCCTCTTTACCGAGCTACTAGCTCCCAGTTCTGTCGGCTTTCCGTAGGAAAAAAGAAATGAGAGCGCCAAAACTTTCTGTTACCTTTAAACAAATTGTCCCTTTTGTGGCTACGTGTGTGTGTGTGTGTGTTGACAACAAAAACAACATACGGAACACTACCAAAAACAACTAGAAGAGCACATTACAAAAACCCGGATAAGCAGGATGTGAGCACTTTGAGCCTGTTCTTGTTTTAGTGTGTGTGTGTGTGTGTGGTTTGTGTATGCATATGTGTGTGTGTGTGAGTGTTTTGTGTGTGTTTAAGGATTGTGTTTGCCATATTTCCGTTGATATTTCTACTCAAAACTTTGCCAAGTTTTCCTTTTTTTTATTTTTCTTTTATTTTATTTAGGTATTTTTAAGTTTTTCCTGCCTGCGGGCCAAATCTTCTAAGCTGTTGACGTTTATAAGTTAAACCTGAAACTTGCTCTATTTAAATAAAAGGGTATCTACGTTATGCTAAAACATAGAAACCGAATAACTAGGCACTATAAAAAGATTTTAGGTATTTATCAAATATGTCTAAGTATTCTCAAACAAAGCTCGAGTCGAGTTGGAGGTAAGATATCAAATCTGCTTTCTTCATCGATGTCGCTTGAAGATTAGGATTATCCTGACCATATCCTATAGTACATAATAAAATGAAATATATAAATTTATGGCCATAAGTTTGTGTACTTGACCAAATGTTGAATTGCTTTTCTTTTGAGCGGCTTTTGGTCAAAAGCAGAATGCAAAAGGCCACAAAGGGACAGATCAAGTAGCCGACGTGTGTGCTCAGCTATTATTAAAAATGCAATGCAATAATATAAAATAACACACGATGAGCCAACTAAGAGCGAAATCCAGACATAGAGAGATAGAGAGAGAGAGGGGGAGAAATGTAGAGAGAGAAAGTGGACTACCTTTGGATTAAAACTACAATTAAATTCACATAAAACAAAATATCCTGCGGTGCTTTTTATGTGTGTGCTTGTAATATAAATCCTTTTGGCTAATGGGAGCTACACACAGACGAACGCCCACACACCCACCCAAACACATGTTTTTGGCATTTGGGGAAAGCTCCAAGTGCCACAAGCTGCACACAGCGGGCGGTTCCTTTGTCCGTGCAAACGAATAAAAAAAAGCATTCGAAATGAGAAAAAAACTTGGCCAACGAAATGAACTGAAAACGCTACAAGGACAACGGGCAGAGCACAACTGCTAAAGGATCTGGCTGTGCGCTAAGCAGAGGTTAAGCAGCGCTCCAGCTCGAAGCTTCTAATGAACAAAATGTGCATGCGAATGAGCAGCCCGGACAGGAGAGGACTTTCACCTGGCTGGAAGGGAGGAGGAGGCGAAGGAGGAGGAGAAGGAGGTAAGCTCTTTTCCAGCTACCTAGTAAAATATGCATCCTTCGTGTGTGATTAAGCGTAAATCCATTTTTACGAGTGTGTCCCTGGTATTACCTAACAGCATTACATGCAGCAGTGTGTGTGTGTGTGTGTGTGCGTGTGTGTGTGTTGGAGAATCCCTGCAAAGCGCATGAGAAAGCGCTTTAAACTAAGTGAAATATTTTTAAGTCGACTTAATAGTTGGCATTTTGTTAGTGAAATTCTGCACCAAAGCCATCGCACTATATCAGAGAGAAAGTCTTTCACTTTTTTCTATAATTAAGATATTTAAATGAGCTTTATTACTTTTGAATCGAATGGAAATGTTGCCACTTAGGTTTCAGTCTTAGGCTCATCATTCAATTTCAATTGAAGCAGTTTTGGCTCAACAAATGATTCAAATATTTGATTACAATTCGTTTTAATGAATTCTATACACTCTGACTTAAGATCTTCCATATTATAAAGTTCGGCCAACTTGAACCCAATCGATGCCGTCTGTATGGATAGATTGTCGCTCAAGCACTTCGCACACAGAGCCTTCAGCCTGTCCAGCGCGTACTTATCAGCCGCTGCGAGCAGATCCTCAACCATGGACTCCAGACAAGGTGCTTTACCCGTGTACATGAAACGAAGCATTTCTTTGATAACCTCGTAGGTGAAGTCGGTTATGTTGACACAATTAAGTTGACTCTCTTCCATCTGATGCTTAAACATGGCCGCAAACACTTTGCTGCGGGCTGCATACAAAAGATTGGGTTAAGCTTCCATATGGGTTAAGCATTAGGTCTTACCAGATAATATGATCTTATGAGCCGGTATCTTTTGACCATCACAGGTCACGATTATCACATCGCTGAACTCGTTTGTATAGAGCAAGGCATGTAGGTCCTCGGATAGTGTACATTCCGGAACTTTGATCATATTAACCCGTCCGCACTTTTCCGCAGGATCTGCGACTATGATTATCTCACAGCAAATGATGAGCTTGTCATCGGGCAGAAGGCCATCCTCCTGGTTAAAGAGTTGCTTAAACTTAACCAAATTCGAGGTCGCACTTTGAGGTAGAGTAAAAAGCTGGGATTTTCGGGTTGCCGTATTATTCAGTATGGAAAAGATGGCCTTACACTTGTGCAGTGACTTATTCGAGCAAAGGGGGTAGAGGCTTATGAGCAGATACTTATCATCATCGTCACCATTACCATCGTCCTCTTCCTCATCGTCATCATCATAATCATAATCGTAGTCATAATCGTGTAGCTTAAGGTAAAACTGAAAGCGATTATTGTCATCCGGAAACACCGGCGACACAATACCCTTATGTACATTCATATCCCGCAAAAACGTATAGTTCTTTATGGTCCAAGTGTAGAAGTACTTGACGACTTCGTGCTCCGTTCTGCCCCAATATTTGTTAACTTTCATATTTACCTTGCTGTCCGACATCTCGTTGGACAATGGTCGATTGCAATTGATAATAACTTGTATAAATCACACTCCAGACATGGATTTTCACAACAATCTATTACAGAGTATAAAAACAGAGCCTACTCTCTCGACGAACTAAACTAAACTGAACAGACTTCAACCTGTATTGCTCTGTATGTTATGTTAGCAGATAGAGTAACATACGACAGGATATCACAGGGTATTTCCCAGTTGAAAATGTCACTTTTTCAGAGAGACACTTGCAATTTTCATTAGGAAACACTTGACTACACAATACGAGACTAGCTGACAATTCACTTTAATGTGTGTAAGTAAATAATTGAAATTTATTGAGCTTTGGCTAAAAGGCTTCCCGAACTCGATGCGGTGTACTGTAGCTGTAGCTGTAGCTGTAAGTACATTAAAATACAACTTAATTAAATGATTGTCATGTGGCGAGTGATTTAAAGTCAAAATGCAATTGAAAGCAATTCAAGTTCCAAGAATATCCCCAGCTACATACAAAGCGACTATCAAAGGCAAACAAACCCTTGAGTCACAGCTCTATTGTAGTGGCCACTTGCAACAACAACAACAACATGAACAACATCAACAACAACATCACAAAGGCAAATCGAGTGGTTTTAAGTCGAGCTCTTTACATGGCACGCACAATTACCACGGCAAAGGCACTTTTCCTTTGCTATTTTCTTTTCTTTTCCTTTTTTTTTGGGCTGTTGGCGGCTAATTAAGGTCACGTGACCTGACTGCAAATACTCGAGAATCGTTCACGCAGCTGCGTCTTCTGTGCAGCGATGCATACGCCTGGAAAATGTGTGTGTGTGTGTGTGTGTGTGTTTCCCATCAAATGCAGCCCCATCAGCCCCAGGAATTTGGAAGCGTCGTCCACTAAAGAAACGCATCGCATGGTTCACGCACATTTGCCCACAGACGACCCGCCCACCCAGGCAATTATCATACACCAAAATCAAGAGAAGCCCTTACACCCTACACCCGACACCCGCCACCCTTCATCCTACACCTCGTCGTCTCGTCTACCACGTTCAAAGCAAAGTTTTCCCATGCAAAAAAATATGTATAAAAAAAATAACAAACTTAACAGAGAAAATTACGCACACGAATTGCGCTGGACAATAAAAACAGTAAAAAGCTCCCATCGAGTATGCTCGACTATGGGATACTCTCTATCCTCTTCTTAAGTACAATTATATGTATGAATATGTTTTCAGACTTATACTCTTAACTCTGTCAGACAGATATATTTGCACCCCTTTTCCACACTCTCACCTCATTCTACCCACTTCGACTGTTTTTAAGGGGTACAAAGCATAAGGCCAAAAAAAGCACAAAATAAAAAGAACAGCAAATAAATTATGAACAGTTGGAGAATGGGAATGGCCGGAAAAGTCAGAGCAGTAGGTGGGTGGCATCTACTTTAGCATCTAATTTGTTGGAAAATTAGTTTGTGTGTTTTGTGCGTGTAATTTCCATGCAAGTTTTCCCTTCAGACGAGGTCTGCACTTGATTTTGATTGAAATACACCAAAAGGGGGCAGTTACCGTTCACTGAAAGCAACTAAAATCTGGCTAACAAATAGCGCAAAAACGGCTGCAAACTGACAGCCAAGTATTTTGGGTGGGAGATTCATCTGAAGCCACCACAAAGAGGGGAGTAAAAAACAATAGACCTCCGGTCATAGCTGAGGAATGACAAAAGCAGTCAATCAGATTGACTAACTGCCTGCAGATTCAATTGGACTCGCTTTAATCTCTGGATATACACGTTTGTTTCTGAACGATAATCCTGTTTCAGATATTTTCTGTCTAGGTAAATCCAATCTGGTTTTGTTAATCTTGGTTCAAGCTGAGTTTGAAGCTGCTTCAATTAGCCACGCCCACCTGCAAGTCTCTGGCTGATTGCAGCTTAGCTACAACTATAACCCTGCCCCAACCCTTGCCTAATCAGACGCATCATCAGCAACGAGATGCGGCAACAGGCCTCAGCCGTAATCATAATGATCTTCAATGGTAAATTGCATGCACGCCTTTTTAACCCAAATATGATGTGGTTCCTCTTCCCTTCCTCTTGCTTCGTTCAGCAATCTCCAGTCTTCGTTCCGTTGATTGTGAGGGGCCGATAAGCGGGGCACCGCGTGCTCTTATTATGGGGCAACGACTGGAGCCGACGAGTTGCCGCATGGATTAATGAGTCGCGATCTGGCAGCGGCTGGAAAAACGTTTACGTGACTGAATTTTCAATTATTTTTTATTGCAGTCGGTGCGGTTGCAAGGCTGCAAAGCTGCAAAGCTGCAAAGCTGCAAAGCTGCAATGTTGCAGGCCGCCTTTAATTGCAGGAAGTTGCATTTTGAATGTGCAATTTATTAAGAAATTATTTATTGTCCAATGAAATTGATTTTGAAAGTCGCGTGACGAGAAGTTTTGCATTGTGTGTGGCAGCTACACAGCAGCCGGTTCCACATAATTAGGCAACGAAACCGCTAAAAATCTTGTTGCGATCTACGAACGTGCAACATTTCAGGCCTTTCCACAAGACTTCTAACACCTTTACGCGCCACACGATCATCACGCTCTGCGCTGCTGCTTCGATTTCCTGCCACACCCACTTGCAACTTCTTTTTTCACTGACAATTAATTTGATTTGATGGCCCAGGACCCGTCTCCGGCTCCGACTACGGATTGGGCTACCGCCAGTTGCCTGTGCGGTTCTCTAGCTCATTGCCAGTTTTCAAAGTGCATGCGAGTTGCCATCGCCGGCGTTGAGTAATTGACTGCTTTGATCTTGTGGCCAGGGTGACGCCTGGAGCAACCGGGCGCCCTATAAATAGGCAGATCTGCCAGCCACTTTGAAGTACACACATGGATCACTGCTGCCTGCCACACAAATATGCCTATATAAAATAATACCTATATACCTTGACATATGCTACATTATGTGGCACTTTTATGGCTGCAAAATTCACGACCCATTATCCCAGTTGGCCATGTGTTAAAGCTAAGATTAGAAGAGGAAAATTAATATACTTATTGTTAGTGAAGGCAACTTTGGACACTAACGGAGTACAGATTCAGTTTGCAACAGTTTTCCGACTAATAAAGAAACTGGGTCAAGAATTGATTGCGTCTTTAAGAGCTTGCCCCATCCTGAGGCGCAGCTCACGCTATCTTGACTCATGCGGCTCATTAATCAAATTAAATTGCATGCGAATTACAAGGGAAATTTGTATCGGTCACTGCGTCCAGAAGTAGCAAGGCGTCGATTGCTGAGGAGCAGCTAGTTTGGGTGTTACGTGTGCACCCAGCCGGAAGAGATTCCACAACATCAGCCAATCAGCTGTTCTATCTCTTGCCACACGAGTCTCAGCACCCCCATGCGTGCTTCTGGCTTGAATCTCGCAAGTAGAAGAAATTCTTTCACACCCATTTTCAGTTTTAATAGTTAGTTTCATATAGTTTATATAAATAAATATAAATTGTATGAATACATAAAAGAAATATTAAACGTTGTCTACACTTTCCCTGGAGAAAACTTATAAACTGAGTTTTGGTATATATTACGATTTCCCGTACCAGAAGATAGTCTCAGTCTCAATAAATCTTGTACTAAAGTTGATTCTATAGACATCTGAATTCTAAAATAAGGAAATAAGAACTCTTCCCATTAATTTTGGATTATTTTCTAAGCAAGTATTTCCATAGTCAACTTCATATATGGGACTAAAAGGATAAAACTGAAATCTCAGCTTAGTCTTAGATACAACAAGTACTTCTACTCGTGTTTAGAGTCAAATTTTTACGAATGAATATTGAGATTTTAATTATATCTAAAGACAAAGCAAAGGCAAGTTAAGATGTTAAATGACCCATTAAGAAACTGGTGGAGTTGGGGGCTGAGCGTGAAAGCTCTATGTTAAATGACAAATTACAAGTATTTACATGCAAAACACAACAAGATGCTGCCACTCAGGCGGCTGCCACAGCGACGTAATCGATGGAGTTGCACGCGTGTCTGCCAAGCGCTGAGAAGCAGTAAAGAAAAAACAAAATGCAAAGGGAAACCACAGGCTGACAGAGTGCTGCCAAGGCAAGACAATCGAGACAAGCAGGTGGCCGGAACGGACAGGAGCAAGGATGCGGACTGCGTAATTGAGCGTAAGAAGCCAACCGGCAATGGCGGTGGCGCCACCAGTCGCTGCATGCGTCGTCTGCTCAAATTGATTGCATTAATGATATCAAATTGTTGCTCCTGCCCTTCATTTTTCCCCATGTGCTTGTACTTGTTGCACCAAAGCATATGACTTGTAATCTTACATTTGGCTACGCAATTTGGCTAAAATGTGGGCGTGGCAGCTGCTGAAAAAATGCTTAAAACGAAATCAATTAGAAGTTAACACTTGGGTGGCAGCTTAGACCAAAGCAAGCAGTAGAAATTACACAGCTGAGTGCAAAATTAGTTGAGTTCAGTTAAAAAAGCATCAAATACTACTGAGTTATAGTAGGTCTATAGGTACAGGGTGTACTTATGATAGAAGAGGATCATAATAAGAGTGTACTTATGATAGAAGAGGAAAGAACCTTAAGGCAAGTTATCGTATTACTTTATCAGCGTTTAGTACTTTCAGCTTTGATGACTTGAATATATGCCTAGAGGTCTGGAAGAAGACGCTTGGGTAAAAGTTGAAACAGGGTGTACTTATGATAGAAGATTATATGGTAGAAGACGATACAAGGTGTACTTATGATAGAAGATGATATGGTGGAAGACGATTGGGTAGAAGCTTAAACAGGGTGTACTTATGATAGAAGATGATATGGTAGAAGGTGAAACAGGGTGTACGAAGACGACATGGTAGAAGGTGAAACAGGGTGTACTTATGATAGAAGACGCTTGGGTAGAAGGTGAAACAGGGTGTACTTATGATAGAAGAAGATATGGTAGAAGGTGAAACAGGGTGTACTTATGATAGAAGATTATATGGTAAAAGACGATACAAGGTGTACTTATAATAGAAGACGATATGGTAGAATACGATACAGGGTGTACTTATGATAGAAGATGATATGGTGGAAGACGATTGGGTAGAAGGTTAAACAGGGTGTACTTATGATAGAAGATGATTGGGTAGAAGGTGATAGAAGACGATATGGTAGAAGGTGCAACAGGGGGTACTTTGATAGAAGACGAAACAGACGCACTTATGATAGAAGACGATAGGGAAAAATTGAATATAGAAACGAATGAACAAAGGTTTCTAGACAAAGTTCACACGTAAAAGTGTTAAGGCAACTAAACGTATTGTTTTTGCATCCTTAATGATTTTATTATATGGCCAGAAGAGTGGAAGAAGAATTGCCTAATTAACATTGGAAGGCCATGAGACACCTCTTCATCATTTGTCTATCACATACTTAGTAATCCAAGAGATAAACTGAGGCTTTGCAGCAGGAGCTTGTGGTTTGTTCTTGGACTGTGGGACGAGACTCGTAACATTGTTGTGGCGGAATCTTCACACACACACACACACACACACACGATAACTTTTAAATCATTTCGACGCCACGCAATGCACGCCACATGGGTCGCATCGAGTGTATCGTGGTGGCACCTCTTGCTCCTCCTCAGGGCTGTCCATTCATAGCTTCGGCATCTCAAGATCGCAAGGCATGGAGTGTGAACAGCGGGTGTCGCTCTTTCTGTGTGTGTGTGTGTGTGTGTGCTGTCAAAACATGCTTGGTGTGGCGGAGTAGTTGGGGCATGCCACATGCTGGCAAATGCTTGGGCTCATAAATTGCCGCTATCTACGGACGGTATCTGTATTCGTATTCGAATTCGTATTCGTATTCGTATTCGTATATGCATCTGTATCTACAGTTTTGTATCTGTTATGGCTCGAGCATTGCAAAATATGCTGCTAATTGAATTGAATTGAACTTGGGCACAGTTCGATGAGCTGCGATTTTCAATGTGATTTATGCGGCGCGGGTGAAGATTCCAGCCGGAGACGCCTACCAAATGAAGTGCTTGCAAGTGCGAAGCCAAGCCCTGAATGTCATTGCCGGTTTTTAGCGAGTGGTAGACAATGTCAGAGGCAGCAGCAACCAGTTCACAGTTGACTCTGGCAAGTGCGATTCCCCAGAGAACGGCTCATGCATCGTTCTCAACCAATTAAACCAGTTTCCTGTCACCGTGCCGTCGTTTCGCAGAATCTTCACTTTATTTTTGTTGCTCTCGTTTATTTGATTGCACGCTGATGAAATAACAAGACCCGGGCTCAGGCCCAATCTTTACCCAGCAGCGACGCCCTCATAATCAAACAGTGCTCCAGCCGTGCCGTCTGCACAAGCCATCATCAACAAAAAAAAGGAGAAAAAGCAAAAAATTAAAACCAGAATGGGCAAAAAAACGATGACTCGACTAGCAAATATCCTGTATGCAGTTCTAACAAACAAATTACTTTATAAAAGCTAAACTTAAAGTTGGGTCTACATTCTCAATCAGCTTATTAGTGGAAATAGTTTAATTTACCTTTTCTTTCAAACAATTGTTAAAGGGAGATAAACAAATAACATTAATGTGAACGTTTCCCTTGCGCAAAGAGACAAACAACTTGTGACTTCCATTCTCCAATTGGAACTGAAAGCGAAGAAGTCGGAGTCTCTGCTTGGACTGATGTGTGAGAAACAGCCACCGCGAGCTCCTATGCCCTGAGGCATAATTGGGCGGACAGCTGGACACAAAAAGAATTCAATCTGATGTGAATCTGTTAAGTGCTAAAGACTCTTCTTTCTCTGGGATTATGTGCAGGGCGTGATTTGTGGAAAGAGTGAAAAGAGTAAAGAGTCTGTCTTACTTTTGGCTTGATCGAAATCTAAATTGTATAAAGTATAAGTCAAAGCTGACGATAAAATATACTCATTGTTATCATTTGTATTTGGTCTTAAGACAAACTTTACGTATTAATCACGTATTAGCCGACAGTATTAGCTAAAAATATACCTTAGCTTTTCTTTTAAAATCTAATCTCAAGTGAAGTTCCCAATGGTTTCCGTTTGACACTTGACAGGGAGTCAGAGGGATATTGCGACGTGGTCGTGACTGCATCTAGATGGAGTGCAGTTGACAGTCAGAGTCCAAAATGGTGGAAAGTTGTTGCAACTTTTTATTTGCAACAAGAGACAAAACATCAGCGACGAAAATTACAACCGAAACGAGTTTGTTTCGGGTTCTTTCATTGTATTTTTTTTTTATATTCCTTTTTTTGTCTGTTTTCTCGTACTTGCGACAAAATTGAAAATGCATTTTTAATGATTTGTTGCTCTGAGCTGCATGTGAAAATATCACGGGCAGTGCATCAATTGATGAACTGTGTGGGCTGGGGCTTCCACGTGCGGTTGATGAACCCACGAGGAGTCACGAAAATATACACTGCATCTTGACCTGGGCCAGACATGCATGAGATGCGATGACATGAGTCAGCCATCTGCGCCCAAGAAGAAACTCTTCAATTTCCGAGAAAACGTAAAAACAATAAAAAGGTATTCGCAATTTATGGCAATGCCAAAGTGGAGCACTTACTCCGACAGCAACAAGACAAAAACAATGAGGATCGTCACGAAACTCACCAAAAAACTGCAACAAAAGAAACTTTAAACTCAAAATAAAGACAATGGAGTTGCGAGCAACTGAAGCGTGGCAAAACTTTGAGTATTGCTAACAGAAACGTATTCAGTTTCATATTTTGAATCATAAAATAAACCAGAAAACTGTTGAGTATAAATTAAGTTAAAGGCTTCATGACTTTATCTTATATTTGGCTATTAATTATCTGAAATATTGAGATAACTTTGTTGCTGATGTTGATTAAAAGTGGCTGTTTAAAAGAGTTATGAAAACAAGCTAAGACCTATCTGGCCACACTTGATTAATTGTCCTTGGAGTATCATTCGTTAGAAGCTCACAAAGAGCAACACTTGACTCTTTGTGTGGACTCTGCTGCATATTCAAAATGAAATTTAATATGCCAAAATATTGCTGGACACTTGAGGCTGTCAATGGCAGGAGCGCACATGAGCTAGAGCTTCATCTTGAGCATGAATACACAGATACAGATGTAGCTGTAGATGGAGATGGAGATGGAGATATATTTACACAGTACGGTATAAAATTGATGATAATGAAGTGCTGCAGCTGCAGATACATTTGACAGGAGAAAACTTGAAAACAAATAAGCAAATGCCAGAGACAAAAGATGTCAGAGGAATATCTAATGGCTGCCGTGTGTGCTTGAGCAATTTGTGAAGCATATTTAAATGTGACAACATGTTGTTTAGCAATAGATACAAAAGTATCTACAGCTGTCATATCAAGTGGCAGCTGGCCACAGCTCCTCGATTGCCTATTATATTGTATATCCTTTCGGATTATCATTGCAACCACGGTAGCAAATTGCCAGCTCAGCAACAGCTACTGCAGACTGCGGTTTTGTGTGTTTTACTGTGGTCAATGGAATTTGCTTAAGAGGATTTGAAAAATTTCAAATTAAGTGGATTGCTTTGAGCTGCCTTTCATACTCATAGCTCCCCCCAGCCTGTGGTTGCCTGCATAATTGTCCTCGTTAGTCAGTTGCCTAGTTGGGGCCAAATAGAATAATCTGACATGGCAATTTTAATGCCTGGACTTACTGGGGCTTGTCTGCCATGACATGGCCTGCGCTCTGACCTGCAAGTCAAGTGCAATTGGTAAAAGATAGAATTTTACTTTGCGTATTGTTTAATGCTCAGTTACCTACTAAATGGCCCTGCTAATTGAAAGATGCGAACTGTCTGCCAAGTTCTTAGCTGCTTTGCTGCTTTGCTGCCTTGCTGCCTGCAAATTGACTGCTTGACCCTTGGCCAAAGTCAATTTGTCGTTGTACTTAGTCACATACATAAATTGTGAGCCAACTCAGCGAGCAGCACACGGGGCGACAGTCCACAAGCCCACGTTGCATATAAGAACTTTGAATGCCAACTCGCAAATGAACTATAAATAAATAATTTGAATTACTGGGATAAGAGAAACACACCATTCGGAGCTTACATACACCATAAACGAGGGCTGTTCGCTATTTTGCTGAAGAACTTTCATGAAATAAACTCTTTAAATAAATCACATTTTGTCTGGGATAAATACTACAAATTATATATTCAATATACATTAACATATACTGAATACTTTTTGTGTTACAAATTTGTGCAATAACAGCTGCTAGAACTGCACAAACAACTCTCGCAAATTTGACTGTCAGGAAAACGAAGAAAAAAAGAAAGGAAAAAACTATCGAAACGCTCGACGGCAACAAATCGTCCGAAACAAAAGAAAAACAAAAGTACTTTATAACATGTCTGCAGCAGAGGCAGTCGCAAAGATACTCAAACCAACAAGGTACTAGATACACTTATATTCGTATTCGTATTCGTATTCGTATTTCTATTTGTATGGTGTTAGGGTATGGACGGTAGCAGGCAGCAGTCGTTCGCTACAAGTTCATTAAATAAATTATTCATACGCAACGTGTGCCGACAAAATGGCGACTGGCGGCCGTCGCTTTGTTTCACTTTTCACACACACACACACACAAACACACATGAGAATAAATTTTCATTGGCAGCTTGTTTTATTTGGCAATGTCTGCACCGCTGTGCGGAATGAAAACGCATTCGGTTTAAATATTTATGGGCAAATGTCTGTATTTGTGTGTGGGCCTCATACCAAATGGCCAAAGCCAGGTCGGCTCATACTCAGTCTGACTTACCCGAAGTGTGAGCCGCTCTCACGCACCGCCCTGGCAAATGCCAGCCTCATTAAGCAGCCCTCCCCACACCTTTCTCATTTACAATGCTAAACACACAGCCCGCAGCTGAAGTTACAAAAACCGCAACAAAGTATGCAGCGCTCGTTGCTTTCAGAATCAGAACTAATTTAATTGGCAGCCGGACTGCTGCTGCTCGGGCACAAGCTGATCCTCAGATTTGAAAGCTGACTGATGACTAGATCCTACTACAACTAGCAGTTTCTCCATGTGGTTACAAAGTTAAAGCAGTTTAATAGAACTTTTTACATGATTCCGTTCAGCAACTATTTGCGGACCAGGTTAACCAATAAAAATGCATAGGGAGCTATGCAAATGTCAAATGTAAATGCCAACAACCGAAGTGTATGAATGCTCGTACTTGTATGTCAATGCATTCCGAGAGTTGGACCTGCATTTTTGACAGCTGCAACTTGTTGTCTGTCCCAGAGCTCAGCTCCAGCTACCTTCTCCCAGCTCCCAGCCAACCTGCCCCATCCAGTTTTCAATTCAGTGTGTGGCATGCAAAAAGTTGCCTGACATTTTTTTTTTGCTTTGCGGTTGGCTGAGTTCTTCTCCATTCGCTTATTGCATGAGATTGCATTTTCAAAAGTCAGATACACGAGTAGAACGCAAGTTTCTAATATTTGACTAATTTGAATTGGGTAGGAATTGTTTCTGGCTCACTGAAGCACTTCAAAATGTGAAATGGCTTTTTGCAACGAGCTCAAGATGTGATTCCATCTCCTACCAGGTGAACCAGTGCCATTCCAAGCAGTTCTCAATGGATTGTGAATGATTTAAGGCTTGCGAGACGCCAGGATTATGTAAAGTAATAACTGATCTAAGAATATCTAACTTATGCTAGACTCTTTCTGAATTATCTTAGCTATCTTTATAGTCTTAACTCTTTATGTTTATCATGCTGGCAACCCTCTCATTGAAACTCTTCCCTTAGCATTACTATTTAAGATATTTCCCCAACAGTGTCTGTCGCTGGTCGCCAACTTTTTGTCAGGTTCCCATGTGACCTACTCGTTGGTTCAGTGACTTTTCCGTCTGGTTTTTTGTTGTTTCCCACGCAATTTCATCAGTTTGACAGTTGACCGACGAGTGGAGGAGCAACAAACTGGTCAAAGAACTGGCAATTTTTTATAATTTGCACAGAACGCTTCAAAATGAAAATATTTTTGAGCAACAGCTAACAAATTCATTAAAACGCAGTCGCACAACAAAGTCAACATATGAAGAATAACGATGCCAAACACAACAATTGACATTGACAAAGAGGCGTCGACGATGACAGCGACCGAACAGTGGGTGCGATGCTGGTGCTGGAGCAGTCAGCGAGTCTGCCAGACAGACTTTCTAATAAATCTGAGAGGAGTTTTGTAGCCAACGCTGAGAATTTAATTAAAACTAAGCTCTTCATTTGCCATCTAATGGGTCAGTCGAGGCTGCCAAGGCACTGCCTGTGGCCCTGGAAACAGCTTCACCTCCAGCCCAAGTCGAAGTCGAAGTCGAAGCCGCAAGACTTTCGCTTCCAGCATATAATTGTGGGAATTTGTAATGAGCTGCCATATAGACAGGGGGTCCATATGCTAATGATTATTGTCATCGTCTTTAGCATTTACTTATTCATAATATTTAAATAATGCTTGTCGCTGCCGAAAATTAACGTTAAATAATATGTTTTCATTATGTTTTAAGTCGACTTTTCTGCCAGCGCTGTCAAATTAATTTCACTTCATTTTCTTATTAATGCGCACAAAATTATGCTTCGTTTTTTAGCCTCGACTTCCATTTTTTGCCAACCTGTTTGCTGGTGTTGCTTTTGTTGCCTTTGTGGTTGATGGAATGATTAAATGGCCAAAAGGAAATTCTGGACAAATTATGCATGGGACGAAAATGCTTAAAACTTTTGCAATTAGCCAAGAGATGCTAGAATTCTGAAAGGAAAGATTACAGGAGATTCGAAGGATGTCGCAAGTAACAGCAGTCTGAAGGCACTTTAGATTGTATACAATTTTAATATACTCAAAAATATTTATTATATTTTAATTTTATAAGCTTAATTTTCATATTAAAATATCTAATTTGAAATTCTCTAAATTGTCGGAATACTTTCTTGCAGTTCAAGCCCCAACATTAAGATAGCTCTTAAAATAAATCGTATTTTTAGTCTCTGCGTTTCTATAATATATGAGAACAAATAAATTAAGAATTTTTGGAAAATATACTGCACATTAATATCATAAAGCAAGTCCTGATTATCCTTGCTTCCCGACTTTCTAGCTTTCAGCTCTTAGCAAACATTTCAGTTACTCGTTTATTCAAAGAGTGATCGGAAATTCGTGTTAGATTTAGGTAAATGTGGCTAGTAGGAGCTCTTCTAATCCTTTCTGGGTGTCGTAAAACTAAGGTAATAGCCAATGTACCCAATTTTCTGTACACTTCACGAGTGAGAAGGGTATTATAAAAACAAATTGAACGACCGAACTGAAGTATAAAGTGCACGGGAAAACCACAGGGTGGGGGGGGGGGATATGGCGATTTAACTTGTACACAGACACGCCCACAGTTAGTGGGCGCTGTTACTAGGTACAATTTGGTACACACACACACACACACACACATGCATATAGAAGGCACATGGGAATAGTTCTATTTCGCTTTGTCGCTCTTTGCCCTTTGCTTGTGTCGAATAAATTTATTTAAATAAATAATTTTTCCATTAACCGCAAACATGGATTTTGGCGCAATTGCATAAATGGAATGTAATAAATGAAGTGCAACTGAGTGGGCGCTACAAAAAGGGCGTGGCATCTGCTGTTAGCTGTTGTTGTTGTTGTTGTTTCTGTATTGTTGTCGCTGCGGTTGTTGGCGTGTTGTCGACTTCTTTTACGCGTCGCATTAACATTTCGTTTTCACTATTTGTTACCCATTAAACTTAGGGTATAGGTAAGAGAGTTTAATGAGGTCAAAAGCGTATCTGGAAGCCGTATAGAAAACATATACATATATCGTATAAACGTAGACTTCAAAGCGATATGAATGTATATAAACTTGGTTGAAGGAAAAAAGGAAAACAGAGAATAAGTTAAGTCTAGGAAGATTTCCATTTTCCAGTCAATCAGAAGTAAGTAAGGGTATCTAACAGTAGGGTGGACTTGCTTAAAGTATTCTTACTGGTTTTTTATATTTGGACTGTTTGAGACTGAAAATTAGTTTGTAATTTGTTTAGTTAACACTGGCAAAAAGGCCGCCCAATGCATTTACATATTCCATTTTATGTTTGCGGTTGCATTATTATGTTTGGATTCTCTGGTCATCCGAATCCAGTTCGGGTTATACCAAACTCGTAAGCCCCCGACCTGACGGGCTGCTTACATTTTTAATGTCGACTTTCAGGCGTCGCCACTTTTTAGGGAATGCAGCTGTACGTGGAGTTAGTTAATTAATTAGCTGCTGAGTCCATGTCATGTTAATTATGTTTGGCTTGTAACTTAATTTAGAGTGCAAAGTATGTGGAACATTCATAGACAAAATTTTCTATCACATTCCATGTATTGTGCAAAATAATTGACAAATATTGGCATTCTTTTGATTTTTATAGGTATTTATCCCTCCAGTTCGCCTCTTACGCCGCAGATCTTGCACAGGCTTACATCGACGATCTCGCTCACTGGGCCAGCAGCTAGGAAGTGCTTCACCCTCTGCGGACTTCAGCCTCCCGTAGTACAAATTGACGGCGTACCCTTGCTCCAATCAACAAAGGTCAGCTACTTGGCACTCACACTGGACAGAATGCTCCTTCTTCTTTAATTTTGTGCAGGAGTCCTGCATGCCACACTCCATCAAATGCCTGCTGGCATACTCCTGGGACATACTCCTTTCGATGGAATCCATCGGGTGCAAGCAGAAGGCTCACGCAAGATCAGCAAGCTACCACTATCATATCAACAATTGTGTCTCCAATATGGGATGCAGGTCTGGGGTACCGCCAGAGTGCAGAACCGAGCCATGCGGCTCATCACAGGAACTCAACTCTCCACCGTGATTTTAGACTTGCAACTGTGGAAGAGCAACTCTGTTTCCTCTCTAGCAAATACAAAGATCGACTCCTAAGCCCTTCAGGAGATTAAGGAGAAGCCTCCTCTAACAAGGTACCATAAGAGCCCAAGCACCAACTCAGCTGCATACATATTGTAGCTTTATCAATAAGTTCTACGAACCCTGTGATATTTTTATTTTAATATTTGGATTGCTGATTATAACATTATAATAAAAAAAAATATATATATAGGTATTTAACTGTATCCAATTTCAAACTTTGCTTACCAAATTGGGCATTCATTTCTGTAAAAAAAAAAGGTTTAGGCTTCAATCTATAAGGTAAATGGTAAAGGTAAGAAGAATCAATCAATCAATCATCGCTTGGTTTTCGTCTAATTATCCCTCTTGCTGTCTTTGTATTGCATTTAAATGAATTTATCTATTCAATTTTCAATCCAAAATTCAAATTCATTTGCTCATTACATAAAATTCATATTCATATTCATATTCAGAGGCTATGTGAAATTTCAGAGCTCAGTCCAACCCATAGCCGATAATCCAAACAACTTTGGCCAGTGATTTCCTAATTCTGGAAGTTCTACCCCCCAGCAGACACCACATACCATTTGACAATCCATAGAAACTGACCTCACGCGTCATCCACAACAAGTAGACTGGAGTTCCATAAACAAAGTGATTTCGATTGAAAGAGTATACAAAACTAACAGCAAATGAAAGCGATTTCGTGTTGTTTTTGTTTTTGTTTGTTGAAAGACATTTATCCGAAATAAACAAAGAAACAAAATAAGGCAACTCCCTCGAGTCCCTAGCCCCATTGGCCACTTGAAATCATCGCGACGTAGTCATCGACTCCGTTGCCATTTCGACATCCTGCGTAGTATTTTATTCAGTTTTCTGTTATTATCGAAACGTGCAGTGACAATTTGTGTACTAAATTTATGAGCCATTGTGCAATAGAAGCCAGGCACTCACTCGAGAGCTGTCGAAGCAAATAGAAAAAAACAAAAATAAATATACAAGTATGTACGTAATATACAGAAGTCGCTTTGAAAATGTTCAATAATTTTATGTGATTTTTACGCCGTCACGTTCCCAGACAGTTTTTGTTTCGGGCGCTTTTTTTATGAATTTCTAATTAGGCATTTGCATCGGACATTTCTGACACCTATCGAAGGGTTAAGAGCAACTCGCCAGGCCGTAAAAACAGCGAGCCCTTTTACGATATTCTTATTTAATTGCAAAAATAAGCATTAATATAATCGAGGGGGAATCGTGAGGAGGCGGCACCATCAGCCCAGGAGCTGGCGTATAAACGGCTTCCCCAGCTTTTACGACAGCTGGAAACCATTTGGAGCGACGTTGTTGCACTGAGGTGTCGGCCAAGTCGTTACATTACAAGTTTTACTGTAATAATATTTAAATTTCAAGATTGTTGCTTTAAAGGGGATGCCAAACATCGGCGTCATAAATGGTCGGCACACGTCTTGAGACGCACCCAGAAGACCTAAACGGAAGTCTTGATATTATTTCAAATATCAGGCGAAGGTCTAAAGAACGCTACATACATGTGTGTATGTATGTATGTATCTACTCATCCATATGTATGTTTGTTGATTGATATACATACATACATATTATTACATCACTTTTGGAGCTTTAGTATTTAATACTTATTTATATTTTTATATTTATCTCATTACCCTTTGTATAATATTTTTCAAGAAAAGAGACGTACGCGATATATAATGTCAGTGCTACTCTTCACAGATATTTAACAAATTATCTAAATCTTTCGATTTGTTTGTGTTGATTTCATCTTTATTGCTAAACAGGCTTCTTGGTTAACTCAGAGTGCCCATACCCATTCTCTATAAAGCATACCTTAAAAATAACCAGAACAAAATACCAAACTTTTTAAATTCCATTTATTGAAAATGCTTTTCTCACCGATAAATGTCGCACATATTTCAAATTTTAAAATCACAGCTGCAGTTATTAAGTTATTAGCTCATTTAACACAGCATTTAATCAATACGATTCATTAACTTTCAGCGCAAACTTGTAAATATTATTACAGCCCCGCATATCGATCTTAGCAAAACTAGCAAAAGTTATCGATTGTAGTGTCTATTCGCAGTAAGATCTGCGATAATCTGTGGCAAGCATTCCAAGAAAATAAAAGCACGTCGTCTATTTAGTTTGGAACTTGCCCAGAAACATTCAGTATCAAGATGTCGACCACTGAGGAAGTTAATCATTTTTGGGGCTATTCCCAACCTAATTTTAAAAAATACTTCTTTACATGGACAATAAGAGATTTTGCTAAATTATGGAAATCGGACTCAATGGAACCTATGGAATCGCATGTATTTCCAGAACATTCTGGAATTCGGTTTAAGTTATCTGCTTCTAAAATAGAACATCATCATTTCGAAACAGAATCCGTCTTGGAAATAGGCATAAATTGTTTAAGTGTTACTAATACTAAATTCAAGGCAGAATTGTTTTTATCAGATTGGAAAACTAACGTTAGTTCTTGCGAAAAATTATTTTCAAAAAATTTATTTTCAATAAGAAGTGAGAAACTTTTTAGAAAAGACAGTGGCTTTTTACACGATGGTAATTTGATCGTATGCTGTGCGATTGAATTCCTTGACTCAATTACACACAGTGTAGAAACAAGAGCTGAAATTAAAGTTGGCGACTGCAAATTATCTGAAGATTTTCTGCATTTATTCAACACAATGGAGTTTAGTGATGTGACATTGACTACAAGCGATGGAGAGAAGCTACCATCCCACAAGGGCGTATTATCAGGTATAATTACAATCAGAAACTAATATTTTATTGATTGATTTGATATTCAATATTATCTACTTAGCACGCAGCAAAGTCTTTGCAGCCATGTTCAAGCAGCCAATGCAGGAGAATCAGCTAAATCGAGTTATTATTGACGATTTCAATAAAGATGTTGTGCTAGAGATGCTTCGATTCATATACACGGGCCAAGCACCTAACGTTGATTCCATGGCTGAAGATCTTCTGGTGATTGCTGACAAGTATCAACTGGACAGATTAAAGGCAATGTGTGTGCAGTCCCTGGGCGAGAATCTCTCCATAGAAACTGCACCCAACGTGCTTAACTTGGCCAACCTCTATGAATTAGAGAGTCTTAAATTGGAGTCAACAAGGTTTATTAGAATGAATGCTCAGAGTGTGAATAAAACAGCTAACTGGATAAATGTAAGCACTGCTGATAAGGATGTTATACTTAATTACAATTTTGAGGAAGAAGAATTCAACTAAACATGCTAAAACAGATACTTTCTTTTTATATAATGCACAAGTTCAAGGTGACGAATTTATACTTTATAATTTTCTTTAAACTGGAGACATATAACTGCAACAGACAGAATACTGTTTTATATGATGGCCCAAGCAGTAAAGTTAAGATTTTGGGTAAAAAGTTTGAAATGAATTCTACCCAAAAGTTTTTTATTTTCTTTAAAATATATTGTATTCTTGAGCTTATATTTAAGTTATTAAATAAAATAAATGTGTTTTCATAGCATTTAAATCAATTTGTTTATATGAGCAAGCATCGTAGGTGATTTAGAAGTTGAATATGAAACCTTTTGGTTCCTTCAGCCAAACTCACAGAATCAATTCAAATTTTTAATACTATTTTCAGTAATTTTAAGGTTTATTTCGACTTAATTTACTGAGAGAACTATGTTGAATTTATATTGTGTACTTCCCCTTTTTTGACTTTGAAATTCTTACTAAATGTATGTGTGTATTAATACTTATCACTGGAAGTATAATAGCGAAGTCAAAAAAGGGGAAATACACTGTATGAAAATAAAATGAAAACTCACATTCATTTTTTATTAATTTAGGTTAAATAATTATCGAGTAGTTTAAGTCGTTCCCTGTGACTAGTCGATATCTTCGTTGCGGCACAATCCGCTGCTGATCATCAATGCTCCTCATGCATCTGAGGTTTTGACAGTTGACTGTGATTATTTTGCCCATCTCAGCCATCGCATTGCATCAGCCCTGCCCCTCGCATCTCGACAGTAGTTTTAGCAGTGCGTTTGCGTTTTGCATTGACGTTAACATTTTGCTGTCTTGCATACTAAACAAAGTCCCCAGTTTATCGAAGAGCAAAAATTTGATGGCTGCTGTTGATTTTCTTGTTGGTGTTGTTGGTGTTGTTGGTGTTGCTGGCGCAGAAACCACAAAATGAACAAAATGGGCAAAATGTGTTCAATTTCAGGCCTGTGATTTTTCAATTGAACGAGGACCAACAACAACTGGCCTGACAAGCTGCTTTGGCCGAATTAACATTGATGACGTACCTATGATGGATCAAGGCAGTTAGCAGCAGTTGGGTGGCAGTGCGGAAGGGCGGAGGGTTGCCAAGATAGTCCTCTATTCTGTTTGCTGGCCAGCGTTCGTGTTGCAGGTGGAACTGACTGTGCGTTCATTAGCACGCACGTCGGCGCCATTTTGCAAACGCATTTCCGCTGCAGTTACGTGCAGTCGTGCGGCGGTTCCGTTAGAGCATTTCCCGTTAGTCAGTTTACCCGTTAGCCAGCCGTTAAGACCAGCTAAATGTTGTAGCTACTCTGATTTTTCTCTCTGCTAAAAACTGTTGTTGTTGCTGTGTCTGTGCACTGTGCGCATGTCATCATCAAAAGGCATTTTTAATTGGCGTGTTGCAGCTTAACGCTCGAGAGACCCCCTCTCCGGGGGAAGGGTGGTGGGGGCTCTACCGGACACACATGCAACAGTTCTCGAGTCGATAATTGGTAACGCGTCACGGGTAATACCCCAAAAGCCAAAAATGGAATTTCTAATTAAGTTTTCCTGGGATTTAATATCGACAAGCGAACCGAGCTACAATACTGCAGCTTCAGTTACAACGCACTGAACGCAGACTCCAAAACCGAAACTCAGGCTGTATCTGTGTCTGCCAGTCTGCCAGTCTGACGGTCTGCCTGTCTGACGGTCTGCCTGTCTGACGGTCTGTGTCTGCCTTCCAGCGAGTGTGTACGAAATTTTGGTCAATTAACACATCAACGAGCTTAGTTAGACCAAGTCAAAAACCAGAGTATCGCATTCCCTCTGCCTCCCTAACCAGCTCCAGCAGCATCTATAGAATCAAATGTATAAAAAAAAGAACGAACAGCATTTTTGAGTTACTTTCCAACAGCATTTTGCAGTTGCTGCTGATGCGCTTGAGGGATTAGCAGCTCAAAACGGACACGCTAAAATATCTAGAATATCAGGATACAGACGAGGGAGATCCTGGTTGGCCATTGATGAACACAAAATTGCATTTAAAAATCACAGTTACAGCCCCAGGAACAGTGTTAGATGGTATCAGTTGAGTGCTTATGGTGTCTACACTTTTCCATATGAAAATGTTATGTTAAATTGTTTGGCGCTTAATTCATCTGTTTACCATCACATGGTATCAATTCAATACTATTGACTAGCTTTCAGCGGGGTTTTTGCAATAATTATTATTATATTATATATAATAATCATCATCATCATGATGCAGGCTGCATCTCATTAATTCTTATCGATCAAAGCAAAACTACCAAAAGTTATCGATTGTAGTGGCTGCGATAATCTGTGGCAAGCATTCCCAGAAAATAAAAGCACGTCGTCTATCAAGTTTGGAACTTGCCCAGAAACATTCAGTATCAAGATGTCTGCCATTAAGGAAGTTCTCCCAAGCTATTCCCAACCTAATTTTAAAAAATGCTTCTTTACATGGACAATAAGAGATTTTGCTATTCTATGGAAATCGGACTCAATGGAACGTATAGAATCACATGAATTTCCACAACATTCTGGAATTCAATTTGTGTTATCTGCTTTTAAAATAGAATTAAAGTTGGCGACTGCAAATTATCTGAAGATTTTCTGCATTTATTCAACACAATGGAGTTTAGTGATGTGACATTGACTACAAGCGATGGAGAGAAGCTACCATCTCACAAGGTCGTATTATCAGGTATAATTACAATCAGAAACTAATATTTTATTGATTGATTTGATATTCAATATTATCTACTTAGCACGCAGCAAAGTCTTTGCAGCCATGTTCAAGCAGCCAATGCAGGAGAATCAGCTAAATCGAGTTATTATTGACGATTTCAATAAAGATGTTGTGCTAGAGATGCTTCGATTCATATACACGGGCCAAGCACCTAACGTTGATTCCATGGCTGAAGATCTTCTGGTGATTGCTGACAAGTATCAACTGGACAGATTAAAGGCAATGTGTGTGCAGTCCCTGGGCGAGAATCTCTCCATAGAAACTGCACCCAACGTGTTTCACTTGGCCAACCTCTATGAATTAGAGAGTCTTAAATTGGAGTCAACAAGGTTTATTAGAATGAATGCTCAGAGTGTGACTAAAACAGCTTACTGGATAAATGTAAGCACTGCTGATAAGGATGTTATACTTAATTACAATTTTGAATGCAAATGAATTATGGCAATGTTGAGGAAGAAGAATTCAACTAAACATGCAAAAACAGATACTTTCTTTTTATATAATGCACAAGTAACATAAACTTTAAACTACTTTTCTTTTAGAATTAGATGTGTATTTGAGTTCTTTTAAGTTTTTTAATGTTGCTTTATAATGATGAAAATAAAACTCTAGTTGTTTGTGTGATTGACTTTTGTGTTAGAAAAGCAAATTTAAAATGCACGTGATTGATATTTGTTCATATTGAATCAACACAATATGGTGAAAGAGTATAATTGGTTTAAGATTTGTATGTCATGAGAGTTTTATTAGATATGTATGCCGTACGAACTAAATGGTATTCTTAAATTAAAGCTGAATGCCTTTTGACTCTGTTGAGTCAAAAAGTTGCGTTCCGAGGCAAATTTAGCAGTAAGTAAAGATTAAAACAGCAAGTTGTCAGAACAGACGGATAGTCACAAATATATGCATAAAGAATCAATATAATATGCGAGTATTGGGATATGTATATAGACAGATAGACAGCAAAGCCGCGTAGCAGTCAACCCGTCAATCGCTCAGCCAGTCATTCAGTCAGCCAAGTTGGCCCATCATTTGCCTCGAACTGGCAGCAACAATTGATATACGCCGTACGTGAGCCGCATTTTGAGCAGCCGGACTGTGCCGGCGATTGATTTGATGTAAGCGGAATTCAGTGGGTGAGTAGCGAGGGGGCACCGACAAGTTGCAAGTTCCAGAAGTGCGGTCACAAACTTTGAGAGTGGCACGCGTTAAAGTAAATTTATGTGTCAAGAGGAGCTGATACCCAAAGCTACTTACATGAACTTAAAGTGTATCAGGTCTGGGCAGAGAAGTTAAGCTGAGAGACTAAAGCAATATATGTACATATAACTATATGATAGGAAATGGAACCTAACTAAGTTGTTGCAACTCTTGTCCAGGAAATGGCAAATGTCTGCTGCAACTATGACAAACACAAAGAGTCCAATAACAAATTTATCAATTAGCAATTTATCATTTATGCAAACAAGCCAAGGGCCGACTGCCGACTGCTGCCTGCTGCCTGGCTGAAAGACAAACAAATGCGCTCAAAATAAATGACAGGCCAGTCGGGTTTAGACTATAGGTACTATACGGTACAGTGGGCACAGTGCAGCAGGCGTACCGGGGCCACAGAGGGTACTGGATTACCCGACACTTGGTTCATTCAATAACTCAGCCGTAACTGTTGCGCATGCGCCCCTGTCGACGCATTGTTTGTCTTCTTGCCAAGAGCATAAACAAACCCAGCAGAGGCTAGTCAAGGGAGCTGAAAGATTATCATTTCCTATAGCATTGCCGGGCTAAGAATTTACACAAAAATGCAATCAGCGTCTGGGATAAATATACAAATGGTTCGACAACGGGCGACAACCAACAAAGGACAGACGACCACAACTGGCGCGTTATCATCAATGAATATCCACAATATTTGATCAATTTATCAGTCAGTCTCTTGTGTGCATGTGTATACTTATATATGTATGTATTTTTAAATATACATACATATGTGTGGAGTTTGTCAACCAGTGTTGCCATATAAATGCAGTAGAGGGTGGCAACACCGCAGAATAAAATGCTTGATTTTCCAATGCGAAATTATATATCTTGATACTTCAATCTATTAGTTTTATTTATCTATAATCTTCATTTAATTCTATCGATAACATTTATCGATTGTAATTGCCATTCATCGCCAACTCTCTAAAACTAAAAGAAAAAGCCCAAATTTAAAATGCATGTTGCGAATGCCAAAGTTCGTGAAGAAGAAGCTTTAACAGGGACGATCCGGGACAGACATTTTCCCAAAAAAAGCGTGGTAACACTTACACATAATTTCCATGAAGTACAGTTATCACAGCTAATTCTGTATGTACTGTGGCGGAGGATCAACAATAAGGTAAGCGTAAGTATTATTAAATGTTAAGAGATAGTACGAAAAAACCATGAAAATTCTTTGCAGAGATTTCTAAGTGGAGTTCGCTCAAGTTGAGGATCAGTAGTTTATCGGAGAGTAAATTGTATAAAGCTGGTTGCCTGGAAGCCATGATAAAGCTTTCTTACGGAACTTGCTGGTATTTATGATTTCCTGGAAAAAAGAAGACGTTCCTGGAAAAAAGACATTGTACATAGAACTTGCAGCAGAAAATTCATAAATAATCCAAACAGACTATCGGTATGTATGTAATATATATTTACTTTCATACATATTTACATTATGCGTGCATCCATGTTAAGAGTCTGCGTATGAGGCGAAAGTGACTTGTGTTAATCCCAATTAAATCAACTGATTCAATATAGTTTGTAGCTTATTGAAATGTTATTTTGATACTCGTTGCTTGAAGCGAGACCGAACTAGTGTAGGCAACTCGTGTGTGTGTGTGTGGACGGACCAATCAAACTAGTCTACAAGAAGACTTATGTGTACCCCTCATCCATATCCCGTTACCCCTGCTCCTTGGCCATTTGTTGTTGGCAGCGGTCTAGCTGAGAGCAAGCCGTCATAGATCATGGCGCGAGCTCGCACGCTGCTCTCTTTGTGCTCCTCGGCTTTGTCAGCCTCTGTGTGATTGGCGGCAACTCTCGACAGCACTAAGCTGCACCATAATGCCTCATTATGACAACTTGCGGCACGTTACGCACTCTCTATCTCTATCTCTATCTGTATCTGCATCTGCATCTGTATCTACAGCTTGTATCTTGTGTCTGCATTAAAACGCTTGGCAATTATTGAAAATTTATCGAGCGCCTGTGAGATATTGTGTATTTGAATTGTAAATGATCAGAGATTAGTTAATTTACCTGCAGCAGGTGCTTTTTGATAAGAGCCCATAGAAAATGTAGCTCACAGATAGCTAAAGAAATCAACAGTTAGAAGCGGCATTTGTTTTGTTTCACACGGGAATGAAATGGAAATGAAAACTCTGCTACTGGCTAAGAGTACGTTGAGATTTATTACAACTAAAAGAGAAAACTGCCGAAAGAGAACGACAATAAGAGTATGAGTGGAGGGTGAATTCCTCATGGAGTTGCACTGTACAGGTGAACTAACCAAGGAATGTGCTCTTAAAGTCGCAGCTACCAACAGATACCTTCCTCTTACCTCTTATTACAAGCTACAATGCATTCCACAAACAAGAATTGCAACTTTACGCTCTTTAGTTGTGGACTCTCTTTTGTTATTTTAAATACATATGGACGCTCTCTCTGGTTGGAATCCACAAAGCAGTTGCCGTTGTTCGGTTACATAGCCGACCGAGTTGCGGCTCCTGAGCAACTTTACAAGGTTCGTTCAATTCAATCGCTCGTCAACCTTCGTTCGGCGCGTTACAAGAATCGAAAGGCAGCAGCAGCAGCATCGACATCGGCATCGGCATTGGTATCGGTAACGGCATCGGCAGCAGCGGCAAACAGCAGAAAACGTAGCGTCGGCGTTGTTGCAACAATTCGGTCGCACTCGCTACATCCGATGGTGGTGGTTGCAACAGTGGATACCAGTCTCATACGATTTCAGTCTCATCCCAGCGCTGGTGGCGGCAACAACAACGCTCAGCACTCAGTGTAGTTCGGTTTCGGTTTCGGTGCGCGTTACGTGTTTGGCGTGAGTGTGTGAAAGATACAGTTACTGATATTGCGGCATTTTGCGAAAAAGTATCTCAAAGATAGCCACAACAAAATGCGGCACCTGTGCATTAGCCGGCGCCAGCAACGCGAGGCCAATTTCGATATGCGTTAAATATAACGGATCAATGTAAACGGCATGTAACTAAATCAGCCGCAGCAAAAGTATCTCAGCGGAGTGCTAAACATATCAAAACAAACCACAAGATACAAGATACAAGATACAAGTACGGTGCAACAGTGCAAAGAAAATAATAAATAAAAACAAACCTTGCAACAGCTTCAGCAATTGCATTTAGTTTGCATTTAAAATTGTTTTTACAATATCTCTGTCTGTGTGTGTGCGTGTGTGTGTTCATATTCAACAAAACAAAACACGCTTTTATCTATATATATTTATATATATATAATACTATATACATATACCCAAAGTGCGATGCTATAAACGCATTCAAGCAACGGATACAAGTTATAGAAAAGAATTGAAAAAAAATTCATGCAATAAATATTTTCAAATTAGGTAAGTCGAAATTTAAATATTAGAATACAAATAAAATAATTAAAACAAGATTCTCAATTTACAAAGGCGAAGTTCGAAATTTTCTTTAGCTTTGATTTTTTATTGAATTAAAAAAATTGATTTTTAATTAATATCCAACTATAACATAGAATAATATACAAAAATAGTGAACCGAAAACTTAAAAATTAGTCAATAAAAAAAAATTCAGTTTACATTTATTTAAAAACATTCTTTTGCCTTTTTGAAATATTTAAAAGCTGTAAATAAGTCTGGCAGACAAACAAAGTGAATGAAGCTGACGAATTAAATGAATTAATTTGATTTTCTTCTGCCAATGTGCAACTCTTTTCCGAAGAATAAAATCTATTTTGAGGTCTTTAGTCTTGGAATATTTTTAAATATTCTTAACTTCTATTGACCCTACATCAAATTAACACAATCCATTAATAAAAATACCCTTTAGTATGCCAGAAAAATCTCGTGTGGAATTTAGTGCGCACAGAGTAGGCATTAATTAAACAGAAATTAAGAAAAGTCAAACTGTCAACATGCCAGGCTAATCAAAATAACCTGCTGTATCTTATGGATACAACAGTCTAATCAAAATAACCTGCTGTATCTTATGGATACTCGAAAAGAATAACAGAAAGAAAGAAGACAGCAACCATTCGAGCAGGCAAGCAGGTCATAAAAATTTCCACAGCAAAAACTTAGAAAACTCGAAATGAATTGCTTTTTGTTGTTTTGCTTGTGTGCTTCTTGGTTTGTTATCAACCTGTGAAAGATCTTGGCTCGAAAAGAGTCTGTTGCTCTCTCGCTCACTGTGAGTACACCCAACAATTTACACGATCTTTATCTATGAGATGCACATCGACTATTCGTATCTGGCAACTGGCAACTGGCAACTTCACACATCGCTAGGCAGACTGCAATTTCACAATTTTCTCTGTGTTCTTTCAGGTGATTAAGTGGAATTATGTTTGGCAATTAAAATTCTTACTAAATATCGTTGATTAGTGTGTCTCAATCTCAATCTCAAATTCTGAATTCACAATCGTATATATCTGTATCCATGAGATGCAGCAACTGCGCATGCATAATTAATTTCGTGTAAAAATCATAATTACAGCAATTAAAATTTGTGTAAACAAGCTCGCATCCACTCGAGGCTGGGGCTGCCGAGGCGCCATCGTCGTAATAATCTTGAAAAGTTTTCAATTTTTATCATCTCTTCTCTCGGTCGATTTACTTTATTAGCATTATGATAAAAGCTGACGTTATCTCGTTTCTTATGACTGCCACTGTGGGCTGGACATTGTTTCGTTTTTACTTTAATTCGTTCGTAGAAACTTGAAATGAAAATAAGCTTGAAATTCGCCTCAGAAGGAAAGAATCAATAAACATTTATATTTTCGGGTTATCGATTTTATGTTTCTATCAATATTATTTTAAATGTATTCAATTAGTTCTTTGCTTTGTTCATCAGCAGTTTTTTTTTATACTGCTGATCTTTGTATCTTTGTTACTCTGTTTACGCCTGCCACATCTCTGCTTGCCGCATTTAACGGTTTCTGCTCTGTGGCCAATCTTCAGCTACGTATCCTCCCACAAATTTATATCTATATGCGGTATATTCTCGTTCAGCATTGGAAAGAGTGTCATCCAAGTGGCTGGAAGCATCTTGTGTATCTGCGGTCTACCCACATACGTGCCACCGAATGTGCCCCTGTTGCCGCTTCTTGCCGCTTTAATTAATTAGCATCTAACTAAGAATAATGTTTCCTGCGGCCGACTGTCATAACTTGGCCGGTAGTTTATTTGTTTGCCTCCTCGTCGGCAAAGACACAAAGATGCACGGCTGCAGATACACACGGCCACAGAGATACATCGCACAGGTGCCACAATTTTTACAATTTGTGCACCGTCGCACCGCCCCTGCCACACACATTTCACTTGCCCCTATGGCGGCAGTGTCGGTGGCAGTCGTGCATGGCCAGGGCAAAAAAAAAAAGAACACAGAAGGAAAACATTTTCGGGGCAGCCAAATAGCTGCCACTGCCACGTTCCCCTTCCTATTCCCCTTCCCCTTCCCCCGATGCTGGCTGCCTTTTCTTATTATCTTTTTTTGTTGTGTTTCTTGTTTCTTAGTTTTATTCTTGGTCTTTATTCTTGGCCAGCTTTTAACGCTGCTTCATTTTCTGTGTGTTAACTTCTCAAAATGCAGCAAAAGGAAAATTATTTCTCCTGCTTCTCGTGTACTTGTGAAAATTTTCAAGTGTTGCGGCTCGTAAAAGTAGCCACTGTATATATGTGTGTGCTGTGTGTGTGTGTGTGTGTGTGTCTTGGCATGTTGTTGAGAATTTCTCATGTAATGACTTGGCGCCAGCTTTGCTCTTGTTGTTGGCTCTGATGTGTTTTATATGGTGCCACATTTTTTGTAGCTTAAAGGCGGCAACTTGAAGATTTCCACAGTTCTTTTGTTGTGTGTGTGTGTGTGTGTGTGTGTGTGTGTTGCGTGTGGGGTGCTTAATTAGTGAAAAGTTCTTGTTAAAGTACCTCACATATTTCTAGCTGTCAGCGGAGCTTAGAATAGCCGCTATGAAGCTTTAAATATGCAATTTCTATCCAAAGAACTTCAAAGAAGATGTGTTATCTGTTATATATTTTCGCTTCACCTTAGCTAAATCTTTCTTTTATACTATATTTAAGTGGTAGACCTCAAAGATAAGATACTTTTTTAATACATCACACGCCACTTTCAATCTTTTCTTATCTGAAGAACTCCACTTTATTTTCCCAGCAGAGTCAAACCCTTTTTTCTCACATGAAGATTTCCTTTTTAGCTTCCTTTTTGGTTCTGGTTCTCGTTCTGGTTTTGCATTTAAAGTACTTCTGATGTATCGCTATCTAAGCAGCCAGTCGACCCTTATAATACGGTTCGTCAATGTTGCTGATACACTCACTCGCATCTAAATGCCTTTTGATGAGACACTCAATTCGTCACATGGTACCCCTAGTAGATGCGACTTGGTTGCAACTGCGACGATTTCGTTGAGCTAATTAACTTTCGGTTACAGTTCACTGCGCAAATTTGCGACCAGGGGACCAGAGGGCCAGAGGAGAACGAGAGCTGAACAGGAGCAGGGGACACACACGTTGAGAACTAAAGGCAGAGACTCGCTTTCATATAAAGAATATTAAATTTGTATTTAGATGTGATGAGAACAGGGCCGGAAATGAATCGCCGCTGCTCATCAACTTGAGAGTATACTCGATGACGACTTCCCGCATTCTCTGGCCAATACTCGTCTGGGCCCTTTGTCTGGCGATTATATGCATTGTGGTGGGGCCTCTGTGTGTGTGTGTGTGTGTGTGTGTGCGTTGAGAAGACGCGAGAGCCATTCAAGCAAGTCGCAGGCAAGTCTCAAAATTAGCCATCGACAAGGCGTCGTCAACAAAACATTTTACGCATCACAAAACAATAAAATGTCATTAGCGCCGCCTTCTGCATTGAGCGTGCAATGGGCTCAGGGCCAGCCAGCGGAGCTTTGTGGCAGAGCCGAGCCCAACTTGCCACAAGATCCATCAAAATGCGGGAAGACTCATCGGGATAGTTATCAAAATTTGGTTTGGTAATTAAGTTCTAAGTTGGCGAATGCATATTTGGTACACACACACACACACACACACACACACACAGCTCATTAATCAATGCTGTGCACACCCACTAGACCATTTTGTATCTGTTTTTTGAAAAAGTTTTGTCATACATGCAACGTAATTTTTCACAGTCAACACATTTGTTACCGATACTGGAAAACTTGTTCCAATTTAGCTCAGCCCAAACTAGATGGAGTCGGAGATAGACCCGTTCCAGACCAGTAGTGGGCCATTTGCTATGCAAATGTAGCGCCTCTGGTTCCCAAGTGTATTCCATGTGCTGTGCCACACGCCAGGTGTCAAATATGTTTCAATGGAACTTGTCATTTGCTGACCGAGCAGCAACCTTCCAGAGAGGGTTGCTTGCTCCGTAATGGGCAACATGTTTGTGTAATTAGAGCGTCTGGGCGTCTGATGTGCCGAGGGTTAAGTGCCAACTGTTGTAGAGCCCACTGAGAGCCGCAAAAGGGTTTAATGCTCGGCTCGCCTGTCCAAGGTAATCAGCCAGAAATCGAAATGAAAGATTCCCGCTGAGCCAAGGACATCAAAAAGGTTGCATATCCATCTAAAACTGAGCCCAAATATCAACAGCAATAAGCAGCACTTAATTCTAAAATAATTATTTTGAAAGCGAGGCATAATATGTGTGTTTAGGTAGAGGTTGAAATACTTGAAGAAACTTTCGAATTATAGAAGAGAATATCTTAAACATACACCAAACTTTTAGCCGCTTTAAAGAACTGCAATTCTTAGTGTAGAGTTGAAGCATTTGTGTGTGTTTAGGTAGAGGTTGAAATACTTGAAGAAACTTTCGAATTATAGAAGAGAATATCTTAAAGATACACCAAACTTTTAGCCGCTTTAAAGAACTGCAATTCTTAGCGTAGAGTTGAAGCGTTTGTGCTGCATTACGGTACCGAAACAAAGTGGTCATTAAATGCCCATTACCTTATAAAAACAATCAGCTAATAAAGCCTTCCTGCAACAACAACAATAACAACGGTGGCCGCAGTGGCAGCAGCAGCCCAAACAAGCGTTAAATTTTATGACCACAAAAACCCACAACGAGTTGGCCAACAAATAACAAAAGTTTTCAACAAGCCGCCTTTCCGGCCTTTGGGTAGCATTAAAAGGCGACTGTCCATATGGGCAACTGTGTCACAATTGTCTAGTACATGGTTTCTATAGTCGAATGCGGCCAGGCCGCTGCATGACACGCCCCCCAAAGGCGGTACACGTGCAACATGGGCAAATAGAATAAAGCAAAGTCCAAGTTGCAACATTATGAAACAAACATATGATTATAAGCCATTTGCCTAATTGCACATCATTAGACAAATGTTGGGTTGTTATAACGGATAAACAACATACATAGATACAATTGTATCTATGTATCTATGTATCCATCTATTTATGTATCTTTGTTGAAGTACTCACCTGCGCTGCGTCTGCTGTGGCCTCAACTCTGTTGTTGTATCTTTCAGTTAGAGTGCGCGTCATAAAAATTAATCAAGCGTTGCTAATTTGTCTGGCTAACGGTGCCTTGTGCAGGGGGGAGGGGGGTTTCCTCGCAAGGCAATCATTAAAAAAAGAAAAACAAAGACAAAAACAATGAGGAGCCCAATGAGATGATGAACCCGCTGAGGAGCAGCTGCAATTGCATATTGGGAACCCTCGCTTCTCGCATGAAAATCGATAGAGCTTGAGTCGGGGCCTTGTCTGAGCCCACATGTCCTGGCCACGCATCGATGCTCGGCCTAACGACTGACTGTCTGACTGTCTGTCTGTCTGTCCCTGTCCCTGTCCCAGGTCCCAGGTCCATGCCCTGTGCTTTTGGGCTTTTCGCTCTGGCTTTAGTACTGGCTGTGGCTCAGGCTTTGGCGGTTATGTGCTGGCATTTTGTGCCGTCATTCTTCGGTCTGCTCCCTGCCTCCGCCTTTGTGTGTCTTCCTGTCAATCAGCGCTTTGTTGTTGTGCCCGCCTGGCAGGCACTTACTGCTACCGCCTCATTGTCAATGTCATCGTTGTCGTTGTTGTCATCCTCGAAAATGTTTTTTTGAAAATAATTTTACATATTTTTCCTTTTTTTTTGTGTGTGGAGCTGCTTCTTTCATATACTCGCAATTCATAAAAATTCCTACAGAGAGGCCACACACGGCGACGTAGCTGCTGACAAACCACAGACAAAGCGATCCACAGGATGTGAGCTGTGATGTAATGTGTGCTGGGGGTGGGTGGGGGTGTGGGGGGAGAGTAGCTGTTGAGCCGCCTACTCAATTGATAGACAAGTGTACACGGGTTTGACAACCCGTTAAGAGATGAGGCATAGCTTGAACCAACCCCAAAGTGAGCTCTCACCTCTTTGACTCCTCTGGCTATCCACTCTTTCATCATCAGCTCCCTTTCGAGTTCATTCGCATCTGCAGCTTCTCTCGTTAATTGAAACACGCGTTAATTATTTCTCGATTCATACATCCTTCCACTATGATAATGGCTTTCACCTTGTCCCAACTTTTCAATCCCCCCCGCAACTTGCCTCATAACCCTCATAACTACTGTCAATATCGTATCCCCACATCCTGTTTGTCCCGATGACATGTGACGACTGTCAAGCAGCAGCTACTTTAGAGCTTTGCACTCGTATTCCTCGCATTTTGACTTCCTCACGCCCCAAACTCAAACCCTCTTTAAGCACTCTGCTTACCACTTATCATGCATACAGTCTAGAATTCACCGCATTCTTTTCACAAAAAAAAAAATAACTCCGACTAATTTGATCCCCAGGCGCTGCTTGGGTTCATCCTCTCCAACCCATTCGCCGCCTTCTTTTGCCTACGCACCGCTGCCCTGCGCCCTGGAACGCCGTGATTTTCTCAGCTTGCCAAAGCGTGAAACATTTTTTTTGCAACCTTGTGACCTCTCTCACACACACACACACACACACACACACACACATACACTTACACAAACAGGCATAGAAATTCAATATTGCTCTCTATGTCTATGCTAATGAATGGCTCGCGAAGGCAGCGCGATTTGTGGGGGGTGTAAAGGGTGCGAAGGGGCAGCGGGGTCGTCTCGTCTCGTCTCGCCTTTTTATTTATTTTTCCGGCTTCCTGTTGCGAGCTACGTTCGCTTTGCCTTTTCCCTTTGCGCTTTGCTGCCTTTTTGCGGTTTGACGCAGCAACTAAAAGTATGCAACACTTTTTTCTCACTTTTTCGCATGTTGCTTTTTGCATATTTAATGGCCGGGGACAGACAAAATGGCGGCAGCGCCTTTTTTCGGGCATGCTCCGACCCGCTCCAGCAACGGGTCCTGCGGTTAGGCGTTGATTTGTGGGCGCGTTCCTGCCGTTTGTTGCTGTTGTTGTTGTTGTTGTTGTTGCTGTCGCATCTCGTGTCTATTTGCGGTCGGAATGTGGGCAAAGGATATTTGGTTTTTATTTTGTATTTGGGTCTTGGGGTGTTCCTGATGTGACTTTAATGAACTTGGGACATGTCGCAAAATCAATATGCCCGTCCTTAAAGTGCCTTTAAGCTTGCAAGCTTCCTGACTGCCTTTCAAGTGGTAGACAGCCAAGAGACAGTCGACAGTCGACAGTCGACAGTTAAGAGTCAACAAACGACAGTCGACAGTCGACAGTCGACAGTCGCAGTCGACAGTCTCTCTCTCTCTGGCAGCCTGTCACAATAATAGAAGAATACATTCTGCTGGCAAGTGGGAGGGTGGGAGCCTTGGTGGGGTGTCAACTCCTTGTTTGCCTCGCACAGTAACAGGCAAATAAAAAATAAAATGTATATAAAAAAGTTGTCAACTGTCTATGCAAATTTTTTTTCTTCACTCGCTGCCAGACAGACTGAAAGACTTAAAGTCTGGCTTGGCTACCTTCATTGCCGCTACTTGAGCACACACTTCACTCTTTCATTAGGTGACTTCGCCTCGAACTCTTTGCCTCCTCCAAGCCAAGCCTGGCGGACAGGCCATTATTAAATCATCAAAAGTGTTGGCCATCAAATGTGACAATAGTCTCAGGAATCGTAGCCCCTTGGGAGAGTTGCATGTTTCGTTGTTGTTGTCTCTCTCTCTAGTTAGACAGTTGCCTTCCGTTTGGGGCAACAACAAAGTTGCTGCTGCTGTTGCAGTTTCCTTGCTGACTTCTGACTGTGACTGTGGCTGTTGTCTGCGTTGTCATTTGATTTGATTACAGCTGGGGAAATTCGAGTCGTCTCCGTTGTAGTCGCAACTGTCTGCATAGTTGATGGATTGTATGACGTTGCTGTCTGGCTGTCTGGCTGGCAAACAGCCCGCATGTTGGCTTTAAGCCGCCAGCAGAAGCAGAAGAGCCACCCAAACCACTGCAACACCAGCTGCAATCGCAGCCAATTTGTCTAGTCCCAGTAGTCTCAGTCTAAGACCCAGCTCTATCTCTACCAAGCCTCCGCTGACTGCTCCCTATTTAAATGCTCAACAGTCGCTCGCTTGATTAGCGCCGCTGAATTGACAGAAATTGTCACCGGCAGGTCTACAGATCCCATTCCGCGCGTAAGCTCCAACCCCTTCTCAACACGCTCCACAATTTGCGTCACTTGTTGTGTATGTAAAAGTCGCATTAAGTCGTCGCCCTGAATCCCTACACCCTGCCTCTCTCTCTCTCCCCTCTCTCCCAATGCATTTAGTGCATTTTTCACTTGGCTTCCCTACGGCTACGACAAAAGCGTGTACACCCGCCACGTCAATTGCTTAATTGATCAATTTAATTTGACACTCATTCAAACACTCGACGAGTTTGCCAGCAGCCAGCAGAGCCGCTCGTCAGACAAGATAAATATCTTTTGCTCTCGATTTTCAGCGCAGTCAACTCGCTTTTTGAGTTTCGATTTATGCAAATTGACTCAGCCCATGTGGCCTACTATATACATAAATATAGAGACAGATTCTATGTGTCAGTCTCCCTCCTCTTGCTCTACTTTAGATTTGGTTTTCATTCTCTTTTTTTTTGTGTATTTCCATGAAAACAGTGCTGCGCTTCATCAATTAATCAAATTCGTTGTTGGTATTTTTGTTGCGGGAATTTTCAGCTTTTGTTGTTCTGCTTCTCTTTTCGAGTTAATCAGGAAGTCAGAGCCAAAAACACAGTTTGATGTTTAAATTTTTCAGCACGCGGGTCTGCAATTTGTTTAGTTTCCAAAACCAACACACACACACACACACACACACACCTCAACATGTTTGTGTGTTGACATTTAAAATGAAATTGCTTTTGATTGATGACCTGATGACCAGTTAGCTAAATTAGGAACTGTTTAAGCGTAGATACTTGATATGCATAGAAAACAGTCTAGAAAATGTTATTTAAATCTCAGACAGAGACCCTATTCGAGTCTTATTCTCTGCGGAGTCTTCCTATCTGTGAGCTGTATCTTAAAGAGTAATAAGTTTTCTGTTGTTCAATGCCAGTTTCAGCACCTTTGGCTGGCTTATGAGTTATTTCGCAAGCTATTATATCATAATCAGCACAACTGGGAATGCCAATGATTACTTGGCCGTAGCTCTTAACGCCTCTAACCAACAACTAACGTTGGCTTCGGCCATTAGGCGATAAATCTTTTATGACAACCATTAAAAATGCAGTCGCTGAGCTGAAATTGCAAGGCTGGTTCTTTGGCGCGCTTTCCCGGCTGGCTAATGCCACTTTTAGAGCCAATTGAGCGTGTAATTAACTAACTGTACATTTCAATTTATGAAATATTCGCAAGAAACACACACACACACACACACACACAAAAACAAACAGTGGAATGGCTAGAAGTTGCCGCAAAACGTGGCAAGTGCCGCCAGGTGCAACACAGTCCAGAGGCATTGCCACGCGTTCGTAACGCTCCAGAGCGAGTGTCACTATTAATTTAACCTACATTGTGTGGCAGGGGGTATCGAGATCGGATCGTAGGATCGCCGGATCGCTGGATCGCCGGATCGTTGCGGCATATGAAGCACAGCAAGTTAAAACTATGACAGGCAGCATTTTTTCTCAAAAACATTTTCTTTTCCTTTTTCCTGCTGCTGCTGAGAAGTTTCTAATTTGTTGGCTTACTGGCAGCGTCAAAGGCTGCCGCTGGCCAGAGTCGGAGTACACCCTGCGACGTTGAAAGATGAGCAATTAAGCGCTGAGTTATTGACAAGAGCCAAGGGAAAAACCAACACACAGAAAGCAAACACCCACTATGCAACGGGGGTGTTGCTGCAGCAGCTGCGTCTGCGTGACAAATTGCCACATGACGTTGCCCATTTTTTTGCATGCATGTTGCAAACATGTTGTGCTAGGGCCTTTGTGGAGGAGTCATCAGACGGTCGATAAGATTGCACAGGTTGCTCAGGTTGCAACACTAGCAGAATGGGGACATTTGTTAGATAAACATCAGTGAATGCTGCACGTAAAACACTCTGTGGGCATCGGCTGCTCGTAAGCTGAGACTTGTTAGCTGTTCAGGAATGGGTTAGGAATGCAGAAGGAGGCAGAGGTGGAACAGAAGGGGAACATGGAACATGGAGGGGAGTATCTTCTGCTTCGGGTAGGTCTCTGTTCCATTATCAAATCGCTTTTATCATGTCAGTAAAGGAGTATAAAAGTCACTTCAAAATGGCAATAGTTGGATCTTCAGTCAGCTGTCTAAATGTTCTGCTCAATGTGAATTAGAAAGCCACGTTTGGTTATCGCATCACTTGGCTTTAACTGTGAATGAATCTCAAATTCAATTGATGCCAAAAAGCCAAAAACAGCTAAAGCCAAATGTGTTGCAGCCTGTCGTCGGTCTCTGGTCTCCGGTCTCCGTTCTTCGAGTTCGACTTCGACTTGAATGAATGCAAAGTGAATGTGCGTGACGATGACGTGGAGGATGCGGAGCAGCATAGAGTGGAGCAGGGCGGGGGGCGGCACAAGTCGTGAGCACAATGCGGATGAGTTGGTCCATTTCAGTGTAGCAGCACCTTTCCCCGCTCCCCCTACCCCTCCCCCTCCACCGACCAGGCCTGGATGACTTTGTGCTTTTCATTTAACATTATTTTGCAACAATTTTGCTTGAGCAAAAGGCAAATGCAGAGGCGAAGTCGGCGAGCAACGGGGCAGACACATGAGCCATAGAAAGCGGCCAAAAGCAAACATGCTGACTGCCTCCCCCGCCGCCTTCGTCCCGTTAACTACTCCCACTGCCCGGCACAAGCCAGTTTCCGCTTTAATTTAACGCTGGCTTACAGCAGGAAGAAAAAAAGAAGCGAAGCTCGACGTCAGCTGGCGGAGCAATTTAAAGCAGAAGCTGCAAGCATCTAAGCACCTCCCCCACCCCCATCCGGACCAAAAATCCAAGTCAGCCCACTTTATGACATGCCTGGAAGGCGGGCGGCCAAGAAATTTATTTAGTTTATGCAAAGCGTGCGGCGGAGGCGGAAAAAAAGGGCAAAAGGTAGCACAAAAGGCGGCAGCAGCAGAAGAAGCAGAAGCAGATGAGCGAACGTGCCACGCCAGCTGGGACTATGGGAGCAGCAAAAAGGACATTCTAGGCTCTGTCCCTAGTCCCTCTGCTGCCGCTGTCGTTGTTTGTGTTTAGTTTGCAAATTTCTTTTGATGTCTTTTAATTTTAATGAGTTGCGATGTGGGCGAGGCGCCACCGACTACCCCAAGCAAAACTAATTAGAGGCGAAGAAGCAGCAGCTCTGCATAGAAAACTATGTTGTGGCCTGAGAATCGCTTCATATACACAAAATAGTAGTTATATTTGCTGCTTGAGTTAATAACTACAAAGAGAGAGAGCAACAACTAATCAAACCTATTGTTTATTTTCTCTTTTGCAGATCTCAGTGCCTGGCCAATTGTTGAACACTTACGAGTTCCTCTCATGGACATCAAAATGCAGCACAGATTATCGGCTAAGGCAGCGAATGAAATAGAATCTAGCTACAAAATGTTCTCCCGCCAGTGCCTTTCCAACTCCCCAGACTCCAGCTCTCCCCGCTCATCATCATCATCATCATCATCAGAGAGATCATCATCATCATTAACAAGCCACAGTCGGGTTCGGAATTTAAGCTGCCCGACAAGCAATTGGAACGGCAACTGGAACCTTAGCCTCTTGGCATTGATCATTGCCAGCGGCTGTTTTATGCTCAATACGCCACAAGTTACGGCTTTCGATATCGGTGAGTATCCATATATATATCCATATACTATGCCTGAATACTAGTTTATCACACAAATCACATGAATGAAGTAAATGAACTTTTGGCCGGCAAGTCAAAAGGTGCGCACCTTCATCAGTTTCCCTTGACTTCATCATCATTAAAGTCGAAATATATCAGAAAAAAAAACGAAAAAAGAAGAAAAAATTCCAATATGTTTATTTTCATTTTATTTGAAGTGACTTGGGGCGACTCTTAGCTGTAAGTTTAGTTGGGAAAATTTATTTTAATTGACATTGAAAGCACATTTTTATATGGCTCATCATTTTCTGGGCAGCGACAGGCCGCACAGTTGGTGGCTTCTGGCCAGTCGCCATGGGGTGCCCACCACTGGATATGGGGATCTGCCTTTGGCAACGGACATGGGACATGGGAGATGGGTGGCAGTGGCTGTGGCCAGTGCCCCCGGCTCAGACTGGCTCATTAATTGGCATATGGACATTTTTATGCTGTCTCTAAACTTTTGAGCAGAAAAGTCGCAGAAATTTTCCATACACAGTAGTTGCTTCAATGTGGCTTTAATGAAGCCATACCACGAGGTAACCATAGTATCCACCAGCTTAGGATTATGGCCAATTCGAATAGCCCTGGCATGTCAGCGGCTCATAAATTTATATGTTGATATGAGGACAGACATTGTGAAGCCTCCTCCTCTCTGATGGACTGGACAAAGCCAAGCGGCCTGGGGAAGACTTTCAAAAGAAGCAAACGGAACGTTCAGACACATTTGGGTAGTATTATAATATAACAGCATAAATGAATGTGAACCTTCAGATATTTGTTCTATTTATTATTCTAGTAAGTAGAAAAGGTAAAAGGCAGGAAAAAAGTAGACTAACTAGAGAGTAAATTAAAGCTTATTGATTATATTTCGGCTATTGAAATATAAGAAAAGTTGTTCAGTTGGAGTCTCATTTGTTTGATCATACTTAGTCGTACTTGGAAATAAGTTTTCAACTTCCTTGTTTTCAATTTGTCTTGTTTATACATTTTCTTAGACTCGACCACAACTTTCCTGAAACTTTCAGGCTGTCATGTTGCATAAACATGGCATCTGCTCCTCCTCTGACTCTGCCTCTGCCTCTGCCTCTGGCTTTGTCTTCCACAAATCAAATCGGAGCCATAATATTTATAGTTAATCAAGCAAGCCAAATACATAAATAAGAATTTATAAACATGTTCACTACAAGATTTGCAGTCAATATAGAAACTGCCTGCCTCGTCGTCGTCGTCGTTGTTGCCTTCAATATTTGCACTTACTCCTACCAAAAACACATAAGCAAATAACCAAGTCCCTTGGCTGTTGTTGTTGTTGTTGTTTCGTATGGCAGACACATCGAGTGAGTTGAGTTAGCAAAACATGCAACAATTTTCCAAATGAATGAGCTTGCAATATGCAGTCGACCTAGCCTGGCCCTGGCCCAGCCTCAGACCCAGAACCGGAGTTAACCTCCTTCCAATGGCAGATTCAGTTCACATTAGCATTGCTAGCTATCAAATCCAATCAAGTGCGAATGCAAAGAGTGCTCTGAGAGTGGTGGAAGGTTCAGGTCCAGGTCCAGGTTGTGTGTGTGCGTGTGTGTTTATTTATAAACTTCTAAACGAATGCACGCACCTTGGGCAGGAGTAACTGCAGCATGGAGTATCTGTGAGAGAGAACTGGAAGCTGCTGGTCCATGCTGTGCCTGCGCAACAAAAGTCATGTCAAATCAGTGTTGATTCTGGCGAAAATGTCAGCAGGCAGTCAGACAGCTAGACAGACAGCTGATGGCGGTGCGGTGACTCCATCTCCAGCTCCACCTCCAGCTCCACCTCCAGCTTCAAAGGCAACCTGGATGGTGCATGGAGCTTGCTAAATGCAATCGGTAGGCAATAAATTAAGTAAAATAGTTGACGTTCTGCCCGGCTTGGCTTGACTTTGGCAATGATTAAGTGTTTGCCTTATTTAAAAGAAGAAGATAGTCGTTCCCAGTATTAGATCCATGGGAAAGTGATAGGCCCAGGCCTAGAGACTCTGTCCAATCTGGGCGTGTCCCAAGATCGTCGTTGGCCACCATCAAAATCCCCCTCAAATGTCAAAAAAGTCAAATTGACGCTTGACTTATTTTGATAGATTTGATGGGCGTTGCACTGCAGCTGGGGGACAAGAGCTGGCGGGGAGTGGGATAAGGGGGGAACTGTTGCAGTGGAGCAATCTAAATTTACTTTGCCCTGGGTGAGAGATACAGCAAGAGCATCCATCATTAATTAATGTCTATATTTTTTGTTGTTTAATTTTTAATTTATTTGTGCCTTAAAGAAGATTTTTTAATATATTTTTCATTCTCCTATTTTACAGCTACGTGCAATGTGCCTCTGGGCATGGAATCATGCGCCATTACAGATGCTCAAATCACAGCAAGCTCAGCCCATGACACGGGTTTCGTTGGGCCGCAACATGCAAGGTGAGTTCTGGCGAAGATTCAAAGGGAACTTAAGAAATTATACAAAAGAAATCTAGAAACTAAAAGCAAAAGTGAAGAAAGACAAAGTCTCTTCATAATCAAGAAGAATCAAATGGAAGTTTAGAGTAACTTCTTCTGCTTCAGACTGAGGTCACAGCTCAACCACTTAACCCCAGGCTGCCCCCCGCTACTGTAATCGCCTCCCCTTTGTATACAATAGCAGCTTATCGTCAACGAGGCTGCGTGTTCGTTTAATTGCTAATTTTATAGACAACTTCATTAAAGCGATAAGACGGGGTCTATAAAATCGAAATCTTGGCCACCGATTGAAACAAGACACCAAAAACAAACAAACAACAAAAGAAAAACTCAAATTTATGACACAAACAGTTTGAACGAAATACCAAAATACTTTTTTGCATATCAGTTTTGAGGAGCGTTCAAAATATTTGTGCCCCTTGAAAGATAGTTAGTCGGTTGAGGAGAAACTAAATCTATTCATGAATATGCAACCGTATAATGGGTCTCGGACAGCGATATCCACTCCTAAAGACTGTACTCGATGTCGGCAGCCCTTTTCACGATAATTAAATGCAATTTTCAAACCGCAAACCGGTTCATGAGGCGGTTCCACCAAAGGGCAACCAGAAGCATTGGCTACGACTGACAAACTGAATGCATTTGCAGTCCGGAGTGTGGAGCAGCTGGGCGGCTAGACAAGTTTTAGGTATATATATTTTGTGTTGAGAGTTGGGAATTTTGTTTACTTTTTTATTGATGCATTTTTCGCTTGAATTAAAGTTTAACGAGTATATCTTATGATTCCAGACACAGGAAGTGTGAGGCAATGCGGGTCAAGACAAAGATTAGGGCGGAAGTTTTGCAATTGACTCCCATGTGAATGATTGATGAGCCAGCCAACTGTTTAATTAGTATAGGGTATCATTCTCTTCCCTTCAATCCCTTCAATCCCTGCCCCAATCTCATCGACACCCGCGCCACATAAAGTAAAGCACTCATTCAAAACCATAAACATGTCAATTACCACGTGAGTTACGGCAAAATCAATGCAAACATCGCGTATACTTATACAGATTCTTCCCGCTTTTTCTGTAATAATTTGCTCTTGTCTGCGTTTATAGACATGCACTTAAAAAACACTCAAGTGCAGGGCAGAAACACAGACAGAGAGACAGACAGACTGAGACAGACACACACCACAAAGGCATCATTAACATTAACCCTTTATGGCCGCACTAAAGTAAAACCACAAAACGATGCGTGATGAGCACGTTCAGATAAACAAAATATATACTTTTTTTTAGAGTTTTTTTCCTCCACATTTTTTTGTTTTCTTTCAAGGCAGATTAACTGGAAATTTGTATACTAAAGAGCTGCGCTGTGACTTGAACTCACGGAAAGCTTAAGACAATGTCTGGGGGTACTCGAATTGGACTTGGGATTGGGATTCGAATTGGGTTTAAAGCATTTGATATGTTTCTTTAGCTGCGGGCTGGCTCTTGACTGCTGCTGCTGGTTGGTCTGAGTCACCTGGTGGTTATTGCAGATGTGATGCTGGTGGTTAGTTACCTCGTTTGTGGTTCCTGTCGACTGGCAAAGTGCTTTCGATTGACAGTACCACAAAGCAGATCAGCTCAGACTTAATGACTGCAGCCTGTAATGGATTAGCAGACAATATGTTTATTACGCTGATTCTACTTTTAGTACAGTTTTAGTAAATGCTTTTGTTAGTTTTCTGATTGTTTTATTAGGCAACATAGTTTATGGCTGTTTACAACTTTAAATCAATTAGAACAGGGTCTAATATAAACTTTAGAGCTTGCTTTAAGTAGAAGTTGCTAGTAGCTTAATTTGACGATTGATTTATATTAAGATCATTCGAGTAAGCAATTAGCTTGAGTAGTAGAAGGGTATAAGTAAATGACTTGATTTTATGAGACTTTTCTTGTGACCTCTTCATTCTTCTGGTAGTTCCTTAGTCAGTCTCTGAGTTAGCTTAAGTTTTCCCAAGACTGTCGATAGCAGTACGTAAGTACTCATGGATTGGGTTCCTTTCACCTTTTGCTAGTTGAGTTTGAGTTAACCCAGTGACTGCCACACACAGAAATGAGCTCTTTAAACTTGGTTGGGACTTTCTTTTGTCTATCTCTTGCTCCTTCCCTTCTCCAGCTGCCTCCACCCACGGGAGTCCAATCAAGCGAACTGCAATTTGCTAAACTGAAGTTCCACAGTCAAGCAGCAAAGTTCAAAAGTGCAGGCAGCATTATAATTTGTGGCTGCCGTGCTTACTAACTAACCCAACTAACTAGACAGTTAACTAGCCCAAAACTCGTAGCGAACTTTAAGTAATTCATTACAGAAAACATGCACTTAAAACAAATCACAGGCGCATTTGCTTACTTTCTGCTGGGATAGAGCCCAAGAGAGAGCTGCTGCTGCTGCTGCTGTTGACGTTGACGTTCCATGTCCAGGTCCATCTGGCTGGCTGGTCGTCTCCAGCTATTGAATTACAAAGATTAGTTTAATGACAGTTGGCGCTGTTTGATTTTCATTACCTCGCCCAGCGTCCAACGGCCGTCGGGCCATTAAATTTACAACCTCTTACATATTAAAAGCAGCAGAAAGAGGATGGAAAAAAAGAAGTATATATATATAGTGTACACTCTTGCCATTCGGCAGGCGGCGCTTGATTAGAAGTCAAAGCCAGTGCCCAGGTCCTAGTCCTACTCCTAGTCCGACTCCGAGTCGGAGTGCCCGGCAGCAAAGCAGTTAGTCAGTCCATCAGCCGCTGGAAATGAGCAGTCGACGACGGCGCAGATTGTTAACTTTGGCAATAACAATAATTAAAGTCGAGTTGAAATGCACATAACTGCGGATATTAGCATTTTAAATGATGTTTATACGTTTTTCACTAAGATTCTTCTTTTCTTCCCTGCACTGTTCCCTGCTGCTCTGTGCCTTTAGGTTATTTGCTTTTAGAGCACTTCGCAGAGCTACTGCACGCAAGGAAACGAGGGAAAGCAATTTAATGTTGATTAAATTGACCTTTTTTCTTCCTTTTAGCAAGTTGTAAAAACGCACTTCAGTATTTTAATAAACCAACTTTGATCTATGCACTTGAAATTAATTGCATTTCCCAATGATTATTACTAAAAAAATACAAATAGCTAAGCAGAAGTTACTTCTAAACGAAGAGAATTGTAATAAAATTAAATATAAAAAGTGTAGTTAAAACTTACGTCATAAATCGATGTAAATGTGACACAAATACTATTGGCAAATCTGTCATCTCCCGCGGAAGACTTTACTAATTGCCATCAATGCACTTGGCAGATAAAAAGAAATAAAAATAAAAAGAGAAATAGGCAAATTGAAAAAATATAAGCAGAAACGCATTAAACGCATGTTGGCCACTAAATAAATATTGCAATCAAATTCAATAACCTGCTGGGAGTTGGTGGCACAGGTTCAGATTCAGCTTCAGCTTGGGGTCTGCTGCCAAAGACAGGCAACAAAATGAAGCAATTTGCAACAGAGCAGCTGAACGACAACTGGGCCAGAAGGGAGGGCGGCAGACATGGCACATAGCACATGGCACACCTGGCGGGCAGGTTAGAGGGTGGACGGGGGACAGACAGAAGCAATGGAGGAATGGGTCTCTAGGCCTAGTCACAGCCGATGAATAATGGGTAAACATTAAGGCCCCAAAATGCAATCAAGCATGTAAAACTTAATTGAAATATAAACCGAAAAACGTATTTGTAGTGGTTAACATATCAATACCAGGGAGAGGCTCAAGCTGGAGCATACTCATACGAGACGATGCGATGCGATGAGGCAAACGAGCAGCAGGCCAAGACAAAATTGATTAAAGAGTCTGGGGGGAGGATAGGGGGTTGGGGTATAGCCACATCCTGTGCCGTCCAGCCGCTCGGGCTGTCTGTGTCTAACTTAAATTAATCCTTAATTACATAGACAACATCCTGCTGCGTCTAAAACCGCAACAGCTTAACGAACGAGACGAGCTGCCAGACGGACATTCACCAGTGCCAGGCTCCAGCTCCAGCTCCAGCGCCAGTGTCCCCTCTGGGCCAGAAATGTCAGCGGTTTAAGCGGCGGCTAAGACCGTTGCTGCTGTAGCCGAAGTTGTGGCAGTGCCTCAGCCTCAGGCCAAGACTCCACTCCAACGCCGTGTGGTGCCGAACGCTTAATGTCAATTAATTTATAAAAATATATTTTGTTTTTGTGGGGGAAACCTCCTGCGCAACTGGTTATTCGCGCAGCTACCGTACCAGCACTTATTTTGAATATATTCCTATGCGAGGGTAATTAATAAAGTTGTCGTTTGTCTCTTTTGCAGACTGAAAACCGATAATAATGGCGGTGCCTGGTGCCCCAAGCACATGGTATCGAATGCGCTCAAGGAATATCTGCAGGTCGACTTGTTGCAGACGCACGTGATAACCGCCATACGCACCCAGGGTCGCTTCGGCAAGGGTCAGGGTCAGGAGTACACCGAGGCCTATGTCCTCGAGTACTGGCGACCCGGCTTCGACAAGTGGCAGCGCTGGAAGAACACCCAGGGCAAAGAGGTAAGACAAGCCACTACCACTCGTACTCCAACTTCTGCAACATTTTCGTTTTGTTTTCCACACAGATTCTAACCGGCAACATCAACACTTACAGCGAGGTGGAGAACGCACTGCAACCGATTATATTTGCCTCCAAGATACGCATATATCCATATGGTCAATACGATCGCACCGTCTGCCTGCGTGCCGAGATCGTTGGCTGCCCCTGGGAAGGTGAGTCTCTTCTGCTGCTCCTCCTTCTGCCTAATGTGTCCACAAGGCGAATTTAAACGAGTGCGATAAAAACTCGACATGAGCAATGATAGCGCGGAAAGGCTAACAGAGTTTTAGTGTCAGCGTTAATTTATCATCGGGTCCGGGTAGGCTCCTCCAAGAGGAGTGCCCAGGTCCAGGCCTGGCCCATGTGTGTCTATTAGACAGGCCAAAGCGGCTTAAGTGTGTAGTTAGTGCCTTCAAGTGGTCAGAGTATAGAGTCCCATGCATTAGCATAGCTTAAGATGCGGCATGCCTTTCCCTCTTAGATAGTTGGCCTCAAATTCTGCAGATTTTTCTATAATATCAAACGAGAAATTCCTCTCAAAATATCATATTGAAGCAGTTTCCCTAATTAGAATACTTCTGGCCAGTCTTCTATTAGAGTCTCGCTGCAATTAACCCTATCGCAGTTAGTCACCTGAGAACATGGGGTTATGGGCAGCGTATTAGTCAAACCGCATAATCCAATCATGACAACGACTGCGCCTATGTTTAGAGACCTGCTGCAACACATGTGGCATGCAACGTTGATTTGTCGTTGTTGTTGTTCTGCCACATGCGAAATGTACTTGAAAAAGAGAAAAAAACAACAACAACAAACAACAATATATCGCGTGCAGACATTGGTAGCTCATACTAGCAGAATCTGAGACTGAAACCAAATCGAAATCCAGACGTCGACAAACCTGGCCAAGAAACTATGCAGACGACAGCCCAAAACAGCAAACAACCAACGCGTTGTTGCTTCTGTTGTTGTTGTTGTTGTTGTAGACGTCGTCTGGACGTTGTTGCAGTTGTCGTTGTCGTTGTCGTTGTCGTTGTTTGCACGCAATTGTCAAGTAGTGCACGAACAACGACAGCAACTAGCCAAGTACATTTACAACTATAACTAGTCTGGCCAAACAAATTTTTCTATAATTTCCAGGTAGCAACGATAACAACAACGCGAGCCTAATGACAATTTGTTTGACCAGACCCAGACCCAGACCCAGACCTAAAGCCAGACCCAAACCCAAACCCAATCCTGGGTCCTCTGGGAGAGTACGAGGTGCGGAAGTCGAAATTATTCCGTAAATTAACGCAATGTGTGGTTAGGTTTGGGGCTTGATAACTGGCGCCATTTGTGGGATACGAAAAGAGAGGAGGGGGTTAAAACTATGTACACGCCCTTTAGTGGTACAACCATGTGTGTGTGTGTGTGTGTGTGAGGGGGGTTAGTTGGCCGCTTAGACATGCAAACTAACTGACCGACCCAGTGGGCCAGTGGGCGGTCTGAAATGGACAGGTTTCCATTTGCGGCCATGTCATTTGATTTGCCATGGGGAATTTAGATGTACACAGCGCATTTCATATGCAAATTAAACGAGATAAGATGGAGGGAGTCTAGAGTATATAGTATATAGTATATAGTATATAGTCAAATGTCTAGACAAGTGGCAGACAGACGGCGCTTAGCTGTAAGAAATCAATAAAGCCGGGAAGTGTGGACAAAACTCAATTCGATTTTTATGGCTCACATTAATCTCATCGATGGAAATTTAGACCGAAATCATAATTGTTTATAAATTGTGCCCATAAATTCTGGTCTCGACTCGAATCCTAACTTCCAACTACCAAGTCAAAGCTGGCAGCATTTAAATGCAAATCAATGGGCACACCTACGTGGACAGGGACCACACCCAAGATTGTCGTCGTTTTGCCCTGGAAGCGCCGTCACAATCATAAACAAATAGGGCTTAATCCGGACTCGAGGTAGGAGGTAGGGTTTCCACTGGTCTCTGTCTCTGGTCACGTCATGCCCTGCAGATTATCTTGGGGCAAGTGACACACTCTGATTTCACAGCGCACTAAATACAAATTTGTTTCGATTTTAACCTTTTGGAATTCTAAACCAAAATTGGTTATAGACTGTGGCTTCGACTTTAGGTTTTGGCCTTAGCATATGGAACAACTGATTAGCGTTGAGCTTGGGATTTATGACGATTCCGACACAAAGCAAAGTGAATAATTTATGAGTGTTTAGAGGGCATTAGGGCTGAGCCTGAGTTAACTATGGAAATTGAAAGTTTCCGTTGAATCGTTGGACTCCGTGTGGGTGTTCAGTTTGAGCTGCATTTAATCTGGTTTATTCAATCTTATTAGCTTTGTTGGTTGGTAGCACTACAAGCGAAATTGATGAGTTAAGAGCTAACTCTGGCCTCGCTTCAGTTCCGCTTTCCATCAAATCTAATTTGCTTTTCTTTCTTACCACTCAAAGTGCGCATTATTCACACCTTTCCATACATTCGACACTATTCAAAGATCTTTAAAGGTCTGTGAGTCTTTAGTCTGAAGCGAAACTTGTTTTCGAATAACTTTATGCAACTCTCGACTCAAAGTTCAACCCCCAATATGTAGTATTAAGTTGGGTTTGTTGTGGCTTTACTTCATGCATATATCGTAGTAGTTTACCCTGAAGTTCACTCAGCTCCATCTAACTAAGTATCCATTTATTCATTCAATTGCTGCTCAATTTGACTCATCAGCAAACTTTCTCGACGTTCTTTTTTTCTCTTCTTTTTTTTGTCCCCCCATTGTCAATGTTCGCGTGACGGCGAGCAGAAAGGAAGCAAATTACATTTTATACATTGTAGTTGCTCAGTGCCTGATTCTGTCTTGGTCATAAATATATGTGCTACATATATCTATATATATATATATACAGTATATATACTTATACTTATTTGTATAAGCTTGTTTCCTCTTTTGTTTTGTGTTTCTTTGGCGACCGCTGCACGCACTGCGAGGACTTCGTTTTGCTTTGTTTTTTTTTTGGCAGCTTTCATTTTGTCTCCTCTCGACACGCAAATAAAAATCGCATGTGCACACGCGAATAACAAGGCTAAAGTGGTCGACCCCCCCCTCAGTCCACGCCCCTGCTTAGCAAGGGATCCACAATATGTGGGCATTGCGTGAAAGATGTCGCGACGCAATTGTAAAACGAGCTGCCTTAAATGTCTTTGCAGTTAATTAAATAAACCATATAACATATATTTATATATATATACTATATGTATGTATGTATGTGTATAGTGTGTGTCGTGTAGTTGTATAATGAATGCTTATCTTGGAGCTCCGTTGTGGCCTGCTTAAGTGTCCGAGACAAGGACTTTCTGCCCTAATTCCTGTTATTAAGTGCAGCAGCGTTTTCCTCGACTGCCGCCCACATTGTAAATAAATTAAATAATAATTAATATTTCAGGCATATCGTAGGACATCAACTTGGATTGATAGTTTGCTACATAAATAATAAAATATATCTTTTATATTCTCTGTTTCCTCCCTCTGATTGGGATCTATATCTGTCGTCCTAATTATCTATGCGGCCTGCGTAGCCGTTGAATTTGTTTTATTCTCCGATTGGTGGGTTGCTCCTGTAATTATGTGTAATTATGTGATTTTTGGTAATTATTGGAAAATGTGTGTGTGTGTGTGTGTGTGCGTGTGTGTGTGTCCTGTGTATACGTGTCTGTTCCTGTTTACCACGTGCCCCCGTTGTGTAAATTGTAGCTGCAACTGCCTCACGCCTATTTGAGGTTCTGCATGTGCGAGTTGTGTGTAATTATTTTGAGTGTCCTGGCAACCCTGGCAATTCATTTATTGTTGTTGTCGTTCTTCTATCGAAATATAATTGTTTTGTAGGTGGACGCACTTAGCTGTGGCAATTAGTGTGCCAGGTGTTCATTTCCCTCAGCTCTAACACTTATCTAAGTCCGTGCTACTTATGAGGATTGTAGTTAAAACAATCCTTCAACTTCAACGGCAACAAAAGTTTGGAAAACATCAAAACACTTTGTAAACTCAGAACCACAGAAAGCATGAGTCAGTTTGCTGTTCTTGCGGTTCTCTGACTTTGACATTGAAAAACTATAGCAGAAAAACCCCCCGAAAGTTTCGACTCTAAAACTCCACCCGCCCGTTTTGAGGGACTTTGGTAAAAATAACCACAGAAACCAAATGGCAGACAAAAGACAAAAGTGGCCGCAAAACGAAATTATGTTTCAAGTAACTCAATATCCTGCCACCCTGCCACACCACACCCTACCCGGGAGGGGCTTAGCACAGGGGAAAACTTTAAATTTACCGCAGTTTTCCAAAAACCAACACAAATACCAATACGAGACTCTCTCGCATTGTCACTCGTTTGTCCTTGTCACGTGTCACGTGAAGTGAAGTGAACTGAACTGAAATGAAAGTAAAGGAAGTGATGTGTGTTGGGTGTGTGTCGAGTTACTTGGGGACCTGGGCTTTGGATGTTGATTCTCCGAATTGTGTGGCGTTTTTATTTAAATTTTCAATTTCCATTGGTTTCATTTGCAGAGGGCATCGTCTCATATAGCATACCCAAAGGCGTTCAACGTGGCATGGAAGTGGATCTCTCGGACAAGACATACGACGGCAATGAGCAGGGTGATCGCTATGTGGATGGCCTGGGCCAACTGGTGGATGGCCAGAAGGGCAAGGACAACTTCCGTACGGACATCCATGGCTTTGGCAAAGGTAAGAGACAAACGAAACATATATTACACCTGCGTCTCATCGAATGGGTAAATAAATAAATGAAACTTCCCATGGGTAACATTTTGGTGGATTTTAAAGGTTTGCCCCTAAAGCATAAACTTTCGCCATATTTTAAGCAAATACGAGCAGAGAGCTGTTAGCTGTTGGCTGGTTGAACCCGGCTAAGATTTATTGCAATAGAAAAAACTGATTAACATCAAATAATTACAAAAGTTGGCCGACAGTAAAAGCATAAGGCAGGGTCCAAAACAGGGCGACCTAACTGAAAGCCGACTTCATTGAACATCGAAGCGACATAAAGGCGCAGAGAGGGAGAGAGGGGGCGTGTCCAGGCTGAATCGAGGCGAAACTTTTGGCTTGCAAATAATTTGCCTCACAACACAATAAACAAAATAAATAATAACTTTGGACTACTATTTGCTGGCGTCGCACTAAACTTGCCCGGATACCAAAGCCGAGTACCCACCACAGCGATCCGATCCGAATCGAACCACCCTGTGTGTGTTGTATGCGCTGTAAAAATGTAAACATTATGCATATTTGATAATTTATGGCAACACTGGCATTCATTTCCGAGCCGGCGGCTGCAAAACTTTTCCAACTGGCAACTGGCAAACTGCGAACTTCGCAAGTTTCGATTCCCTTATTTTTATATACTTATTTTCTCTCGTTTCTGTTTTTTTTTAGCCATTTCTCGCTTTGGCAAATGGCCAATAATCGAAATTATTGAAAACTTTGCTCTGTGCGAATTTAAGTAGAAAAGTTCCCTCAGACAATTAGACATGCAGTCGTCGTCGTCGTGACGTCGAGACAGACACATAAAAAGCAATCGCATTGCAGCGCAAAGCGAAAACTTTTCGATCATAATTTTTTCCCGCATCCTCCGCTCCTCCTCGCAGCCAATTGAATGGCCATCTTCCTTATGATTATTACGTCCTGGCTTATTTGCATTGTAAGCAGCAGCAATCGATAGCTCCTATTGGAAATTGTATAATATCTGGTTAAAGTCGAACGAGCAGCAACTATGTTGCCATAGTTAAAATCGCATGACGTCTCTGCCTGCTTTTCTAAGCCTGGCACGTAACTCCCTCCGCTCTGGTCTGCTCTGGTCTCCGACTTCATCCAGGCCAAATTAGGGCCATGCAAACAAAACAGTGGAAAAGAAATGGCTTAAATGTCGCGTTGGCCATAATTTCTAGTTATGAGCAGTCTACCAATCCCCATTCCCCCTCCACCCAGCCAGCCCTCCGATTTGGTCTGCCTGCCGTGAGCATTTGTTTGCTTTTGGCTACGAAACTTCACCCCAAAGTGCCATTGACTTGGGGGCTTAAATAGCTTTACATGCCACTCTGGAGCGAGCATATGTGCTGCCGGGTTGGCCTATTGATTATTTTTTTTTTGGGTATAGCCCCTAACAATATGACGCTACATTTCATTTCATTTCATTTTATATGAATGGTCTTTTTCCTGTTGTTTTTCCCTCTTGCAGGCTACGAATGGATTGGCTGGAGAAACGATACCCCCGGCCTGTTGGGCAAACCCGTTGAAATTGTTTTCGAATTCGATACGGTTCGCAATTTCAGTGCCATCGTTTTGCATACAAACAATATGTTTACCAAGGATGTGCAGGTGAGTCTAAGCCATGGCTGATTTATGCCTCACCTTCTAGTATTAAGAGCGACAGCAGTTACTGAAGTTAACTTCAATAATTGCAATAACTATGCGAGATGAAATGCTTAAGAAGAGTCTTTACCCCTCCCTCTGCAGGTCTTTGTTCATGCCAAGGTCTTCTTCAGCATCGGCGGACGTTACTTCTCCGGAGAACCCGTGCAGTTCTCCTATATGCCGGATACCATAATGGATCATGCCAGGGATGTGACCATTAAGCTGCATCATCGCGTTGGCAAATATCTGAAAATCAATTTGTATTTTGCCGTCAAATGGATTATGTTATCAGAGATCAGTTTTATATCCGGTAAGTACGCAAAACATTACATGAAATAGGAAAAAGTTCTCGGAAAATTGCTCGTAAATTGCATTTGCCATAATAAAAATTGCATACGCGACTTCAGATGCATTTTTCAGCTTCATTTCACTTTCAAGTGGGTGACAGCAACTACCGATAATGCAAGTACACAAAGTGAAATGCATTACACTAAGCTGAGGGACAAATACGAAAAAGAAGAAAATCCAACGAATGGAAAACATTTTTCCAACATTTGGCTAACAACAATGAGATACTACATTGATACGAAGAGACAGACGAGACTAGACAGGCGAGATAAGCGGCCCGAGAGGAAAATCTTTTGAGTACAATTTTCCTATTCTTTTTTTTTATGTATTGTAAAATGCACATAGGCAACTCGTGAGGGGTGTGGCCTGTGGGCTGCAGGGAGGGACGGGGGGCTAAAGTCAATAAAGTGCCCAAAGCCCATGGATGAAAATGGTAACCGAGTCTCTGCCCTGACAGGCAAAAGTAAACAAGGAACTCTCATCTGGCTTAGGGGTAGCTGCTAGCTGCAACCCCCTGGCAGGAATGCAAGCAATGCATGCGATGTCATCCTATGGATTCCGAGCGAGTCCCAGTCCTGATTAAATTGTACCAAGTGCAAGGCTGTTCGGACAAGGATCTAGGAAATATTTAGTCAATATTTTCATGGTACATTTGCTCGGGCTAAGGGGTAGCACAAATTGCTCATAGGCTACAATGCTGTTAACATCGTATAGTTAGGATCGGTCACTGAACCAGAGATCATTTATATTCATTGGGGTTGGACGTGGCCGAAAATCTATGGAAATCTATGCGCGGTAGGTGTGAAAATGACTAGGGGATAAATGTGCCAGTCTGTCAAACGGAATTTGATTGATGAGTCAAATAGAGCGTGCCCTATGAATGGAAATGGGAATTTATATCGTACAGATGGTAGATGGCGGGGAGGGTCTTACTTAGGGGCTTAATAGATTTATAAAGGAAGTCGGTTATAAATCTAAAATAACTGCGATTTTATAGTTCAATAATATAATCACAGCAAAGTACGAGGTTTCGTTTTAATGAAAGGACAGGAAGAAAGCTCGTTGAATGTAAAGGAAATAACCTGAAAGCAGGATCTGATCCTATTGTGAAAACAAACAAAGAAATTTGGGAGTGTGTTTCGAAAGAAGATTAAACAAAGAATTTTAATCTTAAATGGCTTGGAAGATATTAATAATGTTTCGAAATGAACTGGCAAGATCCATTTTGAAACATCATCGCAGCTCTTCATAAAGCAAAAGAACACAAGTGGATGATGAAGACTTTAGGCTGAAAAGAAGTGAAGATCAGCAGTTACTTTGAGAGCGCTACCGAGGATTACGCAGCATATTTTGCACATCAGTGCCGACATCGGTTCATCTGAGTCAAGGATATTCAACTGGAAACCGCAGAAGGCAGGCAGGCAGAGGCACGACTTGAGGCCTCAGCCTGGTTGCACCACATGCTGCGCTTCCCTGGCAGCGGCAGCGGCAGCAATTACATGACGAGTACCAAAGACCACGACGCATTTGTCACGCACAAGGATGATGACGATGGCTGGGTGGCAAGCGGGAGGGGAGGGGTAGGGGTAGGGGGGCAGGCGACCCCAGCAGCAACTAGCAACCAGCTGTTTTCTGGTTTTTATTTTTATTTTTACTGTTTTCTTGATTTTTTTGTTTTTTTGGTGTGCTCGAGATGCTGCGAGGGGAATAGAATAGAGCGCGTGAAGGGCTCGAGGAACTGGGGTAAGGGTAAACAAAGGAAACGCACGTACAGCGTGGCAGCATCTTTCAAGTGTGTGCGTATATTTTTATCAGTCACTGTAAAGAGATTTAACCCCAATTTGTGAGATTTGCTTGCGGTGATTGCTGTTGTTCTTCTTGTTGTTGTTGTGCTTTATGGAGTTGTATTTAAAGGCTTCTAAAAATACAAAGGCACAAAAAACAATGCCAGCATGGAGAGACCCAGGGGACACACACTCACACTCTCGCATACACTAACACACAAAGAGAATTAGTTATAAAGGGTATGCGGCAAAAAAAAAGAGAAGAAAAATAAAAGCAAAAAAGGATATGCGGCATATTTGCCATTACTTCTATTCAACATGCCCTTTCCCTTTCGCAGTGTGTGATAAATGTGGCACGAAATATTTTAATTATTTTAAACGTTTTATGACGACCACAGAGAACTGAGAGATCCAAGATATGCCTTTATAAGTAGGAAGCAAAAAGAAAACACACACACAACAAGAGGAAGGACAATGGCAATGCCAAAACAAAAGGCAGCCAAGCACAAACTTCAGAGGGAAGCTTGGCGTCCTGGCGTCCTGTCGTCCTGGTGTCCTGACTGTCCTCTGTGCTTGGTCCTGTTCAAGATGAAGGCGACATAACTCAAAACAGCAGCCTCGCCAGCAACAACTTCACACAGTAATTACGCCATTTACTGTCTGCAGAAACGGGGTCACCCACTCAAGGAAGCATTTTTTGGCTAGCCGTGGGCCCTTTCGGGGGTTGCCAGAGCTGAGGACGGAGCAAAAAGCTGCCCCCGGGAGCAGCTACATTTCGCCTTTGTTTCGCAATGCCTTCAAGATGTTAGCAGAGATAAATGACAACACTTTGCAGTAGTGAGCCATATGCTATCGTTAGGTGGATGGGCATACATACCGGAACATAAGCTGGGGGTATTACGATGAACAGATCAAAGTGAACGCCTGACGAGCAGGTGTCGCTGGAGCGCGGCCTCCAGGGCATGACAGATCTAAGCTAATAAGTAGCATAAGCCTGGGAAATTATTCGGCAGTGCAGTCCTTTAAGGAAGGTTCAACTAAGGGTTGAAATAGTTAGAGGAGAACAGGAACAACAACAAACTGGTCAATGGGTTTATAATCTAAACCAGATCTTGATATATACGGGTGTAGAGCTCCTGCTATGTATAGATAGGTTTATAATCTAAACCAGATCCTAATATATACGGGTATAGAACTCCTTCTATGTATAGATAGAACGAGCACTAAGACTCTGATGAAAAGTTAGCGTAAGACATGATATGTGGGTTACCAGCTTGGCTGTCTTCAATCTCAAGTTGAGTGGGCAGAGAAGTCTATAGTTTAGACTGCACTATTAGATATATATTAGAGATATATATTTGAGTTAATAATCTAAGACAAATCTTAATGTATAAGGGTTCCATATATAGAAGCAGAAGAATCTTAGACATAAGTTTTACCTGCTTAGCTGTCTTCAATCTCAGGTTGAGCAGACAGAAAGTTGCATACTTAAGACGGAACTATTAGATATATATTGGAGACCTTAAGCCATATGCAGACAAATAGGAAAGAGACATGCATATAAGACACGCGTCAGAAAGCTGGAAAGAATCAAACATCTGTATAGATTTAGTAATGCCGAAGAGTCTCCATAGTCGAAATGGTCGTAAAACCCAACGGTTGACAGGAAATGAACACGTTAGAGGTCTGAAAGGTCTTCTGAAAGAAAAGCGTAGCGAAAGCGAAACAATTTAAAGTGGAACGAAAGGTGTAAAAAAATGAAAGAAAGAAAGAAAGAATATAAGAAACGAAGGCAAAAAATAAGATGGGAGGAAAAAAAACTAATCATGGAAGCGCAGCTGTGCGCAACGTTGAAGTCGAAGCGGCAACTTCTGAAGATGAAATTGAGTTGATGTTGTCCACAACTGACACACACACACACACCCTCACACACACATATACACTATAATTCTTTCTGTGTCTCTGTGTATAGCAATACATCATTGTTGTTTTCTCTTTTGCTCTTGCAGTGCCTGCGATGGGAAATTTCACAGACGAACAGGAGCAGAGAAATAATTTGCCTGGCATCGCGCAGGATACACGCGAATATCCTTTACAGAGCAACGACTATCAGCACAATCATAACAAAAACAAAATGAATGGCGGCATTTCTGGAGGTGCTGGAGGTGCCAGCAACGGTGGCGCCACCGATGCCGGTGGCACAGCAACAACAACTACAACAATGGACCCCAATGTAAGTAGCAACTGCAGATAAATTCAATTAGCAACGGTTTATTTTTTGGTCTTTCTTTTTTTTTTTGGTATTTTTTTCATTTTGCTGTTGAGCCTCTCGCAACGTTTGCTGCTAATTATTTAGTTGAACAATATTTACATTTAATTTCGTTCGATTGGCCAACACCGGATGAATTTTTGCATGTTTATTTAAATGTTGTTGACGTTTTCTGCGTCTCTTTTCAGTAATTGCACCACGGCCCATTGATCAGGAGCCGAACGAGGCGAACTTCATTGGCGTTGTCATTGTTGTTCTAACAACGATAATTATCCTTCTGGTTGCCATTATCCTGTTTATCGTCTCCCGCACGAAGCGCGCCCGTGGCAGCAACGTCCTCGATGCATTCCAATACAGCTTCAATCCCAACACCCTCGGTGGCAACGTCGACAAGCATCGTCCGAATGGCAATAGCATTAAGGTGAGCTTCACACGTACACACATACGCAGCTACGACGCAGTGGCGTAGAGGGGGGCATCTTTATAGTATCAATCAATATATAGAACATAAGGAGAGTTTTAGCTTAGACTTAAAGAAAACATAAAGAACATAAGTTGCAGCCAACCCCCTTTTCGCAGGATATGCCTGCGCCACTGTGCAAGGGAAGTCCTAGTATACTATACTCGTAATCCTGTAAAGTGTAAACGTACGCTACGACAAATTCCTGCCTCAAATTTCACATAATTGTTCAATGTAGCGTGGAGCTGCCACGTTCTCTACGTGTGCTCCCTGAGCCGTGCCACACTTGACCAGTCGCCGAACGGCATTTATTTTATTTAATAGAACTTTTTAACGGCTTTCTCTATATGTCCTCCTCGCCGGAATGTCCTTTGCGCCAGTGTGTTGATTTGTGGGTGCCGAGCTCAAGTGCTGAGCATTGCACAAACTCAAGTGCTGTAACACTTTAAAGTAAAACGTACGGCAACTGAACTTAACCAAAGTAGAGGCAAGTGCTTTTAGATCAAAGTGCGAACTCAGACTGAAGTTACAATTAAAAACAGGAACTTAAGAACGGATTGAAACAGTTTTAGTTATTAGATAAGTCTACTATAAGTTTAAAGTTAACTTAAGAGATAGTTTTTAAACAGGAAAATATGAAAATATAAGTCGACTTTAATTATTATTGCATCTACTACTATTTTACTTCTACTACTTTTATTCTGATAGAATTGTTTATATTATCTTGTAATAGTTTTGTTATTGTTATTGGGTAACAGAAAGATGGTAGACTCTATAACAAGCTATGATAGTTTTAAGGTGTAGCTCTATCTGCTACTTAAAGATGCCAGAAGAGAATATCCATTAGGAATCTACTACTATTTTGCTTGAACTAGATTTATTTTGATAGAATTGCTTTTATTATCTCAAGTAGTGGAGACATTAATAAGATAACGTATCTATAGAGTGTAGTTCCTATCAATCAATCCTGTTTATCCATTACGAATCTACTACTATTTTAATGATCTAGCTTTGCTGTATGAGAATTGCTTATATTATCTATTCATCATTTAATTATAATTATTGAGAAAGAGAAAGATCGTAGACTCTATAACAAGCTATCAAAATTATAGCATGTGACTCCATCTACTACTTAAAGATGCCAGAATAGAATATTTCATTAGGCATCTACTCCTATTTTATCTCTTTAGTTTTAGTATGTAAGATTTGCTTATATTATCTTCTAATCATTCTGTTTTTATTATAAACATATAGTAAGTTGATAGAGCTTATAGTAAACTGTCATGTATATAGGAAGCAGATCCTGTTTATCCATTTCTTCCATTTCTCAAAGATGCCAGAACAGAATATTTCATTAGGAATCTACTACTATTTTATCTGTTTACTTTTAGTATGTAAGATTTGCTGATATTATCTTCTAATTGTTTGGTTGTTACTAAAGTAAGTAGATAGAGCTTATAATAAACTGTCATGTATATAGGAAGCAGCTCCTGTCTATCCATTTCTTCCATTTCTCAAAGATGCCTGAACAAAATATCCATTAGGAATCGATATAGCAGCCCTTGGTACATGTTAAACGGCATTTACCAGGGCATAAAACACTAATTCTGATACATTTTCATTCCCTGACTTGTCACTATATTAAACAGCGTACATTTTGCCGCACTTCCTTCCTTATGTTTCAGGCCAGCGTTGACGACAACGATTCCATTGGCAAGAACAGCCTTTACCACGAGCCCTTCAATGTGAACATGTACACGAGCGGAGTGAACGGCTACGCAGCGGTTAATGATTTACAATGTAATATGACGCCAGACTATACAGGTGTGTATACTTTCGCTCCCATTACGAGTCCAATACCCAATACTGGGGTCTCAGATCCCACAGCTCAGACCCTAGACCCCAATCCCCCTGGCTCGCCCATTTCCGCTGCGAGCCATAAAATATGGCGCCGCTAGCAACTAATGCAAATAAATTTTTGCGGCTATTGCCACACACACACACATACTAACACTCACACTCACAAACACACACACATTTATACACCTTTCAACCTTTGCCATTTGCCTGACTAAGCGAAATCCTTTTGCGTCTTTTACGTTCGGTCCCCTGCGGCCACACAGATGTACCCGAAGGTGGCTATGCGGTTCCCCATATGCAGGACTACATGCCGACTTCTAAAATGGCCAATGCCGGAGGCGGTTATGTGAATGTGCGACGCACGCCGCCGCCACCGCTAAGCAGCATATTCCCCAGGCCGCCCACAGTGCCGCCGCCACCCATGGAGAAGTACTATGCGACCACAGCCATATTTAAGCCCATCAAGGGAGGCTCTGCCAGCGGCGGCAGCAACACCAACACGGTGAGCAGCGGCGGCGGCAAGAGCAGCCACAGCAACCAGGATCAGCTCAATGGCATCTACGACGACGGCATGGGCACCATGAACTCACAGTCCACAGCACCCATGATCAATCCGTATAGCAGTGGCAACAGCGCCGCCGCCGCTGCCGCAGCCGCCGAGTTCCAGCGCGCCAGAACCTACAATTTCCGCAGCTATCCAGATAATCTCTAGTTCGAAGCCTCGCTGAAGTTGGCAGCAGCGGAGGCGGCTGGCACGAGCAGCGATCTGCCGCCCAGCAAGCGCACCAGCGCTGCCTCCACCACCATGCCCAAGAAGCCGCAGCATCTGAGCATTGCCAACGCCACCAGCGGCCACGTGAACACCCTCGCGGCCAAGCCCAAGTACAGCCTGACGCTGCACAACAACAAGTATGCCGGCAACAGCGGAAAGAATCCCACAGCGATGCGTGACAATCATCACCAGAGGCAGCATCTGAAGGCGTTGCGGCTGACACGCGACGTGGCCAATACCATCGATGGCAACACTCTCTCCGGCCTCGCCGACTATAAGCGACCGGTGCTAACGGGCCTATCGCCCGCCGAGGATGTGGGCGTGCACTTGGGCAGGAATGCGGCTCTGAAGGGCGGCATTGGTGGAGCTGCTGTCAACGGCGAAGCTTCAACGAATCTAGCGACAACAAATGCAACTAAATTGACTGGCAATACAAATGGAAATACAAATGGAAATGGAAATGGAACCGGAAACGGAAGCGGAATTGGAATTGCAGCTGCAAATCCGATGCCGAACGGTGTTATGAGAGATAGAACACAAAACAACAGGCTGTGGTATCATTGATGAAAACCCCATATTGAATGGATTGAAGGTGAGTTCTCAAGTCAAGCATAACTTGATCGATTTTATGAAAATTCATTCATTAAATTCCCTTTATGAAATCAAAAGTTTATCCTAGTACCTTTTCCATCCATTAAGGATGAAACTTTTGCACCCTCATCAAATACAAATACATTCTTAGAAAATTCATTTTTAATCACCCTTCCCTCCATTATCTTCTCTACTCATCCACAGAGCTCTGAAAACTCTACACGGAAAACGCAACTCAAATATAAAAAAAAAGAAAAGTAAAAATAAAAATATGCAAATTTTAAGTATGTACTCATAATCGTACAGTAAATTGTGTTAGAACCCGCCCCTCCTTTATATACGGAGAGCACAAAGCGTCGAACAATTAAACCCACTGAGAAAATGGAAAAGTTAAAAGTTAGCAAACGTCGTATATCGAATTATATAGTGAGGTATATATAGTATATATATGTATGCCAACGAAGCGATACAACTTATAGAATACAATCTGTAAATATACATATACCTAGTATATCAACACGAAAAGGTAGTGAAAAAGCATATGATAGAAAAGCGAGCTGAATTTTTAAAAGGAAAATTAAATGAAAAGCGTAAAGCAGAAAAGCAGAAAAAAAAGGCACTAGTTTCTCATAGATCAAATGCAATCGAGCAGAACATATATAAAGAATATTAAAAACAAAAAACGAATTTAAGGTCTAGCATTTAGCGACACTTATTGTTTATAAAACGAAGCGATATAAAGAAGAAAGAAGAGAGAAAAGGAAAAACAAAAAGAAAAGATAATGGAAAACGATATAAAAATAACTAGCATACTATATAATAAAGTTCAACTGATTTTTAGTACCTTTCCGAAGACAAAAAATACAAAAAAAGAAATGCATAACTAAATCTGTAAATGCCTGTAAAATCCTTAACCCTATATACTACATTAGCCACCCCTCCCACCCCACTATTTAAACCCCCCCCCCCCCTCACCCACTGTAAATTTCTGTGTATAAACTTAGAGAGGTATCCGAAAGATACATACTTAGATTGTTTGCTTACCGAGCAGATGGAAATGCCGCGTCGAGAAACTACTACGAATACAAAACTGATGTATGAACATGATGTATATGTATCATAGGTATGTATCGTATGTATGTATGTAGAGGCGTTGATGATGAGGATAAAATTGTAACGGAATTTAACGGACCAAGAGAGCGTGCAGAGCGTCGTCGCCTGAAACCAATTTAAAATGAAGTTTTCATCAATGATTTGTGATTAATTATTCAACTATTTACTTAGAGCAACACGAATGTTCAGTTCTTAATGCTAAACCCTAATTTACTATACGCTAACTACCCGACAAACATATAAATGACTCTGACTATAAAACTAATAAATAAAACTATGAATACAAACAAACATAAATATATATATAATTATAGCTATATATGCGAGTACTACAATATATATGTATGTATAATTCATAAATAATCATGTATATGTTCCTTTTTAGTTTAATGCGCAGACACACACAAAAAATACACAAAAATATCACAAGAAAAAACGTACTAAAACTTAAAAAACGTAGTAGCTTCGTAGTAGTTTAAAAATAGAGCAGCAAATAAAAGCAAATAAACAAAAAAAGAGAGAAATAATTATGTAAACACCGCATTTTATAATATATCAATATAAGTAAGCGCGTTAAAACAATATTTACATAAAAATAATTAATTCATACACACACACACACACACACACACACACACAGCAAACAACACGCGTGCAGCAAAAAAGTAGTGGAAAAAACATAAATAGTAGCAAAGAAAACCACAGAAAGACACACAGAAAAAGTATTTAAAATGTTTGTGCAACACTTTTGAGAAGTTTTTGAATAACAACCATTAAGAGAACGCAGCTAAACATTAAGCTAGACACATTCTTAGAACATATTTAAAACGTTAATTACAATTACGAATACGAATACAAATACGAATACAAATACGAATACGAATACGAATACAAATACGAGTATAAGCTGTCAAGGCCCAAAAGATATATAGTACTATATATTTCCATACTTTCTGCACAGTTCTTAACTTTCCAAGTTTCCAATTGCACAAATCGTTTGCCAATACTGAGGCCAGAACACCAACACACACAACACACACACACTCACACACACACGCTCACACCCAAAACACTACATTTTCCGCATGCAAATGCAGCTCTGAAAATCACTGGAAAACACTATGAAAAATCACGAACCTACCTACAAGACTTGTATAAATTAAATTAATAATAATAATTATAATAATAATAAAAAAATTATACTAACAAACTGCGAAATTGAATAATTAGAGATTAAGTTTAAATTACATTTTGTAAAAATTAACAAAACCCGAGGCATAAGTGTACACTGTAAAAAACGAAATTGATAAACTACTTATAATGTTTTTTTGTAAATTATGGCAAAGTTCTAAGTAGACAGTCGAATCGCTGTTGCTTCGCATTTCATTTGGAACCTTAGATTAGTTTAATTTCTAAATTAATTTAAACGCATTTAATTACGACTATGTGTAAATTTCAACGCAAAAATATAGTATTAAATTATTTAAACGACAACAAAAAAAATCACTCCCCCCCAAAAAAAATGAGTTTGTTTATTTATTTTTCACATCTAATATTTACCACATTAAACATAACAATGCAAGTCGCGACTTGCACAGATTTGTTGGCAATCATAATTAAAATATAGAGAAAGAAAAAACAAAAAAAGATTTGAACAATTGCATAATAAAACGCAAATATTGCCAAGTGAATTAACATTAAAATTTCATTGAAATATTATAAAAACAATAATTACTAAGTAGCAAAGCATCTAAAATCCGATGAAGATTGCAAACACACACAGACACAACCAATGACAATTAAAAAATGGGTAATAATGCATTAAAAATACAACAAGAAAAACACAGCAAAAATTTCAAAACGTGAAAACTTAATAAAAAAAATATACAACAAAAAGAAAAAGTCTCTTATTATCATTTCAGCTGGGTTCTGGGGTTTGGAAGAAGGTTTTCCTCTTTCTTTTCCTCTTTCCTCCCAGGATAATTGAGATGAATCAAATATAGTTTATACTGAGTCTTGTCTAAGATGGAGTTTGATCTAGATGCAGCTGTGGCTCCCACCAGGAAAAGCACATTCCAAGTACTCTCTCTTTTATATAGTGGTCTTATCATTTCAGCTGGGTTCTAGGGTTTGGGAGAAGGTTTTCCTCTTTCTTTTCCTCTTTCCTCCCTGGATAATTGAGATGAATCCAATATAGTTTATACTAGTCTTGTCTAAGTTAGAGTTTGATCCAGATGTAGCTGTGGCTTCCACCATGAAAAGCGCATTCCAAGTACATAAATATGACACGGCTGCTATTTCATTGAACTCACATTCGTGTCATTTATCGGTGGAAATGAATTCAGAGCGAATCGACTGCAAATTGGATTGCAGACTTGATTTTAAGGCGTTAAATAAACAGAAAATTTAGTAAGATAAACAAAAGTGAAGGCGCCCAGGCCAGACAATAGACTCGCATGTAAATAGCCTGCGGGTTTATTCGACAAGTAGTACAATAACAGAAAGCAGGCCATGTTCGACTATTTCCCTAGAGACTCGCACGAAAAGAAAGGGAAAAGATGGAAAAGAAGGAAAAAATTTCAAAGTTGAACATAAGTCGCTGTTTACTTTGACCCGGAGGCATTAATCAGAGCACTTATGGCCGAGGGATCAATGACCGCCAAGGGGTACGACATCTGTTTTAATTCACGCATATTTCGCACACATATTTTAATTGAAATGGAAATGGAAAATCGAGGAAAAGCGACAACAACTCAATGTAGACCACAAATTGTTGGGTGAGGGTGTGTGGCAGGGCCCAGAGGGAAAGTCGACACATGTCGCTGTCGAAACGTTTAAATCAAATACAATAAAATAATAACGTTAACTGTGTGGCACATGCCACAGAAGGCACTTGCCACTTGCCACTTGCCACTCGGCATTTGCCGCTATTTGTTGCTGTCTTTTAATTGACACTTTCGATTGTTCAACTGAATAAATGGCAAACGGGTTGACTGAATGCCAGAAAGCCTGTCCATCAATTCATTTGTTTGTCCGCCGAGCCCTTCACCTGACTGTCAAGCGTTCGAAATTAGTTCAAAAGCCATTTACGAAAATCGAACCAGCCCCTGCCACCCCACAAAATGGTCGAAAGTGTGTTTTTATTTGTATTTTCCTATGGTTTTTCTTCTTCGTGTGTGTGTGTGAAATGCGTGAAAAGTTCTCGCAATTCGTCGCATTGTCATTTTGGCTTTTGAGTTGAGTTGAGAGCGTGTTAAGCGATTTTATTCTATTTATTTTCATTTTCATTTTCATTGCACTTTGCCGTTGATCACTTTGCAGCCTTTCAATTCGTAACACTCGGCGTTTTGTCGCCTTTTTACCCTGAATGACTTTATTTATCGCATTATGTGCGTGGGTCATCAAACAACATTGCCAAAAAGGGTTGACCCACCCGTCATCAAGGACACGCTGCGAATTTCTTCTTTTTTTCCCCTGCACTTGACAACTTGATACGCCGACACGCTTTTCATCTATTTGAGCTCTCAGTACCATGGGAAATGCCCTTAAAAAAACGCGAAAAATAATTATAATTATAGGCATTAGGACTCAAAGGATTCCTGTCAGCCTGGGAATAAAAACTGTCTGTGACAAATGTGTTTTAAGTACTGACAGAGAAAGGAAGTGCTATCTGCTGAATCGATTTAAGTAAATTGTGTGCGGAAATTGTCTGTGACTGGTTAACAGATTAATCACATTTCCTTTGATCTTCTGTAGAACCTTCCCAGAAGAGCAACTTGGGCTGAAAGTATGCAAAGAAATATCAAAACTTAATGTAAATATCAAAAAAGTCAAAACTAGAACTGAGAACGGAAACTTCTTCTTTTGGGTTGACCGAAAAGAAGCCGGAAGCTGACCAAACTATCTATTTGTTTGGGTTACAAATGATTTTAGTATCTCAAAACTAGATTTGCTTTTCATTAGAGTTCAGCTGCTTTCTGTATGCAATTTATGATCACTATTAAAGGACATAAGCCTTTGGCCAAACAATGTTCCTTGAGAGCTACGCAAACTAGGATGTATACATCATTCAGCTGATCTACTATAATGCCCACTAAGATGGACTATGTACATACTCCCCAGAGGTCTTTGTTCCATTAGAAGGAAGGAAGGCTGCCATTCTACTGCGGCTCTCGCTTAAAGCATCAGCTGTTAATGCCATATCAGGGCTTTGGTATCATCATGGCCATCCTATTAACTAGATACTGGCTCCCTACTAAGCCGCCTGGACAAATACTTTAATGCTGCAGCACAAAGCCCACAACGTAAAAATGCAGAAATATGTTTTTTTACGGCTCGCGAAACCTCTCCAGCAACTGTGCAAATAAGTAAAAAGTAATCCTAATTACAATTGCTAGTTATAAATAAACATGGACATGGAGGAAGAAAGTAGAAAGTAGCTAGAGGAGCGACAACAAAGCCCGGCTGGGACTGGCTCAGGCTGTGAGTACGAGTATGATGAGGATGTCATTGTAATAATGGAAATCCCCAAACAAGCCATAAAAGGGATAAACGAAACGAAACGTAATGGAATGAATGACTGAACGAATGAATAACTGAATGAATGAATGAATTTTTGGCAAGCTGCGAATGTGACAGTGTAACAGATTTTCGACGCTACAAATGAGAGACTATGTGCCTCTTAACAGACAACAGACAGAGAGACAGAGAGACTGCCAGGCGGGTTGATAAGGACCTTTACATCGAGTCAAGGATATATGTGCGACCTGTGCTGATTTTTTTAGTGGTTGTTCCTGTGCGTTTGGTGGTGGCTCTTGATGATTTTTCGCAAATGTTTGTTTGTTTTCCTGCTTAAGGATTTTAATAAAGCAAATCGCTTAAATAGCTCAGGCCAGATCTCTCTCACTCTCCACTCATAATTACAAATGTCTGAATGCTGCAAAATAAAAATGTTTTAAATCGTTTAATGCCCAGCCATACACCCTTCACATGGCAAAACCCCCTGCCAAATCAATGGAACCGATCCCAACCCATTGAACATGCAATGCACCTCTGACAACTGAGCTGAACCCCTTTTTTTTTGACTTTTCTATTGAAATCAAATCAGGGTTCAACTGCAGGCGATACAATGGGCTGGCAGGAACAATAGGCAGTAGTACTATATATAGCTATAGCTACCTGGTCACCACATAATCATGAAAAGCTGTCAAGTATTGTGAGGAGACGAGAAGTTCCCAGAAGTTGCTTATCAAGCGTTAAATTGCAGCAATTTGACAGTTTATCGTTGAGTCATCGTCATTGCCATAGACAATGCCAGGGGCTCTACTGCTCGCATTTGCATAGAGCAACCCCCCTTCCCTCTTTTACTCCATATCCTTCCAAACATCCTGAAATTCAGAGTTCTCGTACTACAAGTAAAATGTCAAATTGTCGCCCAGTTGACTCTGCCGTTGCAACTAATGCAATTCATGTGTTGACTGTTCCGTCTCCTCTCTCTTTCGCTCTCTATCTATTAGCATCCCTTTCTCTTTCGCTGTATTTGCTTTTGTTTGTATTTGTGTTTGCCATGTCCTGGTAAATGTCCTTTCTGTCAATTTGCATGTTACCTTACATTTGTATTGGCATTGAATTGCATTTTGTCTTGTCCCGCCCACTGCACCAACTCCTCACTCCTCACTCTTCACCTCTTCAACTATTAGTTTGTATGTGTGTGTGTGTGTGTGTGTGTGTGTGTTCTTATCAATTGCTGTTTCCTGCCGCACGTCCTTGCTGACATCCTTTGTCTGTCTGCGTCTGTGTTTGTGTTTGTATTTGTGTATTTGTTTATCTAACTATCAAAGTGCTGCGTGCTGCTTGCATAACTCCAGATTCGAGTGTGTTAATTGCTGGTCTCCCAATCCATTGTCCCTATGCTCCTCCTGATCTCTACTATCTATGTGTGTGTGTGTGTGAGTGCAGCCTTGTGTCCTGCATCCTTTGTCCCTAGTCTTAGGTTACTTATCTATTATTAAGCTCCACAGCTCTGATAAATGTGCAAAAATGATGTGTTCACAGGCAGCTCGGTAACCACCTTTGCTTTGCTTTGTTGTAGACAAACTTGAAGTTGATTAAAGATTGATTCAAATTGAGAAACACTTTGAGCTTCAATCTGTAAGTTGATTAAAGATTGATTCCAATCTGGAAACACTTTGACTATCAATTTGCCTTAAGTACTGATTTTAGCACTTTTCTGGTAAAGATTAGCAACTATCGTTTTTATATCCAATTAATACAATCGATTTGTCGTAAGTGAGTACATGAGATTTACATCAGGACTAAAGGCAAATAACAATGTGTTTCTCAGAGTAAAAAGAGCTTTTTGAACACAGAATTGTTGTTTTGGCCAAATTAGTGTCATTTGTTTAAAATAACAACATTTTCACTCCTTATAAAGACGATCATAATACGCTTCATACAATCAATTAGGATTTTGATGAATATGAATAGAAACCCTTTGATTGATTTTAACGTCCTTAAAGCGTTTTACTTTCATAGGGAAATGCGATTTCCCGAAGGATTTATTAATACTGAAAGACAAATCAAGCGAATTCGTAGACTAGTTCGTAGTCAAAATACAATCCTAACATCAAGATAAGAAATGTTGTATAAGAAGTCTTTACTTTGGGCCACAACTTGCATTAAATGAGTCTTGATCAATCAAACAAGGATATCTATAAAATCCTGTTTATTGCGGGATGATCATTGTAGATCATCATTTGTTAAATGAAGACTTTGTATGGATGTTTGAGACTATTTCGCACTCAGATATGCTCCTGATAAAACATCTTTAAATATGAGAGGAAGAGTGAGAACTGGAGCAGGCAGAAGCCTAACAGAATTATGTATATAAATTAACATAAAGTGTATAAAAGTCGACAGGCTAAAGTTTATAAATAAAGAAAAGATTCGTTTAATTTGAAGAAACCCAAACGTGCTTATTCGCAGTTCTTTATCCATTCATAAAGTATTCGATAGGAACATCTTTAAGAGCTTCAGTTACCCTTTCAATCATTTGGATATACTTAAAGGACTATTCAATAAGTTGCCTGAGCTTATGCAAATTTATGCTTATTAAATGAGACGCCTATTTTGTGGTTAAGTTAACCAAAACAATTGGCCAGACATGTGGTTAACTCAAAGTGGCTTAGAAAGTTAAGATCCTTATCTAAATTGCCACAATTTATGAAAGTAAAGTTTACTGCATTGATTGGAGCCTAGTTATAAGACAAGAAGAGTCCACTTAACGCCAACTAATTGAAACTTTGCCTAATGCCTATTTATGGTACAAACAACTGTGACGGGGTGTGTGTAACAGGGAGTGGGTGGGTGGGCGGTGGGTTGCCTGCTGTGCCAGATTATAAACTGCAACCTAAGACTTGGCAATAATTTGATAATTTAATTACACTTAACCTCGTTGAACCGACGCCCCTTTCCAGCCCCGCCTCATCCCTAAGAAGACAACCCGAGCATAATTTATGCAACTGCTAATGTGTGTGTGTGTGTGTGTGAGTGTGAGTGTGTGTGTGAGCTGGTGTTAGTTGTTGGTGTTGCTGCTTGTAGAAACGCATGCATAAATAAGTTTCACATTGGAGCCAACCCGGCGCCGTCTTCTGCCCCTCACGACCTCTGTTTGGTCCCCGCCGCCTGCCGCCTGCCCCCCGCTGCTCCTTCGATATGTTTGGCATCCACATAATTGTCGGCCATGTATCTTACAAATGCAAATTAGATGCAAATGTTAATAATCTGCGTGGATGAATTTTAATGAGCAGCCAAAGTGTTTTGGCGACTTGTCGCCGACGCCGCTGCTGCCACTGGAAAGTGTCAGACATGCATCAAGGATAAGCCCTGACCAGCCGGAGGTTCTTATTGTTGTCTCGTATTCTTTTCTTTCCAGTGAAAAGCAGATGGAAACGAGCCATAGGTAACCCTTGCCTACAGCCAGCTATTAGAGCTACCACAGCTTGTTACGTAGCCAATTTGAAGTTGAGAATTTTATGGCATTGCTGCCCCTGCCCCTTAAACACCAACTGCTGTACCCCAGCTGCTGTAGGGGCCAGACATCAAGTGGCTGCGGCTAATTAACGCCGCTGTAAAGATGCTCAATGCAGAAGCCACGCCAAGTGCGGTGGCTCCGTCACGTGCTCCTGGATCCGAGCGTCGTAGGACTGTATCAAAAATTATGTTTTCTGACACTTTTTCGAGTCCAAATTTAGACGGAACGGCAGCGCCGTCGTCTGCATCATTTCCTTTTCATTGGGTTTTTGGTAGGAAGTCGAAAAATGAAAACAGATGTTGAAAATCAGTTGCACATTAAATGCTGTTCATGTGGAAACTTAATTGTTGCCACAGTCGACGGCACAGTCCCTCGATCTGTCATTTTGCAACTTCGTTTGATTTGCGGCAAGTGTTGCACAGTTCTCAGTTCTCAGCTCTCAGCTCTTAGCTCTCCAGTTAGGGGTTGCCTGCGTACCATTAAGGTGTTTTATGTATCCCAATCAGTTTATATATAGCTTTATATATATGTGTATTTATTCCTTTCACTTGTTTTGGCAAACACTCTAAGGGCGACACCCGTTTATATATATATTTATCAATAATGCGAGTTTATTTGACCATTATAAGGGACATATGTCAGGTCCCAAACTGCCGCACTGGACGTGGTTACTCAGTGGACACAATTTGTAATGGGATACGTTGTTTTCGAAAGGGAAGAGAAAACGTTGCTTGACGACTGAGCAGCTTTACTATATATAAAGTATTGTTTCTATAGTTCATCTGAGTTTCCCAAGCAATGTCTTAACAGAAAAGAGATCACCTCAATCCCATCTAAGCAAGTCTCATCCAGCTCTTCCTATATCGTACTCACGATTCGATCAGCTTCTACATAATTTACGTAATCGAACACTCAATTAAATTGCATTAGAGTAATTCAAAGATGCCAATGGAAACGCATGAAATTTCAACATACGTCGAACAGATGATGCATTCCCAGCTAGGCTGGGAGCTGGGTTGATTCAGGGTTGGATTTCTGTGGAAGATGTGAGCAATAACTGCGCAATATATCAAGCAAATACACCTGGGACTCTACCCAGGAACTGCACTCGGGGATGTTTGGCTCGTGCGCGTGAAGAACCAACTCCAAAAAAAAAGAAAAAAAAAACAATAATAGAAAAAGAAAACAATGGGAAATTCAAAATGGAAATGGAAAGTGCACGAAATTTATATTTATATGCGATTTGATGGAAACGCGCGAGGGTTGGGCGCAATAACAAATAAAAATAATGGATTGAATCAAATTTTGGTAAAGAGTCAGCGACCGTGGAGATGAAACCGTAGAACACAGGATGCAGTTGCATCAGCGACGGGAAAAACAACAAATGACAACAAATGGAGAGCAAACACTGAGGGGGAATCACCAGGAAAAACATTCTGCAAGTGGATTTCCCCATGTAACCAAAACAAATAAGACTGATCGAGTCGACAGCAAGATATCCTGTAGAAAACAGGATAGCAATTCTGACCCCAAGTTATCATCCCTGGATTGTGAAGTGATGCCTTGTGATACCCTATTGAGGTCAGTCTATGGCTACAGGGTATGCCATGTATAGACGACCTTGTTATTTGTGTCTGTCACTTTAGTCCAGCTCTGCTCTGCCCTAACCACTTCCGTTTTGTTGCCACTCCAGGAGCATTGTCCTTGTTGTTTCTACCGTCATGCTAATCCTGTAACTGAGCCCCGGAGGGTGACCCTGTGGTACTGGCACGCCTCAGTGACTTTCGCTGTCGCCAGGACAGCCTCTGTGCCCTTTGGCTGGGATTAATGCCACACATTAGCCGGGCTCTATAGATGTATGTACATATATGAGTGCAAATGTGCTCAGTCCACCGAGTTGGAATGTTTTTCTTATAAAGTATGCCTAGTACTTGTGTAGGTTGGAGATCTTCGGTGGGTAAGCTGACATGACCAATGGTGGCCACTTGTTAATTTCTCATACTAATTTTTGGTTTCATCAGTTTCTTTTCTTTTAAGGGATTCTTTCTTTTCTTTTTTCCCCTTTCATTAATCACACTGATCGCTTTTCGAGCACGAACTATTCGCCATCATTTTTTAGGATTTGGCGTAGATGTGAATTTTCCACACCAGACGTCGTCATCGTTAGCTTCCCTGGGGGAAAAACTGCGACGCTGTTTCCCACTTTTAGCCGAGTAATTGAAATTTGTGTGAGTGATAAATTCAGCTGTGGTGCCTCGTGTTAAGCGCATGATTAGCGCATTTTCCTCAACAACCGACAACATTTTTGGCCAGAGCTGCCGCTGTGCCGCTTTGCAGCTGTGTGGCCCACTCCCTGTGGCCTCAGAGGTGTTGGAGGTGTGGCACAGTCGTGCCTTGCCTGCCAACAATGGCTTTTAATTATTTATTGCCTAATGACCTAATGACTTTTCTTTTGCCATCCTGGGAAAGCACAATACCCACTCTGATTGCCACTGCTTGGCGACAAAACCAAAACTGAGCCAAAGTCACGAACTCTCCAATGAGTGGGCAAAAGTTGAGTGAAGGACAGGTCCAAATCGAGCATAGTTTAGAGATCGAACGCTTTTCTTTCTAGATTAATAAATGGTCAATAAAGTTTCAGTTGGGCAAGTCCAGAGTGTTTACTTAAAGCCTAATACGATATTATATATGAAATGTTTAATTTAAGAGATCTAAAGAAAGCTTTCCATAATTAGTCTACTCTTTTTCTATCTATCTATCTATCTTCATCAAAAGCCTAATTAAGACCTTATTAGAACTGTTTCAATATGCAAATACTTAAATATTGTTATGGCAGCTCACAAGCCACAATATAATTGCCTTATAATGTCATTAGCACCTTTCATTAGCTGCCCAGTTGGGGAATGGACAGTTGAAAGTAACCCCAAAGACGATATATCCACTTCGACCCACAATCAACTCAATTTGCAAATTGTTGCCTGGCATGTGCCACACTTGAAAGTATTTTAAAAGCATTTATTTAAAATGACCCACACGATGAGGAAAACTTGAGCCGACAATTTTAAAACTCAAAACACGTAAAGGCAACCAAGGAGCCTCACCACGATTGCAACCAGGTGCTGGAGTAGGAGCTGAAGCAGGAGCAGGAGCTGGAGCTCTTGCCATAAAAAATTCATTTGACTTAAAAACTTGTAGAGACAAAAAAGCAAAGCGAAACTGAGGCAAATACTGAGTTGAAATTGATATTAAGTCAGGTGGCGCGTGTCCATTACACGCATTGCGGCCAGAAAGCGAAAGCCCCCAAAGATCCCAGCTGGAACATGAAATGCGGAGAATAAGACAGAGGGAGAGAATCAGAGGAAGAGAATCCGAGAGAGTGCGTAAATTGACAGTTTAGAAGCACGCACGTCCCATGCAGATACAGAAAACAATGCCCCAAAAAGAACTCAGATCTTGGCTAGAGATGGGTGAAAGAAGCCGACACGAAGCACAATACTAAACAAAATATACGCGTATGTTACTATTTTCGTGTCACGCACGAGAATGGGCCATCTCTAGGGCTGAACTCATAGAAAATTTGCTTAGCCAACGGCGGAAATTGTGGTCGGTGGCATTGTATTGTTTTATTGAACTCCGGTAAGAGTAGGAAACGGAAGCGCGACTCAGCCGCAGCCAGAAGTGCCTCTGCTCAACCTATGTTATCAGCCATGCACACACACACACCCCTTCTCCCCCGCCCATCTGCCCCAGAACTGTTCTCCTCCGGTTCGGTCAACGTGGTCGGCGGTTGTCAAAAGGCGCACGTGAACTATTAAAATCACTTAAGTGCAATTCATGTCACGTTCGCGGGGGCAGCCCAAAACTTACAAGCGATTGATATATGCGATGTCAGTATATATATACACATATATACATATATATATACTTATGTAGTTTGTGTGTGTGTGGGAAATAAATGAACTGACAGAATGTCTGGCCAATCTTTGATAAAGTTTGAGCGCTCAAGCAATTTGCATAAATCCATTTCCCTGGCCAACTTTGAGTGGAAGCAACTTTGAAATCGTTTTTGTCGCTATTCTTGGCCAAGGTCAGTTCATATTAGACCTATATATATATAATTTTAATACTATTCTTTCTATAATTGTACTGTTATATCTAAAATGAGTTTAGTTTTTATTAAAATACCTCAAAACACGCTTGGCGGCTTTTCTAATGAAAATTGTATCGAAAACGAACAAGTGAAACAATAAATAGTAGGAAAAACCACATTGAAGTGGCTAAAATAAATTTGATCTGATTATTTGTAAACGGCAGGTGAGATTCGTAAAGCATTTGACCCAATTCTGTCAAAATCAAAATAAATTTTACTTTGAATTGGTTTTTTGGACACAGTCGCATATTTTGATTAATTTTACAATTATTTTTGCACACACGGCAAAAACAATAAGAAAACCACCAAAGAGCACACAGTGGGCTCAGATCTTGGCCAGGAATTATATTTGTCCCAGCGACGTGTTGTCAATTAAATGCTGGAAAATTTAACGCCACAAGCCGCAGGTCTAATGAAAGCTGCAAACGAGAAGGGAAAACTTGTCCCTTCGCTTAAGAGGCGGCCACTTGACAGACTCAATCAAGATGAGGGTGCTCGAGATGGAGATACCCTGTAGTGAACGCACTATACAGATAGATAGATAGATAGATAGATAGACAGACATATAGATAGATATATAGATAGATAGATAGATAGATAGTAGATAGATAGATAGATAGATAGATAGATAGATAAAGATAGATATAGATAGGTACATAGATAGATAGATAGATAGATAGATATAGGTAGATATAGATAGATATAGATAGATTTAGATAGATATAGATAGATAGATAGACAGACAGATAGATATATATATATAGATATATGTAGACAGATCGAAGCAGGAGCTGAACCTGTTATACCCCTTATAAATATATCTATACATATCTTTACCCTGATAATCTCTCTGTTTGTTATCCTAGACCTACTTTGAGTGCATTCATACAAATAGATAGATAGATAGATAGATAGATAGAGAGATAGATATAGAAAGATAGATATATAGATACATAGATAGATAGATAGATAGATAGATAGATAGATATAGATAGATAGATAGAAAGACATTTAGATAGATTGTCAGATGGATAGATAGATAGATAGATAGACAGACAGATAGATAGACATATAGATAGATAGATAGATAGATATAGAAAGATCGATGCAGGATCCGATAGATAGATACATAGTTAGACAGACAGAAAGATAGATAGATTGCTAGATAGATGGATAGATAGATAAGTATATAGAAAGATAGATATAGAAAGATCGAAGCTGAACCTATATACCCTTCATAGCTATATTCTGAGTATAGGGTATACACAGATTGCAGTTCTCTCCCATTCTTATTTATATTCCTCCGCTGCACTGATTAATTACAGGCAAATAAATTTCCAGTCTGCTCTTTCACTCCTCCTCTCCCACTCCTCTTTCTCTCTCTCTCTCACACACATATGATTTGTGTCGTGTATGGAAATGATAAAAATACTTAGCACTGTGTTAATATTTGTTCTGTATATAAGTTTATTCTTGTATTTTACATTTATTTCTGCTTCTTTGCGCTTTTTGGATTATTAATTACGCTGACACTTTGGCTCTGCGCTAATGAGCACCGAAATAGAACGTTTTTTTCTTCCATAATTTGACTTCTGTCTATAAAAATCTTTAGTGCCGCAGTTGTAGTTGCAGTTGCAGTTGTTGCAGTGTTGCCACCCCACCTCCTATATAGCCGAAGCAGTGGCAGAGTCTATGCAAATGATGCTGGTTGAGCAAACATAACCTCATTTTGCATGTTGCCCCCCAGCTGCAATATTGCATCACACTAGAAGCCGCTGTTATTCCTGCTGATGTTGGCCATTCGCCTGCTACTGGTACTTACCTTACCTTACCTGGTTGCACGTTCATGAAAAATGATTATAAGTGGGTCACAGGATATGCAAATGTTTCTCTTTCACGCTCAGCTTACGACAATGGCAAAGTGAAGCGAATCGCAGCTGGTGCCAGGCCGCTGGTAAAGGTCGCTCCGGGCATCAGGTGTTGGGACACTCTTGAGTTATGTGTATGCCGCGTCCGACAACTTGCCAAGATATTTTGCAAATGCAACTGAAAGTTGGCCAAGAAAATGGCGAAAGTTTTTCCGCTTTTGTGCTATACTCGTATATCCTGGAAAGTCAAACTTTAATATTCTCTATAGAACACCCTAACGTCTCAATGCAGCAAGAAGTTTAAACTTATTCGCAGGACCAGAGCAGAGCAGTGCAATTGACCAAGGATAACAGCAACAATGTCCACGACAAGGACAACAGCGCCTAAAGTTACATTTGATTTCATTTTCCTTGCAACTTTCCCAGCCAAAACGCACAAACGCATGAAAAACTACTAATCAAAATGACGTTTCTCCCAGGACCGGATACCTACACATTGACCATGTTTTACAGTCAGGATGTGCACTTTTTGTTTGAATACCCTGTCCTTATGAAACAGTTTCAGGTGGGGTATGAAACAGTCGGATAAAAGCAAACATCTTCAATAAATTTTTTTATACTCTTCGTAGAACCTCATAAAGAATCAATATTTCGTATCACAGCAAGTTGTGTAAGCTTTGTGTCTAACTGAGTATAACTTACTTATTATTATTACAGGGTACAATTCTGTCTTATACCCTAGACAACTTTTCTGTTTCGTTTCTATTTGAAACGCTGCTGGCTATTTGCGCTTTTCTCGTTTGCTCCCTGACACATGCACATGTCCTGCGACTGGTCCCAGAGTGAAAGTTTATTTAGCTGTTTTTCTATTTTGTTGAAAGCCAGAAAGTTTAAAATGTGTCACTAGTTTTGACCATTTGCTTATTTCTCTCTCTCTCTTTCTCTCAAATAACATAAATATTATACATTTCCATACTATCAATGTGGGAGTCAGCATTAAGGAGCTGCTTTGGACAGGGCCCCTAAAAGGACTTATGAGATATTTCAGATTGAAACTTGGGGAATTATAATTAGTTTATCGTAAGCGAAATGTAACTTAAAACGAAATACTAATAAGAGTTGGTCAAGAAATGGAAATTCATTAATAAATTGTAACTTAATCTTCAATTATTTCCTCATTTGATTGGGAATGTGCAGAAGTATCAACTTTCTGATTTCCTTGAGCAGCTCTTAAAGCCGCACTGCTTTAAGTATTATAAATTCTCAGTTTTTGCATGAAAAGCAGCAAACATTCAATGATAAGCTCTAAAGTCAGATCTGTGAGAGTTGCTGCAACCAACTTCTCAGTTTAACCACTGAGAAATGATGGCCAAAACCTGAAGTTGCGACTGAGAGCAAAAGGAATGCTTTTTAGCGCTTCTTTAAGCTCTGCATAAAAATAATAAAAGAAAAAAGAAAACGCAGCGACCATTTTTCATATTTTCATTTATAAATTTATTATAAAGCCAACAGCAACAGGGAGAGCAACAGCTCCACTTGGATACTAGATGGGCTTAATAGCTGCCCACTGCCCTGCCACAACTCTTCCGACTCTGCCAATGCTCTGGGCTGCGGCTTAGAGCTTCGGCTACTTTGGCATTTATTTTAAATTATAGTTCGCAGTAATAACTAATGCTTAAAGAGTAGTTGTTGGTCGATATTTGTTGTTGTTGTTGGTTGTTGTTGTGCAGGAATTATAGACATTTTCGACTGTGGCTTGTGTGTAGTTTTTAGCCGTTTAATGACAGTATTTGAGCGCTACGCCAAACTTCTATGGCAGCTTGACATGAGATTCTGGTTGTCATAGGCAGAGAGGGAGTGGGTGAGAGGTGGGGGAGGGAAGTTTTCAATTAAATTTAGTGCAAAATGAATGTGGATTAAGCAGTTTGACAAGTCATCTGAATAATTTTGAAAATTCCCCTAACAAAGTTGACATTTTTCTGCCACTAATTAAAAATTCCTCAAGATAACTTAAAGCCACTGGAGTACTCGTTGAAGTATCAAGCAGCTGGAAAATTTCTCACCAGTTTTCCAAGGCTGAATAATTTATGTAGAACGTAGAACGTAGAACAATAATGCCAATTGATATTGTGTGAACGCATTTTCACCATTGGCCATAATCGCCTCAACCAGGGCTACGCCTCTAATGGTTAAACATGCCCCCAGACACACACACACACACACACACACACACACACAAGTTGGTAAATATGAATGAGTTCGAGTTAATGAAATATTGAAATATGAATAGACAAACTTGCCCCTCGACACAATCCAAAGCAATCAAATGTCCATCAGGCACAACTTTTCGCTCAGCCCCTCGAAACGCACAGAAACAGAAGTAAGGACTACAGAATATCCTGCGAAACTGAAGCTTTTTATATGAATTCTTGTATGTAGGAAAAGTTAAATATGAAATATGAAATACAAATGAGATCCAAACTCATTCTAACTGCAAAAAATGTGTACTGAATACCCTTTTTATTCATATGTTAGAGTATAAAAATATAAAAAAGTAATGTAATTGAGAAGCAACTCGGGAAATAAAGTCCTTACCGCGAAAGCGCCCCTAACAGAGAGAGAAAAAAGGAAGAAAAGTAACCCGAAATAAACAAAAATTACAACGCTTAATTATGAAAAGTGTTTTTTTCGTTCAGAGCTGCGAGGAAAATGAGTAAAAATGTTGAAAACACACGAAACGAGTTAATGAGCGAAATTATAATGAAGTTTTCCATCGTTGGATCCTTCGAACCAGCTCGAACCACCCCTACATATGGGTCAGCCTTGGGTTCTCGGCGCGGACTGGGGGGGGCCGCTTTAATGGGGCTAATCAAATATTTGACATTTGCTTTGGGAGCGGGGCGATGGAGCTGAAGCTGAAGTGTTGTCTACTCACAGTGTAAAACTCATTAGAATTCGCAGCTCGCTGCTCGCTGCTCGCTGTTCGTTGTTGGTGTCGATGTCGATGTAGATGTCGGCGGCGGTGCTCGACATTAAGATGGGCTGGCAGAGAGTCGGCCAGACTGGACTCGGATGGCCTGGCTAGTCAGCCGTGCAGTGTGCAGAGAAATATTTCATTAAATCGCTTAATATTGCAACTGGAACTCAGGCAACCAGCCGAAAACCAACATCAACAACCACATTAACAATGACGGCCAGAAAAAAAACAGTTAAGAAGGAGTGTAAGCGGCTAAGTGATACCCTACAATCTGGTCAATCTTTAATAGTTAAGAATACTTTTGATTGAAAGATTCAAACAAGACTCGACTTTAAGTGCTGCTGGGATCAAATTCTCTTTTGTCTGCATTAAAATAACATTTTCCTGACTTTTTGAACAACCTTTTATGCCTTTCAAGTGCATGTAGGGTATTATAACGGGTATAAGTATGATTGAGCCAGCAGGAAATTGTTGTGACCTGCACATTAATGACAGCCAGTGGTTAAATAATTACAATGACATCATATATCTCGATTAATGGAAATTTAAGTAATTTGCGTACAGAATAATAGAAATTTATCAGAATCATTAAAAGGATATTTTTAAAAATAAGTAGAAGCAATCTACCATATAGACCTATAGCTTAGTATATATATATAGATCTGATACTTCATATTCAATAAGTAGATTCCCTTTTGAGTTTCAACTGGGATTGTAACAAGCTTCATTAATGTGCTCCTATAGCCCGAAAATTGTATATTCCATAGGGAATTAAAGTGTAAACGCTTGCAAACAAAAGCGGAGCATAAAATGAAAAAGACAAAAAGCGGAAGCGGAAATGTTTAATGCGGGTTTGGTCGACACTGAGGACGACGCATCCACCGGACCAGACCAGACCGAAGTGACGACCAGGAGCGAACCCAAGGCTGAGGGCGAGACCTGACCACGTGAGTTACGCGTTAACGAAAGCCGATAAATATTTATTTGCATGTATTTGTGCGTGTGTGTGTGTAAGTGCGTGTGTGTTTGTGTGTGTGTTAATTAAGAATTTGCAGCGGGCTGGCAGACGATTAAATGTATACGAAAATGTTCCACCCTTTCCACTGCTCTCCCCCCTCCTTTCCCCTCTCTCTACTCGACGTGCTGGACACGCAGTGGACGACCATTAGTTCCGCTGGCCGGGGCAAGGATTCGCAGCGATAATCGAATGAATTAATGGTACACGCAAATGAAATAAAAATCGCCAATGCCAGCGATTCATTTGGATAAATATCTTTACCCCGGCAACAGTTACAAAAACCAGTTACAATGTGCACAGAATCCTTGATGCCAGTTGTCCATAGCAAAGGGCAACAGCCAGGAGAGATTCTTGAGAGGATCAGCTGCCTGTAGGGGTTAATGAATTTGGATGAGTATCTCCATTTGGAGGCGATACGAAATGTCTTCCAATAAACTCTCTCTTCATGTCTTTTCATACAAAGAATATATATATAAAGAATATATAGCTAACCGTTTTTCTGTGCAGTCATCGTGATATGCTTTATCGCTTTGATAATGCTCATTTCACTTCTTATCAGCGACTTATTTTTGTTTGGCAGCAAATAAAGCACAAAAATCCAAACTGTTGCTGTGAAAAGTGTGAAAAAAAGCGAAAGGTTGTGAAAGCAAGCAACGACTAGGAGATACCCAGTAACCAGGTGAAAAGTACTCAAACCTACAGTAGCCTTAGCTATAAATTATACACTTATCTGCATGTATATATATTTACCACACTATGCTACCGGGTACAGGGCGTAGACAAGTGTTGATAGTTAGCGATCGGATTCATAACCTCGGTCAATGCACAATTTGTTGTCGCTTCGAATTTCACCATTAGCCAAATATTTTGCGTTTGCTCGTGTTATCAGTGAACTCCCCCAAGATAGCCCTTATCAATAGCCAATATAAAGCAGGGTCTGCACTGGCAGGCAGACAGTGTTAGTCAAATTTTCGTATAGTCACCATGGGTCGATCTCCTGTTCAAGTCGTGTTATTCTTGTGCTCTGCTGCCCTGCTTATAGGCGGCACCCAGAGCGCCAATATACTTGGTTTGTTTACGAGTGTGAGTCCATCGCATGTGATTGTGCAAATGTCGATGGCCAAAGTGCTGGCCGAGCAGGGACACAATGTGACGGTGGTGACGGCTGTGAAGCCGCCTGTTACCCACAAGAACTTCAATATAATCCAAGTGAAGCTCTCGGAAGAGGATCAGCAACTGCTGAGCAAATCCATTGGCAGCATGGTGGACAGAGATAACAGCAACATGTTGTTGTCCGTCTTCCATACGATGGGCCAAATGAAGTTCATGTTTGACAAGATGAGAGACGTCGTCATGGACCAGCGGGTTAAGGATTTGTACGAGAACAAAGACAACAAGTTCGATCTGCTGATGCTGGGATTCTTCATGAATGATTACCAGCTCGGCATTGCACACAAGCTGAAGGTTCCCGTAGTAATTGCCAGTGCAATGCCACCGAATCTATTGTTTGACACAATGTTGGGTAATCCTGTTTTGCCCTCGTTTGTGCCGGCAGTTAACGTGGCTATTGAACGTGGTCAGGGCATGACCTTTACACAGCGACTCAAGAACTTCTTTTCGTACCAAGTCTTCCAAATCTTCACCTGGGTCATGGATAGATATAATGTCAATGCTTTGGAGTAAGTTTATTCCTATCGTAAGCCAAGAAAGAGTATTCAAAGTCTTCTCTTTCTTTAGACATGTCTTCGGAGACGACCCAAGCATGCCAAGTCTGGAAAATCTGCGGAAGAACGTGTCTGTCGTCTTCTTCCAATCTTTTTCACTTAGCGAGGGCCCCATCAGACCCAATGTGCCGGGCATAATTGAGGTTGGAGGCATACAAATTAAGGACAAGCCAGATCCTTTACCCAAGAAAATCGCCGATTTCCTCGAGGGTGCTACAGATGGGGCCATTCTCCTGTCTCTGGGCTCCAATGTTAAGGGAGATCACTTGAAGCCTCACACTGTGAAAAAGATGTTTAATGTGCTGTCCAAGCTAAAGCAAAGGGTCATTTGGAAGTGGGAGAATCCGGACAAGACACCTGGAAAGTCCGACAACATACTATACTCGAAGTGGCTACCACAGGACGACATCCTGGCGCATCCGAAAATCAAGCTCTTCATAACTCACGCCGGAAAGGGAGGCATCACGGAGTCACAATATCATGGAAAACCAATGCTGGCACTTCCTGTATTCGGCGATCAGCCTGCAAATGGTGAGACCTTGGTTAAGGAAGGATTTGGCCTTAGCTTGAGTCTGCTGACGCTCGAGGAGCAGCCGTTCCACGATAGTATTCTTGAGGTCCTGGAAAACCCTCAGTATGCAGAGAAGGTAAAGATCTATGCAGCTCTCTACCTCGACCGTCCACTGACTGCGCGCCAAAGCGTCCTTTTGGACTGAGTATATCCTGCGGCATTATGGAGCACCTCATCTGCAGAGTCCGCTGGTCCATATGAACTTCATATCGGCCAACAATATAGATATTTATGCCTTATTAATCATTATCAAAATTGCATTTACGCTCTTAGGCAAATATGTTCTTACCGCTTTGTATAGAAAGTACAAGAGCAGATCGAACAATGTGAAGAAAGTAAAGAAAGTTAAGAAGTCTTAAGCATAGTTAAGTTTAAGTGGAACTGTTATAATATGTACTAAAGTGTGTTAATCTTTGTTTATTTTTAAAAATAAAACCATATCAATGACAAAATTATCTCTTAGCGCGTGTGACTGATAAGCTAAGTCGATGTGTTAAGTCATTGTCACACAACTGAAAATTCTTGAACAAAACTTTCCAAAGTTATTTTATAAGTAGATAATTTATATATTTGAAATTTCATCAGCTTTTAATCAAATTCTTGACCTCTCATAGAGTGAAAAGCATTTAGAGTACCCAAGAGCTGCTCATAAATTGTGGAATATTTTTGGGGAAATTTAACTATCCTTTTGCTGACTGTATCCCCTACACATGGGAGTAGCTTTCTGCTAAACGACTTGGCAACTTTATTACACAAATTCACAAAATACCTTTGCACGTCGCAGTGTGTGTTGTCTAGGTTTATATGCATTTCTCGATCCCACACACAGACACACTTGGATACTAAAAAAGAGAGCAAAAAACAAGCTGCAAATTCTTCAAACTACACAACAAACATACTGAAAACAAAATAACATTTTGCAATAAGCAAATTTCAATTGAAATAGCAAACGGAGCAAAGGCATGTGGAGCTTCCTCTAACCCACACACAAAGTGGTCGTCGGTTTTGGCTACGTTTTTTTTCAACAACATTGAAAGTATCTCAGAAATCTGTGCGATTGTTTGCTGTATCTGCAGCTGTGTGTGTGTGTATGGAAATGCCAATTGAAGAGCTGAACACCAATAGAGTTAGAAGCAGTTGGAGTATCCAAACGAAGGACTCCATCCCCATTGAAATTGCAGACAATTTGGCGAAGCGCGTGAAATATTTTGTAATTAATCTTGCAATTGTTGTAACTGGACTCTGCACGAGTACCCCTACTCCAATAGTCCAATAGTCCAAGACTTCAATACTGAAAATTCTAAGTTGAGAATGCTGCAATTTTATTAATTACTTTTTCATCAGGTTCGTTTAAATATGTAAAATATGAAAAATACCATGTGCACTTGTTCTCAACTGTTCAAATATTTATGCCTTTCATATGAATATTTTCATGGCCAGCAGCAAGTGGTAAACAATGTTGGGAAACCAAAAGGAAAAACTACATTTCCCCATTCGCTTGAAATACCCTGAAAAAATTTCAAACGATGCAATTTTATAGGTAACACGAACCGAATAGTTTATAGGCAAGTTATTTTAACGGGCAGCCAGAAAAAAGACGAGAAGGACTTTAACTAGCCGCGTGCAAAGTGCGGGGATTATATTGACTCGGATTCCGATCGGGAATAGTTTATAGGGTCGTTATTCAGATACCCTCGAAGGGATTGCGGTATGATATTCTGTAGATAAACCTCTTATAAAGGCTTCTTCAGTCTGTACTTCATTTTGGCATAACAATAAGCAAAAGTGGTTTCATTCTTCTATCAAGTGCTTATCCTAGAGATCCTTTACAATCCTCTTTATTTATTCAAGAATTTGGAATTCGTGCATATGTTTTCTAAATATTTATCTTGCTTTCATTTACCTAATTGCACAATGTGCCTCTTTACGATCAGCTCATGCATATAAATTCAATTCAAATAATTTCATTTCATTTGCAAACCAGTTCCCTCCCCTCCGAAAAAACTAGTTCTATTCTGTGAACTGAGAACTGTTTACACAAAATCTGTTCCCATTAATGTGTCGCTGTTGGCAGTTTGTTTAATTAAATGTGGAACAATACAAAGAAAACTACCTCGTGGCTCGACAAAGCATTAAAGGAGCGCATTTCCATTGAATACCTTTTCAAGTGCTTTACATATACGCCAGGACGAGTGCAGGACTAAAAAAACAGGAATCTCCGTCGTAAATGAAAAAAACTACTTCTGAAATTTGCCGCGTCATGGGGAATTGTCAAATGAAAACATTTTTACGCAGTAGCCGAGGCATAACTCATAAAGCCGCAGGGGATATGATCCTCGTAACGCGTCCTGTTTGCCCCTGCCCCTTCCTTTCTGATGGCATTTGTGATGCATGTGATATGCGTAACCTACCCTACAACCTCAGGCTCAAGTGGCAATGGCAACTGATATGTCTCAATCAGGACTAGAGTCCTTCTGCCTTCTACTGCTGCTATAACAATTTGCACCCCGCACGTGTCTCTCAATCGCAATTGCAATTACTTTCGGTTCAGCATTTTAACGATGGGAAACTGCATCACCGTTTCCCACTTTCCCGTTTCCCGTTTCCCAGTTCCCAGTTTCCCAGCTCGCAACTTTTTCGCGCACTTCGGACAAAATTCAATTTCAATTTGGCGTGGGAAACTCGTTTGCTGCGGTTTGTCTATCAAAAATTTCTTTTCGCCTCCTTTTTTTTTGCATCCAAAGATCATTTGGCTGCTGTTATTGTGGGCGTGGCCGCGGCTGCGGCTGAGGCTGAGGCTGAACCGCGCAATTTTAAATTACTTTTATGTGTGCTCGGTTCTGTGGTGAATTATAGCAAAGGGCCGACGACGCGTGCCACACTGTGTCCACCTCTCGATTTTACAATTTTTGCATTGTTGGTCCGCTGCTGCTCTATGGATTCTATGGATTCTCCAGGATTGCATTTCATTTGTTTGGTTTGGTTTGGGGGCGCTTGTGGGTGCATTGAATTGCTGCAAAAGCGCATAAACATTCCAATCAATTTGTTGGCAAATGAATTATGCAATGCGAATTTCATGAATTTGAATTTTCGCCATTCAATTTACAATTGTAATCCAATCCGGAAAATATTCATTACCCGAAATATGCTTACATATTTGGGAAGGTTTTGCTCAGCTTGAACATTCCTGTATTTATGTGAGTAATAAAGGTAGTTAGATAAGCAGAGCTACCCATTAGTTCATCTTATAATGACGTGTTATAGACTCCAATCGATCGATTCTATTGGACTTAAGCGGATTATTAAAGCGCTTTTGTCAAATGTCTGTTTTGTTTGCTTTGTTTGGGGAAGAGAGTTTGGAAGCATTTATTATTTAAACATTGCACAAGTTGTTCTACAACAGTTTTCCAACACTTTGTTGAATATTTTTTTAAAACTACTTTTCCGCTCAAAAGCGATTTAAAAACACCTTCCCACAGGTTGCGAGTGGCTGCGGGCCGCAGTGGGAAAATCACAAAAAAGTGTACAAATCTGCAGAAAGGTGGCAAAAAGTGTTGGCCAAATAAAATCAATAATCCTTAAAAATACAATACTTTACGCATAAATAGCTTCCGTTTTTTAATATGCTGACTGTCGAAATTCTCCAACAACAACAAGAATTACTACAACAATTACAACAACAACCAAAAAAGGACATTAAAGTCGCGCTGGGGATTTGTGCGGCGCGTTTTTTGTCGCGTGGCACGTTTGGCGGCTGGACGAGGCAGCATCCAATTTGTAATCAAAGTAATTTTAATGCAAATTTTATATGTTGCCGCACGTAGTTGCAGCTGCAACCGATGGGGGCGTGGCCGGCTGCCCCCGTAAATTGGCCCTGCCCTGCGATACAAAAGCCCTTTACATGTATAAATACAAAAGTGACCAATGAAAAGGGTCGCGAAAAACCTGCCGCTTAACCGGGCTCCAATGCCCTTTCTCTACCTCTACCCCTCTCCCTCTTCATCCCAATACCAGTCAAACTGTAGGATGCGCCACAGTTTGTTTATTTAAATGATTTTATGACTTTTCCGAAAACCAAATGGTGACAACTTGTGGCGCTAAAAGTTGAAAGTTTTGTGGCCAAACAAAACGAACATAAAAACGGGTCGTAAAAATGTATCCAACGAAAAAACTGTAATCCAGCACGTTTACCTAAGGTCGAATTTGAGATACTCTAACGTGAAATACTCTTATATTTTATAGATATTTTGAAGATACTTTAAGTATGAGTCCCTTGACTTTAATACTAAGAAAGACTTGAATTTCTTGAACAACTCTTCAGACTATTGTAAAATTTAAGTATATTTTCGTACATATCAGAGACTCTTACCAAAAGAAACTCTATCTAAGTCAGCACTATCTCTTATCATGTGCTGCTGATAAGTTATGTCAATTTATTAAATATTTATTATACTAAATGTGTTCAGTCATAATCACACAACAAATTTAATTGAATAATAAGTGAATATATATTGATATTGCATCATATTGATAGTAAAATTCTTTGACAAAACTTTGAAAATATTGTATATAATAGTTTAGTATAACTTTTATATATTTCAAGTTTCTTTCTGTATTAAAATGTATCAGAGATACACTCTTGTGTTCCACCAGGAGATACCAAAGATATTGAAACTAAACTGGATCATAAGCTACTCTCGCCCTTTGAATGCAGTAACAAGCTTCTTAGAAAAGCGATTGTACCTTCTCTAGGGTTCATTATGAAAGAAGAAGTTGCGCTCTTTAAAGTTGTCTGGAAGCAAAACAACACCTGTGGTCCAACATCCAATGTTAGGAGCAGCTACAAAGGCGCCGTTAAAACTATAAAATGGGCATTGAAAACCCAAAACAGGGCCATAATTTGAGTCGACAAATTTCCGATGGTTTGTGCCGCATAAATTTTCCCATTGAAAGAACCCAACCCCGAAAAGGTTACTCGTACATTAGGCCTCATTAACCGAAGGAGAGAAAGAAATTGCGGTTAAGGTGCGGCCACTGGCTCGGTAGCTGTTGCTGTAGCTGAGAACCCTCCTCGATAGGAGCCCACACACACACACACAGAGGGAAACGGATGAGAAGTCACATGTGTCCGTCTAAGACAAAGGAAAAGAAGGACAAGCGTAGAGCGTTCAGGTAGGCTCAGCTCAGTATTTTTCTTGGGAAATCGCTTTGAAGTAATTATGTAATTGACTTTCGGTTTAGGACGAGCTCTTGCCTCGGGGCGCCATCATCAGTTCAAGTTAGAGGCAGCCGTGCATTGTGCGGCTGTCATTGTCCTTTCGTCCTTTCGTCCTTCATTTCTTGCGACCTGACTTTCTGTCTTGTGTTACCATCAATTGTCAGCTTCCGTTTACATTTGTTATTTGTGGCCCAGCAATTTTCGCCGCTTTTTTATATTTATTGCTCTGTTTTTTGTGCTGCCGTCGCCTTTTGTCCGCTTTTGTTTTCCTTTTGGGTGTGTGGCATATGTCGCAGATTATGACATTTTGGCGGCATTTTGATGGACAGTCGCCTTCGTGGTCTTCTTTGAGTTAGTAATTATTTAATGGTTCATTGCTTTATCTTGATAATAACAGATGCTTTCACAGTCTTTCCTCTGGGAACAAACAGAGAAGTTCACATCATTTGTCGTCTCAAGGCTGAAAAGTCAGTGACAAAGGACATAGAGACATTAACAGTTGAAGAGGATAGAAAATGTCCTTTGTGAACTTCAAGAAATTTAAATTTTTAGTACTTTATAAACTTAATAGGGATTAAAAATTCATGTAACACTCAATTGATTACTTCTTCCTTCAGAAAGATTACTTCTTCCTTCAGAAAGATTTCTTCTTCCCTCAGAATGCATATGGAATTCCCCAGACAAGTGCAAGAGATCAAGTCCAGTCAGGTTAAGGAATATATATCCGACCTAAGAATGTGTTGCACTTGACATTTCAGATTAATAAAACAATCAAATTGAATGCGAGAAGAATTTTCAATTCATTATAACTAAAATTAAATGAAAAGTTCTTACAATTATTCAAATTTATTTTACTTGCTGCATTTTTCGTCTCAAATCAGATGCGAGAGGAAGTCGTTCGCCCACAAGAACTGTCATGATGTTTCTCCTCTACTCTGGTACTTGCCGCATTCCATAAAGACATGAATCCAATCCACTCCCTCTTGTCTCCGAACAGATTTAACATTTGAAAACTGTGCCTTCAACTCGTTTGTAAGTTGATACTTTTTGGCTGACAGCAACAAGAGAATAAAATCGATTTAAAACACATTTCGGTTGCATTTGCCAGTTGCCTCAATGTGGCATTTAAATTTAAATCAAAAGCGACAAATGTCAAAATGACAACAACTACAACAACAATACCCAAAAGGTGCATGTGTGTGTGTGTGTGTATGGATATGTTGCATGTACGTGTAGTTGTTGCTTTGACTGTTATTTAATTATGCGCTAAGCTGTCAAGTGACATGGGTGCACTCCCCCTCCCTCCGTCTCTCTCTCTCTTCTCTTAAACCATCAACTTGTTTAACTACAACTCTTGTAACATTCAAATGAGCTGAGGCCAAACACTCTGCCTACCTCTTCCACCCCCGCGCCGGACTGTCGATTTACCAAAATCCGCTTGACATTGATGGTAACCAAATTGACACAGAAATTTGTTTGTTGCATTTCTGGGGTTAAACACTTTTCCCACTTTTTTTCCAGCTTTTTTTGACAGCTTCTAATTGCTTGCCGAACGATTTCCGCTTGCTGTCAAAATACTTAAGGCATAGATGACGACCTGAAGTGGCAGGGGGAGAGGGAGGGGGGTTGGGGGACTTTACTGGACACTTGAGCTAATTTGCAATTAGACCAGCTAAAATTAAATCAATGCGTTGCAGGGCCTCAGGCGCTGTGGGCTTATCGAAAGCGGCACAGGAGCAACTTTTAATGAACCAAGAGGAAGAGCCAAGAGGAAGCAAACGTGAAGAAAATTGAAGGAAAATAAGCAGCAATTGAAAGTCGAACTGGAGATACTCTTCATATATCAAAAACATTGGAAGACAAATGCAATTTGGTTTTAAATTATGGGAAAGCTGAAAGTTGGCTATATAAATTCTGATATAGTATATTTAGATACTTGAAATTTTGAGTAAGCTCTACAGAAACTGTGGAACTGCCAAGTTTGGGAGGCAGCTTGAAGGACTTTACACAAAATGTAACAGAAAAGGTCAGAAAAAAAGGATGCGCAAATGCAGAAATTTACTTCATTTGTTTGCTAAGTTGCACAAGTCGAAACTTTCTAGTTTTGTACTTACGAATCTTATTTTTTTGGCATTGTTTCAGAACTCGTTGCCTTTGCATAATTTGGGTTAAGTGAAAGTGCAATTTGGGCAAAATCTGGGCAGAACTTGGGTTTACTCTTTGGAGAGTTAAGGTCAGTTGGGAAGTTGTTGAATTGGCAGTGTGGCAAGTCGTTAAAACGCCAGGTTGTTGGTTCTTAACATGGCCAGAACACAACAATGCCTAATGAGCCAATAAATTAGGCTAAAAAGCCGAAAGAACATGGACATGGACGTGGAATCGTATGCAGAATGATGCACTAAAAACATAAAACTGTTCCAAGTAGCTACAACTCTTTGGCTAAATTTGAGGAGATTCTCATTTTTATGGCGTGGCCCTAACAAATTCTGTTTTGGTTTTTAATTAAGGCGCAGCAACAAAACACAAAAATAACAAGAAGAAAAGAAAAGAAAAAACGATTTTGGGATCGTTCTACCAGAGGCAACGGCATTCAAAGTGAGTTCCATTGATCTTTTGTTTGTGCTTGGAGTTTTTTACGATGCCATCTGCTTAGATTTGTGGCTGCCGTTGATATATGATAGGGTTTGGTCAACATTTTAAGACTAGTAATGCCCATGCCCCTTGAGGCACTGAATCTTAATGGTTACTGGGCGTTCGAGATCGTGTATAGAGCTGAAGCAAAGTGTGTAAATGTTTTGGGAGTTTTATGACGGCTCTCCAGACCAAACAAGTGCACAAACGATGTAATATGGATAATAAATGATTCTATGATGGTAAATAAATATTGGTTGAAGCTTGTTTTCAAAATCTACAAACGACCTGAGTTATATTTCTTTTAATTTATAATCATAATCTGTTGTGGATTCATGGCAAAAGCTTTGGCTAACTTTGTTGAAATTGCTAATGACTAACGTAAAAGTTTTGCATGTTGGCCAAAATATCCATAGAAACATTGCCAAGGTATCGAAACTGTGCTGGGCTCCAGCTCCAACACCCAAGCTCAATTACACAGGCACAGCCCCAGCTGCCAGCTGCCAGCTGCCAGTTGAGAGCCAAGTCCCAGCCACAGCATTAAGACAAGTTTGTGCTTCTTTGATCCTCAGTACCTAAGCACCAGTTGCTGGTTTCTGCAAATCATCCACAACAACAGCAACAACAATGGGTGGCAGAGCAATAACAAAAGTACCAAGAACTTGCAACCATTCCTGGGGCGCAATGTGGACATTTTGGACACAGTCGTTTGGGTGATTTGCGGCTAAAGTCATGCACCTCCCGCCAGGCGGGCCGCAGTGTTCAGTGTTCAGTGTTCAGCTGTGGTTCCAATGGTTCCACCGGCTCCATCTTGAGCGCCACATGCAAAAATCACTTGTCAGGCTTAACAAGTCACGTGATGGATGCATTGCTCGTGTTGCTGGCAGTGGGACGCCTCCGGGTACCGCCGGGTACGTCCACCTGCCCCCAGATGAGTGTGGCATGGAAATTGGCAGCTAGACTCGAAGAAAAGCTGTCAGAAAACCACTGTCAGACTCTGTCGTACTCTTTCTTTCTCATTCTCCTGCTCTCTCACTCGCACTCTGTCTCATTCTCCCTCTGTCACTGGCGTAATTGATTTTGGCGATAATTGATTTGATTTTTGAAACGAGAGAAAACGCTGATTTTTCAGTGTGCGCTCATAAACGTGCCACATCAGCATCGAATGGGGGACATATCATCTCATACCCATACCCATACCCATAGATTGTAGATTGTAACTTGCAACTTGGAATCGGAGCCATTGATGGCAGCATTGCTGTCGCTTTATGGTCGCCGGGTTTACGGACTCGACCCCTTGGCAGAGAGTTATTGCAGTGAGTGAAAATGAAAAGTCAGCCGGCAAATTGGGTCAGCGCCATGAAACTTGACACACAAAGGAGAAAAAAGGATGCAGGATGGCAGGATGCAGGATTGAGAATGGAGACCCAACTTTTACAGCTTGCCAATTTTTGCCATGTTGCCAAGTTGCAACTTGCAAGTCGCCTCAATGACAGCAACTGGAGAACCAAGCAGCTTTCACCCTCCACTCACTCTCGCTTTTCCATCTCTCTCTCTTTCTGTCTTTGTCTTTGTCTCTATTCAGTTCTCTACTCTGTAATTGTTTTAAATTAATTTCTCAAATGCGAAACTTTTAATTGTTATCGAAACGAGAATTCAATGCGCATTGCGAAAGATAGAAGCAAGGGGCGAGTGGGAGGGGAATGACTCTACAGGGAGGAGAATGGCCCGCCAGCTAATTGAAAACTTGAACTTTCCAAATGAATGAAACGATTGCAGCAAAAACTCATAATTAGAAATCATTGCATAGTCTTTTCAGTAAATTGTAATCAGAAAGAGTTTCACAACTCAACGACGACTCGTGTATGCAATTGGCTTTAAATGCTAATGAATAAAATTTATTCAATCGCTTGAAAACTGAATAGAATGAAACTAGGCTTTAAGAGCTCTTGTATTCACAACTTTTGTCTTGGCCAGAAACTGCGTTTATCTTAAGAGTTCGTTTAATTTCCACTCGAGTGGAAGATCCCCTCCTGGATCTCTCAACACTGTTGCATTTGTCTGTCAACTCCAGTTGCTTCTTTGGTATGCAAACTTCAAAAATTCAGTCATGACCATAAGATTCGTTTCGATTACAAATCGCTAGACGTGACTGGCATCTTGACTAGGAGTACTTCGTATCGGATGTCCGGACAGACGCACTTCCTCCTTCCTCCTTCCTCCTGCTGCCAGGGCCAGCAAATATATCTACATACAATACATAAAAAAAAAGTGCTTTCATTTGAGATTTGCATTTCAATTTCGCGCGCTGAGAAATTTTTTCGAATCTCGTGACCCGCGGACTCAACAGATTTCCAGGCGCCCTTCACGTTCTGCGAATGATTTCAATTGAGTGCGAAGCAATAGTTTTTATTTTTCTCCATAAACTGAATTTAAATCAAAAGTCCCAAGTAAAACTGCTGACAAAACTTCAGCTAATATAATGGCAAGTGGTTATGGATTTTATTTAAAATAACTCATTTATTTTCGTTGATAAATTCTTTTCTTCTGGCAGGATGCTCGCAGTTGATGAAAATGAGAATAAAATAGTGATAATAGTAGTCTATTTCATAAATCTATGTATATATATACATTTTTCTAATTATTTCCCTGATTTATATCTAATTCCTTTCTCAAGGATTCTACGCTTAAATTTAGCTGCTTTTTTGAGTCTCTGCAAAATATATTTTACTTTGAGACCATTAGAAGAAGAAGAAGTTAAAAAGATTTTTTATTTCATAAATCTAAGTATATATTTTTATATTTCTAATAATTTTCCAATGTCTTTTCTTGAAGCTTCCGCATTATTTATAATATTATTTTAAATTTAATTTATTTATATTTATTTAAAAAGAGAGATTTTTTGTCTTTGCAAGCCGTTTTTTTTTCTTTTAGACCAGCAGAAAATAGTCTTAAGAGATTCTTTATTTAAAAAAAAACTATGTATCTATATATTTTCTTAATCATTTTGCAATTTCGTTCTAACTCCTCGAAAATGCAGAAAATTTTCCAAAATATCATTTTATTTTATTTTTAAAGATTCTGCACTTAAATTTAATTGGTTTTTCAGTCCTTGCAAACCGTTTTATTTCTTTTAGACTAATAGAAAATAGCATAAAAAGATTTTTTACTAAAAAAAAACTATTTACTATATCTATATATATTCCTACTCATTTCTCAATTTCTTTATGTTTTCTTGAAAATGCACAAAATTTTTCATAATATTATATAATTTTTCATAATATCTAAAATGATTTTTTATTTATTATTAATGATTAATTTAATACAAATTTCTAATCCTTTAATCAGTCGAAATTTGTGCATTTTCTTGAATATTTAATTCTACATTTAAATAGACCTTTTTCAGTCTTTGCCAGCCGTTTTTTTCCTCGGCTAGTTACACACCTGTTAATTGCTGACAATTGTTCTTGGCTATCCACTTTTCACCTGGCCCTCAAGTGTTGTCTGTCTCTTTCTTGTTAAGTCCACTTTTCAGCTTATTAACTTCCACTGCGCTTTCCGTTTGCACTCAATTAAAATTGGCATAGAATTGAGAGCTTTGCATTTGATGTGCTTCTTCTTTAAATCTTGATAGCTGCTGCTTCCATACTCTGTCTCTGTCTCTGTCTCTGTCTCTGTCTCGCTCTCATGCTCATTCTCGAACTTCTTTTCTTTCCCTTCTTATATTTATTTCTATTCCGCCTCTATTCAGGCTCTCATCTGTTATACAATTTGTGCTCATTCATTGCTCGCGGCTTGAGCCTAAAAATGGCTTCCTATTCTATGGGAGCAAACCAGAAGAACTTTTAGCTAATTTCATGGAATTGTTTGGACATGGTGGAGTCCACATAGTTGAAAGGGAGCAGGAGTAGCCAGGGGGAGGGGCCAGGGATAAGGAAGTGGAATGGGACTGAAACTAGGCACAAAACGGGACAGGCAGCAGCTGCAAATGCAACTTTTACACATTCTATGCAATTTGGCTTGGCTCACATTTCATCCTCCACCTCCGACCCACCCTCTATCCGCATTCTCTTTCCTCCACCTCCACTGCCTCATCCTCCTCTGTCACTGCAGCCACTATCCGCTTTGCATTCATATTTAAAGCACAGAGCGAGGCCGCTTCCCATTCAGCGCCGCTTTTCAAAACGTAAAATTTCTAATTTTATTTGCCCAGGCACTGTACAAAAGCATCCTGGCGTGCACTTATTATCCTGTGCGTGCGTTCTGCTCACCCCCGCCCTCCGCTGCTGTCCCAGAGCTCCTCCGGATTTAGTTGCTGCCCAGCTGGGCATTGTTCGGCCCTGGACATGGGACGTCTGCTGGGTATTGCTTTTAATGCCTATTAAGCCCAGCAATTAGAGAGAAGTATTGCTCTTTGAATGAATGTATGGAAATAAGGATGTATACAGCAGGGAGTCTACCATAGTTTGATTTATAGTCACGAATTATTGGCAAAAGCGTCGAAGGATCGCCAGTTTAAAATGTTTCAAACATTTCAACAATAACCCTAAACCTGGCTTACAACACACAAAGAGCAGCTTTTCAATGTAGCTGGAAAGCATTTGCCATTCAAGCTATCAGAATAGTAACAAAAGGAGACTCAAATCGTCAGTTGCTGATTTCATTTGAGATCTTATGTGCTGGCAGAAAGGAAAGGATATAAACTAATAATTGAAAGGGATCCTAGATGAAAATGGCAAACGGAAAATCGTTTTAACAACTTGGCTTCTTAGTTATTTAGCTTTAAGCTTAAAAGAAACTGAATAGACTGATTTGAGACCTTATGTGCTGCCAGATACTGAAAACAGGTAATCAGGGAAAGGATATAGATATCAATTGATAATTGAACACTTCTATAAGGATCCTAGATGAAAGTGGCACACGGAAAATCGTCCTAGCAACTTTGTTTTAAGCTTAAAAGAAACCCAATGGACTGAATTGAGACCAAATGAGAGACCTTATATGCTGCCAGATACTAAAAACAGGTAATCAGGGAAAGGATATACATATCAAGTGATAATTTAAAGCTTCTCTAAGGATCCTAGATGAAAATAGCATACGGAAAATCGTCCTAGCAACTTTGTTTTAAGCTTAAAAGAGACCCAATAAACTGATTTGCTTTGAGATCAAAAGTAGATCTTCTGTGCTGCTAGATACTGAATAAAGGTGTGCACAACAAGGATAAAGAAGGGAACTAATAATTGAAATCTTTTACACGGATCCTAGATGAAAATGGAAACATCAATCGAGGAATTATTTAGTCGTTGGCCCAAAAGAAAGCGAATTTTTAATAGATGAGAGCTGGGATATGGTTCCCTTATAGTGCACTCCAACTCTCAGTACCTTGTGAAGCTACTCCCTATGGACATGGGGTAGGTACAGTTGGGTCCAAAAGGGGCAGGCGAAAGCAGCAGCTTTATTGTTGTTGAATTTTTTGGTATTTTGCACGAAACAGAAGGGGCAGAAGAGGCGCCCAAACCGCCGGTTTGTACACAGCTGCCGCTGGTGCAGTTGCTAAAGGGCGCTCATGATGGAATTTTTGGGGTGGGGGGCGTGGCAGTGCATCAAAGCGACCACAGCCAGGCAATGGTAGTGGCACAGTGGCAGTGGCAGTGGTAGACGTAGAGTCACGGAGACACGCACGCTGCTTATTAAGTTTGTTTATTTTTTGATTAAGCGAATTTACGGTGCACGATGAGGCCCGGAACCGGCCATAGCCACGTGCTCCCCGGCCAAACTGAAACTGGCTGTAAAGTATTTTTTGAAAAAACGAAAAAAAGCAAATTTATGTAGACCTGCACGCTTGAAAAATGATTTTTGGCAATTAGCAAGGCAGGCGGCCAAGCTGCTGGTGAAGGAAAAAAAAACGTGAAATAAATTTTTGCTTTCCATTTCGAAGGACACGCGCGTGCTTTATTATCCTGTGCTGCAACCTGAGGGACCCCTGTGTACGATATATATATATATATATATATGTATATATGTATCGCCGTTGCATATTTCCCACCTCCCTTCCCACCTTATCCTTTTGGCCGCGTGCTGGTGCGTGCGTCCACGCCCACCGCCCACCACCCAACGCCCACTTACCGCCTGGGCTGCATAATAATGTTATTAAATTAAATATTTGCTTTAGGGTATAAAATTTCATAATTTAATTAATTTTTTTCCTTTACATCAGCTCATCGGCCGCGTCTTGGAAAAATATTGAATTTTACGCTTGTTGTTTGATAAATGATTACCATGGTTGCGATTTGAGGGTTGGGTCCTGATTCTGGTGCTTCTGCCTCCACCACAGGGGAAGGTGAGTCCCAGTTGCTGGTCTTTCTGGTGTACTACTTGTACCTTGCCTGGTGGATGAGTACAGGAATAGTGGTGGAAACTGAGGGCACAGCTGCGATTGACTTGATGCCCTGAAAGCGTGTTACAGCAAATGCTAATGATGCACTGCCTCGAAGGGTAATAAGCTTGGGTTAACCCTTCAGAGAGCAACTGCTCTGAGCTGACTTCACTTGTAGCCAGGCAGGTGAAAGGCTCGAACTGTAACAGGCAGTTGATAGTATTACCCATGGGCTATCTTCAGCTCCATCAGTAGCTTCACCTTTCTCTTTATGTCAACTGATTTCTGGTGCTAATCTCCCATTGAGCTGTTCTCTGTAGAAAGTTGACAATATCTGAGATCATCTTGTCAAGCGAGAACAATGCTAGCGCTCTTTTCTTTTGATGAAGTCGTCGGCTCAGTTGCATTCGGTAATCTTTAACAGATCTCTTTCAGACGCTGATCCGCTTGCTGTGTTCTGGTCAGCCTTAATCCCTAACGCTGGATTCCCATTTTGTGCAGTAAATCTGGTTAGACACACCTCTAACAATTGCATGTACCGAAAAGCGTATCGAAGCTGATTTAACTGCTAAATGCAAATTATTTGCAATTAGCACCCAGCCTGGAGTCAAGCCAATTAGGACGTCAGCGGGACGGGCAGAGGGTGTTCCGGCAGGTCTGAAAGCCGATGCACCTTTTGGCTGTTGCAGCCCGACGCCGATGGCAAATATGCCGGGGTACATGTAAACCATGCAAATCCTATAAAGAAACCAACGCTGACTGCGACTGCGAGCCAATTTCCGTTTGACGTTGCAAAATGTGTCAACTTTGGCAGGATTACAAAACGCACACACACGCACACACACACACAGGCACGCACAACCGCACACATGGCACTCCTCATAGGATCTGGCCCTTTATTAGTTGTCCTAGCTGACTGCCTGCTGGCCGTTTTGCCTAGCCGCCTGCCGCCTGCCGCCTTGTCATTTCCCCTCTCCATCAATCGCATATCCTGCGAGCCGGAAATTTTTCAACGCATATGCCAATTTTGCTGTCAAGTTTTGTGTGTGTGCCAGTTGTCGATTCTTTGACTCGCAACTATGATTGCCACGCCCACAAGAGCCCACTCAGGCAAGCCCTAGTCATAGCCATAGCCATAGAGCCGTATTGTCAATCGTTGGAATTGGTATGGAAGGACTTCAAAGGGTTAATTGCAGATTGATTGTGGGAACTGCCTGCAGCCGGTGTTTCAATTACGTAAGCTCAAAAGTGCTGGCCCGCTAGGATAATACCAGTATTAACTATGTATACTATATTCTCTTTTATTAACTATAATTGCTGGGATAAGAAAACAGGCTCGTTAAATGCAATTCATAATAACAACTTACCTATGCAAATGAAGCAATCACAGCGCAATTTATACCACATGTCGAGTCGTTGGACAAGTCAATTGAAAGTTCTGAAAGCATAAGAAATCAATAAACATTTATCAAGAGATCAGTTGATAGTTCGGTTCTCTCGATGATATTGAGAAAAGGATTGGCAGCTGACCCAATGAACCGATCTGAGAGTATTGCCCCATTGGCTGTTTTATCAACGCTTCAATCAACACACAAATTAAGACACTAAAAACCCGCTTTATAAACAACATCAACAAGTCAATGGTCCCCCCTTTCCGCTGGATTGTTACAATAATTTATTGGTGGACCGAGGGGCAGGCAAAGTGTTAACTTCATAAATCAATTCAAGTTTCAATATATAAAGCAACTTAGCGTCTTCTCATATAAATAGGCAACTTATTTATTAATGCATCTGGTTAAATATTTATGCAGCATTATCAAAATTTACAACGCGTTCAAGTCAAACCGAACAAAGCCAAATAAATCAATGTAATTTCATGTTTTAATTGTGCCGCAGGTTGGGAAAAAGGCATTTTGTGGCCAGAGGGGGTGGGAGCTGCCACACAGATGGTGGCGACACGGAAAGTGCATTAAGTAAGTCCAATTTCGATGTAGATGTCATACGTATGGCAACTGGCATTTTACTCGTAATGCATATTTTACTATCTGGCAACTTTTTTTTTTTTTTTATAAACTTTTATGTCATTTTGCAGTTACGAGTAACAAAAGCAATTCAAATCCAGGTAAATGAAATGTTCAAGCGAAATTCTCATATTTTACTCATATTCCAACTGAATACAACTACGATTGCGATTGTAGCAAAAATAACTAATGAAAATATGTCAAAACAATGGCCATGCATGTCGTGTTTTTTACGATTATGTGACAATGTCTCTACCTGTGTGTGTGTGTGTGTGTGTGCTGTGTGTGTATTCTCCGGATAGTATTTGCCCTATACTCGTACCTACGGAGCTTGTGGGCACTTCAAGTTTCTAATGGAATTCAATTAGCTGCAAATGTCCATTGTATGAGACAAAGAGGCTGCTTGGCCGAAAACATTCAGTAGCTCTCGAAAATAATAGGTCATGCGTTGCAATTAGCATTGATTGAAGTGCTGCAAGATTTGCATAGATTCCGATTGCATTTCAATTAGTATATGGTAAAAGTTTTTGCTCAAACAAGGATAATGCATTAAGAGCTAAGAGTGCAAATAGACACATGAATACATTTGCTTCCATCGAAATGTCTTCTCTGCTTATTTTGTCACTTTGTGCCTGAAATTGGAAGAAAAGAAAATATAATCTCGTTTTTAGAACAACATTTTCATGCTTTGAACAGAGATTTCAACACTTAAAACTCATATCTGAGCTTCAGAAAGGTGTCTTCAAAATGGGTTACGATAATATGAAATGCTATTATTAAAAATATAGTAAGACACTTCTTTAATATTTCGTTTTGTAGCGCATTCACGCGTCGACCTCGGCCAACCTGAAATTGGTTTTGTTTTCCATTTTCCAGTGGCAGTTGTATTCAGTTATTTTGCCATCTTTTTCCGGTGTTCTATGCTCAGAATTTATGACACACGCCAGCAATTTGTGTGCTGCTCACCGAAACAAGAGCTACACACAGAAAAATTTGTTGCTATCGCGTGGCAGCAATGCAACAATCCACGTTGCAAGCACCACCAGCCCCCCTCGCCCTCTAGAACCCTCCCTTATCGGACCCTAGGATAGATATCGCTATGGTATGACGGGGTGACGACTAGACACTGAGCATTATTAAAAGGTAAATATTGCTCGAGCAAACAATAAAAAACGAACGAACAAAATCCAAAAATGTTCGACAACAACTGAACAATTTTTATGCGCTTTTTTTTCATAGTTTTCGCAGACGACGATTTTTGGATTTCTGTGAGATTTACGAGACAGTTGAGGGGCAACACATAAATTCCAATGAACCATAGCTGACACACACACACACACACACACACACTATCCCTACCCGATTGCATATGATGTTGTGGCATTCTCAAGTGCATTTAATTAGAGCGTCGTCTTTCCTATGAAACAGAGAGAGAGGGCAGAGCATTTTTTCATGTTTTCTTTTTGTTTGGCATATTTTCCATGTCTCCAATTAAAATGAATGCGTTCATTGATCCGCCTTCGGCTGCGGCACTGGGACTGGGACTAGGAGTGAGTACGGGTCTGGGTCTGTGTCCGGGTCCGGGTGCAACTCCCAAACTCCAAGTTTGGGGCTGTTGCTTATCGGGCGCTATAAATCTTGATACGCTGTCATGTTCTGTCTAATTAGCAATATGTCAATAAACTTAATTTAATTTTTCTTCTGTTGCCCCGCTTCTGTGTGGCATGTGAGTGCCTGGAGGCGTGGCATTGCTAGCGTGGTGTGGGGTGGGCGGGACTGTAACTGTAAATACTTTAAATTTTACTCAACGCTTTTGTTGCTGCTGCGGTTGCATTTATCGAATAGTTGCATTCGCTTTGGCATTCAGATCGAATTAACTCTGGTATTTTCCCCAATCTGATCGAGTTTGATTCTGTTGAAATTGTCGCTGTCTTTTCTTTTCTCTTTTTATAAACAAGCTTTTATTGCTTGATGTTCATTGGCTTAAAAAAGTGGAAATATTTGTTTCTGTTGATGGATGTGTGAGCTCTTATGATTAATGAGAAATCATATAAAATTCTAAAACAATTGCTGCGAATTGCTACAAAGAAGTAAAGCAAACCCAGTTACTAACGTCACAGCACTCACACGCACAGTTAGCACTAATCCTTTAGTGCATATAATGCTACTGTTACCAGGTGGAGCCATAATTTGCATCTGCAACTGCAACAAAAGCGCTGAAATATCACGCAACTGACGTGTGGCTGAAATGAAAATCCGTAAAACCTCTGAATGCCATCAAACTGCATCATCAAATTGCGGCAGTTTGCACCTTTTATGCAATTTCCTTTAATCAATTATGTGTAACGGTAGCTGCAACAACAACAACAACAACAACAACAACAAAATCGACAACTGCCTGCAATAATAATAGCAAATTTAACAAATTTACGACTCGAAATGCGCGTCGACTGTCAACATGTTGGAAATAAATTACAAAACATTATTAGCATTGCCACAAGGGATGATCGATGGGCGGCTATCATTTGGGTGGGCGTGGCCGTATAAAATATCCAAACCAAATAAATTACCAAAAACAAGTTAGAATCCGTATATTTGGTTTGTGTCTCGGCTAGATGAATACCCCAAAGCTGGGAAAACTAAATATTATATAAATTTTCTTAGAAGAGCTTGAAATAAAACCTATTTATATGTTTAACTGATTATATTAGATTTTATTTAGATACTACAGATACTATATATGCCGATTAACAAAATATTCTGGTATAAAAATTAATTTTTTCATATGTTTATTTATTTGCAAAATTTGACATTTTAGTATATATTTATATACTTCATCAATATATTTGTGATCAACACTATATATATGTTAAATCTCTCTTTATAATCATCATCTTCTTATAATGATCATCTTTTTATAATCATCATCAATTTCTTGCCATAAGCTGTGAGCTAGTGTATAAGTATCTAAGATCAAAATTCATCGCAACTTAAACAGAAACTTTTTAAAGTTTAGTCCTCAATTATTTTAGGTTAACCAATCATATTTGGAACTGTATATACCGCGGGTTACATATACTATAGGGTATATAAATTTGACCACACAAATAGTAAAATACGAGTATTTATAAGGGAGGAGGGAAGGGAGGTAAAGAAGGGGAGTTTTGTGTAATGAAATTTATTGTTTAGTTTGGGGAATTTGGCGATTTTGTCAGATGCGAGATGGATCAACGTTTTGACCTGGAGACAGCTTCCGTTTTTATGCACACACACAAATACATATATACATAGTAGGAGTTACTTATATTTAATTAAAGTCGATGTGATGGCATTAAAAGTGCCATGTTTAATCATTGTTTGATAATTTGTCAAGCCTCAGGGGGAATTGGTGGACCGTAAATGAAAATGAAAATTAATTGATAAACGCTGATAAATACGTTTAATTTGCAACCAAAAATCACATTAATTGCATTACACACAGCAAACTCACACACACACACACACTTACACACACTGAAGCGTAGATCAAAAGGCAAAAAAGTCCAGAGCTAATGGTCAACGGCAGACCAAAGCCGCATCAATCCATGGAGTGGGTGTGGCAGGACCAGCAGGAATATCAACCTCAGCGGATGAGGGCAGCAGCAACCACCAGTCAACAGCAGGCAGCACGACGGGTGCCCAGTCTCACCTACACAAACAAACATATCACACACACACACAGACACACAGACACATAGATGGTTCCACGTATACTTCATATTGTGCACAATTAGTGACACTGCGAGACCCAAGTGGACAATTCCTGGCTACAGGGGACACTCACAGATAGCGTTGAGTGACCAGGTACGAGGACGAGAATATTTGCCTCAGGTTCACTGTGTGAGGGTCCACCATCCATTCAACATCTCAAACCAGGACTCGCATCGTTTTTCTCGATTTTCTGTGTTGTTGTCAACAATATGCGAAATTAAAGCCGGCGACTCTTCACTCTCGACGCCAGATTCATTGTCCTGTCACATCCTGGACGTAGTTTGACGGCCCGTCGATTGGCACACATCTGCGCAAATCGAATTAATGTTCACGCATGATTTGGATCCATATGATGGTCCATTGGGTGGGAGGCTGTGCTGCTTAGCTACGCCTGCGGCAAAGTGTAGAAAATTAATTAAACAGCTTGTTATGAGCTAAGGAACAGGGCTCAACTGGGTATAAAATAAAAACGATGGGGTCAATGGAATTCTGTTCTCTTTGAACTCTTCATAAAATTAAGCTCAAGCTAAAAGTAATCCTTTCTTTGCTGTCTTGAAAATTGATACTGAAAAATGAATCTCGATCCTATCGAATCTCACTTTCAATATTGTTGTTTATCTCCAACAACAAAAGACAACTATTTAAATATTTGTTTGCAAACAATTAACTAACTTTTGTCTTATTTTGCACAAATATTATTTGGCCGGAAGAATTCGCAAACAGCTGCGTAAACTTTGCCAAATTTTAGCTAATAAATTGCGCATTAAGTTTGTATATAAACTCATTAAAATCGGTTATAGCATATCAGTCGATTTATAACTAACAACTAACTAAGATGAGAAAAAAGTACATCATTCTTAACTGTGCTCTTTTGGCCATATTCATTTGCTACATGCCAGCTGCTGAGGCAGTTACCTGTGAGGAGGAACCCAATAATGTAAACTGTGTGAACTGCGCTGATCCGCTTAACGCGGACAACGAAGAGTGCCTGGATGACGATGAGGAGACGACTACGACACCCACGACAGCTACGACAAGAAGGTCAAGACGCACAACAACCCCAGCGAATAGTGTAACAACACGAAGGAGTCACAGACATGGTGGAAGACACGGAGGCAGACACGGAGGCAGACATAACCCAAGACCAAGAACGATCTTGGGTAGAATCTTGCAAAAGAAAATAGACTTCATTGAGGGCAGGAGAGGCTAGCCCCTTTTCTTGGAACAAACGAGCTACCCAGAGTACAACCCAATGTATATTAGCATCAGATTCTTCGATTGAAACTGTCCTTAACATTAATTTAATTCACAAACTTTAATAAATATAGCCTAAAAAATTATGGTAACAATTAAACTAAAAATTCCCTTTATATCATATTATAATATCGTATCTCTGAGACTATAAGCAATCCTTGCAGTTGAAACTTCCTTTGTTACCTGAAAAATATAATTTTATTACCAAATTATTTGCTCAACTTTTAATGTTTTTCACCTGTTGTAATTTTGATGATCTCCATTAATATTTATTTTAGATATTATATCAACTGTTTAAATTTTGTTTGTAAACAATTTGCTAACAAAGCTTCGGTCTATAATATTGTTTGTCTTTATTTGAACAAATATTATTTGGCTTGAAAAATTCGCAAACAGCTGCGTAAACTTTGCGTTTTCGGCTACTATATAAGCCCATCAATTCGGTTATAGCTTATCATTCGATTAAAAAGTAACTCAAGTAATTACGATGAGAACCCACTACATCATCCTTAGCTGTGTCTGTCTCTTGGCCATATTTATTTGCCAAATGCCAGTTGCTAAGTGTCAGACTCTCACGCCACCAGTAGAAATAACACCTGAGTGGTGCGAGGAGAACAAGGATCGTCTTAAACTATTTGGTGTAGAGGTCCAGTGTGATTTCTTCAAGTTTAACTTGGACCCCAATCTGAGTATTTTAAAACTTCAAAACGAAATTACTCTTGGATAAGAATCTGCGATTGAGTGTGTGCTTAAAAGTTGTTTAATATAATATTTGGAGCTAAATAAACAAGGCTTATAAACTGATGATTAACTTGAAACTATTGGAATGTATAATCGAAGTATAAAGAACTGCAGCTCTGATTTCACAGATAGTATCGACTATAAGTAATTCTTAATAAAACTTTCTTTGTAACCTTAAAAATATAACTTGAATCAATAAAATTACCAAATTATCTCCTTAACTTTTAATGTTTTTCACCTGTTTTACTTTTGGGTTTTTTCTTTTTGTTAAGAAGCAAAGAAACAGTTTACAAAATTGGTAATAATGACTATCTGTCTTTGTTACCTCTGGTGTACCCCAAGGTTGCCAACTTGGTCCTTTACATTTTAATTTATTTATTAAAGATCTCTCGTCTATTTTTATTCACTCCTATGTACTAATGTACGCCGATGATGTGAAGCTGTGCTTATCATATAACGACAACAAATCTCCTTATTTATTGCAATCGGACCTGGGTTCGTTTTTTGCTTGGTGTAAATGCAACTTGTTGTTTCTGAATTGCTCTAAATGTAAGGCTATGTCATTCTATAGAAGTACGCCTCACACATTTAATTACATGCTCGACCGGGTTTCTCTTGAGAGATTAGACTGTGTCAATCTCTTGGATTTATCAAACGATGGTCTAAGGAATTCGATGACCCTTATACGACTAAGGTGCGGCCTATTCTGGAATACGGATCTTCTGTGTGGTCTCCTCAATATTCGGTACACCAAGACAGAATTGAGTCTGTTCAAAAGAAGTTTCTTCCTTTTGCTCTTCGCGGCTTTAACTGGGTTCCAGGTACTGATTTGCATCTATACGTCCATCCATTGCTCTTAATTAACCTCCCATCTCTTGCTAACCGTCGCACGATGCTGGGAGTTCTATTTTTACATAAATTAATAATTGGCAAAATTGACTCATCTCTGCTCTCTCTCATTGAGCCAAATTAACTTTTCTGTACCGTTGAGACGTACTCGTAACTTCACACCACTTTCTCTAAATACTTGTAATACTAACTATTCTCTGCATGAAACTTTTCGAGTTCTCTGTGTTGACTATAACAGACTTTTTCGAGTCTTCAACTCAGAGTCCTCTTTTGATACGATTAAAAACTATATTCTATACTTTTTAGTATAATCTGTTTCCATATAGACGGCAACTTCATAATATCCCCCTTGTAGAGCCCCCTCCTTATTAGCGAAGAACTCGGACAGCCACTTTTCACAAGCCTCTTTTGAGGCCAACTTTACACTAGCAAGGGCGTTCGTCATGGACAGGACCAGGTGGTAATTACTTGGCGCTATGTCCGGGCTACATGTTGGATGCGATAAAACCTCCCATCCGAGCTCCCGCAGCTTCTGACGAGTCACCAAAGATGTGTGTGGCTTGGCGTTGTCCTGGTGGGACACTACACCCTTCCTGTTGGCCAATTCTGGACGCTTCTGGGCGATCGCCTGCTTCAAGCAAACACACAGCAAAACCTTCCTGGCCGTCAATCCCGGCTTGGCCACTGTTTGGGACGATTCACCGGCCTTCGACCACGACCGTTTTCGCTTGATATTGTCGTATGTGATCCATTTTTTGTCGCCAGTCACCATCCGCTTTAAAAATGGGTCAGCAGCATATCGCAGGCGTTGATTCGGTCCAGAAGGTTTCTTGCGGCAAATCATGCGGCACCCAAACATCAAGCTTTTCTTTGTATCCCGCCTTCTGCAGATGGTTTAAAATTTGGTGACTAACTTCCATCTCCTGGGCGATGTCACGAGATGTCTCAGGCCGGTCTAACTCGATGTTTTCCATGATTTGATCGGTATTCGTCGTCACAGGCCTTCCGCCGGCTGGCTTATCCATGGTGCTGTTTTCACCGGCTCTGAATCGTCGAAACCATTCCTCCGAGGTTCGAAGTGATAGAGTACCATCCTCCAAAACACCATTCATCTCACGGAACGTTTCTCTAGCGGATTTGCCTTTAACGAAGCAAAACTTCAAAATTGCCCGATTCGTTAAATAAAGCCTGGCCTCATTTATAATAGTGGAGATATGCAAGTTGTATTTCAATTTTCAATCAAATAAAACACCAAGGTCTTTCACTGTAGATATACGATTTCAGGGAGTATTATCAATCGAATAAGTGCAAAAGAAAGTTCTAGTTCGACTAAACGTCATGAACATGCACTTTGCGCAATTAAGATGCAACTGATTGGCCGAACACCAAAGTTGCATGGCGCTTAAATCTTCTTGTAGGAGATTGTAAAGAAGGGGGTCAGAATATGAGAATATTAGCTTCACTTATGTACTCGACTCTACAAAAATAAACAAATGAAAGCATTTGCTCATGAACTGATATTGAAATGTTCAACTGTTTCTATATATCATTAAATTTAGTTCTGATTTCACTATCCATTAGTATTTATCAGTTATAGAGACTAAAAGTAATCCTTGAAGTTAAACATTTTTTTTTTCCTGAAAAATATAACTCGAATCAATAGCCAAATTATTTGCTCAACTTTCAATGTTTTTCACCTGTTGTAATTTTGATGATCTCCTTAATATTTATTTTAGATATTATATCAACTGTTTAAATTTTGTTTGTAAACAATTTGCTAACAAAGCTTCGGTCTATAATATTGTTTGCCTTTATTTGAACAAATATTATTTGGCTTGACGAATTCGCAAACAGCTGCGTAAAGTTTGCCAAATTTTTGAATTCTTTGCGTATTTGGCTACTATATAAGCCCATAAATTTGGTTATAGCTCATCATTGGATTAAAAAGTAACTCAAGTAATTCCGATGAAGACCCACTATATCCTCCTTATCTGTGCTCTTTTGGCCGTATTTATTTTCCACATGGCAGTTGCTGACTATGATGATCCTGATCATTGTACTTATCTTCCTCCTACTGGGAAACCAATACAAATAACTCCAATGGTGTCAGGTGAACAACGGCTTACTTAGTGGATCAGAAAGCTCTTGTGTGACGCATTTCTTGGAATAAATGAGCTAGCGAAAAAGGACAGCCCGATGTATATTATATATAAGAATATTTGATTTAGTGTACCAACTCGACTTAAATAAAAATACCTTTTAAAATGGTAAACTAAGGATTGATATCCATTGATATCATTGTAGATATTTATATTTTCTTTTATGACACCTTAAATTCACTTTTGGATGTTTGTATCCCGATTTACACCTCGTCGTTTAACTTGTCAAAACCTCCTTGGCTTACTCGTAGACTACCCTTAAAAGTTGTTGAGTCAAAAAGTGTAAGAAATCTGGTTCTAATGCTGGTTGGTACAAATATTCCTTCTTCATTTTGTTTAGGGATAGAGATGTGCTGTTTACACGTATTTTAGACTCTGTCACGATCTTCTCTTTTATAAGTCTTCAACTCAGAGTCCTCTTTTCTGCTTTACTTATCAGAGTGATCTGATATGGTTTCTTAGTTATTATTAGTTATAGAGACTAAAAGTAATCCTTGAACTTAAAACGTTTTTTGTTACCTGAAATGTGTAACTCGAATCAATAGCCAAATTATTTGCTCAACTTTTAATGTTTTTCACCTGTTGTAATTTTGATGATCTCCATTAATATTTATTTTGGATATTATATCGACAAAGACAACTGTTTAAATTTTGTTTGTAAACAATTTGCTAACAAAGCTTCAGTCTATAATACTGTTTAAACAAATATTATTTGGCTTGAAAAATTCGCAAACAGCTGCGTAAACTTTGCGTTTTCGGCTACTATATAAGCCCATCAATTCGGTTATAGCTTATCATTCGATTAAAAAGTAACTCAAGTAATTACGATGAGAGCTCAATACATCCTCCTCAGCTTTGCTCTTTTGGCCATATTTTTCTTCCATGTGGGAGTTGCTCTCAGTCTGCGTGAGGCTTTACAGCTACCAAGTACAATAACATCTGAGTGGTGCGAGGAGAACAAGAATCGTCTTGAAGAATTGGGTGCGGTGCGCCTGTGTGAATTCGTACCGTACGATATGCAAGATATTGTCAATGTTAATGCCGACATTACTCTTGGATAAGAATCTACGATTGAGTGTGTACTTAAAAGTTGTTTAATATAACATTTGGAGCTAAATAAACAAGGCTTATAAACTGATGATTGACTTGAAACTATTGGAATGTATAATCGAAGAATAAGTAACTGCAGCTCTGATTTCACAGATAGTATCGACTATAAGTAATTTTTCGCCCTAAAACTTTCTTTGTAACCTTAAAAATATAACTTGAATCAATAAAGTTACCAAATTATCTCCTTAAC